>CM055872.1:22827242-23427242 GCA_029582165.1 Portulaca oleracea
CCCATCCTGCTTTATTTTTGTGGATCAGTGCTCTCAATAGGACTCCAAGTGTTCTATTAGTAACCTCTGTATGGCCATCAGTCTGTGGGTGGCAAGTGGTGCAGTACTTGAGTTGGGTGCCCAATTTCTTACATAAAGTAACCCAAAAATGGCTCAAAAACTTGGTATCCCTGTCATACACCATTGTTTTTGGGATTCCATGTAATTTGACAATCTCTTGGAAGAATAACTCAGCTACTCTTGTGGCATCAAAGGTGGTGTGGCATGGGATGAAATGTGCCATCTTTGAGAATCTATCAACCACCACCATGATTGAATCCTTCTCTCTCTGAGTTCTTGGCAAACCTACAATGAAATCAAGGCTGACATCTTCCCAAGGGGTGCTGGGAACTGGCAATGAGGTGTACAAGCCTTGAGGTAGGCTATGTGACTTTGCCAATTGACAGACATTGCACCTCTTCAGTAGATGCTCCACATCTTTCCTCATCTTTGGCCAACTGTAATGCTCTCTCAACATCAACAATGTTTTCTCAACTCCAAAATGTCTTGCTAAACTCCCTCCATGGACTTCTGTGATCAACAGTTCTCTAAAACTGCTCTTTGGGACACACAACCTGCTTCCTTTGAACAAATATCCCTGATCTATATGGTATGCACTCAGGATTCTTACGACACTTCTGGTACACCTGCTTAAAGTCTCAATCCTCCTGATACAAAGCTTTCAAATGCTCAAAACCAATAATTCTAGAATCAAGCATATGAAGCAAAATGTACCTTCTATTCAATGCATCTGCTCCCTTGTTTAGCACTCCTGATTTGTGGTGGATCATGAAATAGAACTGCTGCATGTACTCGACCCAAGCAGCATGCCTGGTGTTGAGCTTGTGCTGCCCTTGAATGAACTTCAAGGCTTCATGATCACTGTGTAGGATAAATTCTGCTCCAATAAGGTAGTGCCTCCAGTGTTGAAGAGCTCTGATGATGGCATAGAACTCTTTATCATAGGTGTTGTATTTCTTCTCGGCATCATTTAACTTCTCACTGAAATAGGCAACTGGCTTGCTCTCCTGGGTTAATACTGCTCCTATGCCAACTCCTGAAGCATCACATTCTACCTCAAAAACTTTGTTGAAGCTAGGTAGTGCTAGGACTGGTGCTGAAGTAAGTCTCTCCTTGACTTCTTCAAAGGCCTTCTGGGCTGCTGTTGTCCAAATAAAGGACTTCCCTTTCACCACTTCAGTCATTGGTGCCAAAATGGTGCTGAAATTCTTGACAAATCTTCTGTAAAATGAAGCCAGGCCATGAAAGCTCCTGACTTGTTGAATAGAAGTAGGCACAGGCCACTCCCTAATTGCCTTGATCTTCTCCTCATCAACCTAAATACCTGCTGCTGTAACAATGTACCCTAAGAAGTTCACTTGGGATGTAAAGAAGTGACACTTCTTGAGATTTCCAAACAACTCCTCCCTGCTCAAAATAGTTAAAACCTCCTGCAAATGCTTGACATGCTCTTGCTCAGACCTGCTATAGACAAGAATATCATCAAAGTATACCACAACACTCTTGCCTATGAGTGGCTTAAGGACCTGGTTCATGAGTCTCATAAATGTGGATGGGGCATTAGTCAGGCCAAAAGGCATGACCAACCATTCAAACAAATCTCCCTTGGTCTTGAAGGTTGTTTTCCATTCATCTCCCTCATAGATTCTTATCTGGTAGTATCCACTCCTCAGATCAATCTTAGAAAAGACTTCTGACCCATGTAACTCATCCAACATGTCTTCAAGTCTAGGTATAGGGTACCTATACTTGATTGTAATCTTGTTAATGGCCCTACAATCAATACACATTCTCTGACTTCCATCTTTCTTAGGCACTAACAAGGCTGGGACTGCACATGGACTCAAACTTTCCCTAATCATTCCCTTCTCCAATAATTCATCCACCTGCCTCTGTATCTCATTGGTATCTACTGGTGTCATCCTATAAGTTGGCTTATTAGGTAGCACTGATCCAGGCACTAAGTCAATTTTGTGCTGGATATCTCTTTTAGGTGGCAAACCAGGTGGCATTTCATCAGGAAATACATGCTGAAACTGCTAGAGTAAAGGTAGGAATAAGGGGTGGTCATTTTGTGGTGCTGAGGGTTCTTCAAGGTCTAAAAGGATCAAGTCCTACTGTGTGCTAAACTCATGATGATCAGATAAAAGCAACACATCAAGACTAGGTTCAAGGCACAGGGTTTTGGCTTTTTTGGTTAACTGTGAGGGTTTCATGGGGGTTAGGACAATCTTTCGGTGGTTTAGGGTCAGGGTGTAGGTATTAGCTCTTCCATAGTGGTTTACTGATCTATCATACAACCAAGGTCGACCCAAAAGCAAATGACATGCATCCATAGGTAAGACATCACACCAGACCTCATCTTTGTATGACTGACCAATTGAAAAAGCAACAAGGCACCTAGTAGAAACTTTGATACCTTTGCCTGAACTGAGCTACTGGATGGTGTATGGAGCTGGGTGGAGCTTGGTTGCCAGGCTTAGCTTCTTCACCATGGTGCTAGAAGTTGCATTGGTATATCTCTCACTGTCTACTATCACTGAGCATACCTTCCCTCCAATAGTGCACCTTGTATGAAAGATATTCTCCCTCTGCTCTTCTGCTTCCTCTACTGCTGAGCTGCTCAAAACTCTTTTGATCACAAGCATTTCTCCCTCATCTGGACCTTCTTCTATAACCTCATCATCATAGATAGGGTCATGTTCATGCTCTTCATACTCCTGTTCTTCTCCCTGCACATGTTCAGGATCAACAAATAAAGCTGCCTGGTACTCAGCAAGAGTAACAATTCTCTTATTTGGACATTCTGAGGCAATGTGCCCTAGTCCTTGGCACCTGAAACATCTTCTTTCTGAATAAGGTCTGCTGATAAGGGTTGGGGTTCTTTGTGGGGGATTTTGTGGTTGATTTTGTGCGGGTCTTGGAATGGGATTTCTGGCTTGAGGTGGGAGTGGGGGTGGATAGGCTCTTTGTGGGGGATTGTAAGGTTTGTACGGGTTTGGTTTGGCTGGTGCATAGGGCTTGGCAGGATATCTGCTGCTGCTGTAGTCCTTTGCTCTAGATTTCTTCTGTTGTTCCACTTTGTGAGCCAAAGAGCTTAGCTCATCAAGGGAATCATAGACCTGCAACTCTACAACATTCTTGATTTCTTCATTTAGGCCTGCAGGGTACCTGATATAGGTTTGTACCTCATTTTCCTGCATATTGCACTTCCAAAGCAAATGCTCAAACTCCTTGGTATATTCTTCCACTGACTTGCTTCCCGGCACAAAATGCTGCAACTTGTTGTAGTGCTCCTTCATGTAGTTATCTGGAAGGAACTTCTCCTTCAACTTCTGTCTCATCTCAATCCAGGTGTTCACTCTAGCTTCCCCAATCTCCATTCTCCTTCTCTGTAGATTAGTCCACCAAGTAGAAGCATATTTTTTCAATTTTAAGGCTACTAACTTCACCTTGTTTTCTTCTGAAACCTCTTTCAAGTCAAAGACTCTTTCCACTGTCTGTAACCAATCTAGGAAAACATCAGGGTCTAGTTCTCCTGCATATTCAGGTATATCAATCTTGAAATCAAGTTTCTCAACCCTCCTATCTTCCCTTCTTACTTCTCTTTCACTTTCACTATTTTCCTCAGGCTCACTGACTCTAGGTGATCTTATTATCCTTCTCCTTCTCCTGGGTGTAGGTCTAGGACCTCGACCTCCTCTCCCTGTCCTACTAAAAGGATTCTCACCTTCTCCTTCCTCCATCTCATCATCAGTCTCCTTATTCAACTCATGTCTATGCAATCTCATGTAATAATTCAACTACTCACTCAAAAACTTCATTTTCTGTTCTACTTTTTCCTTCTCTTTCAGAGTTTGTTCTAAGACTTCCTGTGGTGTTTTACTAGTTCCGGCTATTTTAACTAAAACAAGCAAACACACTCCAAGAAAGAACACAATGCTCTGATACCAAGATGATGTATGCTAACTCACTAAGATCAGAGTGTTGAGCTAGAATATATCATACAGTCACACACACACACTCACAGCTGGATGCTTGGAATTCACAATAACTGAACGAAAGCAACAAGTTAGAATAGAAGACAATCCAATAACATATTAAAAGGATAGGATTACTTACAGTTGATACAGACACACCACAACTGCAATCAAGGGCAATGGACTCTCACACACATGCCTCTACAGACACACCAAAGCATGGATGATCAAGCTCAGCTTACACTTGCTGGATTTTGCCAATTTCGATGTGAATCGATTGAACCAAGATTGAGAGTTATAGGACACTCACAAACTTTCAGAGGTACTAAGACACTCGAGAATGCTATTGAATGAACACTGAGATGCCTTTCATTGATAGAAAACATCAGAATATAAAGAAAAACTAGCAGTTTGATTAACAGGTGCTTAAGCATAAGCATTTTGTCTAATCTCCCTGATCTGATCTAAGCTAAAATGCTTTAAGCTAATACAACTGATTACATACTAATTATCTCGAGCACATTTTGTAAGAAAAATAAAAGAAAAGACTAACTATGCTCTGATTAGACCAAATGCCAAAAGAGTGGCAAAATGAACCAATGAGAGGATTTCCTCTCCCAAGGGGTAAAAAATAAGTTTACTGAGGTTCTTCCCGCGCCAATGCTAACCTGGAAGTAATCTCAACAGGTTAATATCATGCTGGAAAGACCAAAATAACCCCTGAGAACAGAAATCAGAACATATAGCCCCAGAGCTGGGGTTCTGGAAAAACTGATAAAACAATCCTGCTGGGATTGTCTGTTCTGACTTCTGAATCTTGTTGTGCCATGCTTGATCATGCTGGAACTTGGCTTGGACTTGAAAAGGACACGGCAAGGAACAAAAAACTCTTAGGAAACATTAGCTGATTCTTCCTCAATCAATTGATACAACATTGAGAAAGTCAGCTGCTTGGACTGTTGTTGCTGGGAACTGGATTTGGTCTGGATGACCAATGCTGGTGGGCTGAGTGGTTGTGGATGCCAGGACTTGCTTTACAAGGGTGTAGCAAGCCTTGATGGATGCTGTTGGTGGATAGATGGTTGCTGGTGAAGATGTAAACCTTCTGCTAGGTCTCTGAACTTCTGATGAACATGCTGAATAACTAGCTGACTGTGCTAGACTTTGGAAGCCTGCTGTTTCTACTGGAAGGGTTTCTCTAGCTGCTGAGTTTGGTAAATTAGCATGTTCTCCTCCTAGTGCTGCTGCTGCTATTGCTGGTGAAAATCCCTTGGATGCCTCCTTTGCTGATGAAGCTGCTGTTGCTGATTGTTCTCCTGGATGGTCTCCATCATCCTCCCCAGGTTGAGGAGAGTTTGTCCTCAAATTTGGAAGGTCTTCATCTGCTGGATAACTATTTATATATATGTTATGTCTTCATTTGGAGTTATGAGTACATAAGTTAACAATTAAGTTGGATTATGAATAAATTACCCATACCAACTTTCAACACCAACTCACTTACTAATAACATCCCAAAACATCCAAACTCAACATCCTTTTAACACAACTACATATAAACTACTTGGAATACCCTAAACCCTAAACTTAATCTTCTAAATTAACTTCACAATTACAATTTTTTATAACACAATTAATCACTAATATTAACACATGCTTAATCACTAATATCAACGCATCAAAATTTTTAATATTAACAACGAATCACTAATAATTAATCACTAATATTAATCACTAATAATTATCATATTAACACATGCTTAACAATAATATTAATAATGAAAATATTAATATTAATCAAATTTTTATAACACAATTAATCAAATTTAACACATACTTAATATTAATCAAATTTTTATAACACAAATAATAACACAATTAATCACTAATAATTATCATATTAACACATGCTTAACAATAATATTAATAATAACAATATTAATAATTATCATATTTAATAATAACAATATAAATATTAATAATATTAATAAAAATAATATTTAATTTTAATTTATTATTTAAAAAAAATAAAAAAATTTAGGCGGCCAAGCAAGAAATGCACAAGCATGCCGTGCAATCCAAATAACTTCACTAAGATTTCGAAAAGCTGTCCCAAATTCAAGTTGATTATGTTTCGCCTCTTCCTCAGAGAAAGACGATCAAACAATTCCCAATCATGGTTCTTGCGGATCGGATCATCCATATAATATACAAAGAGAAACTCCAGATATTTGATATCTTTCTCTTTGAATGAGATCTCAATTCCAGCGACGGTTTCATTAGATATCTTACAACTAGAATCCCTCTTTTTTCCGATCCAGTTCCTCCACCACCGTGAACCCCAGTTAGATTCAGGCATGATACACTTTTTAGTTATTGGAAGAAACCAAGTACTCTCTTTCGGATCCAGGAAACAACTCTCAGAAATCTTTTTTCCTTTTGGAAGATAGAGGAGCGAAACAATCAGCCTATTGATATTGGAGCACCCAGATCCCGGCAAGGCAGCTTTTTTATTTTTTTTCGTTTTTCTTCAAATTAACCACAAATTCGAAACATATCTCAAATTCTTCGATTCAATCCCGTGATGACGGTGGTTTGTGGTGGTCGTTGGTTGAGAGCGTTTTCTAGAGAGATAAACTAGAGAGAAGGTGGAGAGTGAAGTTATGAGGTTCAAGGGCAGTGATTGGAAATATTATGCGAATGGTGGGCGACAATAGTAAAAAGGTAGGCGACGAAAAACAAGCGAGTTTTTTACACCTTAAGAAAAGAAAAATAAAGGTAAATTTGTATTTTAGATAAAAAAAAGTAAAAATGAGTTTATATTGTTGTAGGTTAAATAAGATGAAGTGTTACAAAGAGTGAGAATGATAGATGATGTGTAAGGGGTTGACCCCATTTTCATTCCAAAACGTAGGATCGCTGGGGCATATGGTCTTATAGGTTTGTTGTATTTGGCTCCTTCGGAAAAAAAAAAGGATAAAAAATCTCCCACGAAGCAGTTGCTGTTCCTGTGAAACGGCATGCTTCTTCTTCCCGTTTTGGATTTCTCTTCCTGGTGTTCCACATTGGAGCCTGAATTGACGGTTTTTCCTGGGACATTTCTTCAGAATTCGTAGAAATGGAAGTGATTAACTTGATAACAACCCTCTCCACACTCTCACGTAAACCCTACTTGTCTCACTCTTACCCTGAACCCTCCATTTCCCGCTTCAATTCTCCCTTCTTGTATTCCAATAGGAGTTGCGTCAGATCGTTACAGTGGGGATTCAAAAGAAAATGTTTCGGAACCTTTCGTTTGTGCTCTGCTTTGAAGGATTGCGGCAATGGCTATACTAGGAATAAAAGTGACACTGACATATGGGCGGATTCTGAGTGCATTGAAGTGGTTGGCATTGGGAACAGAGTTGACCCAGTTCTGGATTTTTGCCTCCGCTCGCCATCTCATGCACAGCGTTTGCAGTTCTGGTAATTTCGTGCCACTGAAACCTTCAATTTCTGTTGTTTGCTCTGTGTTATCTGGTTTACAATCTTGTAGTTTGGCACCATTACATGTTAGTATTTATGTGTGCAACTGTTTGGGAAATGATGCCCTTTAAAATAATTGATGCCACTGGCATATTCACTTATAACTCGTTACTCTTATAGAAAGTGTTTATTCTGAAAGTTGGACCATTTAGGTTAAAGCTAGTTGAATGAAGAAACTACTTGATTGAAACAATAAGGCCTAATATATACGATTAGGAAAGGAGCAACAGTTTTGAGGTCTAGATGAGTCTTGCTAATAATCAATTTGCATCAGAAATAACTAGGTAAAATATGGGCATTATGTTTCCTGTTAAGAAAAAAAAAAAAGACTAATAGAAGATTTTGTTCATTTTGTATTTATTTGTTTATATTTAGAAACTAGATGATTGGCGTCTTCCCATGTACGTATGTTATTGGTCTGCAGGCTTCCCTGTTACCACTTCACTAGAAACTGGTAAAAGAAGAATCCTTTCCTTATGCCCACACACAAATACTGTAGCTTTAAACTTATATTCTGCTTTTGTGCACTTTCATGGTATTATGAAAAATGTTAGTGAGTGATCTTTTCTAGGTGGGGTGGGGGGTGGGGCGGGAATGAGAAATCATAACATAGCATATTGACTGGAACAAGGATCAAGCTGTTAGGAGCGAGCTTGAAAACAATCAGGTATGTGGTTGTAACAAAACAAAAAAAGTTCACTTGCTTAGGCCTTGGGTTCAACAAAGGGCCAAGTTATTATCAAGTTGTGTCTAGGATGGCTTGAAAGCTTAACTCACCCTACCGCAAGCCAACATGGCTGAGCTTGGCTCAACATGAATGGTTCATTTTCCCCTTAAGTGCTTTTGTGGAGAAACTAAAATTACCATTATCATCAATAAAGTTTTATGGTAATCAATTTTTCTTGCATCGAAGACAACAACCTTAGATGTAACTTTGGTTATAGCATTGAATTTGGACGCTTTTAAGTCATAGAATAAAAGTGAAAATGGAATGTTGTTGAGCTCCAAGCAGCACAATGTGCTTACAGATTTGAGTGGCTGGGCCTCAAAACATTGACTAGCCCCCACTGAGCCTATATGGGAGTGAGCTCAGCTGACCCAAGCTCTAGCCTGAGCCAATGGAATCACCTGAGTTACATTTCTACTACATCTACTATTCTATTGTAATCAGCTTAATACAAGTTAAAGGAAAAAAAAAGCGGCCTTGCAATATTTGAGTTAATGAAAACATTCATACTACATTAATACTTTTAAGTTTTTGTCTTGCATTCAAATAAGATTAGGGCTGAGAAAAGCTTATTGGTTGAACTAATGTCCAAAACACATATGAGAGAGTGTTTGCTTTTCACTTGCGCTCCTTAATTTGCTTAGTGCATTTGCTGCTTGTGGAGATGGAGCTTTTTACTTAGCTTTTTTACTTAACCTGTTCAATCTTGTGAATTACTCCATGTTTGCATTGCGAGACATTGTGTCATTGTGGTTGATTGATTAGCTTATTGTACAGAATCTTGCTTTTCTATCATGTGCTAGTCATCTAAGTTTGTCTTATTCTTTAATTGCATTTTTTGAAAATTGCGATCATTGTGGTGCTGCTGAGGATTAAAGAGTCAATTTTCCTGTGTATATCTTTGCAGGAATATTATCAGGAATAAATCATTTAGAGCTCAGTTACAACAAAAGTCTCTTGGAAGAGGTTTAACTTTTCCATTGCCTTGTTTCCTTGTGGTTTTGTTGTTCAATTTTCTTATTTTACTAGTTACATCCTATTTTCTGAGCTGTCTATTATTATATTTTTATGTATGAAAAACAAGGATGTTTGGAGGTTACTCTTCCTTCGTTGTTCTTTTTTCGCTTTCAAACTTTTATGCTAGTACTCATTATGGTTCATAAATAGACTTTAACGTGGCCAAACTAATATGTAAATTTTTCCACCATACATTAGTGCATAGAGTGATTCATGGATAAGATTTGTATGGTACCGACTACAGAATGTCTCATCTCGCCTACCCTGTAGATTTGTTTTCATTTTGTGCTTAAGTGCTCGTCATGCTGTGGTTTGTGAAAGAAGGGAGTTACAGTTCTGCAGAATAGATTGTTGATGGGCATCACCTATCGTAGTTGTTGAAGCATCAATAGATCAATTTTTGTTTCAAAGTGAAGTCTTGTAAGTTTTGTTCAAGTCTTGAAAGTTATTTTCAAGAACGTAATTTCTACCAGCATCATAGGCTTGAAACATTGCTAAAAGGGGTGCCCTAAAGCATGAAGTTCTTATGTGTATAAAATCTAGGGCCAAAAGTATCTGCTACGGTTTTGGTACTGGTTATAAAAGTCGTTGTAAGACTTTAATGCCTAATAGTGGGTGTAGTACGAGATTGTTAGAATCGGGATCCTAGTTAGGATCCATGAGGTAGTTAAGATCAGAATAAACTCACGTAGGATTGTGGATCGGAATGTATATCGTAGAATCGCATTGAGGATTTCAGGATCATAAAATGGTAGGATCGTATATGCGGATCAGGAATGTAATAACTATGGTGTGGGTATAATAAACTCACGTAGGATTGTGGATCGGAATGTCATCACATGCTAAACCAAAGGTTGTGTTTGTAGAGTTAATTACATTTACCCTACCTGACATATGCGGTAATAATTTTTGCACACCCGACATTTGGGAAATAATTTTCACCCTACCTGACATTTAGTGAAAAGGATTTTTAGTGTTAGAATCTGGTAACTTGTCATCGAAAATGGAAAAATACAATAATACCCCTTTATCACTATGTGAAATTACGATGCTGCCCTTTAATTTGAGAAGGAAAAGACTATGTTGGACAGTAGAAGACAGACATGGTGGTTTGGGAGGGGTTAGGTTTTCATTTTCTGTATGGGGGGGGGGGGGAGGCGGGGAGAGGAATCAGAGGAATCAGTGGAGTGGTTGGGTTTTAAAATGCCATAACAATTAATACTAAGGGTAAAAAAGTCATTTCACATTTAATTGAAAGTCAAAGGAAATAATAACAAGGGTATAAAGGTCAATTCATATTTATTTTTTTACAGTTCACTGGAAAATTCAATAAAAAATCAATTATAACATACCTGAGGGGCTTTAAATTTATGACCGCTTAAATGTCAGGTAGGGTGAAAATTATTTCTCAAATGTCGGGTGTGCAAAAATTATTACCACATAAGCCAGGTAGGGTAAATGTAATTAACTCTTGTGTTTGTATATAATGAGTTGAATGTGCAGACATGATGTGGGTATAATTTAACAACCTTTAACATTCTTGAGTCTGATGATGAAGCTTATGTTTGCATTCTAGGTCATCTGTTCAAAGTTTAGCCAACTACATATCTGAATTTTTTTTCATCCAATCATCGCGAATGTTATTAGTTTCTTACCACATGCTTCTTACAGTTTCAAAATGTTTTACCAAAATGGTGGTTCTGAATCATAGTAACAACAAGCTTGTTTGGCCTCATGGCTCTAAAGGGTCCTTTACTGATAGGAGGTTTTATAGCATGTAAGATGGGGTCATGAATGGAGTGGATCTCCCTGTGAAGTCCATTTCGAGTTCGAAGGCTCCCACTAAAGCTTTTCTTTATTTGGAAGCCAACAAAGGTAAAATTCCCACACAGGACATGCTAAAAATGTTTCAGCTGTCCCTGTAGGTGTGAAGGATGCGAATCATCTTCTTGCGAATTGTTCATGGTTCTATTCCTTCTGGGATGTTGCCTTGTCATTGATGGGTATTTCTTAGGTCCAAGCTTTTTGTGTGAAGGATATGTTGGTGGTTGGGAGGAGAAGCTTAAAGAAAGGGTGGTTTTGTGGAGTTTGGAATTTGGTGCATGTAGTTATTTGGGGGGTCACTTAGCAATAGAGAAATCGATGGATTTTTGAGAACATGTCTTTGTCTCTTCATAAGTTCAAACAGTACTTTTTGAGGATTTTGTATAGTTAGAGTGTGGTGCTTAAGGCTGATAGCATAGTTGCCAGGGTCGGGGATCGGTAGGGGTCGAGGATCGAAATCGGGATCGAAATCGGTAAATTTTAAAATCCCGGATCGATGGGGGTAGGTTCATTAGGAACAGTATTTGGGATCGGAATTCGCCGGTAATTTTTTTTTTTTGGATCGATAAATAAAAACATCCTCTAATTATAAGTTGGTATTTTATTAAAGTACTATTTTAAAATTGTTTATTAGTTTCAATTGTTACTCTTAAAATACTAGTATTTATTACTTTCCACATTTATAGGCTATAGTCAGCAGTGCTGTTGGGCCCAGTGGGCTCTTGGGCTCTTTAATTTTTGTAGTTATGTGTGCAAGAAGCTTTTAAGCCCTGTAGAAACCCTAACCCTAAGTCCCGCAGCCATATCCCCCAAATTTCTCTCACAGCCTTCTCACCTATTCTGTGGCGAATCCGATGGCCGGAGATATCCCTGCTGGTGGAACCACAACACCTTCTCCATCAAAAGCCCTCAATCTCTACCTCGAATACTCATTAATTGGTTATTCAATTTTCAGATCTAGGGTTTTCGACTTTTCCTTTGTCTTTTTCGAACTCAAGTGCCGGTGGCCGGAAATGGTGACTGGTGTGCGGCAAAATCCACCCTTGGTTTCGCAGCTTCCGTCAACCATAAAGCCCTCAACTTCCACTACTAATGGCCACCGGTGTTAGTGACAATCGGATCGCTCAAATTTGGCGATCCAGGTCGCGATCCTCGCCGACCTAGGGCGCTTTCGATTGCCGATTGGGATCGACGACCCCGGAACGGGGATCGGGGGGGGGGTGACCGATTTAGGTAACTATGGCTGATAGGGACTTCAATCGTTTGGATTTTTTCGATGGTGTTAGTGGTGATAGGCTTAAGGCATACTGTTTTTGCATTTGTCCTGTTGGAAATGGAAGACATTTGCTTGGTGTCCTTTTAATATGTATTTAAAAGAAAATAATCCAACTTCGAAATATTCGTGGAGTGAAAGCTGCCCATGTAGCTGCCCACCATAAATCCCCCGTATCGAGGAACAAAAAACAAGTATGTTCGGTCATGACGTTTGATAAATGGTGCTTTTGGAGTTATGTATTTCCTTTCGTTTGCTTTGTTGCTCTCAAATGCTTAAAGTGAACAACTCTTTGCCTTTATGGTTCTTTTACTTGTTTTTCATTATGTTTACAAAATCAATTAACCAAAATCCCACTTAGGCGAGGTATGGAGGGGCCAAATGTAGTAGCCTTAAACCAATACTTGTTTTTCATTATGTTTAGTTTGAAATTTATCTTCTCAATTGTAAGTCAAGATGAAGTAAAAAGGATACTTTTTTATTTACGTAATGACTAATGAGTATGAACACTTTAAGATTAAGGAAATCTGTTAGTACATTCTTTGCCTTCTACAGATGCCAATGCGAACATTCTAATGATAAATCCTTTGCCTTCTACAGATGCCAATGCGAATATTGTGGAGCTTCCAGGGAATGATGAATCATATTCGAAGGCTGTTGTACTTGTCTGTACACTCTTGTCTCTTGCTCTAGTATTTTAGATAAATATTGTTTGAGTCGGAAAATTAAAGCAATCCTTAGTAAGTACTTATAGAATTTCATAGAAATTTCTGGTGTTCTTATAAATACTGTTCTCTGGTGATCTTACGTTGAGATAGTATAGTGATACGTGATGAGAATGTGGGAAGATATTCAAAATATAGCTTATTAGGAGATATTAGGAAGATTTTGTATTTTTATTACATTTTTCAATCATATCATATTTATAGTATCATACAATTTTGATAGCCTGAATAAGGAATTTTAGTATTCCTTTTTATATATTATCCTTTGATAGTTTATTGATATATTTTGGATATCTTAAGGTTTCTTGATCCTTTAGGATTTTAGCAATTTAAGCCCCCTTTAGTGATCATATTAAGAATGGAATTGAATATATAGTTGAGTCAAATAAATTGAGTTTATTGAGTAGTATGAGGATTTGTCGTAGGACTCATTAAGTGTCAGAGGAATTTCTTTCCATGTGTCCTACATGAATATTGCTTCAGTAGACAATCATCCTTGATATTTAGTGATTGTACTCTTCTAGTGATGGTGACTGTCAGCTAGAGGTTCGTTGGAGCGTGGCGCGGAGGGATTCAAAGATGCTTATGTTGGAGGAGATGGAGGTGATCGATTCGAACCTAGAATTCAACAAGAACAACATTCGAATATGGACTTGGGATAAAGGTTGAAACACGACCCAAGAACTGCAACCTACTAAGAATTCGGTAAACGCCAAGCTATAACGAATCTTATAAAGGGAAGACTTGCAACACAACCATAAACAAGTATGGATAAAGTAAACAAGATTTGAGAGGTGAGGGGCAAAAGGGGAAAATTACAAAAAAGGGGTAAAAGAAAAGGTGGGTGTTGAAGAGAGACTCTTGACCTAGAATCGGTCGCGGGTGTAACCCCTTGTGGGTTACGGTCGTGACCTATTCTTTCTAGGGCAGTATCCCATGGACAACCAAGGGTTACGGACGCGACCTATGTGATCACGGGCGTGACCATGGGAATTTCTAGGAACAAAATTTGTGCCAGGGGAGGGCTCACGGTCACGACCCTGAGCTGGAAGCTCCCTTTGTTACTTCCGTTCTTTACAGAGCTTCTGACCCGTCCCATGCTCGTAGCGGTCAACGGACATGTGCGTAGTTGCAACAGGGACCCAAAATACCTCGGGTGGTCCCGCCTCGGTATGAAAATACCCAAAATATCCTCGTGGTTGGTTTTTGAACATTGGAGCCCAAAAGGAAGTCAAGTTCGACTTCGTTGCCTTATTTGTGTCGATGAAGCCCAGAGAGCCTCAGGAGACTTGAGAATGGTTCATTGAGGATCCCAAGCTCCATCCCTTGGTCCAGGGTCCTCCTTGAAGTGCCTCCCGCACCCGTTCTCCAATGGAAAGGACCCGTCCATTCCTTCGGGGCTGTGGGGAGGCGAGTCTCTCAAAATTTGGATTTTGCGGGCCCCATGATATGCTTTAAACTCCCCTTCTTGAAAAAGAGTTGCCCGCAACTCTTGGGAGTAGAACTTGCTCGCAGATCAAGTGTGTTTTTGCATCTTGATCTTGCTATCCTTGGTAGTGTTTCTGTATCCTTAGATCAACAGCAAGCCCAACACTTGTGATCTGTGGTTGTGGTGATTTTGTAACAATCATAGCTCACTTGTTTTATCTGTCATTTGTTTTTCTTTCCTTAATGTTGAGTGCATCACTCAGATCAAGTGGTGTTTCTATATCTTGATCCTGCTATCCTTGGTAGTGTTTTTGTATCCTTGGATCAACAACAGGCCCAACACTTGTGATCTGTGGTTGTGGTGATTTTGTATCAATCATAGCTAACTTGTTTTATTTGTCATTTGTTTTTCTTTCCTTAATGCTGAGTGCATAATTTAGATCGAGTAAAATACATATCCTACATTTGAGTTTTCAGCGTGGTGTGTGTCTAGTTTGGTTGCACTCTCTGATTGAATTCGAGCTGCCCATACATCGACAAAGTTATCTTGCTAGGCTATATTGTGACTACAAAAGGCGTAAGAGTTGATGAGGAGAAGATTAATGCAATTAGAGAGTGACCAGCTCCCACTTCCATTCAACAAGTGAGTAGCTTTTATGTCCTTGCATCTTGCTATTGAAGATTTGTGAGTAACTTGATATCTATCTTACCCCGTTAGTTGAAGTTACAGAGGCCAAAAGTTGTTTGGACACAGTAGCCACAAAAAGCATTTGAGGAAAAAGCATTTGAGGAAAAAGTAGAGTGCTTGGTTTTGAGCACATCAACAGTTTATATCTAGCTGATGAAGATTTCAAGGACTTGTTCTAGATGTGTGCTAAGCATCCTTAGGGATTGTGCCTTCTTCATCAGGGATATTAATCAAAGGGATCAAGCTATGAATTACCAAATGTAGCGCTAGAGAACTGCTTATCATAGAAATTCATGGAGGCAGTCTAATAGGTCATGTTGGCATATAAAAGGCATTGTAGATGTGAAAAGAAGATTATTAATGGCCTAAAATGGCTAAGGGTGTCGAGCATGTGGTGAGAAGGTGTGCTGCTTGTCAGCTATCTAAAAGTTATAGCCTGCCAAGCATTATATACTCCATTGCCTGTTCCAGAGAGCCCCTAGGAAGATATCAACCTTGACTTTGTTGTTGCTTTACCTAGACCTCAAAGAGGTAAAGACTCTATCATGGTAGTTGTTGATAGATTCTCTAAAATGACTCATTTTGTTCCCTGTCATAGTACATATGATGCCACTCGAGTTGCCGAGTTGTACTTTCAGAAGATGCTAAAATTGCATGATATACCCAAATCTATGGTTTTAAATAGGGATGCAAAGTTCCTAAGTTGTTTTTGGGTTACTTTATGGAAGTAAATGGGTTCTCAGCTAAAGTTTAGCACCACCTGTCACCCTCAAATAGATGGTAAAATAGCAGTTCTTAACAAGACCTTGGGTTCTTTGTTAAGGTCTTTAGAAACAATAATGGCACAGGGTGGGATACATTAGTCACCATTCAAAGCGGTCTATGGAAGAAATCAACTTACTCCCATAGACTTAGCAAGTGTGCCAACATTAGTCAAGTTCAGCTTTGTAGCAGCTGAAAGAGCCAAACAAATCAAAGAGCTCCACCGGCAACTCAGAGGAAGGATTGAGAAATTCAATGAGCAAGCCTTATCTACAGCCAACAAGAAGAGAAGGAAAGTGACTTTTTCAACCTAGAGATTTATAATGGATCCACCTAAGCAAGGATAAATTTCGTTATAAAAGAAAAGGTAAATTATTTCCTAGAGTTGATGGTCCATATGAAGTTCTAGAGAAGATTGGAGACAGTGCATACTAGGCTTACTAGCTTAATTTATTTGATGATTATGGAAGAAGTGCTACATTCAATGTTGGAGGCTTGAGGCCTTATTATGACGAAGGTGAAGATCTACCTAGTTTGAGGGCAAATTCTTCTCAACTAGGGGAAAGTGATGGGAATTAGGCCTTATTATTTAGACCCTAAAGGAACTGCATTGGTCAATGAATGTCATATCATGGCTCAGACAACAATGCACAACAATTCAGACTTGTCACACATTCAGTAGGATAGTTGGTCAGCATAACTTCTTACTGAGTGATTTCCTTGGAATAAACCCTAGGAGACTTTTGTAATGCATTGAAGAAGCTTTCCAATAAACTATGATATGCATCATTTGGAGATCGTTTGGTCTACGAATCAGTTCAGCACAACATATGTATACCCACTTGCTTAGTACAAAGCTGCTGAGTTCACATACTTATTTATGAGTCTTGACTTTGTCAACCTCGAATTGTTTTACATTCCCAAGTTAGTATATGACATCATTGATGATCCAGCTGTTTGGTACAAGTTATCTAGCTCAAAATATGAAAGCTTAGAGGATTTTTGCAGCAGCTGCCTTTCACACACATCAATTAGAAGCTTTCCTTGAGTGAACCAACAAAGATTTTTGCTGTCGAATTTCCTTGCTCCATGGATTTGTTTAACATTGTAAACTTAGCTAAGTAGCTGAACTATGTAGTAGTTAGCCTGGTTAAGACAGATTTAAGGTTTCTTAGTAATTAGGAGACCTAATGGGCTTTCTTGAGGTACCTGCTTGCTGCCCATTTGGCTTAACTATTTTTAACTCAAAGTTTCATTATCTGAGTTTACGACACTGAGCCTTGAGCTTGCTTTGTGAGTTAAGCTAAAACTTACCTTTACTTCTGTAACTTGATTTGACTAATCAAGTGGTGATCAGTAGAACTTGTTGGCTATTTAAGTGTTTATATCTTGAATTGGCTAATCTAGGTGGTTTTGTATGATAAAATTACTTAGAGGTACCCTAACTTTTGAAGAAACAATTTTTTGGTACCCTAACTTTTCAAAACTAATTTTGGGATACCCTTACTTTTAGGATTAGAAATTACTAGGTGAATTTCTTGCGAAACTCCGATTGATTCAAATCATTTTCGTCCACAAAACAAACGGCGTTTTTGTCCACAAAAACACTTAATCAATTTCCCGCCTAAAACTCACCGGTGAATTCAAATCATTGGCCGGAAATTCACCTAATTATTTCTAATTCTAAAAGTTAGGGCACCCCAAAATTAGTTTTCAAAAGTTGGGGTACCGGAAAAACATTTCACCAAAAGTTAGGGTACCCTTAAGTAATTTTTTGGTTTTGTATCCTAGATTGAATAGCAATAACAACCTAAAGATTTCTTGATTCTGTATCAATCCAAGAATCCTTGATCTCTATCTCTCTTCGTTTCCTTTTCTTCGCTTAATGTCGATTTCGACTAGCTGACCTGATCCTTGATCTCTCGAGGTGTATGTCTGGTTTATTTGCACTCTTTCTCTCAGCAACCACACATACATCACCGCGTTAGACACTCTGCGCATGCTTTATTTGTAACACATGTTACTAATGTCTAAATTGACTTGTATGACTTTTGCTTGTGATGTTTCTTGGATTTCAAAAATATCTCTAGTTCCAGTTTTATTTATTACTAGTCGTCACTCTATACTACAGACAAGGGAGCAAATTGTAAGAATCTTAACCACTAGGCCTCTAGTATTATTTCATTTTGCGTCAAACCAGTAGGTTTGGATTTGATAGGTGATGAGAAGTGTCGGAATTTGGTATCCTACAGTGGATGTGGTGAATGTTAGAGGAAATTTCATGGTTGCAGTTGCAGATACCTGAAAAACTATTCCGTCTATGTCATAGTTCAACGTTTCAATCTGTATCCAGGTTGTTAATATATTATTTGTTTGTGTCGTATAGGTGGCAGGTGCAGGCTATGGTGATGATTGTGCAATAGCAATTGATATCCTCAAGGCAATCCGATCTGGTGGTGGATTAGTTGTTGCTGTAGTCATAAAGCCGTTTGGCTTTGAAGGGAAGAGGCGTCGAGATGAGGTATGATTTCTGTGCTTACATGTATTCTTCATTTACTAGGTTTTTTAGTGTTAGTGCTTCCCAGATAATTGAATTCTGTAAAAGTAGAGCTTTATGAATCTTAAATGATAAATGGTGATGTTGGTATATTACTCTTTTGACTATATGAGAATTAGTGATGTATAGCTCAACACTCATAAGTCGGTTAGTTGGGTTTAGCTTTGCTTTCTCCGGTCTGTACACTAACACACTTTTCATTTTTCAACAACGAGCAGAGCTTGCTCTTTTTCTCTCTACAATTTCCTCTCCCCAAAACCTTCATGGTATAAGAGCAGGCTTTAGTCCTAACTCACGAATTCTTTCGTAAATCTCCTCCAATTTGTCGATAGATTTTGTCCACTGATTCATCTTTAATCGATTATTCGATCAATCTATTCCTCGCTCATTTCAGAAAACTAGGGCTTCGTTCTTTCTCTTTAATGCTAGGCTATGTGTTTTTGTTTTCTATGAGATCTTACGCCATAGCTACAATAGGGAACAACAAAGTTTAGATTACGCCTTCTGATCCGCTTTATGTTCGTCCATTTGATCATTCGAGACAATTGTTAGTGGCGGATGTCTTCAATGGTGACGATTTCGAGAAGTGGAAGCGATCGATGCAAATCGCTCTCTTGGCAAAGCGCAAAACACCTTTTGTTGATCCAAAGTTTACAAAACCTCTAGAATCGTCTCCTTTGTCATCTCACTGGCAACGATGCAATGATATGGTGTTATCATGGTTGTTACTCGCTCTTTACTAGGATATACGCGATAGTGTACTTTTTTGTGACACTGCTAGTGAGATTTGGACAAATATAATTGAACGATACATTCAATCCAACAAGGCTTGTCACTTTGAAGCACAACAAGGAGTATGCAGGATATCTCAAGGTACTATGGATATTGCCTCTTATTTCAATAGTGCTAAGAAGATGTGGGATGAATTTGATGCCGTTAGTGCTTTCCTTGCTGTACCTGTGGCAAATACAAGTGTGATATCAATGCTCAAATAGGGAAATACCAGCAAGATCAAAAAATCTTTCAATTCTTTATGGGATTGGATTGTAGCTACTGAGTCATCTGTGGCAATATTGTGATGATGACTCCACTGCCATCATTGAGCCAGATATATTCTCTCTTGATTCAAGAGGAGCGACAAAGGCAAGTTGAAGGTGCTGGTTATTTTCAAGCAGAAAGTTCCTCTTTCAATGCTAGTAGCTTTCAAGCTCCTAAGGGAAAGACTTCCGATCCAAAGAAACCTGATGGCAAGAGGCCACATCTGAGCACTCACTGTAAGAAGGATGGTCATACAATAGATAGATGCTTCAAACTTCATGGATATCCGCCTAAATCGGGTGCTGACAAGAGGCAAAATAATTTTTCGGTTGCGAACAATGCTTGGGGCGAGTCTTCTTCTCAACGCACCACTGAATTTGTCGGTGCAACAGCTCCGACAGGATCTCTTTTTTCTCATCCTGGCGTATGCATTGAACAATCTAGGCAACTTCTTCAATACCTGGGTACTCTGATAGGAGAGGGGCAAGGTCTCAGTAACGAGCCTCCAGTTTCCGCTACTCACATGGCAGGTAGTATGCTTGTTACAAATGCTATATGCTCATGTGTTCTGCATAATCAATCTTGGATTATTAGACTTTGGGGTAGTGAACATATGTGTGCACAATCTGGTATCCTACATGACTTGCAACATGTTGCAACCTCCTGTTTTGGTTAATTTACCTAACGGATCTTAGGTTAAGGTGACTCATTTGGGAAGGTTTAAGATCAATGATGGGATAATTTTGGAGGATGTGCTACTTGTGTTGGGTTTCAAGTTCAACCTCATTTCTATCAAGAAATTGTGCAAACAATTTGGCTGTTATGCCTACTTTAGTGAGTCTATGTGCATGATACAAGCCCCTTCAATGAAGAGGCCACTGGTTCTTGGTAAAGAATCACTGGGGTTATATTTGTTGGACATAAAGTTGGCACAAGGGGCTTCAAGGAGCTCAAGTGTGCACGAACATTCTGCCTTGACTTCCAAAAGAGATAATTTTGTAAATAATTCCAATAAGGTAACTTGAGTTGTGAGTTTTGATACTTGTCACAAAAGACTTGGCCATATGTCTCATGGGAAGATGCAGTTTGTATGGGATGTTGCTATTGATTCCAATAAAAGATAATCAGTTTTTGTGTGATATTTGTCCTAAGGCTAAGCAGCATCGACTACCTTTTCCCGTGAGTCATAGGTCTACCACAACTGCTTTTGAGTTGGTTCATGTGGACACTTGGGGTCTTTATCATACCAAGACACTCGCTGGTCATAGATATTTTTTACCATAATAGATGACCATACAAGGGCCACTTAGACTCAGTTGATGGCCACTAAAGATGAAGCCTTGGGGGTGATCCGATCTTTTATAGCAATGATCGAAACCCAGTTTAATGCAGCAGTAGAGGTCCTTAGAACTGACAATGCACCTGAGTTAGGTCAAAGATTCTAACTTTTTTGCTAATGAAGGAATCCTTCTTCAAACTAGTTGTGTGCGAACTCCTTAACAAAACAGGGTTGTGAAGAGAAAACACAAACACTTGCTCGTAGTTTCTAAAGCCCTCGATTTCAGTCTGGTTTACCTATTCAGTATTAGGGAGACTGTGTGTTGGCAGCTACATATATTATCAATAGGATGCCTACAAAGTTCTTAAATAGGAAAACCTCGTACGAAATGTTATATGCTATACCACCTGATTATCATCAGTTACGAGTTTTTGGATGCCTCTGTTTTGCTTCCACTCATAAACAAGGGAGAGATAAATTTCAGCCTTGAGCGAAGGTTTGTGTTTTCATTGGCTATCCCTTTGGCAAGAAAGGATACAAGGTACTTGATCTTAAAACTCATGTCATTCATGTTCCTAGAGATGTTATTTTTCACGAAGATGTCTTCCCCCTTCTCACTGATTCTTCTACACCTTCTCAAACTCTATTTCCTCTTAATACAACTTTTGAATCAGAGGATGAAGGTAACTCTCGTCCTAGTTACCCTTGTCCACCTACATCAGTGAGTAGGGATGTTGACACTGCCAATCAGGACACAATTGTACAGCTCAGGAGATCCACTAGGATTCCCAAGGTCCTTGCCTATTTGGCTGATTATGTTTGTTGTACTCACACTGCTCCATCTTATATAGTTTGCTGTTGCACACTCACTAACTTGTGCTTGTAACCTACTCCCAATCAAGCATATGGTTTTAATTCTGTAGTTTCTTCTCCCATCCAAGAATCTGCCACCTATGATGACACCATTCAGCATGTGGGTTGGGTGGGATCTATGAATAAGGAGATTCGTGCTTTGAATGATAATTGCACCTAGGACATAGTGAGTTTGCCACAAGGAAAGAAACCTATTGCTTGCAAATGGGTGTACAAAGCTAAGTACAAAGCTGATGAGAGTCTAGAAAGACTTAAAGCCAAATTGGTGGTAAGGGGTTCTACACATAAGGCTGGAATTGACTATACTGAGACCTTCTCTCTGGTAGTTAAGCTCACTACTATTAGAGCTCTCATAGCTGTGGCAGTGAAACAGGGTTGGTGTATGCATCAATTAGATGCGAATAACGCTTTTTTATGCGGAGATCTGCATGAAGAAATCTACATGAAAGTCCCTCCTGGTGTTACTATTCAGGTTCCTCATGCTATTTGCAAGTTAAGAAAATTGTTATATGGGCTCAAACAGGCTTCACGCCAGTGGTATTCTAAATTGGCTGAAGTATTATATGCTAGAGGTTACAAATACTCATCCAATGATCACTCCCTCATTTAAAGGAAAACACAAGATTCAGTGGTGTTCTTAGGGGTCTATGTTGATGATACCCTCTTAACAGGAAGTGGCGAGAGGGAAATGCAAGAGTTGAAATCCTATCTTGATACCACCTTCAAGATCAAAGATCTCGGGGCTGCTCAATTCTTTTTCCCTAGGAATTGAGATCCTGCCTACATCTAGTGGGGTTGTCTTAACCCAAAGAAAGTTTGTCCGAGAGTTATTGGATGAGTTTAGTGATCCCCCCACATCAGCAACTGTATGCCCTCTCGATCCCACTGTCAAGCTGCATCGAGATGTTGGGGACCCTTTTTCTGATCCTTCCTTATATAGTAGGAGATTGGTTAAGCTGAATTTTCTCACCCATACAAGGCCTGACCTCGCCTTTGCCGTCCAACACTTGAGCCAATTTATGCAAACCCCTCGAGTTCCGCATTATCAAGCCCTTCAACATGTTCGATATTTAAAAGGTCACTTTGATCTTGGTATCTTGTTGAACAATAATTCCAGTACTCAGCTGGAAGCTTACTGCGATTCTGATTGGGCCTCTTGCCCTCACACCCGCAAGTCCATTAGTGGCTATGTTGTATTTTTTGGGAGTAACTTAATTTCATGGAAGTCGAAGAAGCACCACACTGTATCCCTTTCCTTTGCAGAGGCAGAGTACAGAAGCTTACGCAGACTCGTTGTGGAGTTGGCTTGTCTCAATTGATTGCTCAATGAACTCACCATTACTTCCATCCTTCCTATACCTATCAAGTGTGACAGTCAAGCTGCCATTTATATTGAAATATGATCAGAAGAGAAATGAAATACGTGAGATATTGAAGATATTGAACATGATAATGAAATGAAATAGTGAAGTAAAATTTTTGGTTCATGGACTGGTGTGAACGCAAGTTAGCAAAGAGGGAATAGATAGTCGGACACCCACCCAGCAGACAGCAACCAACCAACCAGCTAGCCAAGCACACTTACTAACAAACAAGCACCAGACCTTTGACACTAAATCCAAGAAGCATTCTCTTTTCTTTTATAGTACATGAAATTGGGCAGCAGCGAAATAATTTGGGTTTTGGGTGAGGCCTGGAATCGAGAACATGCTCTGATACCAATTTGATAGAGAATTGGAAATAAATAAAGGCTAAAGAAAATAATTCAGCATCCTGGTGTTGAATTCAAGAGAAGATTAACATCCTTGTGCTTAATGAGTAATAATTGTATTCAATATTCAATGTAGTTTGTTCATAAAGGCTAGGAAAGCCCTTATTAATAGGTAAACAGCCTCCACAGTACGAAACTTAACAAAAATAGGAAACTAGAATAATATTCCTGAGCAACTTAGGAAACTATTATATTCCTAATATGAATAGGAAATTAAACATATAAATCATCTAATTATTATTATTATTATTATTATTATTATTGTTATTATTATTATTATTATTATTATTATTATTATTATCATTCTTAAGACTTCTTCCTAAAATAAGTCTTCAAGTCCATCAACTTCATTGCTTCTTTCAACCACTAAACCATCTAACTTGCCATTCATTTGATGTTTGGATTTACAGTCAGTTTGTCTACCTCTCTTTGTTCTTAAGGCTTGATGGAGGACAAGGGTTGGGTGGTCTTTGTTCTTAAGGCTGAAAGAAACAATCGGTAGGGCATTGTTTGTATGGGTGATTGAACAACGTTTTGAAAAAGTCTCTTAGGGTGTGCCCTGGGCGTGCTTTTTCAACCTAAGGTAATGAACATTGAGTATAGGTGGTGATGAACATTGTGTATATGGGTAATGAACATTCAATAAATGAGTATTGAAAGTAGCCAAAAGAATGAACAATAGCATTTACAGTGCAGTGAAATGCAGTTGCGGTCCACATTGTACTATTTGGTGCTTGAATTCATGTCTCCTTATCTTATTTTCAAAGTTTGATGAGTTTTATGGGATGGACCATGGAGTAGAAATAAAAGGAATAATGTAGCGTTATCTCAAATTTGACTAAATTCTCTGAATTCCTGAATTAGTTTTATTTTTGTTTTATATGCGCCAATTATGCATTACAATTACTGTTGGTGGAACTGCAGGTTAAGATTTTGGTGGACCGTCTTCGGAGTTGTGTGAATTTTTATATAGGTCAGTGGTTGCATCTGAACTTCAAAGTATCTATTATTTACTTAGATTTATCATCTTTTTTAGTTTTGATAGGTAAGTTTGTTTCTGTTACTTGCTTTTGATATATTTATTTACAAGTCTTTGATGTTGGAAATATCTGAAGCTATTTGTTTACTTGCTTTTGACATATTTATTTACAAGTCCTTGATGTTAGAATAATTATTAAGGATGAGATTTAGATGTAAAGGGGGATGCTGCCTGTTTATAAAAGGTATAACAAAAACCAAAAAGCGTGAAGTCCTCAGGTGCTCTACAACAATATGATATGCAAAATCCAAAAAGGGAACTTGTGTACCATGATCGGAACCTTGACACCAAGTGAACAAGGTACTGAAAGAATAAGGTTTGCAGTACTATTCTAGCCTTGTACTAAAAGATCCGAGAATTTCTTTCCTTCCAAGTGCACAACAAAATCGTCAAAAGGTATCAATCTCTACACATCTAGTATCCAACTTTTCTTCAATCTTCTTCTCCAAGCCATTAGGAAATATCGTTACCCTTGGAGTTGCGCCCAACTAACCCCTACTAAGCAAACAAAATGTTCCAGATGCAGAGACCTAGAGACAATGAGTAAAAAGGTGGTTAATGGATTCTTTCTATCCAAAGCACATAGAACATCCACTAGTCATCCGGTTTCTCCTTTTAAGCAGGCCTTGGGTGGATTATCTTGTAAAGTGTCCTAGATTGAGGGCTTGTGATCCCTATGTGGCTAGAAAGATTAATCTTTATGAATGTATGACGACCCAAGGATCATATAATATTCTTAGAAACCAAATATCTAGGAAAAACATTCAATAGAAGTCATAGGGGACAGATTTATGAACATTGGAATTCAAGCTCCAAACATCATCACATCAAACTTAATGCCTCACAACACAGCATCTATATAAATTTTGCAACAAAACAAGAAAATAGAGTTATATATGAGCTCCTCTAAAGGAAAATCTCCACCAATGATGATCTAGGCCTTCAAGATGGATGCCTAAAGGTAGAACCACCAGAAAATCCACCAAGAAACACTAAGGAAAAGTCTCATCAAGCTTGAACTAAAGGAGAGCCACCATTCAGAATTGATAACGTTTATGCAAGATTTTTGAGGAAGAGTTTCAAAATACCCATATTTCAGTATCACCAAATGCATGACTATTTACTACTTACAAGCCTTGAGTATATATAGAGTGGGGGAAATTGATCCTAGCCACATATTGTAGTTTGGAGAAGATGAAGCCATTTCTAGCCACACATTAGGAAAACTAATACTAGCCACATGTTGGCCTAAGTTAATAAGAGCCACTTAAGTACAATAACCAAAATAAATATGAATAAAAGTATTCCTTGAACATTGACTTGACTTGCTTGACCTTGATAGTTTGACCATTTTGACCATGTTGGACTCATTGACCGTTTGAAAAAGTAAAACCTTCTTGGAAGATAATTTTTGCCATCATTCTTCTAGAATCTTGGTCAACGTTGGTTAATTTCAGCACAATGTTAAATGACCAAAATACCCCTTGCTTGAAACAATAGCCGATTGATTCCAAATTTGAAAACAAGCTAAACTAGGGGAAAATAGACTTGGTTCCACTTCCCTTATTCTTTCCAATGTTACTTAGATCCCAAAAGACCTAACTTGGCTTTGGGAATAGTCCATGATATGTATAAAAGATAAGAATTCAACATCCCCATGTTGAATTCAAGAGAAGAATTCAACATCCCCCTGCTGGATTCAGGAAAAGATTAGCATCTCCGTTCATAATCAGTAAGAATTCACATATTCAATATTCAATATCAATGTAGTCTAATCATAAAGGCTGGCAAAGCCCTTATTTACAGGTAAACAACCTGGCCTAATATGAAACCTAACAGAAATAGGAAACTAGAATTATATTCCGAATCAAACTAGGAAACTATAATATTCCTAACGAGAATAGGAAACTAAATATAATAAAATCATAAATCTACTAAATATTATTATTCCTAGATATTCTAATTCTACATTCCATCATTCTCCCCGGCTTGAAAGAACTCGCCTCCATAGAGTTTTCATGAAGATACGAAGCCAGAAAATCAATGCAATAGATCTCCCAATTGTGAAAAATATGGCCTTTGGTTTTGTAGAAGTGGAGAAACAAGAAAATCCAACAAAGGAAGAGCAGATTCACTTCTTCACACATAAGAAAATAGTGCGCAACTTTGAGCTTCTCCAGAAAAAAGTAGCAATTGAATGATGGGATGCAGCATCTTCTGAGCAAAACATTCTTTAGGGAGAAACAAATCAATATACTTTATCATTGTTGTTGAATTCTCCATATCTTTATCTAGATGAGTAACCTGAAAATTCACATCTGTAGGGACTTCAATAGCTTCTGGATACTCCTCTGGGGTACCACTTTCAATTTCAGCAATGTGAAGACATTGAGAGCCTATAATCTGACCAGCAAGCACTTCAAGAGGTTGTTGATTTTCAATTTGAACACTCACAATGGTGGAAATTGTATAACCTCTGATGCACAATTATCCAACACACCCTTGCATAAACTTTGTGCAATGTATGGTTCTCTAGCATTATGGGCATCATATAGCATGGAAACTAGGAACTCTACTAGAAAATCATCAGCTTCTTGAAGAAGACCACAAAGAATGGACTTCATGTGTGAGAGAATTATAGGTGGATGATAGTCTCTTATGGATGCAAAAAAATAATGGAAAATATCTAAGACAAGAGCATCCCATTCACGATCTAACATCACAAGATAAGATCTTACTTTGGCCATAGTCTTAAGCACATGGAGCCTTTTATGGCACGATAGGCTGGATGTATCCTCTAGGTTCTGAAAAGATGACACGATCAACATAAAAACCCCTTCACATCATCAAATGGAGGATCTGGGGTAGTGATTCGAATAAACTCAGATAGACATGAGTAAAGAGCATCCTTAACGTCAATATTAGCATGTGTAAGAAGCACTTCTGAAATCAAGAGTCCCTGTAGTGGTTCGAGAGCATCCTGAATGGATTTTGGTGGGGACTGAGATACCTGCCACAGAAGGCTTCCAACTCTATCAAATAGCTTGATAAGATCATCAAAAGATGATGGGGAAGTGCTTAATTGAGTTCCAACTTGTAACAGTTGGCTTGGAAGCTCTTTGTGAAGTAGCTATGTTGGTTTAAGGGATAACATGGCAAAAAAAAAAAAAAACCCCAAAAGATCAGGAAACTGGAAATCAGCCATACCAAAAACTCAGCAGCGGCAGTCTGCTAGCACTGGCAGTGTGGCAACAGCTGGGTTTAGGGTATTCTGGGCAGTTTGTAAATTTTTTTTTTTCAGAATTGGATCGCAGCAGAAGTTTAGGGTTTGGGTGAGGCTCAGGATTGAGAACTTGCTCTGATGTCAATTTGATAGAGAACAGGAAATAAATAAAGGCTAAAGATAAGAATTCAACATCCCCGTGTTGAATTCAAGAGAATAATTCAGCATCCCGGGGTTGGATTCAGGAAAAGATTAGTATCCCCGTGCATAATCAGTAAGAATTCACATATTCAATATTCAATGTCAATGTAGTCTGATCATAAAGGCTGGCAAAGCCCTTATTTATAGGTAAACAACCTGTGTAATACATAACCTAATAGAAATAAGAAACTAGAATTATATTCCTAATCAAACTAGGGAACTATAATATTCCTAACAAGAATGGGAAACTAAATATAATAAAATCATAGATCTACTAAATATTATTATTCGTAATCAAACTAGGGAACTATAATATTCCTAACAAGAATGGGAAACTAAATATAATAAAATCATAGATCTACTAAATATTATTATTCGTAAATATTCTAATTATACTTTTCATCATTAGAGCTATTATCATAGGACTTGATCAAGGTTAGCTTGGATGAAATGGATCAACTTGTGAATCACTCTATCTAATCGATTTCTTTGGGTTGTGATATTTGTAGGTGTCTGAGTATTGTATGTTATTTATAGACTTGTAGTTGATTGTCACCTGTGCTACCACTCTGGTTCTGGTTCGCTGGATTGAAGTCCATTAAGTGCTGAAAACAATCATAATTTTTGTTTATTGGAATAATCATAGCCCAACTAACTGACTCATGCATGCAATATGGCTATAAGGCAATGTGTCAGTTAAAGAAAAACATAAGAGAAGGGTTGATAACCAGCCAGCAAGGGTGCACTAAATCCGTTGTCCTATTATTGTTGTTTTTCTTCAGATGTCACCCAGGAACACTGCAATGCTCTGTGGTGAGCGAGTTTCATATTCTTTCTGGATTGCTTTCATAGTCTGAGACTCCTACTGATAGCTCATATGCTTTTTAAATTTTTGATTATACTGTTCTTTGAGTGATGGACCTTAAGCCTAAGCGCCATCTAAGCAAGTCCATTTTAACCTCCGAAAAAGATAAAGTCCATCATAGTTATTAGTGATAGCCCCGTCAAAGAGGAAATGGAAAGTTTTGATCATCATCGTCATCGTCATCGTCATTGCTTGCTGGTGACGATCATAATAGGTCATTGTGAACCCAGAAGTCTTATTTTATTTTGCTGACCTATGCTTCTTGGACTTAGGGACTCGGGTAGTCGGGTGTTGGACATGGGTATGGATCTAAGTGTCAAGTTCCAAACTTTAGGAAACAGGGATGCTGCTTAGAACTTATGTGTGAGGGCTTGTCATTCTGCATGTAAGGCTTACACTTTCAATCTTTCTAGAATATTTTATTAATGAAAAAGTTCATCCATTTGCCAAATCAATGAAAATGCAAGAAACTCCATAACAAAGGAATGTAGGAGAAAACCGCGAATTTCCAATCTTTTTCACCTTTGATGCGTTAGAGTCCGAATAACTGTCTTGAAATGTTTCCCATGTCCTATCTGTGTAGTTAAGTGTCATGTCTGTCATCGGTGCAGTGGGATAAAGTGGGGGAGTTTGGGTGACATAGATCTCGGCCTGGCACACGTGAGATCTGCTAACTGAACCTGATGACTTGCATCTTTAAAATAGGCTTACCAACCTAAAACCCAAATTGACAGAACTGAAACTTACCACAATCTATTTGATCAAACATCAGTTGACTTGAATCTGACATCAGCCAAAAATTAACCAACCTGAAATGTTACTGTACTAAACAGACCTAGTTCGAACTTACCCAAGCACCCAACCCGTTCCTCAACTCTTTAATGTGGAGTATTTTTATATATTATACTAAAGGAGTAAGTTCTAAGATTTGTGTGTGTTTTTTATAATCGTTTTGGGTAAAGTAAGTAGTCATATGCTCACCTCTCCATTCAATCTTTCCCTCTTTATCACCCCCCACCCCAAAATAAATAAATAAATAAATAAAACGGTGCAGAAAAAAGAGGGTAAAGTCTTCATCTCTTTTTACCAGGTAAAGATGCCTGTCTGCAAAAAATGTTAACTTTCAGTTTTCAACTGAGACTTCATTATTTTGTCATTCCACACAGAGGTTGACGTTGACAGCTTACTAAAAATGGATCTGGTCACTCTCGATGAGGCTCTTAAGACAGCTTATATGGCTGTTTCCTCAGCCATTAATGCTGTTTCCGTTCTTGCATCTGTAAGTGATTCTTGACCTTATTGCTGATGCAGTGTTCACTGTTTTTGTTATAAACATACCTCAGATATAATATGTGCAGGATAACCACAAAAAGTACATCCATTCTCTGCATGGTGGTGTGAGACAAATTAATGCTACTGAAGCTATAAAAGTGAGTCTGCTGCATCCTGGTTGTCTTAAAAGTATTGTGCCTGCACAGTTTAATTCAATTATCTGAGTTTGCACTTAATATTTTATGTTACAGAAATGTTGCTATGCTGAACTTATTTCTCTCTTCACCTTACTCAAACTTGAAGGATTGTGTTTAGTATTTGGCCTTGTATAGATGAAGCTGACACACCCAGATATAGGTCTTGGAGAGTTATGAGCAAGGAAAAGTTGGGTTTGGTTTTGGCGACGATGTTGAGGCTTCGGTAGTGCAGGCTGTCTATGATTGTCCTTTCCTATCATTGGGGCTAAAGGTGATTACAAATTTCCAAATTATACACCATTTGCATCCCTATAGTGATCTCCCATTCATGACGACCCTTTTGTGGTTCCCAAATGTTTTTGAAATGGAAGACAGTGTACTTGTACCTTAACAACCCCCCCCCCCCCCCCCACAGGGTGTGTCCTGAAAAATGGGTACACCCCGTCAGTATAATGCAATCGTCTTTTGTTCTTTACCCAATTAATTTTCGTCCAATCTCTCCTTACATTCTGTAGAAGTAGCTTATGCAACAGTATTCTTTATGGCACAATGGTGCATTGTTCCTCGTACCTTTGGGTACTCATGTAAAAATCGTTCTTCTTGGCCAACTCAGGACTTTGATGGGATTGTTCTTTGCATTCTTTCAAGTTCATCTGCGCTTGGAGATAAGGATGTGCGTTCTCTTCATACTTTCCGTCAAGCAACTGATTGCACAAAAGATGTCCTGTTATCTGTTGTTCTTGATCCTGATATGACGCCCAACCTGATAGGGACGATAGTAATAACGATAAGGTAAGATGACATGATTGCTGTAGACTATGAATGTTACTTTACCTTACTGGCTATGTATATACTCTCGTGTTAGGTTTCTTGTATTCATATAAGGTTTTAGTGCTCACCCTTAATCCATTTCCAGATGATGACATTGTCCAAAATTGTTCATGTCGGGTCATTCACGTTTGCATAATGTTTGGGATTTGGAAGAGCATATAGTATGGCAAGTGAATCCACTGGCACTTATTTGAGGTAGTCTGGAGCTTAGAGCAATGAATGACATGAACTTTCTGTATAATTGACTGATATAATTTTTTTTCTCTACGGTTAAAATTAGCTGCTTCTGTTGCCATTCTTTTTTAACGACTGACACTAACTCAGTGGCTAGCTGTGGGTACAGACTTAGTTTGTCTAATTACTGTGAATGTATGGAAAACTTTGTACATGGAAGTGAAACTATTACATTAGCTTGGTCTATGCATGGTCAGCGTCAGTTGTGCACTTGGATGTTATAGACATGATAGTGCTTATGAAAATAAGGCATTATATGTATTCTAAAGTTATCGTTGCAGAGGTTCCTGTGATGATCAGTGTGAATATTATTTGTTTGGACTTGGCACTTTAAATAGCTATCTCCTCTTTGATACCTAAGGAATTGTTCTTGCTTCTTTCTTGCTTTTTTTTTTTTTAAATGTTTTGAGAAAACTTTTGTCAAATGTGTTACTAGGATTTTGTAGGATTCCTTGGTAGATAGCAGTGCTTGAGTTCTAGGAAGGCGTGGTGTGATTGCTCCACTCAACATGCAAATGCTTATGCCTTTAGTGAGCAATCTAGCTGTGTCCACCCTGTTGTCCTTTATTTATTGTTATCATATTATGAGGGGCAATTGTAGCTTGGTTCAGCATAGCTTGCTGAAAAGGATTTGAATCAAAATAAATGTTTTCGTGTCGAAAAATTCCAGCCGAGGTTCTGTATTTAATGTGCTACTCAGATCTTTGTAGAACTTGATTGATCTGGTGCATTGTACATGACTTGCAACTGTCCTCTCTAGTAGATGCCAGATGAATAAGTACAACCGCCCCTGCCAAAGGCAAAAACTAAGCATGCTTCTTTGTCCAACTGAATGGCTATACAATCAAGTCATTTCATATCCCCAGCATATCTTTGATGGCATTCCTACTCTACCTGTGCCAAAAGGAAAAACACAAGAAATAAATTTAAAGGAAATATAGGCAAATGTTCCTTGTAATCTTGCATTACAAACATATAAACTCAAATTTGATGCATGCATTGTTAAGTGATGTCTTATTTTGTGATTTTATTTGTATTCTTGGTTGTTTGTGTTTTTTTGAACCTCTTCTCCAATTATTTACTGATTGTTTATCTGACCTCTAAACTTGATTTATGCATTGCCAGTGCTGCTGAAAAGAAGTCCTCCCAGAAAACCACATTGCTGTCCCAACTTGTGGACAGTTTTCCGTTTGTTTTTAACTTTTTGCGGAGGAACCATATGCAGTCAGAGTGTCTTAAAGGAAGCAAGCTCAGAGAAAATGTATTTCCTCCCATGTCAGCACATGCTTTAGACAAGAATGACATGCCAAATAAGGTTCCTATGGAAGGCAAAAATGAAAATTTAGGGATACTCTCTCGGAAGGATTTACTTCTAAATGAAAATTACGATAAAAAGTAATTTTCCTGCTGACAAACTTTATTGTGGTGGAATTATTCAAAAAGCCTTTGGTCACTTTGAAACATTCTGTGGTAATCGTGGATGTAGGGAGTACCATGATGATGCATCATATGGGACTGACGCTCTGGATGCCAGTGGAGGCTTATCTAATTACTTGCAGCGAAATGCTGAAGGTTTGCATGAAGTTACTTGTTTTGTTGAATAGGTGCTTGACTACATTTGTTTTTCTTGCTGTGGTGTGCCCTATAACTAACCCTCATTTTACACTGCACCTACCTTTTTATCGTTTTGTTGGGTTGCCCTCTTCCAGGAGCCGAAGCTCTTGAGAGGGAGCTAGTCATTGATCGGAACTTAGGGCCAGGATACAGGATAGTGGAGGATTGGGCTGAAGAAGTTGTCAATAGTTCTGTCGGTGTTCCTGTGGCAGACATTCCAAAAATTTTCAATCTTCCTGTTGGGGTAAGACATTCAGAAGACTTGCAAGAGACTTTTGATTGGTCTAATTCTAGACGACCAGTAGAAAGAATTACTTCTGAAGATGGTCAAATGCTAGAAGCTGTCCCAAGTGTGTCACCTATGAACGGAGTTACAGATGCAGGTCTTGAAGTAGTAACTGATTTTTGGAACAATGCATCAGCATTGTTGAGAGGAAGGCAACTTGATATTACCAAGAAGCAGGGGGGTCTTTCTGCTCGAGCTGCTTCAATGCTGGTAATTAATTTTCAGTAACCTGTCCACTTTTGCGATTTTCATATCATGTGTGTGTGTGTGTGTGTGTGTGTGTGTCTATATACATACATACAGTTAGGTTGGTGGAGACTCACATTGCCTTTAAGGTTATCGTTAAGTCCATTGATGAACCTATTCATAGTAACCCAAGGTTCTTCCCTCGTGGCACACATAAGTTGCATCTCCTCAAATTGTGAATAATAGTCTGACACACTAGTGGTTTGTCTCAAGATTAATCACTCATTCATCATCTGTTGTTTATAAAATGTTGGCAGATACTTTGCTCTGAGCTTATCTTTCATCTTTTCCCACAAAGTGATGGGGGGTTCACTCGAGTGGTTAATCTCTCCTCAACACTTTGCCAATATTTTATAGCAGACCCGACAAGTTTCATCTTTGTGAAGCGAATTCTTGCAATGTCAGTCATCTTGTAAAATTCAAAAATATTTCTCTACACGATCTGATAGAAATACATATTAATATATTTAGGAGTAATAATTAGATATTTTAGATGTTTTAGTTTCCTATTCTTATTAGGAATATTGTAGATTCCTAAGTTATTTAGGATTATTATTCTAGTTTCCTATTTCTATTAAGTTTAGTATTAAGTAGGTTATTTACCTATAAACAAGGGCTTTGCCAGCCTTTATGAAAGACATTACATTACATTGATATTGAATATTGAATATATGATTTCTTACTGATTATGCACGGGATGCTAATCTTTTCCTGAATCCAGCACGGGGATGCTGAATTCTTCTCTTGAATTCAACACGGGGATGTTGAATTCTTATCTTTAGCTTTTATTTATTTCCCGTTTTCTATCAAATTGGTATCAGAGCTCGTTCTCTATCACGATCTATCCGGTCAGTGAACACATTAGGGTCATGCTGACCATCAAATTTAGGCACATCAACTCTAACTTTTTGAGTCACATCATAAGGATCATCATCGAAGTTCCTAGAGGGATCATTGCCATGCCTAAGTGAAAGGGTGCCTATGGTGGTATGTTCGTTCCCTCTCTCTATGATGATGTCGATGTGAACTGTCACACTCATCATTATAGTATCCTTCATCCTCATAGTCATGGCTACGGTGAGGCCTGTGAGGGGTGGGTCTGTGTGAGTTAGGACCTTTGCTAGGCTCTCCAATAATGGAGCGCTCTAAGTTCAAGGCATCATGTAGCGATTCTCCTATTGGGGCAGGGTTGGACACATTATTAGCACGCACGCACGCACTCAGACAAATGAGACTCCAACCATTGTTCTAGCTTAGTGACATTACCATGGCACTGCCTAAAGAGGATTGGAAACTTTTCATTGTACTTTCTAGATCTTTGACACGTCATGTAACAGCAAGAATGTCAGTCTGAACATTATCTGTCGTAGAATTCATCCTATAGACTATCTGTGAGAGTTCATCGTCAAAATATTTCCTAACAGTTTCTAGCTTATCATCCAGTATTATCAAAGTTCTGAACACTAGTTTCAAGTCTCTGTACTCTTTCTTCTAGTGCCATTGCTCTAGTGATTGGCATACAAGTTCAAAGTTTTTTTTCCCCAATATGCAACAAAGAACACGCAAAGTAAATCAATTAACAACCTCTACTGAAGCACATGAACAAGCAGAGCAACGAAAAACAACTAGATAACAATCGTAATTGTGCTGACTATTTTTTTGAATACAGAACAAAATTTTGGGGCCCCAAGTAAACTCTGTTACCAACCAATTAATTAACCTTAACTCAAAGCGAGAATTTAAACAAATTACAAAATACCAAAGAAACCTACTTGTTGAAGCGAGAAACCAGTCAGTTAGGCTACAACTGCACAAAGGCACCAGGCAGTCCAAAAGGAGTACCCAGCAGCAGACAGTAGCACAACGATTCCACAGCAGCAGCAGCACCACAGACAGTAGCACGGGTGAAACTCCGCGCGCCTAGGTCTCGGTGCATTCACGGGCTGAATTATCGCAGCAGCCGGCAGTCCCAGCACTGAGTCACACATGCAATACGATCGAGCGTGCAGCAACCAGCACGCAGCAAAGCGCAGCTTCACGCAGGTAGGGTTTTGCAGAAATTGGAATAACAATTGCCAGAAATCTGAGGCTGATTAAGTGCAATTGGTTTGAAATTGAGTAGGAAGTTGATGGGTGAAGGCAATTTGAAGTGGGTGGATGAACTGAGGATGAATTTGGGGAACTAGGGTTTGAGAATTGAGAATTACGCAGATTAGGGTTTGCAAAATTGGGAGTTTTAGGGTTTTCTGGCAGTCGTGGCGGCGCGGGGGTTGCCTGACCGGGCTGGTCGGCGGGCGGTGGCCGATGGGTGGTGACTGGTGGTGGTGCGGTGGTGGTTTCAGGCTGGGGTAGCGGCTAAGGTTTCTGCCTTTCTGGGCAGATTGGGTTTTTTTTTTTAGGAAATTGGGGGCCAGCGGAAACAAAAAAAAAAAAAGGGTGAAACTTGGAATTGAAAACTTGCTCTGATACAAAGTTGATAGAGAACTACAAAACTAAAGAAGAGAATTCAACATCCCTGTGCTGGATTCAAAGAAAGATTAGCATCCATGTGCTTAATCAGTAATATTTGTATTCAATATTCAATGTAGTCTATCCGTAAAAGGCTAGCAAAGCCCTTATTTATAGGTAACAACTCGCCTAATATGATACCTAATATAAATAGGAAACTAGAATAATATTCCTAAACAACTTAAGAGACTATAATATTCCTAATACGAATTGGGAACTAAAACATATAAAATATCTAATTATTATTCTTCCTAAACTAAGTCTTTAGTCCTCCATCATATATAGCCTTTTGTGAGATTATGCGAAATAACATTCTGAACTTGAGAAATAATTGTCAAGATGATCTATGTAGATATGATATGCAATATATGGACATAATACATGTATTAGTTAATCGCTATGTCCACATAGGTTATGTCCATGATGCTAATTCTCTTGTCTACATTGTTATTTCTCATATTCACGAGAAGCTATTTCTCATATGATCCATTCCTTGTATGTGTATGTGTGTGTTTGAGACTTATCTCTATGTTGTATGTATTCGTTATAGGAAGGGGAACGGGATGCTAAAAGAAGATGGAGTCCGGTGGTGGAAATTCGGTACAGAGGTGGATTTTACAAGGGACGTTGCCAAGGTGGTCTTCCGGAAGGGAGGGTAGTTATTGCTAACTAATCTATCTGTGCAACTTATCTCTCTTTCTAGAATGTAAATCCGAGCATGTATTTAGGGTTGAATATTGCAGGGGCGTCTAACCTTTCCGGACGGTAGTGTGTATGATGGGATGTGGCGCTATGGAAAAAGATCAGGAATAGGCAGCCTGTTCTTTAGTAACGAAGATGTGTTCCATGGATCATGGAGAGATGATCTTATGCATGGCAAGGTATGCTCTTTTTGTTGCAATCTATTTTTCTCTGCTTCAGATAGGAAATTTAGTTTCAATGTGCATGCTACTATTTATGTCTATCCATAATCGGTATAGTTGAAAATTCTTATTTTTTTTTCAACTTATATTATAATGGACTAAAACAAAATGCCTCATTTAGGTTCCTTTGCTTCTTTTCCATGGATTAGTAGGTAGAGAATGAGTTTTAAGTGCCTGTTTGGCCAAGCTCATAAAGAGCTTTTAACAACTAACTAGAAGCAAAAGATGGGCCAAACACTACTTGCTTCAACATCTAAAAACTACTCCTTAGAAGCTAAAAACAACTCCACAGAACCCCATAAGGAGAGGTTACGAATGGGAGCTTCAAATTTCAACTTCTCGCACAACATAAGGCTCTTTTAAGTTAATAATTGAACACAAAGACCAAAATACCCTCAAACTTATTTAATACCACAATACCCACTATATAAACCTATTCATCCATCTCAGTTTCATTGTTTTCCCATTCTTGTATGGACTCCTTTATCTCTTCCTAACCCAAGACTCTTGTCCCTCTTCCTAAGCTAACCATGGTAGTCTATTGGTCAAGGTCTTTGGTTTCTCTCTCTAATCCCAAGACTCAAGTCCTGAAAATAAACCATGGCAGTGTACTGCCCCAACACCCCCCCCCCCCCCCAAACCCCCGGCCTGAAGACTTGATCCCCCAACCAGCAAACCCTGGTAGTTAATTGCCAGGGCTGAACATGCCTCCCAAATTCATGAACCTATGCTTCTTCGCCTTGCTGTGAATAAGAGGACAGTGAAATGTGTATGCTTGATATAAGGATTTGAGAATAGAACGTCGTATGTCTAGATCTAATTACTTCTCTGTATTGTTGTCAATGTCTTCTAGAATTTTTAACATTGGTGCATAACCTGTCGGTATTTGAATAATTTCATTTTCAATTAGCTAATTGACATTTTTTGCTATAAGATTGAGATTGAGAATGTGCAAATATTAGTAAAAATCGTCTCTACTATACTTTTCCTATTTCTATGATATGTTTTGTTCAGAAAATTTGAACTTTCACAAATTCAATCAAGATCGAAGCTGAAGAGAAATGTGGCGTTCAACCACAACCATGATGGTAATTCGATGTAACCGGAAATTTTGTCCTTTGTATGTACAAAAAGCAAAAACTGAAGATAATAGGGTCTTATAAACAAATAAATAAATTAATAAATAAAATGGGTTACTAATGATCAACAGGAAACAACATCGAGAGTCGTGGAATTGGGTTGGATTGTGTGATCTAATGAAAAGAATAGGAAAGAGTAGGTGTGTGGAGAGTGTAAAGAATGATGTACTTGACAGATTTGCATGGCTGTAAAATCGATGAACCCTTGGTGTTTTGATCTGTATACCATTGTTCTATGGATCTTATTTTTTAAACATGTTTTTTCACTTAATGGGTTATTAATGATATAACAACTTATTTATCACAAAAAAGGTGGAATAGTTTAGCAAACAACTACATAATTTCTACTCAAAAGGGTTTCTATCATAAAACTTACCAAACATTCATTTATCTTTAGAAAATGGTTTTTGAAAAACTATTCCTAAAAAGTAACTTTTTTAAAAGTTGAAGCTTGGCCAAACATATACCTTAAACTTTGTTCATGTGGAACCAGTCTCTCTAAATTGCAAAATTTAGGGGTAAGACCATAGTTACAGGGAACGCCACTTCAGGTGGCAGCCCGCGTTTTGGAAAACGCATTCCAAAACATGGAACGTTCCTGTACTGGGACGTAAAATCAGGCGTTCGCAATGTTCCGAGCGATAGAGTAAGGAGGAATTAGGGAAGAAGGACTAAAGGAGGGGTTAAATAGAGACTTTAGGCTTCAATTCTCAATAAGAGAGCTGATTTGATGAACAAAGAGTGGAAACTTGAGTAAGAAAAGGTTTCGACTCACGAGCAGCCATGGATGCTTCTTGTGTTTGAAGAAAGATGTGGTAAACAAGTCTTACTGGAGTTGCCACGGAAGCCAAATTCAAGAACGAAGAATGCAAATGCAAGGTTGAGCATCTTTAAGATCGTGTTTGCCATCGTCTTCTTCTTCCCCATTTCCTCCTTTGGTGCCCCCCCCCCCTCCCAACGAGTGTTCTCTGGAAGCAGTTAGCGGCACTACTAATTAGAAAAGGGTTAGGGTTTTTGTTGCATCCTCCGTCAGTCCTCACTGTTGTAGATGGCTTATAAAAGAAGACTTCCTTTTCCTTTATATTTTATTAGAACAAATGAATGGGTTAGAGTGTTGGACAATATTTAGTTGGGCCGGTTAGAAAATAACTTATTTCAAGTTTAAGCTATATTATGATGGGAAAATACCATAGTAAAATTATAATTTCCAATTTATGAACAACAATCCCAAAGAGTGAATTTCGTTCCGAAAATGTGTTCCAAATTAACTAACGTTCCCGGTTTCTGGGAGGCGGCGACCCTCGTTCCCATTCCTTGTTCCGCGATCCGAACTTTCTGCGATTCAGGTAACTGGTAAGTCTGCGGGATTTCGGAGTATTGGTTTTGGTTTTGGTTTGTGCATGCTACTATTGCTTCAATTGCTTCTTGTGTGCTAAAGTGCTTTCCTTGCAGGAACCATACCATCTGACCAATTACCCCCTGGAATATAAAGAAATTTTTTCTAGGTGTAATTATTAAAACCTGATTGGGTAAATTTATGTGCATGAGGAAGCAGGCTTGCGTTATTGTAGGTCAATGGCTTCGACTTGATGCTGGAATTGTGTATGGAGATAAACTGCATTCTTGTCTTTTCATATCTTCAAACCATAATTCCCTGGTATGACTAATGTTTTGTTGTTAAGGGCTGGGTGTACTTCCACAGCGGAGAACGATGGTTTGCCAACTTTTGGAAGGGCAGAGCCAATGGTGAAGGGAGATTTTATTCCAAGTCTGGAGAGGTCTTATTTGGCCAGTTTCGAGATGGGTGGCGACATGGCCACTTTCTTTGTATCAAAGTTGATGGTGCAAGGTTGGTTATTTTGTTTACAATTTTTTCCTTTATCTTTTCTGAATGAATGAGATGGTTTCTGCAGTTTACCCAATTCAATGGATTTTATTGTGGTTTTTTTTTGGCTTTTTAAAGGGTTAAGTTTAGGGTTCTGATACTTATGTTCAGAGAATTAATTGTCAGCAAAAAGAAAAAAATGTTCAGAGATCTAATTTTTATTGAGTTTGCTTGGATGCTAAGCACTAAGTATCTTTTTTACGAAGCTGCATAAGGAATTGCAGCGTGTGAGTGTACCTGTTACTTCCCACTGTGTTTCCCTTTTATTATACAAACTTGGGTGGTGCCTTGGGTTGGGCTAATTTCTATTTCAGGATGGTTGCAGAGACCCCATCTGTCTGGCGCGGATAGTGGTTAATGATGTAATCTTGAGACTCACTTGAGTCTTTTGGTTTTTGTTTTGGTCTTGGGTTTTGTCTTTGGGTGGTGTTGTTTTTCTTGCCTTGGGTTGGGCTAATTGGTGACCCCTCAGGTATGCCTGGAGTATACTTGTAGAAATTCGTTTTGTTCTACGTTACCTGGACTCGGGACACAGGGTGTCCGACACGGACACGGATCCAAGGGTCCGACATGGCATCTACGGACACGGGGGCACGGTATCCAAGGGTCCGACATGGCAGAGGAAACATAACCCCTAGGTAGCATGATATATTTAATTATATTAAAAGTGAAATATTATTCTTTTTAGAGACATTCTTAAAAACTGTAAATCTAGGGATACTTTAATTTAAATTGATTTGGCCCATGTATAGAATATATTCCTCTGTCAAAAGATGTTCACACCTCCCCTCCCCCCACACCCCCTTCCCTCTCATCACTTCAGTGAGAGACACCCCCTTCTCTCTCATCACTTCAGTGAGAGAAATCTGTCTGGAAAACCAAGAAGATGCACTTCCGGCGACCGAAACCGGCGACTACTGACTGGAGAAAACCCACCGGTGGGGTCGCACAGTCCAGTCGACCAAAACCCCCAGCTACCACCCCAAATACCAACCAATTGGTTGTCCAATTGTTCGATCTAGGGTTTGCCAGGATTAGGGTTTCGCTCTTTGTCCGTGTCCAGCCATTCCGTCCAGGGTCCGCTACGGATCCCGTGTCCGAATTCGTGTTGTGTCGTGTGGACCCTGGTATGACAACCCTAATTGTCGAGTCCAGGTAACGTAGGTTTTGTTAATGGAAGATCTCACTGATTTTTCTATATATATATATATATATATATATATATATATATATATATATATATATATATATATAGGGAAATAGGATTCTAATAATCCCTACTATTGCAAATTGGATGGCAATAATCCCTACTTTCAATTTGTATTCTGGTGGTCCAAAAAAAAAAAAAAAAATTGTATTGTAGTGGTGGTGACTCGGTGGTTTTCTTACATGGCACTTTAAAGTCTACCCGGTCAAATACATCCATGTCTGAAAACCACCGAGTCACCACCACTCAACTCGGCGGCGTCCCACTCAAATCCAATTATATTTTTTTTTGGACCACCAGAATACAAAGTGAAAGTAGGGACCACCATCATCCAATTTGCAAAAGTAGGGATTATTAGAATCCAATTTTCCTATATATATATGTATATATATATATATGAAGGTAAGTAGTCTGGTCCTAGGGGCCCCTATCATAGAGGAACAAACACTAATCCAATGGGCCTGTAACGGACGAAGTATAGGATGCCAATGCCTAAGTCTAGGCCCGCCTCCAACTGACAACACTCCCACCGCTATTGGTAAGAAAGGAATGTTCCCCCAGGAATCAAACCCTGAGAGGGAAGGATGGAAGTGTACCGCCCCGACCCCTCCTGAGCCGGGGACATTATTGATAACTACTTCAAGGATCGCTGACTGACCCCACAAATCACCACGAGTCTTTCCAGCGTGCTTCGTCCTCGCTCACACGCTACCCAGGAAAACTTCCTAGGAGGTCACCCATCCTTGGACTACTCCCAGCCAAGCACGCTTAACTGAGGAGTTCTCAACGGATGAGCTACCATAAAAGAAGGTGCACCTTGGTACCTTGGTGATATAAGTAGTCACTTCAATCCTTTTAAGCCACACTTTAACCACATATCCGGGGTGTTACAGTCACCCCTACTTAAGCGGAATCTTTGCCCAATCCAAACCAGAATCTTTGCCCCGCTAGGTGACTGCCCGCTAGGTGACTGCCCATGGCTCTCCCGTCCACTGGCGCAGCTCACGGTCGCGGGTCGGCTCTGATACCATCTGTAACGCCCCGGCCCCTTCTAAGCCGGGGACATTACTGATAACTACTTCAAGGATCGCTGACTGGCCCCACAAATCGCCACGAGCCTTTCCAGCGTGCTTCGTCCTCGCTCACACGCTGCCCAGGAAAACTTCCCAGGAGGTCACCCATCCTTGGACTAATCCCAGCCAAGCACGCTTAACTGAGGAGTTTCCAACGGATGAGCTACCATAAAAGAAGGTGCACCTTGGTGATATACGTAGTCACTTCAATCCTTTTAAGCCACACTTTAACCACATATCTGGGGTGTTACAGGAAGGTGGAGCCCTGCCATGGCATGGGGTAATTGGCGGGAGATCAGATGTTATGGGTTGAATGCTTTTGTGCTTTTCTTGTCTCTTTATAGGAATTTCACCTACAAATGTATCAGTGCCAATGTATATTGTTCTGCTATCTAGTAAGATATAGAAAGGTCAAAGTTTATACAAGAATCCTAGACAAAAAGAAATGCATTTGGAGCTATTTTCCTTGCTACCTCTGTTTTCTGGTGATCCATGCACTTGTCTGTTCGGATAAGGGGAGTTGTTACCTATCAAACATGAGAGCTCATCCCAAAAGACTAGTCTGACGGGAGAGAGGGCCCATTTGATTTATAGACCCCACACCGATATCCCATTCTACCGATGTGGGACAAGTTCCATACCTTGCAATGGCATAAGACCCGTAACAGGAGTTGGAAAGGAGATTACCGCCCCTCTTCAAACCCGTTTCAACTTGGATGTCCCGACAGGTAATGAGGCTCGCTAAAAAACAGAAATGAACACCCATTCTTTGATGAAATTATTGTTTGCTTGTATGCAATGTTACTGTTTTGACCTGGTTGAATATTCTGGGTTGTTGATTGTTATATTGTTGTCTCAAGCTTTAGTTCATGGGGGATGGTTGCTTACATCTGGATCCCCCCAGCTTGAGTTCTTGCATGTTTTCATTGGAGTTGTTGTCCATTGTTATATAGTGTTGCCTTTGAAAGCAGTGTGCTTGATATCAGTATACTAGTCCTTTTAGATGCATTGCTTACAGGGTTAGCTATAGATCATTCGCTTGGCTACAGCCTGCAGGAGAATTTAAAATGCAATGCAGAAACCATACTTCAGCTTGTTGAGTTGTCAAAAATGGTAGTGGTTAGCGCTGCAATTTATTAGGTGCTCTCGGGGAGCATGTGCTCCAAATTCTACAATTGTTCACCTATATGTAGTAGGTTATTCACTCTGATTATTGTGATTGTTCAGTCTGATTCATATGATTGTTCACTCGCAAATATCTGGAGCACATGCTCCGAGTGCATCTAATATTATATTGGGTTAGCGCTGCATGCGACCCTATGGTGCTCGAATATTTTTCATATCCTTTCGAAATGCCCTCTGTTGATCAGTGTAGTTTGCCAATGATCTCGCATCTCTTTTTCTTGCAAGTTATTGTTTGTTGATATCGAGGTTAAGTGAGAAATTTCAAATGTTTGTATTTGCAGGCACGTAGAGATATGGAATGAAGGTGTTATGGTGAGCTCAGAAGAGCTAGACGCTTAGCAGGTGGTTGCAGATTTTGTTTGTCAATCATCCATCCTCTGTGTCCCCAGCCTTGACATTATTTCCACAACCAATAAAGCTTTCATGTAAATTTAGTGGCCACAACAATAAGGAGACACTTGTTTATATCCTTAGTCTGTACTTCGATTATGTGCATCCCCAAATACAATCTCCATCAGTTGATTCAAAATGCCAATTGGACAAATGACTAATGGTTTGAATTTATTATGAGGTTATGTAGTTTCATACTCCTTCCATTTCCTTCTAGGGTGTTAATCGCAAATAATTTTTATTTTGGATCCTCAGTTAGAAATAATCTGAAATGACTTTTTTGTCTATCAATAGTTCAAACTTTTGATCTATTCTCTATAACTAAATTTTTTTTACTTTTATTAGGCACTAGATTTTCGACAGTTCATTGTTTGAAATAGTAAAATGATTAGTCATAGAGAATAGGTAAAAACTTTGGATTATTGATGGACAAAACGTTAAATTGACTTTTCGAGATGTTGGGGTAGAATCAATATCATAATATATATATATATATATATATATATATATATATATATATATATATATATATTTGAAAAGGTTTTGTATTAAAAAAGGCTAGTCCAAATTTAGGTACAACCTAAGTGCTCAAAAAATCTATACAACGTATGTAATTTTTTGATTTGCTTGCTAAGTACAAACTTCGATCTCCTAAGTTGTTTTTGATCTCCTTGTAACTCCAGTCTGCTCCCAGATCTTGATTCTTGAAGATTTTCCTGTTTCTCGCCAACCACACATGGTAAATATAACTGCTGAAGCCAGCAGTGGTGATTTCCTTCTTCCAGCTCGGGACTTTTCTATTTTTAATTTTGTTACACCAGTGGTTCCAATCGTTTGCATCAGGGATATGAAGCCATGTCTGCAGCTGCCTTCTGATTGCTGTCGTGTAAGGACATTGAAAAAACAGATGTTCCACTGTTTCCTCATGGCCTTAACATAAAGCACATTCCCGTGGAATGTGGACCTGGTGTTTATGAAGCCTTGAATGCACTTGAAGCCTGTCATGAATTGCCAACCAAGAACAGAAGGAATGTCTTGTGGTGCTGAAGCGAGTTCCGATGACCCTTGCCCAAGGCCATTTTGGAGCAGCTGTGTTTGTTTTCTCATAGCCTGCTTTCACTTTGTAGTGCTCCGTGTTCATGTGATCTCTTTTCATCTGTTCTTTCGTACTGCAAATTTTTTTCAAGTACCAGCAGCACATATCCTCTCTGGGAGTGTAATTCCACCAGTTCTTCCCTTTAATATATCTTTCATGGATCCATTTCACCCAAAGAGTATCCTTTTTATCTGTAATGTCTTTCACTTGCTTGAAAATGAGTGCTTTATTCCAAGAATGGAAGTTCTTAATACCCAGGCCTCCCTGACTCTTGCTTCGACATACATTCGTCCAGCAAATAGGGGGAGTTTTGTCATGTTCTCCCGAACTCCATAGGAAGCTCCTACAAATTTTCGTGACTTGTTCAATGACAGTATTTGGGAGTATCAGAATTGAACCCCAGAAAGTGTAGAGACCCATTAGGACAGTGTTGATGAGCACCACTCTTCCCGCATATGAAGTGTTGGTTGTTGCCCAACTTCTGATTTTCGCTGTAATTTTATCAACCAGCCTTTGACAGTCCATTTTGCCTAGTTTGCCATCCACAATGGGCATTCCAAGATAGTTGAAAGGGAGTGTACCTTCCGTGAACCCCGTGACCTGCAAGATTTGACTTTTAGTTGTGTCGTTGATTCCGCTCACAACTACTGTAGTTTTTGAAGCATTGGCAGCAAGTCCTGACGTCTGTTGGAAGTGTTCCAACACTTGTTTTACCTTTGTAATGGTATTAATGTCTGCAGCAGTAAATAGCATCAGATCGTCTGCAAAGATCAGATGAGTCAATCCCAGACTTTTACATCTAGGAAAGAATTTGAAATTTGGATCCTGGGATGTAGAAGAGAGGAGTCTTGAGAGGTATTCCATTCCAAACAATCCCAACTAGGGATGCCAAAAGAGATAGTAAAGACCAAGCACCAAGCTAAAGAAAAACCTCTATACAAGAATTATACTTAAGACTTTTCTTTGAAAGGAAAAATAATCTATGAAGTATATTATCTCTAATCTTTTTAATGACTTCCTCCACAGACAAATTTTTATGTCTTGATGGGAACCTTTTGTAGTTTCTACACTCCCATATCACAGCTATTGCCGAAGAAATCACAACACTCGCAACCAATTTGATATGCTTTGGTCTCCTGACATTCTTCAAGTTCATAATTCACTGATGGATTGTATCACAGCTGCAATGAACACCCAACAGATTACCAAAGAAGCTAACAATCTGCTTTGAGAAATCACATTCAACAAGCAAGTGATCAATAGTCTCCTCCTTCTGATTGCATAAATAGCACACAGTATCCACATTACTTCCATGTGCAGCCAGTCGACTGTTAATTGGAAGTTTTTTTATGGGCAGCAACCCAAGCCAAAAATATGTGTCGAGGTGGAGATATGCCATTCCGAATCACATGATGAAATTTCCAATTCTCTCTGTCAACAAAAAATCACAGATAGCATTCCTTGACTTAAAAATGAGTCAGATGTCCTCCCCTCCAGCTATTGTGTACAGAATCACCATATTTGACTTTTTCCTTCACTTTACAGATTTGTTTCCAACTCCAAGAGCTTGTGGGTGGTGGTCTATAAAGCCACCAGTTTTTGTCCTTTACATATCTCTCATGTATCCATCTTATCCACAAAACATCCTTCTTGTTTGCAACATTCCACACTATATATATAGGGTAATTGGCGAGAGAAATTAATTAAACTTCTTTAATTAAAATTAATATTTGGGTTCATTCAATGAATATGAAGGGGAAAAGAAGAAAAGTAGCAATTATTAAATCATTGGAATTGCCAAATGACAGATAATATGAACTATAAAAATTAGTTGAAAAGTCTGACAAAGAGGTAATGTCTTTTAATTTGTCAAAGTCAACCGTTGGTTTGCACTCGGCAAGAAGGGTTATTGTTCTTATCATACAACTTACTTTACCTTAACAGGGAGGAAATACATGGTGACCGAAATAATAAGGCAAAGATGGTTAACTGTTCGAACAATTGAAATGTTTGGATCTATTTGGATTGCTTTTCTTGGTTGATCGGTCGTACTGGAAATCTGGACCTAATGAATGGATGGAAAACCATGACCCAAATCGAATGAAGTACTAATCAGTTCGCTCCACGGTCCAGAAAATCGCAATTTTCATATTTTGGCGTGGGTATGATGAATAATTGCATCCAAAATCAATTATTTTAGGATTAATTTCTTTCATGATGTAACAACAATAACAAACTCACGGGGGAACACATTTGAGTCTTTCATGAGGTAAAAAATTGGTAAAAAATGAAAACAATGTTGATTTATATTTATGATTCATGTATTTCTATGTTGCTTTTGAGACTAACATTAATAATATAATATTATACGCTTCCTTTGGAGGTACAAGGAGATTGGACAGCCTTACAAAAAATCTTCATTGAGCATTACAACAAGATCTAGAAAGACAACGTGACTTAGTCTGATATCATGGCAATCCGCCAAGGGGATGATGAACCATTTCTTGTTAATTATGAGAGATGACATGCCAACTTATATCAGGTGACTAGTATCATTCCTACTGAGATGCAGCTTGACACTTTTGTTCGCGGGTTAAAACCAAGTCTAGCATAACAACTAGACTTTCGTGTGGTAGAAAGCTTTGGTTCTCTGAGGAAGTTGTGTCCTAAGTTGGAGGCACGCAGGGAAAGGAACGATGTCTCCCAAGGGTGGAAGAACGCTGGTGCGAGTAGGAGAACCATTAACCCTTCTAAGGTGACTGAGGCGAATGTCATTCAAAATGTGAACCGTGGTCCTACCTTGAGACCATCACTTTTGAAGTATGAGATTTATACTCCACTTGACATGATTTATGCTGAGGCATTGGACCAATTGCTGAAAATGAACAAAATCCAATTGTCAATACCTAGGCTAGAGCCAACTAAGAAAGGGCCTGGGTGGAATGACGTTATGTTCTGCAAGTTTCATCGCATGAGGGGCCATGACACCGAGCGATGTCGGACACTCAAAAACCTCATTGAAAAGATGTTATGTTCTAATGAGTTACCCTTACCAAAGGTAGCACGAAATCCCAACAACAAAAGCAATTCTCTCTCGAACCATGCTATCTTTGTGGGAGAGGGCACTTTTGACCCTTCTGAATGCATTGTGGACAAGGGAGCACCTACACTTCCCATTGAAGAATTGACAGCATTTATTGTCAGCGACATATGGGTTAGCAATGAGGAGGATATCTATGAAGAAGTCTTGGATGGTGACCATTTTTGGTCCAATGAGGAAAAAGAATCTTCACCCAGCGCCACATTTCTAACAAGGTTTGGAAGGCATAACCAACACAAGAGTGATCCTGTAGTACCTGCACCGACACTGAATGCCACAAGGACGGAAGTGCTTGTCCCTTCTGAAGATCCTGTCCTCACTCAAGCGAAGAAGACTGTGATAAATGTCTCAATCTGGCAATTGATGTGCGCTTCGAAGCCTCACCGAGATCTAGTACCGAGGGCTCTCCAGAGCGCAATCATCCCGACCTTTACAACACCTGAAGCCTTAGTTTCTCATGTCACGGCTTGTCTAGGAACTATTACTTTTGGTGATGAAGACTTACCCTCGTATGGGGCAAACCACAACAAAGTATTTTACTTTACTGCTGTTCGGTCTCATTTTGAGCCGAATTAAGACCGTAAATTGAGTACTTTTCTTGGGATTTCTTCACTTGATTGGAAAGTTGGTGTGATTTGCAGATCTTAATCCAAATTCATAGAGAAGTGAAAAAAAGTGGAGAAAAGTTGAAAATTTAAGAGAGAATTGGAGAATTGAAAAGAAGATGAGAAGAAGAATTAAAGGAAGCGGCCTAATCGCGCGAGATCTGGCCCAAGAGTGAGCGGAAAACAAAAACGCTGGCAGCGTTTTTAAATCGATAGAAAGTTAGAAAAGACGAGTAACACAAAACGCTGGCTGCGTTTTTCACTCACTACTTATAAAAAGACCTAGCCGCCGCGAGAATTAGGGGGAATTATCATAGTTACTTTTTTAGGTTTACTCGTTCTTAGCATTATTGTTCAGGGTTTAGTTCATCGTTTTTCTTGCTTTTGCTACCGTTATTCTTCGATTGTAATTCACTCGTTCAATCTTTAATGCAATTCAAATTTTAATTCTCGTTGTTCTCGCTTTTTGTTCCTAGTCTTGTTACTTCAAGTTATTAGTATTAGTTCACAACCAAATTCCAATTTTTAGTGAAAGAGGAGGATTAAGGGTTGACAAATTCTCCTTCCAAGTGAGGATTTGGGGATTCTTAGTAATCCGAATCACGACTTTTGTTTGTTCGGGAGAGTTCGTGATGCTAGCAAGGGGAAGTAGAGTGAAGAGAAGACTGTCTGTATACTTTACTCCCTTAATTTCATCGAGTCTTTTAATTTAGTTCATATTTGTAATTTAGATTGTTATTTATTGTTTTCTTGATTATGAGTTCTTCATTAGTTTTAGTTTTTCGTTCTTGTTAAATTAGGTTAAATTTTAATTCTCGCTTCATGTTTGCTTTAGTAATTACTGTTTTCAATTCCTATTTAATTTAGTTTTATTATTATTTACTACTTTTTCGCAATTTGAAACCCTACCAAACCAATTCCCTATTAACCTGACACACCATCCCTGAGGTATGACAACCCTTCTTTTAATCACCAAATTACCACTACCGAACAATGGCGTTGTTGCCGGGGATGGCGTTATTTGGTAGATTAGGTTATTGGTTTGGTTGTGAATAGTTTAACTACTTTCTTAGATTAGTTTTCAAAAACAAAAATCCAAATTTTTTTTATTGTAAAACTAAAAGTAAAAAAAAAAAGATTGAGACTTCAAGGAAAAAACAGAAAGTACATCAACTTGAGGTTTGGGTTCGTAGTCCAGGTAGTCAAAGATTGGTTAGGAAGGAGGAACCCTTGGTAGAATCACCAAAGATGTCTAAAGAAGCACAACCACCTCCACCCAGGGTAACCCTTTATAACCAGTTATACCCATCTTATGACCCACCGCCATCATGTTTTGTACTTCCCAACTTGCCTACTGTGGACATTTTTCCTAGCCGTTGGGGCTTCCGAACGTCCACGTTGGATTGGGGTGTGATTTGGTGATTTGTGCTGGGGTTTAACCTTTGAAAACTCTTTAAGGAATTAATCGTACATTTCATGAATAATATCTTGTAAAATCACTTTCCCTTTACTTATGCATTTTATGAGTTATTGGATTAAACCTTTAAGAGTGAACATCCACTTGTTCCAAACTCTTCTAAATTTAACCCAATTTGCTCATTTAAATGTTAGGCTCGGAAGAGAGTGATTTATGCAACTATTATTTAGAAACATAAGAGAGAAAAACCCTAAAGTTGCATCGATACGTTGTAAAACCATGTTAACCATAGTTTATGCAATCCTTGATATCTTTTAGTTCGAAATGGGAGACGCCACCCGACTTTTTAAGGAAAAATCCAAGACAAAACCAAAAATAAAAGAAAGAAACACTCTACTAAAAGTTTAAGAATGTGCTTTTGATAAAGTTTGGAAGGGAAATGAAGGAATACTTTATAGAATTATTTCATCGAACATGCAACAAGAATAAAAGATACAAGATAAAAGAAGATACAAAATTCACAATTATGTACAAAAGAGAAAACACTTAGAGCTTATATTGCTACTTTGTTTTGGGAAAAGCCTTGCCTAGCCTCTTGGTGCTTGAAGAATCCTCTTTGATGCCTTAGAAACCTCCTCTCAAAGTACCAAAATAGTGATAGAAAAGATGATGGAAGATGATTGAAAAAAGGGTGGAAGAGAGTAGTAAGAATGCTTCTTTTTGTGGTTATGAATGTGTTTAGGCTAGGGTTTTTTATGGAGTTTAGGATGGATAAGGTAGGATATGTATTTAGGCTTTTTGTGACGGAAGAAGGATGAAGATTATGGTGGTAAGGTAGATTAGAAAGTGGATAGGATAGAAGATGGTGATGAAGAATGTAATGGAGATAAAGATTGTAGGAGAGATTAGAGAGAATAAGTAAGAGAGTAAGAGAATGAGTAGAGAGGGAGAGATGATGAATGAATCGGTGAGTCAAATGAGTGTTGAGAGGGGTAGTATTTATAGGCTAAGAGGAGAGGAGAGATACATGCGTGCTCAATACTCACCTCGTAGTCTCCGGAGCTGTGCACAATACCAAGGCAGTAGGGGGAGTGCATGGAGGTGGACGGCAGCACGTGGTCAATTGACCACGTGTGGTCGGTGTGTGCAGGCCGGTCGGCCACTACGCAAGGGGGGAGGCACCAGATTCGTCCATGCATGCATGGACGGTTGTGTGTGAAGTCAATCAACCTAGGGAAGCTGCTATTCACACTGGACGAAATGAGCATGTGTTTATTTAGCTTTTGAGAGTTGTTTTTGGGTGTTTTTGTGAAGATTTGATCTCGCGACCTCTGGCACTTGATCTTATGGCTTGCATGGCTTAGCTTCCCTTATTTCTAATTTCCTAGCTTTCTAGCTAAAAATATACAAAGAGGAAATAATAAAAATTACATTAAAAGTACATAAAATCTATGCTAAAATCTAGCTTATCGACCGACTTCTTCTTCTTCTTCTTCTTCTTCTTCTTCTTCTTCTTCTTCTTCTTCATTTTTGCCTTATTATATAGATATGCTATATATTCATATGCCAAAATCCGATGTCTACAGATAGCCCCCACTTTGATTGAGTCCGAGGATAAGACGAAAATCAAAGTAGACTTGAATTGATTGACACCGGTTGGGATATGACTTTGTGGTGCAAAGCCTGTGGATATGACTTTGGAGTGCAAAGCCTAGAGTGATGATTGGAAGCTGAGTCCTACATCGCAGTTGTGGGCGGCATGCGCCTTTGTCGGGGTTGATCTCGAGCAAGTGTGATGCTCTACTTGAAGTGATCTCGGGCGTTTGGTGACATCCTACTTGATATGATCTCGGACATTTGATGACGTCCTACTTGATATGATCTCGGACGTTTGATGACGTCCTACTAGAAGGAGTGGGCTGACACTTGGAAGCTAAGTCCTGCGTCGCGGTTGGCGAACTTGCGCCTATAGGTGATCTCAGGAGAGAATAACGCCTTACTTGTTGGCGAGATTTCATCGGGCATGATGCCGATGGCTCTTGGAGATGTTAATTTTCTAGTCTTTCCCAGTGTCGTTCCAGTCTTTCCCGGTGTCGATGTTGATGATTGTTGGCATGTTCAATGCCGAGAGACTTCATCGATCGCGATGTCGATGGCCTTGGGGGTTAAGACTTCACCGAAACTCTGCCGGTGGCGCAGGATTGGGACTGCATCGAAACTCTGCCGATTGCCCTGGTTGTTGAGACTTCACAGAAACTCTGCCGGTGGCTCTGATGCTGATGGGGACTTCGATTGGCGACCCTATTTTTGGTCTTTTTGATGATGTCGATGGTAGTGGTGACAAACTGGACGCGAGGCCAGATGCCGAGACTAACCAGACGCGAGGCTGGAAGCCGTTGGTGACGATGATGATGATGATGATGGCAATTCAATGCCAAGGAACTTCACCGATCGTGATGTCGATGGCTCTTATTTGGAACTTGATGCTCTATTCTTGAGAAGACCACCGCTCCTTATTGGGAACACTTAGCCATGCCCCTCCTTGAAAATGTACAAGCTTGAGCCCTTCGAAACAAGCATGGAGAAAAGACAAAGGCTCCTTCTTTCCCTAGGCCGGTCTGACGCTAGAGAAAAGAGAGGAACCCTTGCATTCACTCGGGCCCTTGGCAACAAGCATGGAGAAAAGACAAAGGCTCCTTCTTTCCCTAGGCCGGTCGGACACTAGAAAGAAGAGATGAATCTTTGCATTCACTCCAGCTTTTGCAGGCCATGCAGGAGACAAACTTGCTTGCAATTTTCGTATATAGCCCCAAGGCCGATCAGACTTGAGCCTAGGAAAATGAGGGTATCACACATGACTTATGTGAACCAGAATCTTGTGATCACAAATTGGAGCTTCTTCTTGTTTTCTGGATTTTCTTCTTTTTAGGTATTTTTGGCTTCTGTTGAAAAGCGATGGCTTCTTATGCTCTCGTACCTCAGTATGCTTTACTTCTTCTACAAGCTTACTTTTATATCATGTTATCGTTGAAACGACTTGCATGCTACTGCTTGTTTTAGCACTATAAGTTGAATTTAAAGTAGGCGATACTTCAAATTTTGCTTGATGTATTACCGAATCAAGAAGGTTCATAATTCCGATGATACATGAAACACGTGTAACCAAACAGGAAAGTGGGGGTGGTTCACGAGATTAGGGTGGTGAATAGAGGGGTGGTTCTCGTGAAAAGGGTTCTTTGTGGAAGCTATTTTATCAAGAGGGCTTTTGTTGTTTCAAGATTCAAGAAAGGTTGAATCTTGAACGGGAAAGGGATGAATCTTGGATGGTGATTGAAGAGGAGGGTTGACGTTGGATGGAGGGGAGAGAGAGAGAGAGAGGGTTAGCGTTGGGTTTGATGGAGAGGGAGAGAGTGAGAGGTTGTTGGAGGAGAGAGAGGGAGTTTGTTGTGAGGTTGTTATGGAGAGAGAGGGAGTTTGTTGTGAGGTTGTTATGGAGAGAGAAAAGAGAGAGAAAGTGGCGTTTGTGGGAGGAATAAGGGGAGGACGTTTGTGAGGGGTGAAAGGAGGTGAGAGGTGGCGTGGGATTGAAGGGATATGGAGATAGGGTTGGGTTGTGACTTAACTTTATTGATAGAAAGCTCACAATGTAATTACTTTATTGATAGAAAGGTAAGAACGGATAGATCTAGGTTTCTAACTTGAATCCACAAGATAGACAACCTAGGTCTTACTTGATCTAGACCGCAACCTAGGATCAAGCTCTTCCTAACCACTTGGGTGCCATGCCAAGATACAATATAGAAGAAAGGGTGAGGGTTTATCCAAACACTCGAGGGAAAGCTAAAAGCTTAAAGGGTTTCGTAATTCAAAGTTGTGTTTTGCCTTGAGAGGCTACATACCTATTTATACTAGGAGAGTCATGGACTAGTACTCCAACTTGGCGTGCAAGCCAAGCTATCCTACACTAGGAGACTCTCACTTGGCGTGTGATCCAAGGAGACTCCATATCTTAGACGCCAACTACTCCTACTCTCCCTTGGATTAGGAATCCTTATCCTAGGGGAAGATTGTTATAACTAACCTTAACTTAGTTGGTTTGGCTTTCCTAATCCAAGATGGATTAGTTACAAAATTAGCCAATCTCTATCTAGGAAACCAAGAAGATGGCGCCTAACTACTCCTAATAAAAGAAACACACAAAAACTATTTAAACTATAATTAATTAAATTACATCCAAAATTAAGATTGTAAAATGGAGCTTGATGTTTTTGACTTGGACGTTTTCCCTTGGGCTTGGCGTGAGTTCTTGGCCCAACTCTAGGATGTTTGGACATCCTCTTGAAACAAGCTACACACCATATGAGTAGGCCTTTGGACCTTCACGTTGTACCCTTCTTCTATGGCCCGTTCTACTTCTTTGTAAATAAGTTGGACCTCCTGGTTAGAAGTGGGCTGATTTCCATCATTTTCCCCTTGTTGAGAAGAGTTTGTCCTCAAACTAGGGAGGTCTTCGTTTTCATCATAGTAGGGCTTTAAATCAGCAACGTTGAAAGTAGCACTTCCTCCATAGTCTTCATTTAGTGCTAGCTTGTATGCATTATCTCCAACTCTTTCTAAAACTTCAAAAGGACCATCAGCTCTAGGAACTAACTTTCCTTTTCTCTTGGAGGGGAACCTCTCCTTCTTCAAGTGAACCCATAGTAGATCTCCTGGTTGAAAGTTAACTCTTTTTTTTTTCTTGTTAGCTAAGTCCGAAACAGATTGAGTATACTTAGCTATTTTCTCTTTAACTTCCTCATGGAGCTTCTGTATTTCTTGGGCTCGTTTTTGGGCTTCATGGCTGAACCTTATGGAGCTGTTGATAGGTGTGAAGTCCATAGGTGTAGTAGGGTTCCTTCCATAAACAACTTGGAAGGGTGAACGACCCGTTGCCTTGCTTGGAGCCCTGTTGAATGCAAATTCAGCATGTGGGAGAAGAGCATCCCACCCTTTCTTGTTTTTGTTCACCAAGGACCTCAATAATGACCCAAGGGTCCAATTGGTGACCTCTGTTTGACCGTCAGTCTGTGGGTGACAGGCGGTGCTGAATTTGAGCTTGGTTCCCATCTTCTTCCAAAGAGTAACCCAAAAGTGGCTAAGGAACTTTGCATCCCGATCTGAGACCATAGTCCAAGCTATTCCATGGAACCGAACGACTTCTTGGAAATATAGTTCTGCCACTCTAACTGCATCATAAGTGGTGTGACATGGAATGAAGTGAGCCATCTTCGAGAATCGATCAACAACCAACATGATTGAATCCTTCCCACGTTGAGTCCTAGGAAGTCCCACAATGAAATCGAGACTAATATCTTCCCAAGGACCTTCAGGCATGGGTAAGGGCGTGTATAACCCTTGGGTAAGCACGTGACTCTTCAATAAGTTGCAAGTAGAACACCTTCTAACCATATGCTCGACATCCTTGACCATGTGAGGCCAAAAATAGTGTTCTTTCAACATCAGATAAGTCTTCTCGATACCGAAGTGCCCTGCTAGACTTCCTCCATGAAGTTCTAAGATAAGAAGCTCTCTAAGACTGCTTCTAGGAATACACAGCTGATTCCCATGAAATAAAAAACCATGCTCCACGTGGTACTGGTCGTTGGGGCGCTTTTTGCAGTCTCCATAGATCTCCTTGAAATCTTCATCTTCTTCATAGAGATCCTTGATGTGTTCAAGCCCTATCACACGTGAATCAAGGATTTGAAGGAACAAATAACGACGAGAAAGGGCGTCTCCTCCCTTATTCAGATTGCCGACTTTGTGCTGAATGACGAAGTGATAAGCTTGCATAAATTCAACCCACTTAGCATGACGAAGTGATAAGCTTGCATAAATTCAACCCACTTTGTGCTGAATGGCGAGAAAGTGCTTAATGCCTCATGGTCGCTATGCAGAATAAATTCGTGACCAATAAGATAATGCCGCCAATGTTCTAGGGCACGGATAATAGCATAGAACTCCTTGTCGTACGTGTTGTACTTCTTCCGGGCATCACTGAGTTTCTCGCTGTAGTAGCCCAAGGGACGACCCTCCTGTGATAATACTGCTCCAATTCCAACTCCAGAAGCATCGCACTCCACTTCAAACTTTTTATCAAAGCTTGGTAAGGCAAGAACAGGGGCGGTGCAGAGTTTAATTTTGATAAAATCGAACACATGTTGTGCTGATGGCGTCCAACTGAACTCCTTGCTCTTCAATAATTCGGTCATGGGCGCTATAATCGAACTGAAGTTTTTTCACGAACCTTCTGTAGAAGGAAGCTAGGCCATGAAAACTCCTAATGTCGTGAATACTAGCTGGTGTAGGCCATTCTTTGATTGCTTTGATTTTCTCTTCATCAACCTGTATCCCATCAGCCGAGAGTACATAGCCAAGAAAGACTAATTTGTTGGTGAAGAAGTGGCACTTGGCGAGATTCCCATAGAGCTTCTCGTGATCTAACAGATCAAGTACTGACGTGAGGTGTTGAATATGTTCCTCCTCACTCTTGCTATATACAAGTATATCGTCGAAGTAGACTACAACACACTTGCCGATAAGGGGCTTCAGAACCTGATTCATTAGTCTCATAAAAGTAGAAGGAGCATTAGTTAGTCCAAAAGGCGTGACTAACCATTCGTAAAGACCTCCTTTAGTTTTGAACGCTGTTTTCCAATCGTCTCCGGCTTGATTCCGAATCTGATAGTACCCGCTTCTGAGATCTATTTTCGAAAAGACCTTGGCACCATATAGCTCGTCTAGTAGATCCTCAAGTCTAGGAATAGGGAACCTGTACTTGATAGTGATCTTGTTTATGGCCCTGCAGTCGATACACTTTCGTTAACTTCCATCTTTCTTCGGGACCAATAATGCTGGAACGACGCACGGACTAAGGCTTTCCCATATCATACCCTTTGCTAGAAGATCATCAACTTGCCTCTAAAGCTCCAGTGTATCGCTAGGGTTCATGTGGTATGCGAGTTTGTTTGGTAAGACTGATCCCGGGATTAGATCAATCTTATGCTGAATATCCCGTTCAGGTGGTAAACCTGGTGGCATCTCTTCTGGGAACACATGAGAGTATTGTTCCAAAAGAGGGGTGACAAGGGGGTGGACGTCTGTTTCGTGAGTTGGGACGTCAGGTGGGGAAATTTTGTGGCTGGAATTTGTGTTTAGGTCTAAGAGAATGATCTCTTTATGCTCTCTGAACTCATGATGTTCAGCGGACATAGAAGGGATTGGGTTCGGATCAGTCTCTTTGGGTTGGGACGGAAGGGTTATTTTAAGTGGAGCTAGGGTGATTTTTTTGTGGTTGAACCTGAAGGTGTAGGTGTTGGCTCTTCCATCATGCATCACACTCCTGTCAAATAACAATGGTCTTCCCAACAAAAGATGACAAGCATCCATAGGCAATATATCACACCAAATAGTATCTTGATAGTTCTTGCTAATGGAAAAGCTTACCAAGCATCGTTGAGTAACTTGCAATCCTTCACCCTAATTCAGCCATTGGATGGTGTAGGGCTTGGGATGTGGACTAGTTTCCAGCTGACGTTTGTCCACCATAGTTGTTGAAGCCACGTTGGTGCAACTTCCTCTATCAACGATTAAAGAACATACTTTCCCTTTGATGGTGCATCGAGATTGAAAGATAGCCTCTCGTTGCTGTTGATCTTCTGGGACAATCGAATTGTTGAGGATCCTCCTCAGGAAGAACAATTCGTGTGTCATGGTAGGGATTTGGAACGTCCAGTTGACGTTGGGCAAGGAAGGGAATGTGTTTGGGTTGTTTGTGGAGTCTAGGGTTGCAGGTTGGTACTGAAGGTTTGAAGGTTATGTGTTTGGATTCCAGGTTAAGCTTGTGGATTAGCAGGTTAAGCTTTTGGATTAGAAGGTTATGTGTTTGGTTTACAGTCAACCTTAACCTAGAGCTCTGATACCACTTTTGATGTATTACCGGATCAAGAAAGGTTCTTAATTCCGATGATACATGAAACACGTGTAACCAAACAGGAAAGTGGGGGTGGTTCACGAGATTAGGGTGGCGAATAGAGGGGTGGTTCTTGTGAAAAGGGTTCTTTGTGGAAGCTATTTTGCCGTGAGGGCTTTTGTTGTTTCAAGATTCAAGAAAGGTTGAATCTTGAACGGGAAAGGGATGAATCTTGGATGGTAATTGAAGAGGAGGGTTGACATTGGATGGAGGGGAGAGAAAGAGAGGGTTGGCATTGGGTTTGATGGAGAGGGAGAGAGTGAGAGGTTGTTGGAGGAGAGAGAGGGAGTTTATTGTGAGGTTGTTATGGAGAGAGAAAAGAGAGAGAAAGTGGCGTTTGTGGGAGGAATAAGGGGAGGACGTTTATGAGGGGTGAAAGGAGGTGGGAGGTGGCGTGGGATTGAAGGGATATGGAGATAGGGTTGGGTTGTGACTTAACTTTATTGATAGAAAGCTCACAATGTAATTACCTTAACTATATTGATAGAAAGTTAAGAACGGATAGAACTTGGTTTCTAACTTGAATCCACAAAATAGACAACCTAGGGCTAACTTGATCTAGACCGCAACCTAGGATCAAGCTCTTCTTAACCACTTGGGTGCCATGCCAAGATACAATAGAAGAAAGGGTGAGGGTTTATCCAAACACTCGAGGGAAAGCTAAAAGCTTAAAGGGTTTCATAATTCAAAGTTGTGTTTTGCCTTGAGAGGGTACATACCAATTTATACTAGGAGAGTCCTATATGGACTAGTACTCCTACTTGGCGTGCAAGCCAAGCTATCCTACACTAGGAGACTCTCACCTGGCGTGTGATCCAAGGAGACTCCATATCCTAGACGCCAACTACTCCTACTCTCCCTTGGATTAGGAATCCTTATCCTACAGGGAGATTGTTATAACTAACCTTATCCTAATTGGTTTGGCTTTGCTAATCCAAGATGGATTAGTTACAAAATTAGCCAATCTCTATCTAGGAAACCAAGAATATGGCGCCTAACTTCTCCTAATAAAAGAAACACACAAAAACTATTTAAACTATAATTAATTAAATTATATCCAAAATCAAGATTGTAAAATGGAGCTTGATGTTCTTGACTTGGACGTTTTCCCTTGGGCTTGACGTGAGCTCTTGGCCCAACTCTAGGATGTTTGGACATCCTCTTGAAACAAGCTACACACCATATGAGTAGGCCTTTGGACCTTCACGTTGTACCCTTCTTCTATGGCCCGTTCCACTTCTTTGTAAATAAATTGGACCTCCTGGTTAGAAGTGGGCTGATTTCCATCATTGCTTTAAGCGCATAGATGCCAACATATTGCTCATGGTTGCATGAGTTTGGAATTCCCCTGGTGGAACATAGATTCTTGAATTTCGCCCGGTCGTCGATCCGTATCAGTTATGTGAAGAATCTGTCCTTCTTGTTGGACATGTGTCATTCGTGTTTGGCTGAAGAGGATGTCGTCCTTCGTGTCGGACAATTGCCATTCATGTCTCGCTGAGAAAGATTTTGTCCTTCGTGTTGGAAAATTGCAATTCGTGTCTGGCGGATGATGAAGATTTTGTCCCTCGTGTCGGACAGCCGCCTTTCGTGACTGGCAGATGATGAGGATTTTGTACTTCGTGTCGGACAATCGCCATTCGTGTCTAGCAGATGATGAAGATTTTGTCCTTCGTGTCGGACAGTCACCATTCGTGTCTAGCAAATGATGTTGTTGTCCTTCGTGTCGGACAATCGTCATGATGATGCTGTCGTTCGTGTCGTACAATCGCCATTCATGGCTGGCGGATGACTGACGACTTGAATGGATGCTAACTTGATCGGTTAGAGTTGGATTAGAGATTGCCCTAATCTAGCTCGTAGTGATAAGAAACCATGTCGACCGGTCTGAAAGAGATGGCATTGCGGGCTTTAACCAGCTCCCAATGTTGCGTTCTGGAGCAACGATGTGGCACTTCTTTGCTTTATTTATTTATTTATTTATTTGATATGCAGGTATGCATGCAAATGATCTACTAGACCCTTACTCAAACAATGCATTCTTTTTTCGACACAAATATTTAAGCACTTATGCACTTATGCATAACAATGGACTTTATGCAAGACAGACTGACTCTATGCATGATAAACTTAACTCAATGTGACTCGGACACAACTGATGGATGCAATGCAAATCTATAATGCTTGGATACGACACACACATGACGCTTTATGATTCTAAAAATGCAATTCTATATGCAGGTACTCCCCGATTCTTTATTTAGAAAATGACTTTCTAGGACAATGCTTTCCTTAAGACAACGTTTTTCTAGGACAATGATTTCTAAGACAATGTAACAGTGGTTTTGTGGACCTCGGTTTTGTCGTTCTCTCTCAGGGAGCTGGCGGCCTTGGTCATAGAAACTAAGTCAATGGTCAGGATGAGATTGCTAAGGTAAGGTATTCGGTTTGAAGAGGGTCACAACGCAAGAAACAAAACTAAGGTCGGTCAAGGAATGGAAATGGGCTTCAGAGGCTTTTCGAGATGCAAACGGGGATGAGGGAATAGGCTTTGCAACAATGGAATAACAAGGAAGAAAATCAAGTGACAATTCCGTTAGAAAATATCCACCAAGCTTCCTCATTCGAGGATTGTCCGGATTAACTTTCCCAAAGTCCACCACGGACCCGGAGGGTTAATGAAACGGAATTTCCTAGTTAGCCTCTATTCACTTTCGTGAGTAGAGTACTAACTATCCCAATTCCAACCTTCCAACTCAAGTGTTGGATGTGTTTGGGGACTTTCGAACCCAAATACATCCCACTTGAGGGAAGGAAAGGAGTGGGAAATTGATTTCCCAACTAATTACTCACTAATATTGCTAACCCAAACCTAATCACCCATTCACACCCTTAATTACCTCCTAACCCATAAGGTTTCTAGCCACTAATCATGATAAAAAATAAGCTAACAACATCCAAACCAAACCTAAACATGATTTCTAACATCAAACAACCATAAACAAGCAAAATAATCAAAATAGCAAGCAAAGAAATTAAAGAACAAGCAAGGTAATTAGCAAAGTAATTAATAAAAGAGTTAAGGGAAGAGAATACTTATCAAAATGTTGTAGATGAACAAGAGAAAGCAATAAAAAGTTGATCCAATAATCTCTCAATTGTTTGAATACCCAAATCTTCAATAACAAACACAAATCACCAAAACCCTAGATTAATCTCTCACTAATCTCTCTCTAAAATCCACTAATTACAAGCTGGAAAAATGTCAAGTCTATCCCTAGATGTCCCCCTAAGAAATCGTCAACAAGGAGTATATATACAAGTGGAGTTAGTTACTCAAAACTCGTAACTTCATTCAGCAGAAAAAACGTAACTGCAGGAGACCTTGGCCACGGTCTGGCGATTTAGGTCAGGCGAAACTTCTCTCCTTCGCACCGTCGTGGGTACGGTCTATGAGACCGTGGGTACGGTCTTGCTCAGCCACTTTACCCCCTGCACATGCCTTGGACCCACCGTGGGTATGGTCTCCCAAGACCGTGGGTACGGTCTTGCTCGGCCAAAAACAGGGAAAACTTGTTATAACTGGACCGTGGCCACGGTGAATCCCACCGTGGGTACGGTCTCCTTCGGCCTCAAAGATGTTCTGGGCGTAGCGCCCGCTACAAAAATGGTAACGGGGGCTACGCCTTGGAGCTAACTTCAGCAAAAACTCTCCTTTTGAGCCACTTGACATGTCCGACCTTTTCGCATTCCTTCGCCTTTGAGTCGACCAAGACTCGGGAAATCTCGGGATTCCCAAAATAGTTGCAAAATGGCCCTTTTTACCATGTTTTGAGTAAAAACTCTGAAATCTACAAAATTACCAAAAACGCATTAAAAGTTATTGAATTAAACTACGAAACAAGTCAAAAGCCTAGGGATTTAGGCGGTATTTAGACACAAAATTGGGTCTAAACAGACAATGACTCATTTTGTTCCGGACAATGCTTTCCTAAGACAATGACTTCCTAAGAATCAAGACCACTTGTGGGGAATTTCAGGAAAATTCAGGATGAGAAACATCTCGGTCCATGGGACAAGGAAAAATGAAGGAGGTGCTAGGCCTGAAGGATGTGCTTCTTGAACGCTTGTGTCGACGACCTTGATTGCTTGCAAATCTATCCTGATGTATGACAAGCCCCCGGTTTGGCATAGACTCTCGACGATACTGTCCTGCTTTGAAGAGCAACTTGGGGATTTGCAAGCCCCCAGTTTGGTGAACTGACGATATGATCCGTGAAGACCATGGAATGGAAGCAGGCATTGCTTCTGATGCTGCACTGATGGAAGTCTGCTATGTCCTTAGTCGCGAGTCTCGATCTCTCCTTTTTCCTAACTCGCCCAAAGGGTTTTCAAGTTAGCCTCTCTTTCTTTTTCTTTTTTTTTCTTTCTTTTTTTCTTCTTTTTTTTTTTTGCTTCTTTTTTTTTCTTTTTTTTCCTTTCGAGACCACTATTAGGACACCAATGAGAATGAAGATCCAGGACCTTGAAAGATAGGGAGTAAGAGTCCCTCTTAGAAGCTTTCTCTGATAAATGTCTTGAATGATGTCACAAGGGTCGAGCGAGCCCCCAGTTTAGAGTAGCTTGTTTCTAAGTCTGTTCATGATCTTGTAGTTGCCAGTTTGTCGCTGATTCGATGTGAACGACTTTTGCTCTTGCTGAAAAGTGAGTTACACTCAGATGTGCGTAGAGTGAGCATCAAGAATAGAGCCTCATACTTGTAGTACCGACTGAGCTGAAAAGGTCCTCAAAGGGTGAGATAAGATGAAAAAGTCCAAAAAGGTTGGTTAGAAAGTGTTTGGTGAAAGAGATAATGTGAGAGGTATTATTAATGAATGGGATGTGGAGGCACTTAAGGATGAACGTGCCTTAAAGGGAAGGACAGATGGTCAAATGGGATACACATCATCCCTTGGGAAAAGGTTGGAACATGAGGATAAAGAGACACTTAAGGATGATGGTGTTTTGAAAAGGTGAAGAGATGGTCAAATGGGGCAGCCATCATCTCTTGGGAAAAGGTTGGAACATGAGGATAAAGAGACACCTAAGTATGATGGTGTCTTGAAATGGTGAAGAGATGGTCAAATGGGGTAGACATCATCTCTTGGGAAAAGGCTCGAACATGGTTGATGTACAAGTCTGACAGAAGGAAAATGGAAAATAGAGGGTTAATGATGGTGATAGAAATCCAGTGTTTCCTCTCCTTTTGCCCAGCCCGCCCAAGTGGGTTTTCGGACTAGCCTTTATTCTCTCTTTTTTTCTTATTCTCTCAAAGACCAGTTTATCAAACGACGAAACTCTCTAAAGTGAAAAATATTGGGTCGGGCCTCAAAGAGGTTCTCCTACGTATCCAAGGTGGAATCAGGCTAGTCGTAGTTCTTTAAGCGCAACGTTGAAAGGGTAGTGACTCGAGGAAGGTTTAATGGTTTGAAAAGATGGTTATGAAGGCAGGTTATGGATGGTTATTAAAAGATGGGGAAGGTTATTGAAGGTTGAAAGGTTTGATGAGGTGTATGGATGATGAGGTGAAGGTTTGAGATCGATGGCATTATTCAGGTGCGCATGACTCTTATTTCCGCCTTCTAGTTTCTTATTCTCCCTCTTTCCTCTTCTTTTTTTTTTTTTGTTCTTCCTCCTCTTTTCTTTTTCTTCTTTTTATTTTGCTACCTCTCTCTATTTTTTTCTCTTTTTTCTTCTTGCTTTCACCCTCTTTTTTTGCTTTCACTTTCTTCAAACTTATTCTTCATGGATTGCCTCCTATTCTCCTTGGGCATAGCACACCTTTTGGGATTTGGTTTAATGAATGAAAGAGTTTTGAAAAGGTTGAGGTTTGATGGAAAAGGCTAGAAATGTAAATGATAGATAGTAAGTGGCAGGTCGAGATCGGAAGAAAAGATAAGGGTAATGTGGTTGGTGAAATGAAGGTTGGGCCAATTCCCCTTGTCCTCGGCACATTTGGTTAAGCTGCGAGATTTCTAATGGGGAGCATTCACTTAAGAGAAATTATTGAACTTGGTCTTTCATGACGACAATCTCTCATTTTGCTCAGCCTGCTGGATGGGAAGTGCAGGCTGACTTCTCTCATCGATCTTATTCTCTCCTTTTTCCTGGCTTGCCTCAATGAGGTTTTTAAACCGGCCACTCTATAGTTTTTCACTCTTTTTTTTTATCCCTTTTTTTTCTTTTTGAATTCTTTTCTCTATCTCTCTAACCCTGGATTCAAGAAATGAAGGGATGGGAATGAGGTATATGACAAAGATGGAAAGATAAGAGAAGATGAATTTGCCAAACTTGGTTTGTAAGGATGGCTGATGGATAAGAGAACTTTTCAACTCAAGTCAGAAGCACAAGCACGAAAATCTATTCGAACAAATAACAACAAGAGCAACTAAATTCAAGAAATGGATTGAGAATTGACTCTTAACTCTAACAGACTCCAGAAACAAAATGCTTGACAACCAAGACTGCAACTAACTCTAAAGCTCCTTTGATGATTTGCCCTCCTTGTCTTCATATGAGGAATCCATTTTCTATCTGGCCCTTTGTGGTGCTTTTGGCAGAAGAAGTTTCTCCCTGAATGGACCATGTCCTCAATCTTGTTCTTCAAAGTCCAACAATTCTCCGTATCGTGTCCCTGGGACCTATGGTGATTACGCCATCCCAAAATTCCCTTTATTGCTAGTTCGGGACTTGACCTTGACACTAGAAAAATGAAGAAAAACTCATCCCAATGCATGCATGTCCTAAATGACTTATATGGACTTCCTAAAAACGAAATATGCTTATATGCTGACTCGAAAGAGCCTCACCCAGGACATGGGTTTGAGTATGCTAATTGAGCTACATGGGACTTCTTAGGATGCAAGACTTCAATATGCTGACTTAAGAGAAAGACTTACCCACGACACGGGTCTATATGTCCTAAAATCTATATGAGAACTCCTAAAATGCAAATGTATATGTGTTGACCCTTAAAGACTGACCTATGACATGGGTTTACACTAGACTAACAAAAAAATAAAAAAAGACACTTACATGTTATGCCAACACGAAAAGAAAGACTCTCCCATGACATGGGTGTACGCTGGACTTCCTAAACAAAAGACAGGTATCTACATGACAACTTTAGTTACATACTTATCCATGACTTTGACCTTATACTAGAATTTCTACAAAAAGAAAAATACTTATATGCTAACTCTAGACAAAGACACACCCATGACATGGATTTGCAATTGACAACCTGAAAGTGAAAGACACATGCTAACTTAGGGAAGGAACTACCCATGACTTAGACCTATATGAGATTTTCTAAGGAATGAAGACACTTACCTGCTGACTCAAGAAATGACATAACGACCCACCCATGGCATGGGTTTTACTTCGGACTTTCTAAAAAAAATGAAAAGACTCATGTTGACTTAAGAAAGGATTCACCTGTGACACGGTCCTTTCATGCGACTCTCTAACGACTGAAAGACCCTTACGTGTTAACCAGAGAAACGACTCACTTATGACTTCCAGGACCTAAACCCTATATGCAGCTTCTTAAAGAATGAAAGACACTTACACAATAACTCAAGGAGTTACCCATGATTTGGGTTTACATTGAACTTTCTAAAAATGACAGATGCATATTGACTCAAGAAAAGACTCGCCTATGACCTAGACCTCGTATGAAAACTTTCTAAAGAATGCAAGGCACTTACATGCAGACACTAACACAAAGACTCATCCTAAACCCAGGGTTACATTGAACTTCCTAAAAATGGAACACACATATTGACCCAAGAAAAGACCCACACAAGACATGGACTCCCTAGAAATGAAAGACACATATTGACTTAAGAAGAGACTCACATATGATATGGACTCACATTGGACTTCCTAGAAATGAAAGATACATATTGACTTAAGAAGAGACTCACATATGACATGGACTCACATTGGACTTCCTAGAAATGAAAGACACATATTGACTTAGGAAAAGACTCACATATAACATGGACTCTCATTGGAATTCCTAGAAATGAAAGACAAATATTGACTTAAGAAAAGACTCACCTAGGACCTAGACCTTATATGCGACTTCCTAAAGAAAAAAAAAACACTTACATGGTGACTCTAAACAAAGGCTTTAAAATAAAGACACTTATTTACCGACATTGAAATACAAGACACTTACATGCAGACTCTAAATTAAAGACTCACCCATCACTCGGGTTTACCAGACCATACATGATACCTCCTAAAGTGTAAGACACCTAGTTACTGACTTAGGAAACAACTCAACTGTGATACAGGTTTACATGTTCTAACTTCTATATGACACTAAACAACAATACTTTTTACAACAAGAGCATTATAAAGGGCCGGATAAAGTCAAACATAGCAAGTTCACATAAGTTGGGAAGCGCAAGTGAGTGTTTCTCAATTCGAATGGGCTTAAACCACAAGCCGACCATTTTAAGGAGAATTTGTCACTTGAACTAACAAACTTGTGTTAACTTAAGCTAAGCTGGCTATTATGCGGACTAGAATAATGCTCGACGAACTGACAATCTTACTTCTAGACTTCTATTTACACACTTTTTTATTTAAGACTCGACATATTTATTTATTTACACTCATGGAAAGTTGATGTTTGTAAAGGACCGAATAAAGCCATCAAAAGGTGAGTTAAACAGACTTATAAACTCAACTATTAAATCCAACATAGATGGGCTTACCAACTGGCCGGCATGGATTTTGTTTTAGACTTAATAATCGAATCTATAAATTTATTTTCTCCAACCTTGAGACTATTACGCGGGCTAGAACAACACACACTGACTTTGTTGTATTATTAATCATTTTCTTTTGACCCAAAATAAGAGAACACTGAGAAGGGCCGAATAAAACCATCAAAAGTGAGTTGAAATGAATTGATAAACAAGGCCAATTAACCTTTAAAATGAATGGGCCTCATAACCGAGCCGATCATAAAATTTGAGGTTAATTAATCGAGTTTACGAACACATTTCTTCTCAAACCCAATGATTATTATGCAGACTAAAACAGTGTCTCAAAATTAGGTTCGACTCTAATGAAGACAAACCACACAAACACATATACATATTTGCACTTAACAATGACTCAAAACACGTGTTAACGAAAACCCTAACAAAGACTTATACACGTGGCAAAGACTCGACAAACTCAAACACCTAACAAAGATCCAGCAAACTCAAAAGCGTGGCAAAGACTCAACGCTCTTAAACACGTGGTATCGACTCAACAAACTCAAACACATGGTTACACAAACACAAACACATACACATACACATACACATACACATACACACATACACATGCATATGCACACGCACATACACATGCACAAACTCATACACATACACACACACACATGCACACACACATACACATGCACACGCACATACACATGCACAAACACATACACATGCACATACACATGCACATATTTACACATAGTCTACAACACACTTTATCTACTTTACGAACCTAACTCTATACGGACCCTAAGGACAACTAATCATTATAAAGGACCGAATAAAGCCTGGTATGACGAGTCGGAACTGAATAAGGAATCACGAGTCAGTGTTTCTCAATTCGGATGGGCCCCTTCCACAAGCCGACCGTTTTAAGGAGAATCCGTAACTTTGGAAATTTGTCAATCCAACTCAAGCCATATCGTCTACTACACGGGCTAGAATAATGATCGACAGGACTGACAGACTACTCTTTCTATACATTTTTTTATTCTGTTTGCTTAGGAAAGTGGATATCGTAAAGGACTGGATAAAACCAACAACAGGCGAGTTGTAATTAGTTTATGGACTTAATTGTCAAATCCAATATGGTTGGGCCTAACGACGGGCCGACCATAAGTATGATGGATTGGACAATTAATTCGATAAATTAATTTACTCAAGCCCGGTGGTTATTATGCAGTCTAAAAATTTATCCACCAACTTGGTTTGGACTTTTAATCAGGTTTACTGGACCTAAGGCCAACTAATCATTACAAGAGGCCGAATAAAGTCAAGCATGGCGAATCAAGCCTAAGTCAAGGAGCACAAATCAGTGTTTCTCAATTCGGATGGGCCCCATTCACAGGCCGACCGTTTTAAGAAGAATCCGTAATTTGGGCTATCGACTTAGACTTAACTCGAGTCATGTTGACTGCCATGCGGACTAAAATAACAATTGACAGGACCGACGACCCTTCTTTCTACTTCGTTTTTTTTTTATTTAATTACCGGAAAGTAGGTATCATTAAGGACTGAATAAAGCCAACAACGGGCGAGTTATAATTTATTTATGGACTTAATTACCAAATCTGATATGGTTGGGCCTAACCACGGGCCGGCCATAAGTGTGACAAATTCGATAATTAACTCGATAAATTAATTACGCTAGCCCGGTGATTATTATGGAGTCCAAGACTTTACCCACTAACTTTGTTTGGACTTTTAATCAAGTTTATTGGACCTTTGTAAAGAATATGTCATAAAGGTCCATATAGAATCATCAAAGGTGAGTTGAGTTTACTTTATGAACCAAGATGATCAACCTTTATAGATAAATGGGCCCAACCACTGGGTTAACCATAATTTTTGAGGTTGAACTTCTTAGTTGGTAAACATGACTTTTCTCAGCCCAATGACTACGGACTAGAACAACACTCCTAAACTTGGGTCGACTCTTTACAACGAATTTAAACACATATCACGTAGCATACATATGTACTAAGGATTATCCTAAACGAAGGCTCTATGTACAAAAGGGTTTATTGGCTGGATAAGGCTTAGCGGCTCATGTACTCGCCCCGGTGCATTCTTGTTGTAAAGGCAACTTGAATGTGTGGGGTGTTGCTCTTGGAGGCTCGCGTGGAGACCTCGTAGAGTGATGCATGAGTGGATGTGGTGACTAATGCTCTCTCGGTGTAAAGACACCAATTGAGTATAGTCGGTCCGGCATCCCATGGGTTATTTTTAGTGGTTTAAAGAGAAAAAGCCTAATACCGCCGATTTACGTGCTCCTACGACATATTCCATGTCAAGAGAGTGCCCCGGTATAAGCAATGCATTATGCCTAAAAAAGAATGACTTAATAATATAAAGTAAAATTCATTTTCCTTCCAAAAGATTTAAAGCACACAAACGTTTTTCATGTTTTACCCACTTTAAAAAAACTCCCTAGTGGAGTCGCCAAAAATCCTGTGGACATTATTCCTCGCCGTTCGGGCTTCTGACATCCACGTTGGATTGGGGTGTGATTCGGTGATTTGTGCTGGGGTTTAACCTTTGAAAACTCTTTAAGGAGCTAACCGTACATTTCATGAATAATATCTTATAAAATCACTTTCCCTTTACTTATGCATTTTATGAGTTATTGGATTAAACCTTTAAGAGTGAACATTCACTTGTTCCAAACTCTTCTAAATTTAACCCAATTTGCTCATTAAAATGTTAGGCTCGGAAGAGAGTGATTTATGCAACTATTATTTAGAAACAAAAGAGAGAAAAACCCTAAAGTTGCATCGATACGTTGTAAAACCATGTTAACCATAGTTTATGCAATCCTCGATGTATTTTAGTTCGAAATGGGAGTCGTCACCCGACTTTTTAAGGAAAAATCCAAGACAAAACCAAAAATAAAAGAAAGAAAGACTCCGCCTGCGAAACCCAAGAATGGATCCGGGGGTAAGGCTACGAACTCGAAAAGTAAACTTTAAGAGTTCGCCTCTCACAAAAGGAAAGACTCTACTAAAAGTTTAAGAATGTGCTTTTGATAAAGTTTGGAAGGGAAATGAAGGAATACTTTATAAAATTATTTCATCGAACATGCAACAAGAATAAAAGATACAAGATAAAAGAAGATACAAAATTCACAATTATGTACAAAAGAGAAAACACTTAGAGCTTACGTTGCTACTTTGTTTTGGGAAAAACATTGCCTAGCCTCTTGGTGCTTGAAGAATCCTCTTTGATGCCTTAGAAACCTCCTCTCAAAGTACCAAAATAGTGATAGAAAAGATGATGGAAAAAAAGGGTGGAAGAGAGTAGTACGAAGGCTTCTTTTTGTGGTTATGAATGTGTTTAGGCTAGGGGTTTTTGTGGAGTTTAGGATGGATGAGGTAGAATATGTATTTAGGCTTATTGTGACGGAAGAAGGATGAAGATTATGGTGGTAAGGTAGAATAGAAAATGGATAGGATAGAAGATGTTGATGAAGAATGTAATGGAGATAAAGATTGTAGGAGAGATTAGAGAGAATGAGTAAGAGAGTAAGAGAATAAGTAGAGAGGGAGAGATGATGAATGAATTGGTGAGTCAAATGAGTGTTGAGAGGGGTAGTATTTATAGGCTAAGAGGAGAGGAGAGATACATGTATGCTCAATACTCACCTTGTAGTCTCCGGAGTTGTGCACAATACCAAGGCAGTAGGGGAGTGCATAGAGGTGGACGGCAGCACGTGGTCAATTGACCACGTGTGGTCGGTGTGTGTAGGCCGGTCGGCCACTACGCAAGGGGGGCCGCACCAGCTTCGTCCATGCATGCATGGACAGTGGAGTGTGAAGTCAATCAACCTAGGGAAGCTGACATTCACACTGGACGAAATGAGCATGTGTTTATTTAGCTTTTGAGAGTTGTTTTTTGGTGTTTTTGTGAGGATTCTATCTCGCGACCTCTGGCACTTGATCATATGGCTTGCATGGCTTAGCTTCCCTTATTTTCTAATTTCCTAGCTTGCTAGCTAAAAATATACAAAGATGAAATAATAAAAATTACATTAAAAGTACATAAAATCTATGCTAAAATCTAGCTTATCGACCGACTTCTTCTTCTTCTTCTTTATTTTTGCCTTGTTACATAGATATGCTATATATTCATGTGCCAAAATCTGGTGTCTACACCTATAGGAGTGACCTTTTTCCCTAGGCAGCACTACACCCAGAACCTATCACTTTTCACGGGAACCGGGTTAGCACTCATATGGACCGCAGAGTACAAAGAATACATTAGCATGATAACTCCACCAGGAGTCCCATTAGACTATGTGCTTTTAATATACCTACCTTTTGCTCTGAGGGACACCACTAAGCGGAGGATGTATAGCATCAAACCTCGGTCCATTAATTCTTGGGACAGTTTTCTAAAAGTTTTCATGAAAAGGTTTTTTCCAAACTCCTTAGCTACTCAACTGAGGAATTCGATTTTAAAATTTAGACATGACATAGGAGAGCCTTACTAGAAAGCTTTCGAACATTTCAAAAACTTGCTGCCCCAATTCCCTCATCATGGTCTTGACTTGGTACGACTGTGTCAAGATTGTGTACGAGGGTGTTGACCTTGAGACCAGAGTCATACTAGAGTCAATGTGACAGGGGGGTTTCATGGACAAAACTACTGATGAGGCCTAGGATTTCTTAGAGAGCATGTCTGAAAGAGCAATGCAATGGGGAACAACTAGAGACGAATCCCTAGGTGCTCAATTGTCCAATGCTAGGGGGGTGTGCATACTGTGAGTGAGAGTACAAGTTATGAGGCTAGGTTTGCTTCTCTTGAAAATATGATTAAAACCTTAGCCCAACAACAATTAGCTGTTTCAGAACCTAAAACCTGTGCTCAAGTTAACTCGTATGACCAGACTACGGCTTTTGTTCCCCCACCACCTGTGTCATGTGCCTTGTGCCAAAGTGTTGACCATGTTTATTCTACCGTCCTATTTATATTCAATAATTGGCTGCTAGTACTGAAAATGTGAATGTTATGCATCATAACTATAGGCTTGACCAGTACAAACCCTACCAGCACCAGGGGATGCGCAAACACTCCTTACTCTCCTATGGCCCCGAGAATTAGAATGTGTTGAGACCACCTATTCAAGGAGGGGGTTTCCAAGGAAATCCTCCTCCTCAGAATCGACCACCAGCCCAGGCAGCTTATCAAGCTCCTAGAGGGCCACCTATCTAACCCCAAATTGCCCAAACCCGACCTCCACCAGGGTACACTAATGAGGATAGGCATGAGAGAGAAATTAGGGAATTAAAGAATGGCTTAAGAGAAGTTAAGGACTCCATGAAAAGTGATATTGAGAAAGTGTTAAAACAAATGAATGATCAATTCTCTCAAATGATGCTAGCTAATAAAGATAGAGGATCTTTTCCTGTGCAGCCTGAGGCATACCCCAATGGGCAAGCTTCAGGTTCGTGATCTTGTGACCCTAGTCAGGTTAGAGGTCTGAATGTTGTTATTACTCTTCGTTCTGGGAAAGAGATAGATAATAAAGTGCAACTGAAATCTTCTGATGTGTGTATTGAAAGACTGTGACTGATGAATATGTTGATGAGCTTGTTGATGATGAGTTAGAGGGAGCAAGGCCAACTGCTACAGTTGAGCCTCCTCACACCAAAATCTTGTCCAAAACCAACCCTTTGACTAGTCCATAATCTCAAGGGGCTTACAAACCCCCTCCACCTTACCCTCAGAGGTTAAAGGGGAGCAAATACCAAAAATTTCTGGACAAAATTAGGGAGACTTTTTCTCAGGTTAAGGTGAACATCCCTCTTTTGGATGCTATTCAACAGATCCCTCCTAATGCTCGCTTCCTTAAGGAGCTTTGTACTACCAAGAGGGCCACCCAGGTGCCCAAGAAGGCTTTCCTAGCCACGAATGTGTTCTATTCTGTCGAACCAGATGCCTATTAAGTACAAAGACCCTGGATGCCCCACTATCTCTATTACCATAGGTGATAGTTTGATAGAAAGGGCATTGCTTGACCTAGGTGCTAGTGTGAATTTGCTACCTTTGCATGTGTATGAGATGCTTGGATTAGGTGAACTAAAGCCTACTAGGATGGTATTGCAATTGGCTGACATATCTACTTGAGTACCTAAGGGGGTAGTGGAGGATGTTCTAATTAAAGTTGGGGATTTTGTGTTTCCTGTTGATTTCGTAGTACTAGAAACCGATAGAGTTCAGAGTACTAGAGATGAGATCCCTGTTATTCTATGTCGACCTTTTCTTGCTACTTCTAATGCCTGGATTAACTGTAAGGATTGTAGAATGAAATTGACCTTTGGGAATTTGACTATGGAATTGAACATCTTTAATCTGCAAAAGTCACCCTTAGGTTTTGATGAGCATGAGCAAAGTACCCTTAATTGGGTGAGTGATTTTGTTGATAATGAGCAACCTGATTGTGTTGATGTGTCTTTTGCTGATGAGTTAATTGCACTATGAATTAATCCTGATGATTTGAATTCTTTGTGTGATTTTGATGTATTTGATGGTGATGTGCTATATGAATCTTTATTTGCATCTCAAACCACATCTGAGATAGTTGAGCCTGAACCACCTTCATCCACCACACTTGAGATGAAACCCCTCCCTTCTAAGCTGAAATATGCTTTTCTTGGCCCTAGTGAGACCTACCCAATAATCGTTGCTTCTGACTTAGCTAGGGACCAGGAAAACCAAGTAATTGAGGTTCTTAGGAAGAACAAGGGAGCCTTAGGGTGGACTTTAGGTGACATTAAGGGAATTATCCCTTCCATTGTTCAGCATCAAATCTTCTTAGAAGATGAAAACGCTGCCCATAGAGATCCCCTTAGGAGACTGAACCCACAGATGAAAGAGGTAGTTAAGAAAGAAATCCTTAAGTGGCTAGATCATGACATTATCTACCCCATCTCTGATAGCAAGTGGGTGAGTCCTATCCATGTAGTCCCTAAGAAGGTTGGTTTAACTGTTGTTGAGAATGAACAGGGAGAGCTAGTTCCTACTCGTGTCCCTTCTGGTTGGCAAGTTTGCATTGATTATAGAAAAATGAACAAAACCACTAGGAAGGACCACTTTCCCCTCCCTTTCATGGATCAGATGTGCTTGAAAAACTTGTTGGGCATGAGTATTACTGTTTTCTAGATGGTTATTCTGGTTATACCCAAGTTTCTATTTCCCTCTGTGACCAGGAAAAGACCACGTTCACTTGTCCTTTTGGCTCCTTTGCTTTTCGAAGGATGCCCTTTGGTTTGTGTAATGCCCCTGCAACCTTCCAAAGATGCATGATCTCTATATTTTCTGACTTGGTGGAGGAATGTGTGGAAATTTTTATGGATGATTTTTCTGTATTTGGTACCTCTTTTGATACTTGCTTAGCTAACCTGAATGGCGTGTTGAGTCGATGTCAGGAAAAAAGTCTGACCCTGAACTGGGAAAAATGTCACTTTATGGCGAAAAAGGGTATAGTTTTAGGGCATGTAATTTCTAAGGATGAGATAGAGGTGGACAAGTTCAAGATTGACTTAGTTAAGAATTTATCCCCTCCAACCTCTGTAAAAGAGGTTCGTTCATTCCTAGGGCACGCTGGTTTTTACCGGCGATTTATAAAAGACTTTAGTAATATTGCTAAGCCTTTGTCTTCACTATTAGCTAAGGAGGTACCTTTCTACTTTTCTGATGATTGTATGAGGGCCTTTAATCAACTTAAAGATGCCCTTATTCCCCCTCCTATTCTCAAACCTCCCACCTGGGGAGAACCTTTTGAGATTATGTGTGATGCATCAATCTATGTTGTAGGTGTTGTGCTAGGACAAAGAATTGATAAGAAACCTGTTGTTATTCATTATGCTAGCCACACCTTGAAGGATGCTCAATTGAATTACACTGTGACTGAGAAAGAGTTTTTAGCTGTTGTGTATGCTTTTGAGAAATTCAGACCTTACTTGCTTGGTTCTCGAATCATAGTTTATATTGATCATTCTGCTTTGAGATATTTGATGGAAAATAAAGATTCCAAACCTAGGCTAGTTAGGTGGGTGTTGTTATTGCAAGATTTTGACTGTGAAATTAGAGACAAGAAGGGAGCTGAGAATCCTGTGGCTGACCACCTTTCTAGAATTGTGACTGAGAATGTGAAAACCACCCCTAGTGCTGCTCAGTTTCCTGATGAGCAACTCTTTAGTGTGGGAGTGGAACCTTGGTTTGCTGATATTGTGAACTTTAAGGTAACTGGAGAGATGCCTAGTGATTAAAATAAGCATGACAGGGACAGGTTTCTTCACATTGTGAATAATTTTGTATGGGATAACCCTTATTTGTTTAAATATTGCCCTGACCAGATACTTAGAAGATGTGTTCCTGATGAATCCATTATGGATGTCCTCTCTTTTTGCCATGACCAACCTTGTGGGGGACATTATAGTGGAAAGAACCTGCTTACAAGATCTTACAGAGTGGGTTTTACTGGCCTACTATTTTTAGAGATGCTCATGATTATGCCCAAAGGTGCCCTATGTACCAAAGTTTGGGAAAGATCACTAGGAGATATATGATGCCCTTACAACCTGAGATTTTTGTTGATGTGTTTCATGTGTGGGGTATTGATCTCATGGGACCATTCCCTAATTCTTTTGGGAATGAATATATTCTCCTAACTGTTGATTATGTGTCTAAGTGGGTAGAGGCTATCCCTACTAAGAAAAATGATGCTCAGGTAGTGACCAAGTTCCTTAGGGAACACATCTTTTCTAGATTTGGAATGCCTAGAGGCATTATTAGTGATCAGGGAACCCACTTCAACAGTAGATCCTTTGAGGCCTTACTTAAGAGGTACTCATTCGAGCATAGGCTCACCACCGCTTACCATCCACAGTCTAATGGTCAAGCGGAAGTCTCCTATAGGCAAATTAAACAAATCTTAGAGAAAATTGTGTCTAAGAATAGGAAGGACTGGTCTGTTAAGCTGATTGATGCCTTATAGGCCTACCGAACGTCCTATAAAACCCCCCATTGGGATGTCACCCTATAGAGCTGTTTTTGGGAAACCTTGTCATTTACCGGTTGAACTTGAACATAGAGCCTGGTTGAACTTGAACATAGAGCCTGGTGGGCTTTAAAAACCCTTAACCTTGAATTGTCAGCAATGGTGAGGTGAGGAGACTTACACTTTGTGAGCTCGAGGAGTTAAGGAGAGAAGCCTATGAAAATGGGTGATTAAGGAAAGGTCTAAAATCTTACACGATAAAATCATTCATAGAAAGACCTTCTTTCCGGGACAAAAGGTACTCATTTATGATTCCTGGTTGCACTTGTTTGCTGGAAAGTTAAGATCTAGGTGGAATGGACCCTTTATTGTGACTCAAGTATTCCTTTCAGGAGTGGTTGAGATCAAGGACCCATCTAACAATTCTGTGTGGAAAGTGAATGGGCACAGGTGGAAGCCCTTCTTAGAGTTTCCTGATACTGCTGACGTGGAATGTGTTACATTCCACGATCCACCTAGTGCTTGAAGGAAGGTAAGTTGAGATTCTTGTATATATTGTATATATGACCTTTCTTTTCTTGATTTTTCTTGAGTGCTTCTCCTAACTTTGCTTTATCAAGAGAGAAGGATTGAATCTTTTTGCAAGAAACCATCCAGGTAATATCTTTCCTTGTCTTCTAATTATAGTTAGTGAGTTGGCCTTCTTTTCCCTCTTTTATTTTATTTTCTTTTGGTGTGTTTCTTTTTCTTTCCTTTTGTGTGCTTGCTTATCTCTATTTCTGATTCCAATGAGGACATTGTTGGCCTTTTTGTGTGGGAGTGCGGGTGGCATGCATGCCGGCTTGTGTTTTTCCTTTTCTTTTATGTGTTTTTCTTTTGTGTGGTGTCGCCTTATTCAAAATGAGGACATTGTAGAGTTTTTGTGTGGGAGTGGGGTGGCACAAGTGCCTTACTAGTTTTTGGAGAGAAACAACTTCAGTTATCATTAAAATTAGGCGAAATGTTTAAAATTTTTAGGATTAGCCTGTCCGGAACACCTTTGGTGATGATTTATAAACCGATTAGACTTTTAGTTTGTCTTGTTTCACCTTGAAAAGTTTGGTTGAGAACTTAAAATTTTTTGAAACTGAATTTGCAAATCTTCTGATTTTGAGTCAAGTAATGAATAGTGTGTTTGACTGCTTTGACTAACTTAGTAAGTGTAAATATGCGTGCTGCAAATCTTTGGGCTAGGTTTAGTTGAATGAGCCCTATCCCGTGAGTCCACATAGCCTAAAAGTATGAATTGATCACTTTTGTCAATTCTTTTATTTCCTGAGTGACTCCACCACTAGTTGCACCTCTAGAACTTGTTTTGCATCTTGCTTGAGATTGCATCTTTGCATTACATATTGTGACAATATGATTGAGGTATTCTTTTCTTTATTAATTAAACTACATAGCCAAACAGCCTCCCGAACAATATTATTACCGTTCTTTAGCCCCGCCTAGCCTTAGATTACCTTTCTTTATGTGATGAAACCCTGACAATACAAGCTATGACCTCTATTAATTCCTACCCTTTGCCTTGCTTGGATGTGTGAGAATTCATTATTTCGGGAGCAAAAATTGGTTCGGTGTTGCTGTGAATGAAATTGAGATATTGGGGGGGTAGTTTTGATTTTAATTGAATTGGGACACATTATATTTCCTAATTATTTTGAGTTAGCCAATTGGTTATGAAGTTCTTTTAACATATATTGAGGTCAAAGCTATATTTTATGTTTTTCTTCTCCCTTCATCACCCACCAAAAAAAAACTAGAAGTAGAAAAATAGAATGAAAAGAAAAAAATAAAAAAAGCTCGAAAGAAAAGCGGTGATTAGGGAGATTTGTTTGAAAGTTCTGAAAATCTTTGACCTAGTTGTAAAGTTAGTTGAGATGTTCGATATTGATGAGAGAGAAAATTGAGTTCCTTGCATACATTAAGCAAGAAGGTGAGTTGAGAGCAAATTTTTATTGAAAATCAATCCAAGCATGGCTCTTTAACTCCTCCTATCCAAATATTACAACTCCTTTCCCCTAACCTAAGCCTCATTACAACCCTAAAAAGTCCTCTTGATTGTCACTTGTGTATTTGCATACTAGCAGTGGAGAGCGAGATTCTTACCAAGCCTATGGTAGGTTGTTTCTTTTGGTATGAGTATGAGAAAAACCCACATACACATTCAAATTTGAATGTTTGAGCTTTCAATTTTTATCCTAAAGTGAGGTTTGCTCTTTTGACTGGCCTACGTCCATAACCTACCGCGCATATTTGCATTCATCTTAAGTCTGTTGGCGGTTTTTTGCATCTAAAGTACTTGTTCTCTCTACTTAATTTCGAAAACTTCATTCTATCTATTTTAGACTGATTTTGATCTCTTCCAGATTGATCTTGGTATTTGCTTGATGGATTGATATATTTGATTGGTTAACCTGAGGGGGTGTTTAATTGTAATTGTAACCCTAACGCTAACCCTTTTTTTTCTTTTTTTTATTTTTCTTTCTTGAGTCTTTTCCTTTTTAATCAGAATCTACTTTTTTCTTTTCTTTATTGGCTTTTGTTGGTATAGTTGCTATAAACCCTCACGAGACCTTCCTCGTCCACTTGGGCTGCCAAGGGGTTTAAAGGGCTTGTTGCATACGCTAAATGCAACCGTGATTCCTATGAAAGTGAGTTAGGATAGTTTAGTTTATTTTCTTTCTTTGTTTTAATTTGCTCGGGGCGAGCAAACCTTTATGTGGGAATGTCGTTCAATCTCATTTTGAGCCGAATTAAGACCGTAAATTGAGTATTTTTTGTTGGGATTTCTTCACTTGATTGGAAAGTTAGTGCGATTTGCAGATCTTAATCCAAATTCATAGAGAAGTGAAAAAAAGTGGAGAAAAGATGAAAATTTAAGAGAGAATTGGAGAATTGAAAAGAAGATGAGAAGAAGAATTAAAGGAAGCGGCCCAATCGCGCGAGATCTGGCCCAAGAGTGAGCAGAAAACAAAATGCCGGCAGCGTTTTTAAAACGCTGGCAGCGCCTGCGACAGAAAGTGAGAAAAGATGAGTAACACAAAACGCTGGCTGCATTTTTCACTCACTGCTTATAAAAAGACCTAGCCGCCGCGAGCATCAGGGGGAATTATCATAGTTACTTTTTTAGGTTTACTCGTTCTTAGCATTATTGTTCTAGGGTTTTGATGGAGACCATCCTGAAGAACAGCAAGCAGCAGCAGCTTCATTCGTAAAGGAGGCATCCAAAGAGACTTCACCAACACTCTCAACAGCAGCACAAGGAAGAGGCCATGTTGATTCACCAAACTCAGCAGCTAAGGAAGCATTTCCAGCAGAAACAGCAGGCTTCCAAATCCCAGCAGAAGCAGCCTGTCACATAGCAGTTCAGCTAACACAGCACCTTCAGCAGCCACCAAGCCACCCACAACATCCATCCAAGATTGCTACACACTTGTGAAACAAGTCTTGGAAACTTCAGCCACTCAGCCCATCAACATTGGTCACTCAGGCCAAGTTCAGTTCCCAACAGCAATAGTCCAAGTAGCAATCTTTCTCAATATCATATCTCTTGATTGAGGAAGATTCAGCCAAGGTTCCCTAAGAGTTTTTTGTTCTATATCATGCCATTTTCAAGTCCAAGCCAAATCCCAGCATGTTCGTGCATGGCATCAGCAAGTTTCAAGTGTCAGAACAAACAATCCCAGCAGGGTTGTTTGTTATCAGTTTTTCCAGAACCTCAATTCTGAGGCTAAGTATTTTTGTTATCTGTCCGTAGGGGTTGTTTTGGTCTTTCCAGCATAATATTAACCTGTTGAGATTACTTCCAGGTTAGCATTGGTACGGGAATTACCTCAGAAATTCAACATTTACCCCCCCTAGGAGGAAAGCTTCTCATTGGTTCCTTTTGCCACCCTTTTGGCAAATTGGTCCAATCAGAACTTAGCTAGCATTTTCCTTTTATTTTCTTACAAAATGTACTCGAGATCATTAGTATGTAATCAGCTGTATTAGTTTTAAAGCTTGTAGCTTAGATTAGCCCAGGGAGATTAGATAGTTAGCTTATGCTTAAGCAGCTGCTAATCAAACTGATTAGTTCTCTTTATATTCTGAGTTTCTAAGCAATGCAAATCACATCAGTATTTATTCAATAGTATTCTCGAGTGTCTTAGAACCTCTGAGTGTTTGTGAGTGTCCTACAACTCTCAATCCCTGGTTAAAACAGCTCTTGTCACTGGATTTTGGCAATCATCCAGCAAGTGTCAGCGGTGCTTGATCATCCATGCTTTGGTGTGTCTGTAGAGGCATGAATGTAAGAGTCCTTTGCCCTTGAATGCAGTTGTGGTGTGTCTGTATCAACTGTAAGCAAGCCTGTCTTTTACATTCTGTATTGGGTTGTCTTCTTTTTCTGCTTGTTGCTATCAAACAGTTATTGTTTTACAAGCCTTCAGCTGTTTCAATTCTGTGAGTTTGTATGGTGCATTCTAGTTCAATACTCTGATCATTGTGAGCTAGCATACATCAGGTTTAGTTCATCGTTTTACTTGCTTTTGCTACCGTTATTCTTCGATTGTAATTCACTCGTTCAATCTTTAATGCAATTCAACTTTTTAATTCTCGTTCTTCTCGCTTTTTGCTCCTAGTCTTGTTACTTCAAGTTATTAGTATTAGTTCACGACCAAATTCCAATTTTTAGTGAAAGACGAGGATTAAGGGTTCACAAATTCTCCTTCCAAGTGAGGATTTGGGGATTCTTAGTAATCTGAATCACGACTTTTGTTTGTTCGGGAGAGTTCGTGATGCTAGCAAGGGGAGGTAGAGTGAAGAGAAGACTGTCGGTATACTCTACTCCCTTAATTTCATCGAGTCTTTTAATTTAGTTCATATTTGCAACTTAGATTGTTATTTATTGTTTTCTTGATTATGAGTTCTTCGTTAGTTTTAGTTTTTCGTTCTTGTTAAATTAGGTTAAATTTTAATTCTCGCTTCATATTTGCTTTAGTAATTACTGTTTTCAATTCCTGTTTAATTTAGTTTTATTATTATTTACTGGTTTTTCGCAATTTGAAACCCTACCAAACCAATTCCCTATTAACCTGACACACCATCCCTGAGGTACGACAACCCTACTTTTAAACACCAAATTACCACAACCGAACAACTGCCCTTTGTTCCAATAAAGTAAGTCCTTTGATTTTGGTAGACAATGGTTCCGCTGTAAATGTTTACCCTTGGCGTGTTGCTGCCAAGTTAGGAGTTCAAAGAAATCAATTGGTTTAGGACGCTGTGTTACTTTGAGCATATGATAACACTCCCCGGCAGCCACTCGACACGGTGACTTTGCCTATCACTTTTGATCACATTTATAAGAATGTGGAGTTCATGGTTTTGGATATCCCGGCTGCTTTTAATCTTTTATTGGGACGTCCTTGGTTACTCAGCTGCAATGCGATGGCCTCTACTTTGCATAGGAGGGGCTATCTCCGGAATGTTTGAACCCAAGCAACCTGCGTTAGAGGTAGAACATACATCGACTAACGTAGACCTCCATAACTTTGAAATATAATGTGATGCTTCAGGTGTTGGCATAGGAGCAGTATTGACACAAGAGGGCAAGCCAGTTGCCTACTTCAGTGAGAAGTTAAATGATGCAAAGAAGAAATATAGCACCTATGATAAAGAGTTCTATGTTATCATTAGATTTCTTCAGCACTGGAGGCACTACCTTATTGGAGCAGAGTTTATACTTCACAATGATCATGAAGCTTTGAAGTTCATTCAAGGACAGCACAAGCTCAACACCAGGCATGCTGCTTGGGTCGAGTACATGCAGCAGTTCCACTTCATGATCCACCACAAATCAGGAGTGATAAACAAAGGAGCAGATGCATTGAGTAGGAGGTATATGTTGCTTCATATACTTGATTCTAGAATTGTTGGTTTTGAGCAATTGAAAGCTTTGTATCAGGAGGATGAAGACTTTGATCAGGTGTACCAGAAGTTCCAACAACAACCCCAGGGTATGTATCACATAGACCAGGGCTACCTGTTCAAAGGGAGCAGACTGTGTGTTCCCAAAAGTAGCTTCAGGGAGTTGTTGATCTCAACAATCCATGGAGGGAGTCTAGCAGGTCACTTTGGAGTTGAGAAGACCTTGTTGATGTTAAAAGAGCATTATAGTTGGCCAAAAATGAGGAGAGATATGGAGCATCTACTGAAGAGGTGCAATGTTTGTCAATTGGCTAAGTCACACAGCCTACCCCAAGGCTTGTACACACCATTGCCAATTCCCAGCAGCCCTTAGGAAGATGTCAGCCTTGATTTCATTGTGGGTTTGCCAAGAACTCAAAGAGGCAAAGATTCAGTAATGGTGATAGTTGATAGATTCTCAAAGATGGCACATTTCATACCTTGCAACACCACCTTTGATGCCATAAGAGTTGCAGAATTTTTCTTCCAGGAAGTAGTAAGGTTACATGGAGTGCCTAAGACAATGGTGTCTGACAGGGATACCAAGTTCTTGAGCCACTTCTGGATTACATTGTGGAAGAAACTAGGCACACAGCTCAAGTACTGCACCACTTGCCATCCACGGACTGATGGACAGACAGAGGTTACTAATAGAACACTTGGAGTCCTATTGAGAGCACTGATACAAACACATAAAAAGGATGGGACACTCTCTTGCCCCATGTTGAGTTTGCTTACAAAAAAGCACCATCCAAGGCCACAGGCTACTCTCCATTTCAAGTAGTCTATGGTAAAAATCCAATTTCCCCTTTGGATTTAGTTCCACTAACTACTTTTGTCAAATTTAGTTTTGAAGCAGGTGCAAGAGCAGATCAAATCAGGGAGCTTCATCAGCAAGTGAAGGAGAAAATTGCCAAGTATACTGAGCAGGTGTCTACATCATGTCGCTTTAGGTTGGGCGACAAGCCTACCAATTAGGAAGTTTTTCGCACCAAATCCTTGTTGGCTCGTCAGAGAAATGAGTACAATCCTCCTACGTTGATGGAGACTAAGCCATACCTGCTGACCTTGAATGGACAATTCATAAGGTAAGGAGATGACTTACCTTGGTACGGATTCCCAGAACCACATTATGTCAATGGTGTTCGTGTTCCCGACCTTGAGATCTTCAATAACTGTGACACCTCGGTGGAGGTTATTAAGCCAAAATTAGATGAGCGACCACCACTCGAGTGAACTCATCTCTCAGGAGGAAGCATGTTTGGCCAATGACCGGTGGGAAATAAGTTGACCTATTGGTTGTTGTATTGTCCAATCCTAAATTTGACCCAAGCACCATGATCTCAGCTGATGGGGGTCGCCGTGAATTGTCCTGGGTCGATTCTGCCGACAATAAATTTACCCTATTCTTAAGACAACCTTGTAAGGTCCAGACTGAGTCGAGCACTAGTGGGTCTATAATTGAGTCTGAGTCAGCTGGGATTAGCCCCATGTCTGATGTGTTTCTATCCATTCCTGCATTCAATGAAGTGCTCCTTTCTGAGTATCTCCATTCTCATTCCCTTCCCCTAAATTGTTGTGCTAATAATTATGAATTTAATGCTAAACCTTTAAAAGATTTAATGAATTAACACAAGCTATAAACAAGCATGAGAATCGTCTAGCAGCAGTAGAAGAAACCAACACCATCAATGTGGGGATGCCTGAAACTCCCTAAGAATTAAAACATGGCAAATCATTAAGCCCAGAGGAGCAACAGGAGTTCTCTGAGTTGTTAAAAGAGTTTGTCGACGTCTTTTCTTTGTCTTGTAAGGATATGCATGGGATTGATGGGTGTAGGACCCGAAAAATTCTCGTTGGAGGAAATTATTTCGGATGCGCTACTTAATGATCGGGAGCCGACTAAGGTTGCTTAATCCTTAAATAAGGATATTTTTATTTTATGAAATTCATTTTCGGGGGATAACTTTATTTATTTTACAAATTCTTTTATATTATTAAAATATACGAAATTACACTAAAATAATTTACTAATAAATTTAGTATCGGCCCATTATTCCATCCGGGCCCAAGAAGTAGCAAAGGGACCACCCTGAGGCCCTAAAACCCGCGCGGGTTTTATGGCTACATGGACTGGGCCCTGTGCAACTTCGACCTACGGAAAATGGGATGAAGATTAATAAAACCCGTGCGGGTTTTGTTGATCTTCTGGCCCATATTCTCTTGGGTACCCTTAGATTAAAAAAAGGTGGTACTAAAATATTTGTAATGATTTTTTTGTGTAATTATCGTTTATTTTAAATAACTAAAAGAATTTATAAAAAGTAATAAGAGTCGCCAGCCGATTTAAGGAAACCGACAAACCATGAAAATAATAAAAATAACTCCGGCCTACGAAACCCGATTCTAAGTCCGGGGGTAAGGTTACGAATTCGAGAACTATAAGAATTCTCGAATTCGCCTGTTAGAAAACAGACTCTACTAAAATCGACATTAAAATGAAATAAAGCGGGGAGAAGTTTAATTGATTTCGCAAAATTATATTCTTAACATGCAATATAAAGAATGGAGTTTTTGGTTTACAAAATATGCACATATAAATGAATTAACGTACAAATTACATGATTAAACAACGATAATAAAGAAAGCAATAAAGCGAACCTGTTTTGATTTAGGAGCCCGAATGTGCCGGTTTAAAATCCTTGACTTTGCCTTGACTTTAGGATTGGAAGGGGAAGTGGTTTAGAAGAGTGATATGAGGGTGATGATATGGATATGACAAAAGTGATTAGGAGAGGTTTTGAGAGTGAATATGGATGATGCAATTTTAAGAGAGTTTAGGTGATAATGATGGTATTAGTTGATGAAATGAGAATAATAGAGGTGGTTTATGCGAGTAGTTGGTGAGATGAGTGCAAGAATGAAGGGGGTATTTATAGTTGGAGAAGGTGAGGTTTAGGTGGGAAAATCATGGGGGACACATCCCCATGATCATGCCATGCAATCACGTAGCTTCCAAGTAAAGGCCAAGGTCAAAGCACATGGGGCTAATATTAAGGGAGGATGATCAAGATGATTTTGGCGCCAGATTCCAGAAATTAAACCCCGCGCGGGTTTTAAAACACCCACACACGGATCGATGACGTAGACGCTGAACGACGCGTTTTGGCCGCATGATAACCCGCGCGGGTTTTGAAGTCGCTAGGCCGGATCTGCTTCTGGGCTGCCTTTCTTCTGGGTCGTCTCTATTGATTAAAATCCGTGCGGGAGTTGTCTCAACTAGTGGGCCGGATCTTCAAACGACCATAACTCTTTCATCTGGACTCTGATTGAGGCAATTCAAAAGGCGTTAGAAAGCTTATGATGTGTACTTTACTCTCATCAAAAGAAATAGGGCCAATCAGACTTGTGGTAAAATGGGATTCGAAAATGTGTGCATATGTATGTGGAAAGGGTGGAAAATGAAGGCTTTTTGTGGTGGGTTGGCCCAGTAACTCTTGGTTGATAGAGGCCTAGTGGCTTGGCTTTCCTTCTAGCCTCTTTTCTTGTTACTCCTAATTTGTACACTTGTCCCGGTACAAAATCCGGTGTCTACAGAGAGCCCCCACTTTGATCGAGTCCGAATTGGACGAAGGTCAAAGTAGCCTGAGATGCTGACTGCTTGACGTCTAACTTGAAGATTGATGTTGTCGGTGGTCTTCTGCGAAGATGATGCCATTCAACGACGTCCTGAATGAAGATGGTCACTTTCATGTCGTCGGAGGCCTTTAGGTGGCAACCGTTAGATGATTGGAGATGTCGATGATGCCATCGAAAACCTTTAGGTGGCAACCGTTAGATGATTAATGCTGATGATGGTGTCGCCGAAGGCCTTTAGGTGGCAACCGTTGGACGACTGAAGATGCTGGTGATGTCATCGGAGGCCTTTAGGTGACAATCGTTGGATGACTGATGCTGATGATGGTGTCGCCAGAGGCCTTTAGGTGGCAACCGTTGGATGACTGAAGATGTTGGTGATGTCGTTGGAGGTCTTTAGGTAGCAACCATTGGACGACTGAAGATGTTGATGATGATGATGTCGTTGGAAACCTTTAGGTGGCAACCGTTGGACGACTGAAGATGTTGGTAATGTCGTTGGAGGCCTTTAGGTGGAAACCGTTGGGACGACTGAAGAAGTTGATGATGATGATGTCGTCGGAAACCTTTAGGTGGCAACCGTTGGACGACTAGAGATGCTGATGATGAGGTCGTCGGTAACCTTTAGGTGGCAACCGTTGGACGACTGATGCTGAGGATGTCGTTGGAGACCTTTAATTGGCATCCATTGAACGACTGTTGTTGCTAACATCGTCAGAGACCTTTATGTGGAATCCGTCAGACGACTATTGCTGACGACATCGTTGGAGACCTTTAGGTGGTAACCGTTGGACGACTGTCGCTGACGACATCGTTGGAGGCCTTTAGGTGGCAACCATTAGACGACTGTCGCTGATGGTGCTCTTTTATGAGGCTACCGGATGATGGATGGTCCCTTTTTAGCGGCCACCAGATGATGGATAGTCCCTTTTTAGCGGCAACCAGATGATGATTGGTCCCTTTTTAGCGGCAACCAGATGATGAATGGTCCCTTTTTAGCGGCAACCAGATGATGGTGCTCTTTTATGTGGTAACCTAAAAATCACAAGAAAATTAAGTATTAGTTTTTTTGGAAATGCAAATGGGTTCACATTTTTACCTGAGCTTTGGAAATCTCTGGGCCGCAGTCTTAGGGCCACCGGTTTTGGGTTGTGTGGATGGATGACATCGGTGCTCTTTTATGTGGCGACCGGAAGATGGATGCTGTCGGCGCTCTTTTACGTGGCGGCCGGATGATGGATGATGATGGCGCCTTTTAGCGGCGACCTGGTGTCAGTGATGGCTCCCTGCACAGAAACCAAAGCAGAATGTCATATCATTTTGAACAATGGCTGGAGATATAGAGAATTAACTATCTGGCAGATTGATGACGATGCCCAACGGATTTTCCCGAGGTTGACTGGATTTTTCTGAAGCAGTTGGTGGTGCCCCACGGATTTTCCCGAGGCAGATCTGATTTTCCCGATGTTGGTGACTTTTATTGGTGTGATTGCGCCGAGCTCTACCGACGGCTCTGGATAATGGCAATTTAATGCTGAGGAACTTCACCGAAACTTTGTCGATTTTCCTTAAATTTTGCTTCAGGCGCATAGGTGCCAAAATTTCACAATGGGGAATGGATTCTTGAATTTTCCCGGTCGTTGATCCGTACTAGTCAAGTGAAGATTATGTCCTTCGTGTCGGACATGCGTCATTCGTGTCTGGCTGATGATGCATGACTTGACTGGATGCTAACTTGTCCAGCAAGAGTTGGATTAGAGATTACTCTAATCTTGCTCTCAGTGACTGGACACCATGTCGACCGGTTTGATTGAGATAGCATATGGGCTTGAACATCCCCCAATGTTGTGTTCTGGAGCAACGATGTGGAACTTCCTTGCTTCTTCTCTTTTTTATTTTCAGATATGCGGGTATGCATGCAACTAGTCTACAACACTCTTGCACAAACAATGCATTTCTTTTTTTTTCTTTCTCTTTTTTTTTTTTTTTGACACAAGCATTCATGCACTCATGCATTGACTTTATGTATGATAAATTGACTCGATACATGACAGACTGACTTGCATGACAGACTAACTCAATGTATGACAAACTGACTCGATACATGTCAGACCAACTTAATGCACAACAGGCTGACAGACTGACTCAATGTACATGATAGACAGACTTGATGCATGACAGGTTGACCAAATGAGGCCCTGACATGACTTATAGATGCAATGCAAACCTATTATGCTTAGACAGGACACACACATGATGCTTTTATGCAATGAATGACCATTGACTAACTATTTATGACTTTGCAATGACTCATGGACAAGACTCACACATGATGCTTCATGCATTTATACATGCAATGCATGAATATTGACTTTATGCATGACAGACCGATTCTATGCAAGACAAACTGACTCTATGCAAGAAAAACTGACTCTATGTGACTATGACATGACATATGGATGCAATGCAAACCTATTATGCCTAGACAAGATAGACACATGATGCTTTTATGCCCCTATACATGCAACTCTACATGCAGATAACCCCCCTGACCAAGACTCTCTAGGACAATGATTTTCTAAGACAATGCTTTCCTAAAACCATGACTCCCTAAGACAATGCTTTCTAAGGATCAAGGCCACTCGTGGGGAATTTCAGGAAAATTTAGGATGAGTAATGTTTTGATCCACGGAACGGGGAACGATGATGGAGGCAACAGGCCTGAAGAATGTGCTTCTTGAATGATCATGTAGATGACCTTGATTGCTTGCAAATTTATACTGATGTATGACAAGCCCCGGTTTGGCGTAGACTCTTGATGACACTGTCCTGCTTTGGAGAGCACCTTGGAGATTTTCAAGCCCTCAGTTTCGATGTGGATTGGCGAGATGATGCATGGGGACCATAGAATAGGAGGAGGCATAGTCCTTTGTAGTGAGTCTCAATCTCTCCTTTTGCCTAACTTGCCCAAAGGGTTTTCAAATTAGCCCCTCTTTTTTTTTTCCTTCTTTTATTCTTTTTGTTTTTTTTCTCTCTTTTTTTTTGATGAGACCTCTATTAGGACGTCTATGAAGATGCGGAACCTTGTAGGATAGGGAATAAGTGTCCCTCTTTGAAGTTGATGTCACAAAGGTAGCGCGAGTCCCCAGTCTGGAGTAGCTTGTTTCTGAGTCTGTTCATGATCATGTGGTTGCTAGTTTGTTGCTGATCTGATGTAGACGGCTTTCGCTCTTGTTGAGAAGTAAGCCACACAGAACCTCATACTTGCATTAATGAATGAGCTGAAAAAGTCCTCAAATGGTGAGATGGGATGAAAAGGCTAAAAAGGGTTGGAAGATGTTTGGGGAAAGAGACGGTGGACGATGGTGAATGGGATGTGGAGACACTTAAGAATGATCGTGCCTTGAAGGGGAGAAGAGATGGTCCAATGGGATAGACATCATCTCTTGAGAAAGGGTTGAAAGGGATGGTAGATGATAGTTTTTTGATGAATGAGATAGGGAGACACTAAAAAATGATCGTGTCTTGAAGAGATGGTCAAATGAGGTACGACATCATCTCTTGGGAAAAGGTTGGAACATGGTTATGGAATGATATCCAAGTCTGAAGGAAGGAAGATGGAGGATTGATGATGATGAAATCCAGGGTTTACTCTCCTTTTGCCTAACCTGCCCTGACGGGTTTTGAGGCTAGCCTCTCTTATTCTCTCACTCTCCTTTTGCCTAGCCTAGAATTCTAAGCTAGCCTCTCTTTTTTTTCTCTTCTCTCAAAGACCAACATTTTGAGGACAAAGGATGCTCCTTGTTGCGGTCGGGCCTCAAAGAGGTTTTCCTACGTATCCAAGGTGGAATTAGGCCAGCCGTAGTTCTTTAAGTGCAACTTTGATGGATAGTGCCTCAAGGAAGGCTTAACGGTTCAAAAAGATGGTTATGAAGGTTTGAGGGTTCATATGCAGGTTATGGATGGATGAAAGGTTTGTGAAGGTTATAGAAGGCTGAAGGTGTATGAATGATGAGGCGAAGGTTTGGGACGAGATTTTATGAGGTGTGCATGACTCTTATTTTCGCGTTCTCACTTCTTATTCTCCTCTAACCCCTTTTTTTTCATTTCTCTTTGCTTTCCTCCATTTCCTCCTTTCTTTTTTTCTTTCTCGACTTTTTTTTTCACTTTTTCACTCTTTTTCACCTTTTTCACCCCTTTTTTTTTATTTTTCAAACTCCATCTTCATGGGTTGACTTTTATTCTCCTTTTGATGAAATTAGTCACAACACACCTTTTGGCTTTGGGGTAGATATGGATTGGTCATGAAGAGAATGATTGGTTTGGACAAGGCTAAGATTTTTTGAACGATGCTTGTTATGAGTGACGCAAAGAGGGATGAATGGGAACTTGGGATGGAGATGTAGATGATAGATGTTGCGAGAAAATGGGAAGGTAACAGGTGATATAGATGGTGATGTGGGTGGTGAGACGGTAGCCCCCTGTCCTCGGCACATTTGGTTAAGCTGCGACATTTCCAATGGGAAGCGTTCACTTTTCGAGAGACTATTGGACTTGGTCTTTCCTGATGTCATTCTCTCCTTTTGCTCAGCCTGTTGGATGGAAAGTACAGGCTAACTTCTCTCAATCAATTTTTACTCTCTCCTTATGCCCGGTTTGCCTCAATGAGGTTTTCAAACCGGCCACTCTATAGTTTTTCACTCTCTCTTTTTTTATCTTCTTTTTTTTTTTTTGAATTTCTCTCTTCATCTCTCTAACCCTGGATTCAAGAAAACTGAAGGATGAAAATGAGGTAAATGACTAAGATGGAAGGATAAGAGAAGATGAATTTCTCAAACTTAGTTTGTACGGATGATGGCTAGATGAGAGAACTTCTCAACTCAAGTCAAAAACACAAGCACGAAACTCTGTTTGATCACATAGCAACAAGAGCAAAGAAATGAATGAAGAATTGACTCTAACAAACTCTAAGCATGAAATGCTTGACAACTAGTACTGTAGCTACTTCTAAAGCTCCTTTTGATGATGTGCCCTCCTTGTCCTCTTATGGGGAATCCATGTTATGTCTAGTCCTCTGTTCTGCTTTCGGTGGGGGCAGTTTCCCTGACTGGATCATGTGCTCCAAAGTCTAACAATGCTCTATGCTGTTCCCTCGGGATCTATGGTAGCTGCAGAATTTCTCATCATTCAAATATTCATTTTATGGTTAGCTCAAGCCTTGACCCTGACACTAGACAAATGAAGAAAAACTCATCCCAATGCATGCATGACCTAAGTGACCTACATGGACTTCGCCTATATGCTGACTCGTGAGAGACTCACCTAGGACATGGGTTTGAATGTGCCAAATGACCTACATGAGACTTCCTAAGATGCAACACCTCTATATGCCGACTTAAGGAAAGGACTTACCTACGACATGGGTCTACATGAGACCTCCTAAAGTGCAAATGCCTATATGCTGACCTGGAAAGATTAACCTATGACATGGGTTTACACAGGACTTCTTAATAAAAAGACAGATATTTACATGATGACTCTAGACACAGACTCACCTACGACATAGGTATTCATGACCTATGAATCTATATGAGACTTTCTAAAGAACGACGAACGCTTACATGCTAACTTAAGAAAAAGACTTAACGACTCACCCTGGATATGGATTTGCATGACGTAGACCCTATAGGAGACTTCTATAATGCAAAACATTCATATGTTGACTCTGGAAAAGGACTCACCCAAGACATGGTTTTACATGACTTATGAATCTATATGAGACTTTCTAGGATGCAAGACACTTTCATGCAGACATTAGCACAAAGACCTATCCTGACCTTATATGATGCTTTCTAAAGAATGCAAAACACTTATATCCTGACTATAAAACAAAGACTCACCCATAACTTGGGTTTACACTTGACTTTTTAAAAAAAACAAAACACATTAGCCAAGGAAAAGACTCACTTATGACCTAAACCAAAGAGTCACCCATGACCCGGGTTTAGACTTTCAAAACACACATATCGACTTAAGAAAAGATTCACATATGCCACGACCTTGTATGAGACTTTCTAAAGACTGAAAGATATTTACATGTAGACTCTGAAAAAAAAGACTCATGTATGACCTGGGTTTACTAGACCATATATGATACCTCCTAACATGTAAGACACCTATACACTGACTCATGAAGCAACTCAACAACACTTTTTTTTACAACAAGAGCATTATAAAGGGCCGGATAAAGTCAAATATAGCGAGTCGACATAAGTTGGAAAGCACAAGTTATTGTTTCTCAATTCGGATGGGCCTAATCCACAGGCCGACCGTTTTAAGGAGAATCCGTAACTTGGCCCAACAACTCAGACAACTCGAGCTTTATTGGCTATTATGCGGACTAGAATAATGCTCGACAAAACTGACGACCCGTTTTTTAATCTTTTTTTTTTTGTGACGGAACACATTTATTTATTGAACTCATGGAAAGTGGATGTTGTAAAGGACCGAATAAAGCCGTCAAAAGGCGAGCCAAAACAGACTTATAAACTCAATTATCAATTCCACCATGGATGGGCTTGACAACGGGCCGACCATGGATTTGTTAGACTTAATGATCAAGTTTATAAATTTATTTTCTCTAACCTTGAGACTATTACGCGGGCTAGAACAACACACACTTACTTTGTTTGATTATTAATCAATTTTCTTTGGACCATGAGTAAGAAAATATTGATAAGGGCCGAATAAAATCATCAACGGTGAGTTAAAATGAATCGATAAACAAGGATAATTAACCTTTAAAATGGATGGGCCTCACCATCGGGCCGACCGTAAAATTTAAGGTTAATTAATCGAGTTTATAAACTTATTTCTTCTCAAACCCAACGATTATTACGCGGACTAAAATAATATCTCAAAGTTAGGTCCGACTCTAATGAAGACCCAACATACAGACACATATTTACACATAGCATACAACAAGCTTTATTTATTTACTCAAGGAAAACGAATATTGTAAAGGACTGGATAAAGCCAACAATAAGCGAGTTATAATTAATTTATGGGTTTAATTGACAAATCCAATATGGTTAGGCCTAACAACGCGCTGACCATAAATGCGATGGATTTATTAATTAAATCGATAAATTAATTTACTCAAGCTTAGTGACTATTATGCAGTCTAAAACTTTATCCATTAACTTTGTTGGACTTTTAATTAATTTGTTTGGACCTTCGTTAAGATAATTTCGTATAGGGCCATATAATATCATCAAAGGTGAGTCAATTTCTATTTATTAATTAAAATAATCACCCTTCAAGCATAAATGAGCCCTTCCACTTGGGCTAACCATGGTGCCTTTTGAGTTAATTATTCTAATTAATAAATAATCATTTTTCTCAACCCAATGAATTTTATATGGACTAGAACAAATCCTCTAAACTAGGATCGACTCTAAAACAAAAGAAGAAAGGGGACGGGGTACACATAGCACATAGCATACAACATGAAGGGATACCCTAAACCAAGGTTCTATATTCATGGATTTTTTCTATGGTTGGATTACATGACCTACCGCACATTTTCATCTCCGTGCTCCATACCCTTAGGAAAGGAGTGTGAGGTATTGCTCAAAGAACTTCAAGGAAGCCCTTTGAGTGTAACGCGGGGAGAGAGGGGACCAAATGCTTGGCGATGTAGGGTGCATCCCACAAGTAGTGGCCCGCCCGCTCTCGAGGGAATCACCTAGGTATAACTTAATCGTCGCCTTTGTGCTAACGTGTCAAAAGACGCGATTAGTGGCCCGGTATGCACAGGATGCCTAAAAAGAATTATAAAATCGCGAAAGAAATCAACTTCTCCCTTTTACAATTTCAAATTAATTCGATTTTTCAAGTTTTACCCTCTTTTTAAGTTTAAGTCCCCGGTGGAGTCGCCAATCTGTAGGACCCGAAAAATTCCCGTTCGGGGAAATGATTTCGGATGCGCTACTTAATGATCTGGAGCCAACTAAGGTTGCTTAATCCTTAAATAAGGATATTTTTATTTTATGAAATTCATTTTCGGGGGGTAACTTTATTTATTTTACAAACTCTTTTATATTATAAAAATATACGAAATTACACTAAAATAATTTACTAATAAATTTAGCACCGGCCCATTATTCCATCCGGGCCCAAGAGTAGCAAAGGGACCACCATGATGATGTATGCAAGCTCCCAAAGATCAGAGTATCGAACTTACAATACACCACACAGAAACACAATTGCAGCTGAGGCTTTAAAACAAAGCTAATTGGATGCAATTAGCTGGAATGGATGACAACCCAATAAGGAATTAAAAGGATAGACTTATGCTCAATCTGATACAGACACACCACAGAATGATCACAAGGGCAGGGACTTAGTTACCTCAACAACTACAGACACACCACCATTGAAGCAAGCAAGCTCTACACAGACCACCAGGCTTGCCAGTTCCTGGATACTGAAGTAGATTTAACCAATTGAGAGTTTACTGACACTCACAAACGAGAGGCTCAACTACGGCACTCAGAATGCTATTGAAATATAACTGATTGTGTCTTTAAGTTGGTGAATACATCACTATATATAGCTAATCTAAAACAGTTTGATTAGAGGCAGTTAATTTAAGTATCCTGCTAATCTCCCTTCTAAGCTAGCTGCTGAACTAAATCAAATGCAACCCATTACATCTTAATCTAGCTAATATAGTCAAGTTACAATTGAAAATGTAAAAGAAAACAAAGTTGGTTGCTTATTGGACCAAAACCCCAAAGGTTGGCAATTTCAGCCAATCAGAACCTTTCCAAGCTGGGGGGTAAAACTAAGTTACTTCAGTAACTTTCCCAGGCTTTCTTAAGTTATTAGATATAACCTCAATAACTTAAGGAACGCTGGAAAAGACTTAGCTAACCCTCATTGTAGCTGAATCAAAATAAGTTAGCCACAGGACTGGGATTTTGGAAAATCTGATAACAAACAACCTTGCAGGGTTGCTTGTTCTGGTGGCTGTAACTTGGTGCTTGCTTGCTCGAACATGTTGAGACTTGACTTATCCTTGGAAAATGCATGTCAAGGAACAAAAAACTCCTGGGGAACCTTTTCTGAATCTTACTCAATTCAGAGATATAGAATTGAGAAAGATGCCTGCTTGGGCTGTTTGAACTGGGAACTGAAATTGACATGGATGGCCAATGCTAGTGGGATGAGTGGCTGTGCTGGCCAGAGCTTGCCTAACCATGGTGTAGCAAGTCTGGATGGATGAAGTTGGTGGGCTGGTGGCTGCTGTAGAACCCTTGAACTGCAACTGAGATTGGAAACCTGCCATTTCTGCTGGAAGTGTTCCAACAGCTGCAGAGTTTGTCATGGCAAGGTTTGTTGCTGACAATGCTGATGCTGAAACTGCTACTTGAACCTCCTTGGGTGATGAAGATGATGTACATGTTGCTCGAGTTGTTGTTGTTGCTGGATCATCTTCCTCTTCCTGTTCTGTACTGGCTGGTGACACTTGAGCTGCTGCTGAACTGGTTGGATGGTCTCCATCATCCTCCCCAGGTTAAGGAAAGTTTGTCCTCAAACTTGGAAGGTCTTCATGTGCTGGAAATTAGGGCCTTAAGTCTGCTATGTTGAAAGTAGCACTTCCTCCATAATCTTCTGAAAGATCCAACTTGTAGGCATTATCTCCTATTTTCTCCAAAACTTCAAATGGGCCATCTGCTCTTGGCACGAGCTTTCATTTCCTCTTTTCTGGGAACCTGTCCTTCCTTAGGTGTATCCACACTAGGTCTCCTGGCTGGAAAACGACTTTCCTTCTGTGCTTGTTGGCTGAAGTAGTTGCCTGCTTAGAGTATTTGATGATTTTCTCTCTAACCTGCTGATGAAGCTTCTTGATCTTCTCTGCATGTGTACCTGCTTCATAACTGAACTTTACATAATTGGTTAGTGGAGATAAATCCAAAGGACTGATAGGATTTCTCCCATATACCACCTAAATGGGGAAAGGCCAGTTGCCTTTGAACGGGCTCTATTGAATGCCAATTCAGCATGGGGCAAAAGAGTTTCCCATCCTGTTTTGTTTTGTTTATTGGTGATCTCAATAGAGTTCCTAGTGTCCTGTTTGTCACCTCTGTTTTCCCATCAGTCTGTGGATGGCATGTTGTGTTGTATTTAAGCCTTGTCCCTAGCTCCTTCAACAAAGTTACCTAGAAATGACTTAAAAACTTGGCATCCCTGTCAGACACCATACTCTTAGGGATTCCATGAAGTCTCACCACTTCTTGGAAGTATAACTCAGCTACCCTTACTGCATCATTGGTGGTATGGCATGGAACAAAATGTGCCCTCTTGCTGAATCTGTCTACCACCACCATCACTGAATCTTTTCCCCTTTGTGATCTAGGCAGACCAACTATGAAATCCAGGCTCACATCTTCCCAGGGGCTTGTAGGGACTGGCAATGGAGTATACACCCCTTGAGGTAGGTTGTGGCTCTTTGCTACTTGACACACTGCACACCTTTTAAGCCAATGCTCCACATCTTTTCTCATTTTGGGCCAACAGTAATGCTCCTTTAGCATGAGAAGGGTTTTCTCAATGCCAAAGTGACCTGTTAAACATCCTCCATGGACTTCTGAGAGTAGTAGCTCCCTGAAACTGCTCTTGGGTATACACAATCTTGCTCCTTTGAAAAGAAACCCTTGGTCTATATGATACAGACTCTGAGGGTGTCCTTGGCACTTCTGGAAAATCTCACCAAAGTCTTCATCTTCTTTGTACAAGGCTCTCAACTGCTCAAAGCCAAGTACCCTTGCATCTAGGACCTGCAATAGTAAGTATCTCCTTGATAGAGCATCAGCTCCCTTGTTCAGCTTCCCTGACTTGTGATGGATCATGAAATGGAACTGCTGCATGAACTCTACCCAAGAAGCATGCCTGGTGTTGAGTTTGTGCTGCCCTTGAATGAATTTTCAAGGCTTCATGAACTTAGCTCCAATTAAGTAGTGCCTCCAATGTTGTAGACCTCTGATGATAGCATAGAACTCCTTATCATAGGTGTTGTATCTTCTCTTGGCATCATTCAATTTCTCACTGAAGTAGGCAACAAGTTTGCCTTCCTAGGTTAAGAATGCTCCTATGACAACACCTGAAGCATCACACTTCACTTCAAAAACATTAGAGAAGCTTGGCAAAGACAGGACTGGTGCTGATATAAGCTGCCTCTTAACTTCTTCAAATGCTCTTTGTACTGCTGGTGTCCAAGAGAAACTTTTGCCCTTCACTAGCTCTGTCATAGGTGCTAGGATGGTGCTAAAATTCCTCACAAATCTCCTGTAAAATGAAGCTAAACCATGAAAACTTCTAATTTGCTGTATTGAACTGGGAATAGGCCACTCCCTGATTGCTTTGACCTTTTCCTCATCCACTTGAATACCTGCTGCTGTCACAATGTAGCCAAGAAAAGAGACTTGGCTTGCAAAGAATTGACACTTCTTTAAATTCCCATATAACTACTCCCTGCTCAATATCTCCATCACACTCTTTAAGTGGTTAATATGCTCCAACTCAGATTGACTGTAAATAAATATGTCATCAAAGTAGACAACAACACACTTACCAATCAATGGCTTTAGAACCTGATTCATTAGCCTCATGAATGTAGATGGTGCATTGGTCAGGCCAAAAGGCATGACTAACCACTCAAATAACCCTCCTTTGGTCTTGAAAGTTGTCTTCCATTCATCCCCTTCACATATCCTGATCTGGTAGTAGCCACTTCTTAGATCAATCTTGGAAAACACCACTGAGCCATGCAGCTCATCAAGCATATCTTCAAGTCTTGGGATTGGATACCTATACTTAACAATTATCTTGTTAATAGCTCTACAGTCAATACACATTTTTTGACTGCCATCCTTCTTAAGCACCAATAAGGCTGGTACTGCACAGGGGCTCAGACTCTCCCTTATCATACCCTTCTCCAATAACTCATCAACTTGTCTTTGGATCTCATTTGTCTCAACTGGGGTCATTCTGTAGGCAGGTTTGTTGGGTAAAACAAATCCTGGAACAAGATCTATTTTGTGCTGTATGTCTCTCTTAGGGGGTAGGCCTGGGGGCATTTCTTCAGGAAAGACATGCAGATATTGGTTAAGGATGGGCTGTAAGAGGGGGTGGTTATTTTATGGGGGTAGGTCTTCCTCAATGTCAAGCAAAATAAATCCACTTTGTTCACTGAACTCATGCTGTTCAGCTGACAAAAGGACTTCAAGAGTAGGCTCAACAATAAGGTTTTTAGGTCTTTTTGTGAGCTGGGATGGTCTAAGAGGGGTAAGGGTGATCTTTTTGTGGCTTAGGCAAAAGGAATATGTGTTTGGTCTCCCATCATGATTAACATATCTATCATACACCCAAGGTCTCCCTAATAATAGGTGACCGGCATCCATAGGGATCACATCACACCAAACCTCATCTTTATAAGCTGAACCAATTGAAATATTGACAAGGCATCTAGAAGAAATCTTGATACCTTTACTTTGGTTCAACCACTGTATGGTATAGGGGGTTGGATGAGTGCTGGTAGCCAATTTAAGCTTTCACCATGGTTTTAGAGGCTGCATTGGTACAGTTGCCTCCATCAATGATCAAGGAGAACAAATTTTCCCACCAACTGTGCATCTGGTGTGGAAAATATTCTCCCTTTGCTCTACTGCTTCATCTACTGCTGAACTGCTCAAGATCCTCCTGATCACTAGCAGTTCTCCTTCATCAGGGCCTGCTTCAAACTCTTCTTCATCATACACAGGGTATCCATGGGGCTCTTCATAGTGTTCTTCTTCATCAAAACGCTCAGGATCAAGCAAAAGAGCTGCTTGAAACTCAGCCAAGGTGACTGCTCTCCTGTTGGGACATTCAGATGCTATGTGCCCAAGTCCTTGGCACCTTAATCATCTTCTTTCTGGGAAGGCTTTGCTAACATGGGCTGGGGTTCTTTGCGGGGCATTTTGTGGCTGATTTTGTGGGGGTCTTGGGGCAGGATTTCTGGCTTCAGGTGGGGGTAAGGGTGGATAGGCTCTTTCTTGGGGATTATAAGGCCTGTAAGGGCTTGGCTTGGTTGGTTCATAAGGCTTGGCTGGGTATCTGCTGTATTCTTTCACTCTAGCCTTCTTCTGCTGCTCCACTTTGTGAGCTAAAGAGCTTAACTCATCAAGTGAATCATAAACCTGTAACTCCACAATGTTCTTGATTCCTTCATTCAAGCCTGCAAGGTACCTGATGTAAGTTTGTACCTCATTTTCTTGCATATTGCACTTCCAAAGCAAATCCTCAAACTCCTTGGTGTACTCTTCCACTGACTTGCTTCGTTGCACAAAATGCTGTAACTTGTTGTAGTTCTCCTTTATCTGGAAGGAACTTCTCCTTCAGCTTCTGTCTCATCTCAATCCAGGTACTCACTCTGGCTTCCCCAATCTCCATTCTCCTTCTCTGCAGATTAGTCCACCAAGTAGAAGCATATTTTTTTAATTTTAAGGCTACTAATTTCACCTTGTTTCCTTCTGAAACCTCTTTCAAGTCAAAGACTCTTTCCACTGTCTGTAACCAATCTAGGAAAACATCAGGATCTAGTTCTCCTGCATATTCAGTTATATCAATCTTGAAGTCTAGCTTCTCAACCCTCCTGTCTCCCCTCCTTTCTTCTCTTTTACTCTCACTATTCTCCTCAGGCTCACTGATCCTAGGTGATCTTCTAACTCTTCTTCTCCTTCTAGGTGTGGGTCTAGGACCTCGACCTCCTCTCCCTGTCCTACTAAAAGGATTCTCACCTTCTCCTTCCTCCATCTCATCATCAGTCTCCCTATTCAACTCATTTCTATGCAATCTCATGTAATAATTCAACTGCTCACTCAAAAACTTCATTTCTGTTCTACTTCTTCCTTCTCTTTCAGAGTCTGTTCTAGGACTTCCTGTGGTGTTTTACTAGTTCCGGCCATTTTAACTAAAACAAGTAAACACACTGCAAGAAAGAACACAAGGCTCTGATACCAAGATGACGTATGCAAGCTCCCAAATATCAGAGTATGGAACTTACAATACACCACACAGAATGCAGCTGAGGCTTTAAAACAAAGCTAATTAGATGCAATTAGCTGGAATGGATGACAACCCAATAAGGAATTAAAAGGATAGACTTATGCTCAATCTGATACAGACACACCACAGATGATCACAAGGGCAGGGACATAGTTACCTCAACAACTACAGACACACCACCATTGAAGCAAGCAAGCTCTACACACACCACCAGGCTTGCTAGCTCCTGGATACTGAAGTAGATTTAACCAATTGAGAGTTTACTGACACTCGCAAACGAGAGGCTCAACTATGGCACTCATAATGCTATTGAAATATAACTGATTGTGTCTTTAAGCTGCTGAATACATCACTATATATAGCTAATCTAAAATAGTTTGATTAGAGGCACTTAATTAAAGTATCCTGCTAATCTCCCTTCTAAGCTAGCTGCTGAACTAAATCAAATACAACACATTACATCTTAATCTAGCTAATATAGTGCGGTTACAATTGAAAATGTAAAAGAAAACAAAGATGGCTGCTGATTGGACCAAAACCCCAAAGGTTGGCAATTTCAGCCAATCAGAACCTTTCCTAGTTGTGGTGTAAAACTAAGTTACTTCAGTAACTTTCCCGGGCTTTCTTAAGTTAGATATAACCTCAATAACTTAAGGAAGGCTGGAAAAGACTTAGCTAACCCTCATTGTAGCTGAATCAAAATAAGTTAGCCATAGAACTGGGATTTTGGAAAAGCTGATAACAAACAACCTTGCAGGGTTGCTTGTTCTGGTGGCTGTAACTTGGTGCTTGCTTGCTCGAACATGTTGGGACTTGACTTATCCTTGGAAAATGCATGTCAAGGAACAAAAAACTCCTGGGGAACCTTTGCTGAATCTTACTCAATTCAGAGATACAGAATTGAGAAAGATGCATGCTTGGACTGTTTGAACTGGGAATTGAAATTGACCTGGATGGCCAATGCTAGTGGGATGAGTGGCTGTGCTGGCCAGAGCTTGCCTAACCAAGGTGTAGCCAGTCTGGATGGATGAAGTTGGTGGGCTGGTGGCTGTTGTAGAACCCTTGAACTACTGTTGAGATTCGAAACCTGCCATTTCTGCTGGAAGTGTTCCAACAGCTGTAGAGTTTGGCATGGCAAGGTTTGTTGCTGACAATGCTGATGCTAAAATTGTTGCTTGAACCTCCTTGGGTGATGAAGATGATGTACATGTTGCTCGAGTTGCTGCTGTTGCTGGATCATCTTCCTCTTCCTGGTCTGTACTGGCTGGTGACACTTTAGCTGCTGCTGAACTGGTTGGATGGTCTCCATCACATGAGGCCCTAAAACCCGCGCGGGTTTTATGGCTCCATGGACTGGGCCTTGTGTAACTTCGACCTAGGGAAAATGGGACGAAGATTAATAAAACCCGTGCGGGTTTTGTTGATCTTCTGGCCCATTTTCTCTTGGGTAGCCTTAGATTAAAAAAAGGTGGTACTAAAATATTTGTAATGATTTTTTTGTGTAATTATCGTTTATTTTAAATAACTAAAAGAATTTATAAAAAGTGATAAGAGTCGCCAGCCGATTTAAGGAAACCGACAAACCATGAAAATAATAAAAATAACTCCGGCCTACGAAACCCGATTCTAAGTCCGGGGGTAAGGTTACGAATTCGAGAATTATAAGAATTCTCGAATTCGCCTGTTAGAAAACAGACTCTACTAAAATCGACATTAAAATGAAATAAAACGAGGAGAAGTTTAATTGATTTCGCAAAATTATATTCTTAACATGCAATATAAAGAATGGAGTTTTTGGTTTACAAAATATGCACATATAAATGAATTAACGTACAAATTACATGATTAAACAACGATAATAAAGAAAGCAATAAAGCGAACCTCTTTTGATTTAGGAGCCCGAATGTGCCGTTTAAAATCCTTGACTTTGCCTTAAGTTTAGGATTGGAAGGGGAAGTGGTTTAGAAGAGTGATATGAGGGTGATGATATGGATATGACAAAAGTGATTAGGAGAGGTTTTGAGAGTGAATATGGATGATGGAATTTTAAGAGAGTTTAGGTGATAATGATGGTATTAGTTGATGAAATGAGAATAATAGAGGTGGTTTATGAGAGTAGTTGGTGAGATGATTGGAAGAATGGAGGGGGTATTTATAGTTGGAGAAGGTGAGGTTTAGGAGGGAAAATCATGGGGGACACATCCCCATGATCATGCCATGCAATCACGTAGATTCCAAGTCAAGGCCAAGGTCAAAGCACATGGGGCTAATATCAAGGGAGGATGATCAAGATGATTTTGGCGCCAGATTCCGGAAATTAAACCTCGCGCGGGTTTTAAAACACCCACACACGGATCGCTGACATGGACGCTGAACGACGTGTTTTAGCCGCATGATAACCCGTGCGGGTTCTGAAGTCGCTGGGCCGGATCTGCTTCTGGGCTGCCTTTCTTCTGGGGCCGTCTCTGTTGATTAAAACCCGTGCGGGTTTTGTCTCAGCTAGTGGGTCGGATCTTCAAACGGCCATAACTCTTTCATCCGGACTCCGATTGAGGCAATTCAAAAGGCGTTGGAAAGCTTATGATGTGTACTTTACTCTCAGCAAAAGAAATAGGGCCAACCAGACTTGTGGAAAAAATGGGATTCGAAATGGTGGGCATATGTATGTGGAAAGGGTGTAAAATGAAGGCTTTTTGTGGTGGGTTGGCCCAGTAACTCTTGATTGATGGAGGCCTAGTGGCTTGGCTTTCCTTCTAGCCTCTTTTCTTGTTACTTCTGATTTGTACACTTGTCCCGGTACAAAATCTGGTGTCTACAATACGGAAATCTCCGAGCATGCAATACCACTCTATTTCGATGCAAAGCCAGCTCAACAGCCGCCACGACGAATAAAGAATGAATGGTCGAACAAAATTCATGATGAGATCCAAAAGTAGTCAAAGGTCGAATTTATCCGGATTATGGAGTTTTTGGAATGGGTGGCCAATATCATCCCGTTGCCAAAGAAGGATGGGAAGGTTCGAATGTGCGTCGATTTCAAAGATTTGAATAAAACCAGCCCAAAGGACTGCTTTCCTTTTCCACACATTGATGTCCTGGTTGATCACACCCGTGGACATGAACTCTTGTCCTTTATGGAGGGGTGTTTTGGTTACAATCAGATCAAAATGGTTGAAGAAGATATGGAGAAAACGTCATTCATCACTGCGTGGGGGACCTTTTGCTACGTGGTCATGCCTTTTGGACTGAAAAATGTTGGTGCTACTTATCAACGCACTGCGACTATGTTACTCCATAATATGATCCATAAAGAAGTAGAGGTATACGTGGATGACATGATCGTCAAATCCAAGAGGCGAAAAGATCACATTCTCAACTTGCGCAAGTTCTTCCTTAGGCTTCGTAAGTACAACATGAGGTTGAATTTACAGAAGTGTGCGTTCGAAGTAACTTTAGAGAAATTACTAGGGTATATCGTTAGTCAACGAGGGATTTAGGTTGACACATCCAAAATCAAGGCTATTCAGAGATGCCTCCGCCCAGGACGGAAAAGGAGATTCATGGTTTCTTGGGGCGAGTTCAGTATCTGAGCAGGTTTATATCCAAGCTTACTATGACATGTGAACCATTGTTTAAGAAGCTGAAGAAAGGTGTTAAGATTGAGTGGGATGACTGGTGCTAGGCAGCATTTTACAAAATCAGGGCGGACCTGACCAATCCACCGGTGCTCGTCCTGCCTTTTACTGGAGAACCCCTTTTTTTTATATCTCACCGTAAACAAGAATGTCATTAGAGCATGAATGGCGCAAAAGATCGAAGGATTAGAAAAGGTCATATACTACATCAACAAGAGGTTCTCAGGTTGTGAATCTCAGTATTCTGAAATCGAGAAAATGGCCTTAGCATTTGTATGGTCTACAAGGAAGCTTCGTCATTACATGCTCTCACATACTGTTTATGTGATCGCAACATGCAACCTAGTCAAATATGTCATGGAACAGCCACCAATCAGCAATCGAATTTCTCGATGGCTGGTAATGTTGTCCGAGTTTGACCTTCATTTTCAACGTGAGAAGTCCATAAAGGATCGAGTTATCTCTGATTTCTTGGCCAATCTCCCTGTAGAAGACTCCAACACTGGGGGCATGGAGTTTAGTGACGAGCAGGTCTTTCAGGTAGAAGAAGAAATCAGGAAATTATATTTTGATGGTGCTTCGAATCAAATGGGATGTGGAGCTGGTGCTTTGCTAATTTCACCTGCAGGTTTACGTTTCCCACTAGCGGCCAAGTTGGATTTTGATTCAATGAACACTTATTAAGTTTGGCTTGTCGATTTAAGCACATTGAGTTCAAATTTCTACCTTGAAGTCACAACGAGCTAGCTGATGATGTGTTGGAAAACTTATCATCTATAGTGGCCATACCCGAGAAAGACCAATCCTTGACTGTGGTGGTTGAAAGATAGGTCGAACCTGTTCATCACCAATCCTTGGTAGTTAGCTCCATTGACCTCGATGTTTGGTTCTTTGATATTTACACTTTTTTAAAGGAGGGTATGTATCTGTCATGTGCGGGAAATCAAGCTGGAGGGTTATCCGGTTGATGACTGCACAATATTGCATCTTTCAAGACCGCTTATACAAGAAGACTGTGATAGGGATTAATCATTTTTTTTTTGTAGATGAAAATGAGGCTAGTGAATTGATGAAGTCAACCCACAGGGGTGAATGTGGGCCTCATATGAATGGGACAATGTTAGTGAAGAAGATTCGGCGAGCTAGATACTTTTTGTCTACGATGGAACCGGATTGCCTTCAATTCGTGAGAAAATGTCCGAAAAGTCTGGAGTATGCTGATCTCAAGCATCAACCATCATCTTACTTAACCACCTTGGCCTCACCTTGGCCATTTTCAGTATTGGGTATCGACATTGTTGGTAAAATTTCTCCCCAAGGCACTAGAGGACATGAATATGTGTTGGTGGCTGTGGAGTACTTCATTAAGTGGGTAGAAGTCGCTTCTTATGCGAAGATCACTTTGAAGCATGTGGCTAAGTTCATGTTGAAAAAATCATCTACAGATATGGGGTGCCACACGAGGTGATTAGCGACAATGAGAGTCATTTCATGGGTGAATTTGTGAATCTCCTGGCAAAGTATAAGGTTCGACATCATCATGCTTCTCCATGTCGACCGCGGACTAACGATGCAGTTGAGGCTATGAATAAGACTCTGGTGAAGATTATCAAGAAAATGGTTGTCACTTACAAAGACTGGCCTGACAAACTCCCTTTTGCATTATGGGGATACAGGACCTCGATTCGTCCCCACCGCCTTGGTGTTTTTTGCTTGTTTCTTTCGTTTATTTTTTTACCCTTTTGAGACTATTCCCTCACATTGAGGACATTGTGAAGTTTAAATGTGTGTGTTGGGAGGGGCGAGTTTCTTGTTTTTCTTATTTGGGGTAGATAGTTTAGTTTTTGTTTTTTTTCCCTTTGGAAAAAAAAAGAGAAAAATCCAAGTGAAAAGCCCTAAAACATTTTTGTTTTTCTTCTTTTAGGAGCAGTTTATGCTTGTCTTTATGCTTACGCTTTAACAGTTTAGATAGCTGAGTTAGTTAACCAAAAACAGTCATTATATGCGTGCCAAACCTATTCTTTAGGTGTGATCTTGAAATTCGATATTCCCTTCACCTTTTGCAAAGCAGCACCCTGACCATTAATTCACCTCGAATCTGTTTTCAGAATTTTCTCGGCTTAGAAAGTCTTAATTTTGGCTATTCATGCCTTTCATGCCTTTAATAAATCGGCAAACAAGGGTTGGTATGAGTGGATGAAAGTCACACCCCTTAAGTACTTTGTATACATATGGAGCAACCCAAGTTTGGAGGGTAACCCCTTCTCGGAGGGCCATGCAAATTCCCGAAAAACCCAGTAAGAAAAAAAGGAAAAAAAAAGAAAAAAATGAGAAAAAACATACATTTGTCTGTTGGTTCACCAACGGGGTTTCACGTGGGTGGTCAGCGGCCCCTCGCCCCTTAAGTACCTTGTTTATGTATGGAGAAAAACCACGCTGGGAGAATAAACCCCTCATGGGCCACATTTCATCTCGAAACATGCCAACTAAAAAAAATAGTAAATAAAGTGAATAAGTGAATAAAGTGCGAAACCCCCTCCTATGTAACATGCGGCCCTCACCAAGCCAAGGGTGACACCAAGTAGGTTGGGGTGACGTATATCGAGTTATTAATAAGTAAGATTGAACATGGATGTGTGGATAGCCGAGACTTGGCCGCTTTTGCCTTGATTTGACCGAGAATATACTAGAGACACTTGCACCGTGCACAAGGAACTCGTTTGGTAAGGTTGAAGTGGAAAATCTTAAAGATTAGTCTCAGCCGAGTCTAGTGTCTTGGCATGCACATACTAACTTCTTTTGGTTGATTAACGATGTCGTCTATGTAACTTTGGTATATCAACGACCATGAATTCTCCTTCCTTTTGTAAAGTTTTGATTTTCACTTTCCTTTTCCCTTTTCTTTTTCTTTTCTTTCGACTTTTGTGTGTATAGCTTCTACAAACCCTCACGAGACCAACCTCGTCCACTCGGGCTACCGAGGGGTTCAAAGGGCTTGACACATACGCTAAATGCATCTGCGGTTCCTGCGAAAGTGAGTTAGGTGTTTTTTCTTGTTTTGTTTAGTTTTTATTTTATTTCGCTCGGGACGAGCAAAATGGTAAGTGTGGGGGGGTGTTTAGGCCTGATTTTGAGCCTAAACGTGTCCTTTTTCCCTTGGCAATTTCCTCGGTTCCGTGTGTAAATATGAATGTTTTTATCCTTCCTTTATAGGTTTCTTGACATTTGAATGCTTATGGAGGAAAAGTGCGCAAAATGAGGCCAAACTAGGCCTATATGCAGATGGGCCGGGACCCCGATGCAAATCCCGAGAAGTTCATACCCGAGAGGAAGATACCGCGAACCTTGTTCCCCAATAGAACCAAGAAAAGAAAGGTCACAAACAGGGGTGTCACGGTCGTGACGCCCTTAGAAGCTGCAATCCCTGGCAACAATTCTCACGGCCATGACTCTGAGGAGAAGTGTAGACATAAGGCTCCTCACGGCCGTGACATCCACTTGTCACGCCCTTGAGGGATCTGGAGTTGCTCGAGCATTATATAGCCTCACGGTCATGACACGCATTGTCACGGCCGTGACATTCAGAGAATGCCCCAGACCAGAATATCCCTCACAGCCATGACCCTCACATGTCACGCTCGTGAGGGAGGTGAACCCAATTTAATCCTTCGGGAAATTCCAGGCGTCACTATGGGCAGATCTCGGGCCACGGCGACGGTGGCCACAACCACCATTAACTCCAAAAAAAATTAAAAAATTAGTATAATTTGGAATAAAACTTATGGGTTTTATGTTTATTATATAAAATAACAATGTATTGGCCACCATTAATTAAAAGTTCGAGATTCGCCACTGGGCGTCACGGCCGTGACAGCCTATGTGACGCCCCTGTTCTGCCGACTTTTTCTGGCTAAAACGACTTCGTTTTTGCCATTTTTCTCCCAAGTATATAATGTATTTTTCTTGTTTTCAACAGCACACAACCTTAGAGAGAGTTTGTAGTTTACAGTTTTGATTTTTTAGGTCTTCCTTAATCATAATTAGTGTTGTTAATTACTATATCATTGGATTTAATGCAATTTACTATTGAGTTTATTGAAGAATTGAAGTTTTTCCTTACAATCTGAGTTCTTTCTCTTATTCCTTGTTCTCCAAACCCTAATTAGTGAGTATTCTATTCTCTTTCTCATATTCATATACTTTGATTATTGCAATTTGATTAGTTATTGCTTTTAATTACTTTGATTATTGTTTTCATGCTTATTTTAGATTGTTGTGTTAGAAATAGGTTAAATATTGTTATGATTATTGAGTTTATATTCATTATGACTATGAATAGCTAAGCACCATAAGATTAGGGGGTATTTAGGGTCCGTAATGGGGGATTAGACATAGATTAGGGTGATTAGGGTGATTAATGAGGTAATTGGGTGCCCTTCCTCTATTTTCACTCGATGTTGGGGAGTTTTGGTGCCGAGAGGTTATGAACTCTCCCCCGAACATCGAGTTGGAGATAGGGGTAGGATTAATTGGTTCCTAATCCACTCGAGAGAGGGATTTTAGAACTGATTAGCTAGAATTATGTTCGAATACTATCAAGGTACATCATATGCGAGAGTGATGACGGAATTTAGGAAGTAAGTATCGATTTACCACTCGAGAGAGGGAAATTGATGTTAGTTTATACATGCAATTTTCACACCCGACAACCAAATATCGATCGTTCCTAAAACCACTCGAGAGAGGGAAGTAAGTTTTATTCTCAAGTTCTTCTCTTTTAATTGCTTTAATTAGTGTTTAGATTAGAGTTTTAATTGCTTTCGTTAATCGTTTATGTTTGTTCTTGATTCTAGTAATAAAATCCATGAATTCGTTAGGGTTAAAGTTTGAATCTTCGGTTTTTGTCAATATGCTAGGCTAAGTTCCCTTAGGGTTAGAGGGTGATTAAGGCCCTTAATGGAGGATTGAGTCTGGATTAGTGGGATTAGGGTGATTATCGAGATGATTAGTGTTCTGCCCTAAATTTCCATCTGATAGTTGAAGGATATCGGGTGTTGGGAGGTTATGGATCCTTTCCAACATCGATTTGGAACTCTAGGGTGATTTAATCAATTTTAATTCCTAACTCTTGGGAGAGGGAATTAGAATTGATTACTTAGGATTGGTTTTCATACTACCAAGGTCTATCTAGCACGGGAGTGATGATAGATTTTTGAAAGTATTGCATCGATTAATCACTCTGGCGAGGGGGATCGATGCTAACTCGTGCATAGGAAGCGAATATCGGTTTACCACCCTAGCGGAGGAAGCTGGTGCTAGCTTGGTATGCACACAATCCTTATACCCCATTATCGGGCACGAATCTCCCCTAAAACCACTGTTTCCGTGCTTAGTCTTTCGTTAGATTGACCCAGTATTACCCCCGAGCTCTTGTTTTCCTAATTTGAGTAGAAACCCATAGTTTAATATTTGAAAATTTGAATATTCAGAACCTCTTGAGACTTGAAAAACCGTACTAGATCACTAGGGCCCCAATTCCTCGGACATACATGATCGTATTCTTAGTTAGCTAAGAAAATGTTAAACAAGACCTCAACCCCTTAGCCTCTACCACAACACCCTTCACAATCTTCCACTTATCATTTCCAAATCCTGCAGAATATCCCAAGTCATCTAGTTGATTCACAAGTATCAGTTACTCTTAATCCCAAGAATATATCTCGCATCCTCCAACTTCCAAAGGCCACCATTAGCAGTCATAACAATCGCATCTCCTCTTCCTATTATTTCATAATATTTGTTATCTACAAGATATACCTTGACAAAACTACCACTCCTAATATTACAAAACAACTCTCTTCTAGAGGAAACATGAAAGGATGCACCAGTATCGATAACCCATGAGTTTGGCCAGACTAGAAATACTCAAAATTAAGGCATCAGCAATGTCTTTATCTGAATTAATAGTCACAATTATCATTGTTACCCCTACCCTTCTTATGTCTTCGACAATACCTCTTGAAGTGGCTCTTCTCACCATAATCATAACATACAACATTCCTTATGTCCCTAGGCTTGCTTCAACCCCTTGATTTTTTATCACCCCCTAGAATTATTAGAATTCCTATTGTTCATCCTACCCCTGACACTTAAAGCACTTCCTGATGATTTCTTTCTAGAATCCCTTCTACGAAGACTTTTACTTGGTTTTAACCTCATCAAATCTCATCTCATTGGACCCATAGCACTACTAACACCAATTACAACTATATCCCAATAACTAGGTAGCGAAGACAACAATATAAAGGCTCTAACTTCATCGTCAAAATTCAATTTATCATAAGCAACTTGCGTCAACACTTTTTTAATCTCATTAATATGATCAACCATTTTCCCATCGTCATATATATTAGTCTCTAATAATTTGTACATAAGATATACCTTACTTATCGCAAATGGCTTCTCATGCATCTCCTCTAGTGCTTTCAACAAATCTCTTGTCTTCTTCTTGTATATAATGTTGAATGTCACATTCCATGCCAACGGCAATTTGATTGTGGACATCGCCTGATGATCAAAGAGGTCCCAATCCTCCTGCTTCATGGTGTCTGTTTTTTTCTCCTGCAACGGCAGATGTTATGATTTCTAATACAACATCTTCAATCTGCAACCTCCAGAATGTAGAATTTTTCCCATTGAACTTTGCGATCTTAATCTTCTCTTCAGATACTGTTTAAAAGCGAGTTCTCTAACAAGCCTGAGGCTTTGATACCTGTTATTAGGATAGTAGACACTCAAAAAACCACAAGTGATAAAGAAATGTGCGCAAAAGACTAAGATACACCAGACTTTTTAATGTGGAAAAATCCCAAAAGCGAGGAAAAAAAAACAATAGAATTGATGCACTAGCATGATGAAAATTGCAACTGTTTATGAGATCTCTCACAATCAAACTTTCTCACAAAGTGATTGAACATGACACTCTTGAATTTGTGTATCTCTCAATGATGGGGATAGAAAACAATAACCAACCCACTCTATGATATTTAGGTAAAACTCCCACAAGAAATTAAAAGACGTTTGCGAATAATATATAGAATGTGGCTGACATAGTCTGTTTCATACTGACACAGTCAGTGTTTATGATGACACAGTTCGTGCCATTGCTCACCAAAACAAGCTCGATACAACCTATGTTGTGTCTGGAACCACCCGTGTCGCTCCTCTTAATCGTCCTATGCATAACACGACTCGTACTAAGGTCCTCCAATACCACCATGAGCTTCTTAAACACCTCCTGCAACGACCCTCCCCCTTAACCCTTAAAACAGATCAACAATTTGATGAAAAAGGCTCTAAAGGTTTGTCAAGTAAACTCTTAAATCCCCCACTCTAAATATAACTCAACTGCATTTTTCGTCCGACGAGTTTTATTTACAATTTTTCTAAGGATTATTGCTATCAACCCCCATCCTTTTCTAACATATGAAGGAAAAAAGGGAGGACTGAAAATTTGGTCTAATATGCCACATGATCAAGCATCCACACTTGCAATTTTATCAATATTAAATCCCTAAAAGACTCTACAAAAGACATGATGGGACTACTCTCTAATAAGACAAATATTCCCTATTATTCCCATGCATGGGGAGGGGGCAAGTGATGATTATAGGGAATAAACTCAGCAGCAAATATTCCTTATTTGTTCACTTACACACTCAAAGCCCCATATAGCTACCTAGGAGAATCTAGCTTGAGAATAATCGCACTCTCTACATAAAACCCCCTATTTATCCACCCTCCTCCCCCCTCTTCCTCACCAATTCTCCTTCTCTTTATCTCTCTAAGAGCAGCCCCAATATCTCCTCTCACCTATATCTCTCAAACACACACCCACTTTGATAATTAAGAACACAACATAAGTTCCAAGTATAAGAGAAAGAGAAAGAGGGGTTGCTAGGACGAGTTGAGGACTTGAAGGACGCTTTAAGAGGCTCATTTTGGATACTCTTCCCATCTAGAATCAGACCTAAGAGGGTGTTTTTGTTGCCCAAGAACAAAGTTCAGGAGTAGGACAAAGACTAAGGCAAGAAACAACCAAGACATCCAAGGCAATGATTCTAAAACCATGACCTAGTGACCACCTTACCTAGTGCACAATTTTAGTCCCATTTAGGGATCCTTCTAGTAAACATTTCAACATGGACTAGGTAGCCTTAAGAAAAATTAGAAAACCCAAAATGTCGTGGCTCAAAAGCTTAAGAAATGAAGGAGTTATGAACATTTCTTTCCAGACCTGAAAACTGAGTTGTTGTATGAGATCAAATCTGACATGTGTTCGACTTTGTTAAATACTGTACTAATGTGTGCATGTTTTAATTAATCTAAAACTATAGTCATAACATAGACTCCATTAGTGAAATTCTCCAACTTGAATCAAAGAAAAAGCTTAAGAAATGAAGGAGTTATGGACATTTCTTTCTAGACCTGAAAACTGAGTTGTTGTCTGGGATCAGTTCTGACATGTGTTCGAATTTGTTAAATACTGTACTAATATGTACATGTTTTAATTAATATAAAATTATATCCATAACTAGACTCCATTAGTGAAATTCTTCAACTTGAATCAAAGCAAAAGCTCAAGAAATGAAGGGGTTATGGACATTTTTTTCCATACCTGAAAACTGAGTTGTTGTCTGAGATTAGTTCTGACATATGTTCGATTTTGTTAAATATTGTACTAATGTGTGCATATTTTAATTAATATAAAAATATGGCCATAAACTAGACTCCATTAGTGAACTCCTCCTATTTGAACGAACGTAAAAGCTTTAGAAATGAAGGAGTTATGGACATTTGTTTAGAGACCTCCAAATTGTGTTATTGTCTGAAATCAAATTTGACATATGTTCGACTTTGTTAAATACTGTATTAATGTGTGCATATTTTGGGTAATCTAAAAATATGATCATAGATTAGACTTAATTTAGGAACTTCTCCAACTTGAATCACCCTCAAAGCTTAAGAAATGAATTGATTATGGATTGTTGATTATACTGAGTTACTGCACGTAAATAGTGACTACTACAGCCCGATTTGATTAAATCGGTATTAATGCATGCAAGTTTGAGGAAGTCTGAAAAGACGATCATTAACTAGGGAAATGTTAGGAACCTCTCAAAGTTGAAGCAACTCAAAAGCTTAAGAGATGTGTTGGTACGAATCTTTATTAACGACAGAAATTATGTAATTGTTACAGTAGGTCAGCTACAAATTAAAGGTATGAAGACTATGGACATTTGATCTATCACGATAAAATGAAATGTAAAAGAGATGATGCGCATCATGGGGAAGTTGGTGTTCTGAGGTTCACCAGTCAAAGCCCAAAACTAAAGACTGCTTCTAAGCATGATTGGGAAGCTGATGTTCCGAGGTTCATCAGTCAAAGCTCGAACTTTTGATCTATCACGATCCGAGGGTCATAAGATGGGCTAACGCTCTGGCCAAGTGTTAACCAAACTTTAGGTGCAGCAATAAGTTAAGATGTTTGGTGATTGCCTTAAAGGGAGACGTCCGATGGGCCCCACCAAATGTTGAGGCAACATTAATGATAAGAAATTTTTTAAAAAAATATTAATGACTTGTCTCCATACTTAAATAAGTGCTAACTCCATGACTGTGTTCCATGTTAGGTACCCCGACCAACGAGGTGAGTCTGGGAAATTGAAGAGAACAAGTGGCACAAGTGGTGAAGGCATGGGAAACTGGGTTATGGGTGTCGTTAAATGAGGAAGAAATGCCTAATGGTTGTAAGCTTTATGTATTTCCATTATGACCCAAGCAAACTCCACGAGCTCTATCATGTACTTGTAAGGCCACCCTATAATGAGAAGCAATACGCCCTCGTCCCATAATAACATAAGCTAATGACGTTAAAGTTTGGTGAACCAAGGGGAATTAGTCATGAAGGCCTTGAGTATTGGTTGATCGCTATCAGGGAAGACACCCATCTAAGGCTCACTCCACCCATCCTGAGAAACCCGAAGCATGCCTTTGAGGGAGTACCTATAGGGGTCGATGATGAGTCATCGTGTATGGAAGATGGCCCAGGATCCCAATCAGTTAAGGCCCAACCTTTAGATCTTCGGGTTACCCTTAATGACGAAAAGGCCGAAAACATAACATGTTTAATACTTCTAATGCGCTAATCATTAGTTGTGGGTCATTAGACTTTCTTAAGTTTTTTGTTTTATAAATGGCTTGAGTATTGGTAGATCCGTTACAGGGATGACGCCCGACTGTAGACACCAGATTTTGGCACATAAATATATAGCATAACTATATAGTACGAAGCAGAAATAAAGAAGAAAAGTCGATCAATGAGCTAGTTCAGACATCGCATTTTAGCATAGCTTTGGTATACTTTTGAATGTAATTTTTATTATTTCCTTTTAATGTATTTTAGTTAGAAAATTAGGAAATAAGGGAAGTTGAAGCCTCGCATGCATGCACTCTACATGCACAAGTTTGTTTGAGGAATTGCATCCACAACTTTTACATAATTATAAAATGATAAATTCAGCCATGCATGCCATGCATGAGCTACGTAATAGTGACATGCAAAGAAGCTCCAAGAGGTCTCAAGTTCAAAGCCTAGCAAAAGCATCCAAAACATCTCATATGCATCAAATAAAGCATCTATCATCCAAGTGTGAATAGGAGATTTAGCATATGCATTATTCACACTTCTACTGTCCAAAGATGCATGAATTGCTAGCAAATACATCTCTCCCCTCTCTATAAGTCGATCGGCCTTTAATTCATTCACACCCAAAGTCATCTCTTCACACTACCGTCCACCCACATACACCCCCTTAGCCATCTTGGAATTAGGAGCTATTGACTACGAATGTGGAGAATGCATGTATGTGCATGTATGTTCAAGCCTCTCTTTCACCTATAAATACTTCATCTCTTGAATCCGAACTCACTCAATCATTCACTCATTCTTCCCCCTACACTTCTATTCTCTCATTCTAATCTATATAATCTCTCCATTCTAGTTATCATTCTACCACCAATTCTCCATCACTATTCCACCATTTTCTATCATCCTAATCTCCATATCTTCATCCTCTTAAACCTCTAATCCATACCCTTATCCTATCCTCCCTTATCCCTACATAAATCTCCCATAAAATCTCAACAAAAACATCATAAAACTATCCTAAAAACCCACAAAAAGAGCTCATTTTCCCTACCCTTCTCCTATACTTGTCCATCACTTTTCCTACCATTATCATCTCCATTTCTCCACCTTCTTAAACCTCTAACTGCTCATCTTCATATTATTCCCCTTATCCCTACATAAACACCATAAAATCCCACAAAAGAGCCTTTCTTCTTATCCTTATTTCCTACCCTTTTTTCTATTATCTCCATCTCTAATCTCCACCATATTCTTACCATCATAATCTTCATCTTTCTACTTTCTTAAACCCTTTATCTCCTTTCTCATCTTATCTTTCATTATCCCCCCATAAATCCCTAAAGACCCCACAAAAATCCTAACTTTTCTACTACCCAAAACACTATAAAAAGAGCCTTTTTCTACCCTTTTCTCACCTTTTTTTCATCCATCTTTTCCATCCACTTTTGGCACTATTTTGGCATCTTCAAGAGGGTGATTCAAGGCATTCAAATGAGCTACTTCAAAGGCTAGGCAAGGCTTCCCTCTAATAAGGCACAATGTAAGCTCTTATGTTCTTTTCATGTAAATAAAGTGTCCTTGTACACATTGTAATTTTTCCATTCTTTTGCATGTTTAATGAAATAATTCTATAAAGTTCTTATTTATCTCCCTTCCAAACTTTATCAAAAGCACACTTAAAACTTTTAGTAGAGTTCTTCCTTTTGTGAGAGGCAAACTCTTTAGGTTTCTACCTTTCGAGTTCGTAGCCTTAACCCGAATCCATTCTTGGGTTTTGCAGACGGAGTCTTTCTTGTTTTCCTTTTAGTTTTTGTCTTGGCTTTTCCCTTAAAAAGTCGGGTGGCGACTCCCATTTCAAACCAAAGCACATCGGGTTGCATAAATTATGGTAAAACATGGTTTTACAACGTGCCAATACAATTTTAAGGTTTTCTTTGTATATTTCTAAATAATATTTGCATAAATCGCTTTCTTCCGATCCTAACATTCTTGTGAGCAAGTTGGGTTAAATTTAGAAGAGTTTGGAACAAGTGGATGTTCACTCTTAAGAGCTTAATTCAATGACTCATGAAATGGACAAAGTAAAGTGAAAGTGATTTTACAAACTATTATTCAAGAAATGTATAATATAATCACTTAAAGTGTTTTTCAAAGGTTCAAACCCCAGCACAAATCACCGAATCACACCCCCAATCCGCGTGGACGTTTGGAAGCCCGAACGGCGAGGAAAAATGTCCACACCGACCAGGGCTCAACCCACCCATTCAGAAGAAACCCAAGGTGCGTCTTCGGGGGAGTACATATGGGAGTCGATATTGAGCCTCAACATCGGAAGATAGCCCCTGGATCCCAATCATCTAAGGCCTATCCCGTATAAGCATGCATCCTCTACCTCTTTGCTCACCAATAATAATTCTTAGACCAATGAATGGTCATAGTCAATGATAGAACTCCATAAATTTAAAAAAAAAAAAAAAACAAAACAAAACGGGACGTTACACATCCAACACCATAGAAACTAGACAACGTCCCCATTGGACTCCAGACACACAACACTGCCAATGTTACCAGTTGTTGTTGCCAATGTGCAAGTTGTTGTACATGTCATGCCTAATGGTGGTAATGGGCAACTGACACCATAAGCAGCACTTGACGTCAGGCCCATCCCTCCCCCACTCAATCATCACATAATCCTCCCATGGCCACAACAAGTAGCTGGTGGACCGTGCTCCCGGGAGCACATGGGCATCGTGAGCCCCAAACTTGCCTCCCTCCGTCTATCAATTGTTTTGAAAAAAATTTATGTGAATAATTATTTTTAAATTTAACGGATTTAGCATAAGTTGTGGGACAATACTATACCTTCAGTAAATTTTCTTAGATATATTTTATTTCCAACTTTTTTATTATCGATTTTCTTAATTTTTTTCTTAGTAAACTTAAACTACGAGAAGGGCGATGGTGAGCCCGAGCGTACGTTGCTCGGTGAGCCCAGCGCCCACCATCGTTTTTATTTTTTATTTTTTATTTATTTTTTTGTGTAATATTATATTTTTATGCTTTTTATTTTTTTACTATAATATTTATAACCTACAAGGCCAATGCTTATAAATCTTAACTACTAATTATTATGCTCATAAATTATAACTAAAATGCTCATAACCTACAAGGTCAATGCTCATAAGCCTCTACACCAATGCTCATATTGTACAACTATTATGCTCATAACTTATAACCATTATGCGCATAAGTCTCTACACCAATGCTCATACTATACAACTACTATGCTGATGACTTATAACTATTATGTTCATTACATAAAACCATAATGCTCATCAAGCTGAACTACAATGCTCATTACCTATTACTATAATGCTCATTACCTATAACTACAATGCTCATTACATAAAACCATAATGCTCATCAAGCATAACTACAATGCCCATAACCTATAACGACAATGCTCTTTACATGAAACCATAATGTTCATCAAAGCAGAACTACAGTGTTCATAACCTATAACGACAATGCTCATTGCATGAAACCATAATGCTCATCAAGCTGAACTACAATGCTCATTACCTATTACTACAATGCTCATTACCTATAACTACAATTCTCATTACATAAAACCATAATGTTCATTACCTATTACTACAATGCTCATTACCTATAACTACAATGCTCATTACATAAAACCATAATGTTCATCAAGCTGAACTACAATGCTCATAACCTATAACGACAATGCTCATTACAAAATATATTGAAGTATTATATTAAAAGAAAAGCCTTATTATATTTATTTTAGAAATTTTAAAAATTGCACAAAAAAAGGAAATTAAAAATATAAAGAAAAAGAATGCATTGGGCGCATGGAACATTATGGACCCGGGAGCTTAATCGTTTTTCTATTAAACTACAATGCTCATAAATCAATATACGAATACTCATAAGCATATCCAATGCAATGTTCATAATTTGTAATGTGGATTCTCATAAATTTATATTATAATTCTCATAAACTATTTTTATTGAAAATGTATCTAAAAGTAAAGAAAAAATTAAATTACAATATAATAAAAAGAATATAATGAAAAATACAAAGAAAATTTAAAATAAAAATACATAAATGTTCATTTCATTCGCTCATTTGCATTAATTTTTTTTTGGTCCTCTTCGGTTCTAGTTGAATATGACAATTTAAGGCCAATTTTGAAGATTCATTTGCATATGTTTTGTGGCGCCTTTTTGGTACAGTTTCCATGAATGAATTAATGAAACATAGACAACAACAGAACAGCAAGTCAAAGACTTAATATTTTGCATTCATTCATACTAAATGTCATATTATATTTGGAAACAACCAGTAAATCATCTTATTTTCATCCAATTATTAGTCAACAAAAAAACAACCACCATAGCCGGTTACATTTTTCAACACTGGGGCATATTTATAATGCTTAGGCAATTAATGGCATAAAGTTAAGGATTTGAAACCAAGTGACATTTAATGAAGTCAAAGAACTTTTAGAATTGCATGTCTCAAACAGATGTGAGATTGTGATCTCCTTAAGTAAATCTCTCTTTTTACTCTCAAAATGTTCATCCCAAACAAGCTGACCAACTAACTGATCTTATTGTTGGCGACCTTTGGCAGCTTGGATGACTAGGTGGGGTTTAATAGATAACAGCATAGCTTTAACACGACAGTTAGCTAACAATCAGAAAATTATCAAGGGCAAAGCTCTATTTGTCAACTGTAAGGGTACAAATTACAAACAGCTTGAGCTGCTATGTGCAAATTCTACCTGTTTTCCTCTTGTATAACTTACAAGTACATATGGTGGGGCACCTACAACACAGCTAAAGCTACTCAAGTACTCAACCGAAAGGATGACAATCAAGACCTACATCACTACAAAGTCTGCTGACGAGAAATGGATGACATTGGCACAGATGAAGGTGGAGCATAGAATCCACCATTGGATCCCTGGAAATTTTGGTAAGGATTGAGTGGAGTAACGACATAAGAAGCAGCAGGGGCTCCCACAGGAGTATAGCTGGGTAAAGGAGGTGGTTGTAACTGCTGGGTCGTGCCATAGCTGTAAGATACATTAGACATTGCCCCAGCACTGTGGATGAACTGAGGGCCGACTGCATATGGTGGTATAGGTGGCAAAGGGGGCAGAGGTGGGGGAGAAGATGATGGTGGAGGGGGCTGCTCATGGTTGGTCGAGATCGTATCAGGGTAAGGGAAAGGCGGCAATGGCGGCATTGATTGCTCACTCTGAGCTGGGGGTGGTGGGGGAGGTGGTGCTGGACCATATGCACTCTCATTTTCCACCTTCTGCCTCTTTTCAGAAGATTCCTGGTGTTGGAGGTCACCCGGGGATTCTTTCATTGCATGGTCAATAATGCCCCCGGAGACCAACGAAGTAAGGACATGGCTGAGCATCTCAGCTGAAGCAGTAGAAGCAGTAAGCTTAGCAGCCACAGCAGCTGCCGTCGATTTTCTGGAATCATCATCAACACCAACTGCATTTGCCCTATCTGACAAAGACGCTTGCCTTTTGTAAATAACAGCAACTGACTGCTTCTCACCTGATGTAAAACCAGGCGGTGCAGCCGAACCATGACCTTCTTTTATGCTTTGATCATCAATCACCTGCCTCTTGTCAGGAGCCACAAATTCTCTGCACAAATTAGCACTTTGCTCCCACTGCAACTGAGCAGCCTGGATCCAGAGAGATAGGATGAGAATGACCACCATCAAAAATATTTATACTGTGTTTCCAGAGGGGTGGGGGTTAAAAAAAAAAAAAACATATAGAATACAAAGTGGTCGGGTTTGGGGAGAACAAAGTAATTATAAGAAATGAAATAAGTCCTCATGGATAGGAAGCTGAAGGTATAGGATAGAGTAATGCTGCTGAATGGCCACCATAGATTCACAAATATAGGAGTGATCACAATACTTTCGGAATCATAAACAACCGAATGCATAACTTATTTCAAAACAAGACCTTGCTCCCTGAAAATAAATAGTCAAAGAATATATTACATCATAACAGACCCGTAGTCTCTATTGAAAGCTAACATTAATAGCAGGAAACAATGGAATATGACTTACTTGAAGTTGACCCCGTACTTGATCCAGCTTCAGCTCCTATAAGCAAAATTAAGCCCCTTAGCATGGGTTGAATCCCTTTTTCACATTTCAATTTATTTGGGCAAGGATTTTTTTTTTTTTGGGGAGGGGGGGGGTTGTTAAACACTTGAACAGTCTTGGATAAGAAACCCCCCCACCCAAAAAAAATCCCTAAAAAAGAAAAGAGGGAAAAAGAACATTGTGGCCACAATAAAGGAGACAAACACATTATGCATGTATACTTACCTGTTCTTGAAGAGCCTCCCTTAAATGTGATACAAGAATTGCTCTTGATGCTTCAAGAGCTGTAAGTTGCTCGATGCACTCCCTCAGCGCTGCGTGTTTTCCTTGCAATTCCTCGCCGTATCCTGATCCATTTTGTTGGCCTACTCAAAGTATAAGATGAGATAAACTCTCGTTACCGCTATAGATTATTTACAGTAATCACCAGTTATAAGACAACTTCAACTCAAAATAGCACACATGGATCAGAGGACCAATCCATTTTCCAGAAAATGTGGAATCCACATCGAGAAGAGACAGAAAGAAATGTGAGCAGCAGTGTACAACGAGAGGCAAAATTTTCACTGCGTTAGTATGCTTGAAGAAAGTTGAATCTCTTATGATGCAGTTTGATAGCCGCTTCAAAAATCTTGTCATTAGATCAAAGTCTACAAACTCAAGTCAGCAACATCTCACCATATGTCAAAACTCTACAAAACACCCAAGAATTCGACATCAAGGCACAAAGCTAGAGGACTGTTAGGGACTTGGTAAAGTAGGCTAACCAGCCGGTGCTAGTAAGTTAGAACTTAGAAGGCTAGATGATGCCGAAGACATGATTAGACTTGCCACAACGCACTGGATCCAACCATATTTATGAGACAGGTCCATATCTCTCAGCACAGAAGATTCAATTGGAGACAAACGTAGACAATTTGATGAGTAACATTTGTTATCTCCCACTCACCGACAACACAAACAATGGACAAAGCGCCCCTTGAAATGAAACCGCATAAACTCTAATTTATCCCATAGGAAATCACATGCTCCACCCAATAATTCTCTCCTTAACAGCCACTAATTGCCACCAAGAAAGATATCAAGCAATAATATAATAGGACAATACAATACTTTGACTGTTACAATGGCATACTAGCTCCCATTAATTACAGAATATTTGAGATCCACTTTCCTAAGATAAAACTTCTACGCCATCAACCTCATTTATTATAACTAGAAGGAAGTCATTAATTTGAATGCTTTTAGCATGACCAGTCTAACCTCATTAACCTCAAAGGGAGGGAGATCGGATAAGATCAAAAGTGTTACATAGGGTCCCTTATTACTATCTCACTTTGTCAATTTCAATGGCTATCGAAAGAAATTCTGTCGGGTTCCAACTAGGAAGTGCCGGTGCATGAGGTGAATATTGTTAAGAAACCATGTTTGATGGTGAGTTTTGTGTTATAGACCTTGAATTGGTCAATGAGGCATTGATGGGTAAGTGGTTATGGAGATTCATGAACGGGAAATCCAACTTCGGAGAAAGGTGATCTACACCAGATAGGGTGAGTTGAGGTTTGGTTGGCATCATTCACAGCCAAATGGTCCATGGGGGTTGTGCATTGGTCCAAGACTGGACCCAAAGAACTGAGGCCAGAACTTGGGGACTGGACTGGACCAACCGAACTTTTTTCGATCCGGACTGGACTATGGACAGCCCTATTGAGAAATATTGAAAGAACCCTGTAAAATTTTACTAGTTAAGTCACTTTTATGTGATCCAGTCCTCGTTCCTTCAGTTTGGTCCATGGGTTGGACCAAGGACAGAATATCAGAATTTCTTGGACCGAGAACCGGAACGAACTTCCCTCAGTCCATTCAGAGACCAGTCCTTTTTTGGTCCAAACTAGACTATGCACAGACCTATCCATATGGGCTAAGCCATTGGAGGTGCATGTGTAAAGGACAAGGAAGATTCTATTCCCATTTGTCTTCTATGGTCAGCGATCGGTCTACAATAGCTTTTTTGGCATGAATGTTGGTGTGATAATGCTCCCTTCCATGATCTTTCTCTACTCTTTATGTTTTTGCTCTTAGGCTAAAGAAGTGCGATGCGTGAAAAAGCGCAAATTCCATAATCTTGGTAGCAAGCTCCGAAGTGTAGGGGTGGCCACATGGGCTTTTCGCACGCAGGGTGCACCAAAACGAACATAGAAAATTGACTTGAACAACAAGAAAAATGAAAAAAGCACACAAAAAGCGACTGATTCTTGATTGCATTGTGTTTCTATGGTCAGAAGCATCCAATGGTCCCCTTTGAGTTTTTTGGCTTTTTTATGACTTGGACGCACTTTAGTAAACTCAGCTCTACTGCAAATATAGATGAAGATGCCACTGAGGAGGCTGCTTATTTTGATCAGGTGCCTAGTTCTTTTGTTTGGTCTCCTGTTTTTATTTGGAATGCCTTCTTGGATGATGACGATGTGGCTGCTTGATTAAATGGGGAGATTTTTTGCCATGCCCTTCTACAAGAAGCTTATCTCTTTACCTTCTTTGCATTCACTTGCTCCTTAGAGGTCTGTATGGAAGATTTTATGGAAATCTTTGGTTCCCCTTAAAGTTTGCTTTTCTTTTTTCCCCTTTGGGAAGCATCCCACGGTAGTATGTTTACTTACGACATCATACAAAAGAGGGGAAAGATTTGAATAGTGACGACATGTGCAAAATTGAAGGGCAATCGCCAACGACCTACTACTACAGTGTGTTGGAGCTTATGGGATGTTGCTTCTGGTTGATTGACCATTTCTTGGGGTGTCCCTCAATCTCTCCTTTATTTTTTTATTCCCTATCTAACGTTGGAAATAAACACCCTCAAAGTTCAATTTCCATAACTTTTTAGAATTCAATGTCCAGAACATTTTAGGATGGCGAGTTTGACAAAAGCAACCCCGCGAGAAGTGGTCTGCCAGAAGCCTTATTGAGATCACTAGAACATTACTTTCCCAAGAACCCTGAATAATTGGGAAGAGAAAAGCAACTTAGTTTTGGCTTTACCTGCCCCTGCGAATGTTTGGCCCATTAAATCTAATGGGTTATTTGTTGCAAACTCTGATACTCCGACTCTTCTAAACAGTAGCCGTACCCGTGTTAGACACGACACGACGTGGATATGGACACAGGATATGTGTCCGACACCCACTTTGGCAATCGGACACTTCTGAGTTGTCCTTGGATGATCCATAACTTGAAGTGGTTATTCTGGAGGATGATGTAGAGCGAATACACTCATGCTAACTAGGGAAATTTTGATTATTTTATGGATTAACTCCATAAGTGTACTGTTTATTTTTATGTTAGACTTTATCTAAGTTATGATTGTTTTATGAACAATGATTATGAACTTTTTAAGTATTTAGCTTATCATAATAGTTGTGTGTGAACCCATATCCGTGTCCAAATACAAGACCCTGTCCCCGAGTCCTACAAAAGCAAAAAAATTGTGTCCGACCCTCAGATATGTGTCCGGGTCCGACACCCGTACCCGAGTCAGAGTAACATAGGTTGCAAAGAGTTCTTTTGAAATAGTCTTCTGGACTGTTGAAGTTGGGGTTTGTGACTTTCCTCCTAAGGACATTTACAAGTCCAACGCTCCAGCTAAAGCCTATTTCCTTAATTGGGCGGCTACCAAAGGAGAGATTCTACATGTTCAAAAGAAGACATTTCAATTTAGCAAGAGGAACTTAAATGCGCCATGATGAGAAAGAATGGTTGAGCACCTCCTTATTCATTTTATTGTTTGAGAGTTTTGCAAGCTAGTGCCAATTGTCCAATTGCATTCAACCTTCCAAACTTGCTTTCTAGCCTCGGGCAGAGTTACTACTAACCTACTTGCATTACTACACCCCAACTTGATACACACACTATTGAGCTAAAAGCAAGAGTAAAACGTTGCAATAAACCCCCTATATGTCCCTAATGCAGAATAGAATTCGTGACGAGCAAAACGGGGATTTAAGGTTAGAAGTTGGATATATTTGGAGGACTTGATGATAAATTTCTTTTGATAAAGAATCAAAGAATTATATTAATAAGACACCAAGGGGAATTTCATGATAAAATAAAGGGAAAATAAAAAAGAATAGTAAATAAATGAAGAGATACTTTGGAATCCCCCAAGGAAACCTACAAGGTCAACTAAGCAACCATGAGTACACCTAGCCATCAAATGTAACTCTGGAAAGCAACATTGTTGTAAACCCTAGACAATGTCTTATCTTCCATGAGACATTATCATCTCAAATATTACAAAAATGGAGATCAAAAACCTACAAACTTGAACTGCACAAATTCAGAGAAAATTGAAAATTGAACATCTTTGAAGAGTCTACTCCTAAAGGAGAATAAATTGTAAACTAAACTGCAATTAATGCTATAAATTTATGCCATTATTTTTTATATTGCTTCACTAACCTCTATTTGTTTGCATCATACCTAGCATCTACAAACATCATTTAGAGTGCATTTGGTTGCATGAAAACCCTGGGAAAATTGGTCAACTTTCCCAAGTTGACTAATTTTCCCCATGTTTGGTTGTCATTTGACAATGAGAAACATTTTACGCGGGGCCCATAATTTGATAATGATCATTGGACAAAAAAATTTCCTATCGGAGGGGTAAGAGAAATTTTTACGATGAGAAATGTTGATCTAATGTGTGGAAATTTCTAAAGTACCCCTAATATAACAAATCCAAACAATTATAGATTTCAAACATTTTTTAAGGAAATTTGCAACTTCAACCAAACACTATAAAATACACTTTCACATGAAAAATTTCCCTGGGTGATAGAGAACTATAAAACTAAAGAAAAGAATTCACATCCCCGTGTTGGATTCAAAGAAAGATTAGCATCGCTGAGCTTAATCAGTAATATTTGTATTCAATATTCAATGTAGTTTATCTCCTAATGGCTAGCAAAACCCTTATTTATAGGTAAACAACCTTCCTAATATTAATCCTAACATAAATAGGAAACTAGAATATAAAATCTCTAATTATTATTCCTAAATCTCTTCCTAAAATAAGTCTTCAGTCCTCCATCACTTCTCCCTGGCTTGGAAAAACTCGCCTCCAAAGAGCTTTCTTGTGAACACTCATCCAACAGCTTAGGTGCAAGACAATGGAGATCATCTTCAGGAACCCAGAAATAATCAGAAGAAGGTGCGACCTTTCCAACAAATCAGGTAACATTGAAAACGACCAAACGTCATACTTATAGTCTCATCAAGAATAAATGCAAGCTCATCAACAGGCAAGGGTATTACTAGAGGTAAGCGAGGCACCGAGATAGAAGAAGTAGCATAACCACTTGTGACACTCACAGAAAATGTAGGAGGCTCAAAAGTACCTCGGTAACGTGTCAATCCTCAACATTGAAGATAAGACTAATCGACAATTCCGAGGGTAAGTTAAGCAAGTAAGCATTGGAGCCAAGACATTTCAAAATGTAATAAGGACCAAACGCACTAGCAAAGAGCTTCTCAAAAGGGTTTTTCAGAAATCGCTCAGGACGAATTCAGAGCATCACATAATCTCCTTCGTTAAACTCCATCTTCCGACGATGCACATTAGTAGCAAGTTTATTAATTTTCATTACTTTTTGCAATTTTCTATTGAACATCTTCGTGCACATCGTGAATGTGTTTAGCAAAAGATTCAACAAATTCAATCGAATCAGAATCAATAGGCAATGGCACTAAATCAAAAGGAAGACGCAGGACAACCCCATGGACCACCTCAAAGGGACTCCTAAGACACCTAAGAAGGTTACCTAGACTTTGGTTAACACCAAATCCCCAGATTTTCCCCTACAAGACACCTAAGAAGGTTACCTAGACTTTGGTTAACAACCTCAGTCTGGCCATCAGTTTGCGAGTGAAAAGCAGCAAAAAAATTTAAGCGAATGCCAAACAATTTCCACAGAATGCTCCAGAAATGACTCAAAAACTTTGCATCTCTATCAAACACAATGGAAGACTACAGACCATGGAGACACAAATTTCCCCAAAGAATAGTCCAGCAACATGTGATGCGTCTACAATTTTCATACAAGGGATGAAATGTGTCATCTTAGCAAAACTATCCACCACAACAATTATGCAATCAGGACCTACAGCACTACGGGGAATCCCTAAGACAAAGTCCATGCTAAGGTCGTGCCACGGAGTGTGGTTTTATCAACAATTATGCAATCATGACCTCAAGCATAAGGAAGTCTAAAAGAACCAGTTATCAGCAGGGGAAGTGGTTCAATCCTGTCCCAAATGACCAGCCAGGCCTCCATCATGCAGTTTCTATATCAGGAACTCGCGTAAAGAGGTACTAGGAACACATAGTTTAGACCCATAAAACAAGTAACCATTGGCAATCATATATAGTCAACAAAATCACGACAATTACCTTGGGAAACTTCCTCATAGGTTTTAGAGAAATCACGGCATAAGAGATATTGGTCTTTCAATTTATCTAAGTTTGTCACTCTGGTGGTCATTCTATGTAAAAGAAGACCTACTCAACTAAGGGCATCAGCAACAACATTCTCAATACCATTTAGCACAAAAGAGTACTCTTGAAGGAAATCTACCCACTTAGCATGTTTCTCTCAGAGGTTTTTCTGATCATTAATGAATTTTGGTGCATCATGGTCACTCCAAAGAACAAACTCCTTAGGAAACAAATAATATCCCTAATGTTCTAAACAACGCACTAAAGCATAGAATTCTTTCTGATAAGTTGTGTACTAAGTTTGCCTAGAATATTTGAGTTTCTCGGCAAAGTATGCTACAGGATGTCCATCCTGACTCAAAACTCCTCCTATACCAATCCCAGAAAAATCACAAGCAACTTCAAACACTTCAGAAAAATCAGGATAACACAAAACAGGGGCTTCGGTCATTTCCTATTTGATGAGCTTAAAAGCCTCCCGCAGACAAGGTTGTTAAAATTGTGATCCTGACTCGGAACCATGGAGTAGTTAGGATCGGAATTAATCCATAAAGGATCGTGGATCGCAATGTAGATAGTAGAATCGTATCGAGGATTTTGGATCACAAAATCGTAGGTACAACTATGCTCGCAGACTAAGTCCATCTAAACTCACCTTTCTTTAAGCACTCAGTAATAGGAGCCATGATGGAGCTAAAATTTCAGACAAAATGCTTATAGAAAGTAGCTAACCCATGAAAACTTCTCAGTTTAGATAATAGTTTTAGGTTCAGGACAATCTACTATATCTTTAACCTTCTCAGAATCAGTAGAAACTCCCTTATCAAAAAAAAAAAAAAAAAGGAACACAACTTCGGGTTGCAAGAAAGAACACTTTGCCACATTGATGTAAAGCTTTTCAGTTCTCAAAACCTCAACAACTAGCCTTAAGTGTTGCAAATGGGCTTCCTGGGAAGAGTTATTGATGTAGAACCAAGGGAATTCTTCAAGAATTCACTCAATTCAATTCAAAATTCATCAAAGTCTATCTCTTCCAAGAGGGGATGAGAGATTAAATATCCTTACAATCCAATCCGATCATACTAAGGAAACTAGAATAACTCAAACACAATAAGGAAACTAAGATAACTAAACAAAAGGAAACTAAGATAACTAAACGATACTTATTTGGAATTAATTGATAAATAAAAGATATTATTTCCTTAAACTAGGATTCCTAATTTATGAAACTTCCTACTCCTCCTAGAATGTCTTGTGAAAGAATCGTTGTGCATCATACTCCCCCACCGGAGAAAAACTCGACTCCGGCGAGTTGTCTTCAAGATACCATTCTAAGAGGGCAGGATCAAGCTCGCGGAACTCATCCTCTGTAATCTAAGTAGCATCGGCCTGAGAGTGGCCAGACCATTGTACGAGGAAACGACGAAACCCGCCTCTAGAGGACGAAAAAACTCGTCGTCGAGCACAGCATCAATGCGAGGGGGCTGAGATTGTGACAAAGGTGGGAACTTCGGCACCTGAGTACCTGCAGAAGCACTAAAAGGCAGACAAGGAGGCTCAAAAGTACCCCGGTGAAGAGTTAGATCTTCCACATTGAAAATAGGACTAATACCCAAGTTCTCTGGCAAGTCAATAGGCATTAGATCCCAATTTGCAGGTAATCTGGAAAGGTCCCATGGCACGGGCATGTAGTTTTTTGTTAGCAGTTTTTGGGAGGCGTTCGGACCGAATTCGAGCCATAACAAGGTCACCCACCTCAAAAACAGCTGCTCTGCGACGCGCGTCAGCTGAAAGCTTATAGCTATCATTACTCAATGCAATTTTACAACGAATCTCAGCATGCAAAGAATGAATATGTTGTGCAAATGTATGTGCGGGTTGGGAGGTACGGGCATCAGGTGGTAAGGGAACAAGGTCAGCAAGGGTGCGAGGGGAATACCCATGGACGATCTCAAAAGGACTCTTACCTGTGGTATGGTTCACAGCATTGTTATATGCAAACTCAACTAGAGGTAGGGCCAAGTCCCATGCACCCAGTTTCTCCCCCACGACACATCGGAGAAGGTCCCCTAAGCTACGGTTCACAACCTCGGTTTGGCCATCCGTCTGAGGGTGGAAGGCAGCGGAAAATTTCAGGGTTGTGCCACACAATTTCCATAAAGTCTTCCAAAAATAACTCACAAACTTTACATCTCTATCTAGACGTGGGAAGACCATGGAGCCTAACAATTTCACGAAAGACAAGCTTGGCAACATGGGATGCATCATCTGTCTTATGACAAGCAATGAAGTGAGCCATATTGGAGAATCTATCGACCACAACTAAGACAGAATCATGACCACGAGTAGTCCTAGGGAGATCTAGCACGAAGTCCATGCTAATATCTTTCCAGGGAGCATGTGGAATAGGAAGGGGTGTGTACAGACCTGTGTTCTGCCTCTTTGTCTTAGCTAACTGACATGTACGACACTGAGACACAATGCGCGATACATCTCTCTTAAGGGAAGGCCAGTAGAAACGATCCTCCACAAGAGCAACCGTCCTATCCTTACCTAAGTATCCCGCAAGGCCCCCTGCATGCATCTCCCAAACTAATAGATCTCGAAAGGAAGTGTCAGGGATGCATAACTTAGAACCTTTAAAGAGGTAGCCATCATGGATGAGAAAATCCACATGGTTCCTACGAAGGCCAACTTGGAGGTCAGTAAAGATGACAGCAAAGTCAGGACAAGAGGGGTAGGCATCTTTCAGTTTCTCAAAGCCAAGAACCTCTACTTTCATTGTGTGCAACAAGTACCCGATTCGACTAAGAGCATCTGCCACCTTATTTTCAACACCTGACTTGTGCTTGAGAACAAATGAGTACTCACTGATGTATTCTACCCACCTAGCATGTTTAGGGTTGACATGTGTCTAGGATTTCCAGTACTTTAAGCTTCATTGTCAGAATATAACACAAACTCCTGAGGGAGGAGGTAATATCGCCAGTGGCGAAGAGAAGACCAGTGCATACAACTCTTTCTCAAAGGTGGTGTATTTGGTTCTTTTGAAATCATTGAGCTTCTCACTAAAGAAAGCTATGGGGTGACCATCCTGACTCAAAACTCCACCAATCCCATACCCCGACGCATCGCAAGCAACTTCAAAAACCTTGTTGAAGTCAGGGTGGCTAAGAACAGGGGCGGAGGTCATTCTCTCTTTGATCTCTCTAAAGGCCATAGCCACCTTAGAAGTCCATTGGAATGGTCCCTTCTTTAAACAGTCAGTGATGGGGGCCATGATGGAGCTAAAATGTCTGATGAACCTCCTATAAAAAGAGACAAGACCATGGAAACTCCGAGCTTCGGTAAGGGTCCTAGGTTCGGGCCAATCCTGAATGGCTCTAATCTTATCGGGGTCAGCTGAGATGCCCTGGGCTGACACGATGAACCCTAGAAAAAGGACTTGAGGTTGGAAGAAGAGACACTTTTTGAGGTTAGCAAACAACTTTGCCTCTCTAAGAGCGGTGAACAAGAGCCTAAGATGGTCAAGATGATCCTCCCTAGAAGGGATGTACACCAAAATGTCATCGAAGTAGACAACCAAGAATTTACCCAAAAACGGCTGCAAGATGTGAGTCATAAGTCTCATAAAAGTGCTAGGGGCATTAGATAACCCAAAGGGCATCACCATCCACTCATACAATCCATCCTGAGTCTTAAAGGATGTTTTCCATTCGTCTCCTGGCCTAATACGAACCTGGTGATAACCACTACAAAGATCTATCTTAGAGAACCAACTAGAACCAGCCACACAGTCAAGCATGTCTTCTAACCGAGGGATGGGAAATCGGTACTTGATAGTCATTTTGTTAATTGCCCGACTATCAACACACATCCTCCACGACCCATCTTTCTTGGGAGTGAGGAGAGCAGGAACAGCACAAGGGCTCATACTATGACGGACAAAGCCTTTGGATAACAAGTCCTCAACTTGCTTGGCTAGCTTAGCTCGCTCAGTAGGATTTAGCCTATAGTGTGGGAGATTGGGTAGTTGGGACCCAGGCACTAGGTCAATAGCATGTTGGATATCCCTAAGGGGAGGCAAGTCACCAGGAAGCTCATCAGGAACCACATCAGAAAACTCAGCTAGTAACTCATCAATCACAGTGGGTGTTTCCCGAGTACAAAGGATGGGAGGGGAGTTAGGAAAGGAGATAGCATCCGTAGACAACTCCCTAGCTAGGATAGTCACAAACAGTTTGTTGAAAGTACCTAACCTTTCAAATGGCCTATGCTGAAGGATGGAAATGTGTCGCTGGGCGTGAGGGGGAGTCCCGCCCGGAGGGACAAAGCAGGGGATGGTTTGGGACTCGGAGAAGGAATAAGCTCTCTAGGCCGACACGGGATAAGGGTAATAGTCTTATGTTGGAACCGAAAGCTATAGGTATTGTCCCGACCATGAAGAGTCACATTCCTATCATATAACCATGGTCGACCTAAGAGAACATGGGCAACATCCATGGGAAGAACATCACATAGAATCTCATCCTTATACCCACCTATTTGGATAGGAACCTTACAACGATGTGTGACTGTCAGGTTTGTTTTGTTAACCCATGCTACTTTAAAAGGGCGAGGGTGAGGCTCAAGCTGTAAGTGACGGCGTTTGATGGCTGATTCGGCAACAACATTCATTGTACTACCACTGTCAATGACCATTTTCAACAAGGTCTCTCCACATCTAACAAGAGTGTAAAATATGGTTGTGCGCTTCCATTCACTATTCTCAACTGGGCTGGTGAGAAGACACCTTACAATCCCCAGATGTGCTCCCCCAAAAAGACTATTCTCAACAGCAACAAGATCCTCAAAGCTCCCCTCAGGCCCAACAATTTCCTCCTCGAACTCTAAAGGTTCACTAGGTTCTTGTTCTAAGGCGAGGGTACGATGAGGACAGTTAGAGGCATAGTGCCCCTTCTCTCGACAGCTAAAGCATTGGACGGGGGTATTAGCAGAGGGTCGAGCACTACCAGAACGACCCGCTAGAGGAGGCCTAGGGGAGGCCACATGGCCAAAAGTCTTGGAAGGTTGGGAGCTAACAGGAGGCGCAGATGCGCGAGGGACAGCAGGAACGAAGGACCTAGGAGTGGGACGTCGTAAAGTCTTATTGAGTTGTTCGACTTCCAAAGCTTTATGGTAGGCGTCATCTAAGGTGGAGGGGGATGACAGGGTCACTTCCCTTTTAAGATCAGAGCGAAGACCATGGATGAATCTACCTATGGCTATCAAAGGGTCTTCAACTAAGTCACATCTTTGAATCAACTCCTCAAAAGCATTCACATATTCTAACACACTAGAATTGGACTGGGTAAGGTCAAGCATTTGGTCAACCAATGGGCCTTATGGAAGGAGGGGAGGTACTTTTCTTTTAGCCCGTTCTTCATGACTGCCAAAACTTCCTAGCTGGGCCGACAAGTTTCATCTTAGCAAAACGGACACACTCAATGTCAGACATTCCATACCAATCAAAGTAATCTTCCATGGCAACAATCCAGTCAGAGAAAGTGGTGGCATTTATCCTACCGTCAAAGGCTGGGACATCCACCTTAACCCTACGAGTAATGTCCGATTGACTTCCCTGGGGGTCCTACCATCTCTTTCTTCAAAATCATGGTCAACCACCCTATTTCTAGTTTGATCAGTCTGGCGAGGATGGCCGCGACCGAACCTACTCCTACTTTGATGGACCGGGCTGTGATGGGGGGAAGACTCACGGTCGACTTCCTCAACGTTAGACTCTTCAGGGTTAACCGACTTGTAGAGGATCCACTTACGACGGTCGCTACCCCCTACGACAAGGTCAGCCTTGGGTGCAGGGGAAGAGGGAGACTTGGGTCGTTCATACATGGGCAACTTCCCAAAGGCACGGAGAAGTTGGTCTAATTTAGACTCAAGTATGTCAAATCTATCATCATGATGGTTAAGTCTTTCAGAAAGGTGATTAATTTAGGACTGGTCGGGTGTATGTGATGGGGATGCCATATTGAATGCAAATGAAAAAGCAGGGCTGAGATAAGTCACAAATTGCACGAAGTAAAGACACTATAAGCAGTAACAACGCACAAAGTAGCAAACACAGTTTTCAATATGGGATATTGTTATAGCTTAAATGTGACAAAGGTATGCGTAAAGCAATTGGGATCAAAGGCTAGCACAAAGACAACCAAATCACTTAGGTATTAACTAGTTTCGCAGTAGAATACTAACTAACACCAAGGTAAAAGAGAGATCCTTGTACCTGACAGTGTCACGAATAAGCAGTACCGAAGCCAACCTCCTCACGTCAAACAACTGAGATGGTCGATTTCGGAGACGACGACAACAGCAAAAGGCGGCGCGGAGACAGCAGCAAAGGCGGCGTGGAGACAGCAGCAGTAACAGTGTTGAACCAGTGAACAGGAACGGCAGGAACAGAGTGTTGACGGCAGGATGTTGAGGCTTCGAAGCAGCGGGAGGTTTCGCGCACTACGTAGACAAGCACGAGAAGAACGGGAGGTGGTTTCTTTCAATCGAATGAGGGTTTTGTGCGAAATTGGATGGGTAATTGCGATTTGAAGATGATTGTGGAAGTGGAAGAAACTGGTGAAAAATTGGCGATTAGGGTTTGAAATTGAGAAAATTCGCAAATTAGGGTATTGCGAATTGGGGCTTTAAGGTTTCCGGCGAGGTGGCGGCAGCGGGGGTGGTGTGCTGGTGGTCGCCTGGGCCAGAGGGTGGCGCTATGGTGGCTGACTGGGGTGGGGCGGCAGCGGAGCAGTGGTAATGGCGGGTGAGCAGTGCAGCTATGGTTTCTGGGCACAAGCAGCTTCTGGTTTTTTTTTTTTTTTTTTTTTGTTGGGGTACTGGGCAGAAAATTGAACGTGAGAAAAAAAAAAAAGAGGGGAAAATTGAAAGCTTTGATCGAAAGGCTCTGATACCAAATTTGATGTAGAACCAAGGGAATTCTTCAAGAATTCACTCAATTCAATTCAAAATTCATCAAAGTCTATCTCTTCCAAGAGGGGATGAGAGATTAAATATCCTTACAATCCGATCATACTAAGGAAACTAGAATAACTCAAACACAATAAGGAAACTAAGATAACTAAACAAAAGGAAACTAAGATAACTAAACGATACTTATTCGGAATTAATTGATAAATAAAAGATATTATTTCCTTAAACTAGGATTCCTAATTTATGAAACTTCCTACTCCTCCTAGAATATGACTTGTGAAAGAATCGTTGTGCATCAGTTATATGTAAGAATGTCATCAAAGTACACCACTAAAAACTTCCCAAGGAAAAGGCGAAGAATGTCATCAAAGTACTATAGTCCGCATGAATGTGTTAGGTGCATTGGTCTAACCAAAGGGCATAACTAACCATTTGAACAACCCATCAGGAGTTTTAAAAGCAATTTTCCATTCATCTCCAAGGCGGCTTCTCAACTGATGGTAACCAGCTCTCAGGTCAATTTTAGAGAACCACTTAGATCCTGACATTTGGTCCAACATATCATCAAGTCGAGCTATAGGAAACCTATATTTCACTGTGAACTAATTAATAGCTCTATAATCAATGCACATCCTCCAAGAGCCATCTTTCTTATGGATTAAAAGGGCAGGAACAATAGACTGTTGAATGAATTGTAACAGATTCTCGACTTGTCTATCTAACTCGTCGCGTTCACTAGGATTCATCCTATAGTGGGGTAAGTTACGCAAAGATGCTCTAGGGACAAGATTAATAGCTTATTGGGTGTCCCGTAAAGGGGGTAATTCTGCAGGGAAATCATCGGGGGGAAAATCTTGAAACTCAGTAAGAAGTTTACTCAAATCAACAGATAACTAACTAGTGGTTGGAGGCAACACAGGTGCAACTTTGGCCACCACAGCAAGCAACATATCAGAACTTAGACATTTTACTCGATTTCACTTTTCTGGGCAGTTAGAAAATGCACTCGATTTGGCTAATCAAGGCGTGACGGTCGTTTACATTTATGGGTCTTAGGCTCACTATGATCAACACGGTTTGCAAGGGTCAACCTAATTTTCTTGCCATTATGCATAAACACATAGGTGTTTTCCTGGCCAAAGTTGGTGGTATATCCACAAACGACCTAAAAGTATGTGGGCAACATCCATAGGCAAGATATTACACCAAACAATATCAGCATATGCATCTAACTGGAGAGGACCTCAAATTTTTCAATTATAGACAAAGAAATGTTGTCAACCCAAGCAACTACAATAGGAGTAGATTAGGATATAGACTTAAGGTTTAGAAGTATCACAGCAGATTAAGAAATTACATTCATAGAGCTCCCGTTGTCAATGACTTAGTGAAGAATCTTACCAGCACATTGCATCTTAATTTTAGGCAAAGCAATTCGCTTCCAAGAGTCAGTTTGAGTTGTAGAAAGAATACATCTCATGACAGCTAAGTGATCTCCATCTTCTCCCTCACTCTCGGTAGTAGTATCTCCATCAAAAGGTTAAACAGATTCACCTACAACCTCATCCTCTTCAGTAGGGTCTATTCCCATGGTAAGAGTGCGATTAGGGCATTGAGAAGCGGGATGCCCTCTCTCATGAAACTTGTCACACACTACAGACGACATTGCGATTGAGGGAGCATAGGTGGAATGTGAGAAACCTCAGCTGAGGCGGCTAGTGGAGGGGCTAGGAATACTTTGCTTAGGAAATTGAGTGGTATGGCTAGAACCCTTAGGGTAGGATGATTTTGGAAATACGACTGTCTTATAGGATTAGGACTCCTCGACTAGGATTGTCCACCTACAAGAGTAGGAAAGCTTCTTGTACTTCTCAACTTCTAAAGCCTTTTGGTAAGCCTCTATTAAAGAGTGAGGTTGGTGGAGACTCACATCGCCATTAAGGTTATCATTAAGTCCATTGATGAACCTAGTCACAGTAATCCAAGGTTCTTCCCTAGTGGCACACCTAAGTTGCATCTCTTCAAACTGAGAATAGTAGACAGACACACTAGTGGTTTGTCTTGAGTTTAACTACTCATTCATCATTTGTTGTTGAAGGAAAGTTGGTAGATACTTTGCTCTCTGCTTACTTTTCATCTAGTCCCACAAAGACATTGGTGCGGGTTGGGGGGTGGGGTGTTCATGCAAGTGGTTAATGTCTCTTTCAACACTTCACCAATATTTCATAGCAGACCCAACAAGTTTCATCTTAGTGAACTGAATTCTTGCAATGTCACTCATATCATAGAATTCAAAATAGTTTTGTAGACGATCTATCCAGTCAGTGAACACATTAGGGTGATGTCAAGTCCATCAAATTCAAGCACATCAATCTTGATTTTTCGAGTCACATCAAAATTATCATTATTATAATGCCTAAGGGAAGGGCGCCTAAGGGTTTGGTTTGGTTCCCTATCTAGCAATGTCGATGCGATCCGTTAGACACATCATAATAGTATCCTACATCCTCATAGTCACTGGTACGATGAGGTTTGTGCAAGGTGGGTCTGTGTGAGTTAGGACCTCTGTTAGACTCTCCGATAATGGATCGCTCTAAGTTCAAGGCATCATGCAACAATCTTCCCGTCGAAGCAGGGTTGGACACATTATTAGCTGGCATGCACTCAGACAAATGAGACTCCAACAGTTGTTCTAGCTTAGTGACATGTGATGCGCGAATGTCAATCTGACAATTATTTATCTTAGAATTAAGTTTGTTGACAATCTGTAAGAGTTCATCATCAAAATATTTTCTGACATTTTCTAGCTTATCATCCAGTATTTTATCAAAGTCTTGAACACTAGTCTCTGGACTTTTTCTTCTATGCCATGGCTATAGTGACCGGCATACAAGGTTTTTTCCCCGATATGCAACAAAGAACAGACAAAGTAATTCAATTAAAACTACTACTAAAGCAGATGAACAACCAGAGCAACGAAAAGCAATTATATAATGATCCTAACTTGTCCTGATTTTCTTTTTCTTTTTTTTTTTGGTGAAAACAGAAAAAAATGTTAAGGCTCCAAGCAAACTCGATCAACAACCATCAAATTAACCTAAAATCAAAGCAAGAATTTGACAAATTACAAAATACTAAAGAAGCCTACTTAGTGAAACGAGAAATCACAGAAAGCAAAGCAAGTTCTAGGTAGGCACCAAGTACACCAAGTTGCAACCCGAGCAAAGCACCGAGCAGCAGTGGCACGCTTGATACAACCCACAACAGCAGCGCGATGACACCACCGCAGCAGCAGCAATACGGGCAACAGCCCCGGTAAGAACTCCTGCAGCCTATTGCTCCAGCGTCCACAGGCGAGGACCAAGACACTCACATGAACGAGCAGCAGTCCACAACGCCGCAGCAGACAGCACCCTTCGTGCACTTAGGTTTTGTGAAAATTAGGGCATAACAATTGCCTGTAATCTGGAGCTGTTTTAGCGAAATTAATGGAGGGCTTTTGGGCGAAATTGGGTAAATAGTTGATGGGTGAAGACAATTGAAGTGGGTTGACGAATTGAGGGTGAATTTGTGGAATTAGAGTTCAAAAAATTGGGGAAATTGCATGTTAGGGTTTTGAAATTGGGGGTTTTAGGGTTGGGTAAACCAGGAGATGGCAACAGTGGTGGAGTGGGGGTCGACTGACCGGTGTGGTGGAGGGGCAGTGGTCCATGGATGGTGATAGGCAGTGCTGCGGTGGTGGTTTCGGGAAGAGGACAGCGCAAGGGGTTAGGGTTTTCTGGGCAGCAAGCTTTTTTCAGTAAATTGAGTGGCAGCGGAAAAAGGTTTGGGTGAGACTTGGAATCAGGAACTTATTCTGATACCAAGTTGATAAAGAACTAGAAAACTAAAGAAAAAAATTCAACATCACCGCGCTGGATTTAAAGATAGATTAGCATCCTTGTGCTTAATCAGTAATAATTGTATTCAACATTCAATGTAGTCTGACTCATAAGGGCCAACAAAGCCCTTATTTATAGGTAAACAACCTTCCTAATATTAATCCAAACAGAAATAGGAAACTAGAATAATATTCCTAAACAATTAGGAAACTATAATATTCCTAATAAGAATAGGAAACTAAAACATATAAAATATCTAATTATTATACCTAAAATAAGTCTTCGGTCCTCCATCACTGAGATTCTACCAAATGCTCTCTTGTTGATAAAAAAAATTAAAAATTAAAAAAAAACTGGGGAACTAGGACAATTTTCCAAAGTTGACCTATTTTCCCCATGTTGGTTGCATTTGGGTCTTGGGGAAAATTTTACAAGGGGCCCAATTTTCCACCTTTACTGAGGGAAATTCTCACATGTGGGTGGGGTGGGGGTGCAAGGGAAATATTTCTCATGGAAACTTCCCAAGGAAAATTTTTCCCAGGGAAAATTTCCATGGGATTCTTACCAAACGCTCAGTTAAATAATTTCAGTTCACCCAGAAACTCAATGTGCCTAAATTTTCTCAAAGTCTAGTATTACAATAGCCACTCCATAGATCCCTAGACAACTAACCGAGTGACACCCCTGATTCCAATGCATTCCTTCTGAAGGTCAATTTCCCTGCTGCTTCCTTAAGTACATCGCCAGATACACTCTTAGATGGTCAGAAATAAAGTGGAATGAACTTCACCGATAACAGTGAACACCAAATTCAACACTTCACCAGGAAACTTTTCATATACTATTCAAGACAAATTCAGTCCCTAATAGGTAACATGCAGGAATAACATGTTAAATAATGAGAATGCATATACTAACAGAATGTGAGCAACAGGAAACCTGAAGGTAAAATTGAATGGCAGACAACCAAAACAGTAAGTCGGTAACTATCAGAAAATGTTTTAGCTTAAAGTTTCATGGGACACATCAAAGCGCATTCAATGTTATTTTTTTTTAACTTTTTCGTGGAGTAATTGCAGTTAAAGCTTTCAAAAGCATGGTCCAACAATAACAGCCTATCTACAATTCAATTTGTGGAAGTTCACAAGACTCATGCGTATTAGTTTAATATGTGGTTGGGCTAGGTGGAGCATGAGAGAAGGCTGGGTTGCATCACAAGATGATGGATTTCTAGTTAACCGAAAATTTTGGCACAAAACCTAATGCTAATAGTCTCCAGATATGTGAATTATTCCAATTAACAATACATACTCCGGACGTTTATTCGGCATTTCCTATTTTCCGTTCAAATATAAATAGAAGGAACATACAGGAATCAGATGTCACTAGACCAAGACAGCTTAGCGGAACAATAAATGGGAGATATATACCTGAGTTGCCCCTGCTATCAATATCTTTCACCATCTTCTCCAAACAACCAATGGTGTTGCTACATCTACTCAGTAACGCATCTTCATCCAGTTGACCACCATATAAAACTTCATAATCCAATATGATTTTATCTAACATTTCACCAACAGATTGTCTCTATTCAAGACAAACAAAACATATTTTGTTAGCGACCATAGATAACTGATATATTGGGGAACTATATAATAACAAAACAGCAAAGTGGCCAATCTCTCACAAGTTTGAGGCTGAATTGCCTCCCATTTCTATTGTTATTTTCTGGTTGTCTACCCATAAATTCCTCCTTCAGAATGTGTCCACGAGAGCCAAACACCTTCCTCTCATCCCAGATACTGATCTGTGGCAACAATGCAGGCAAAAGCAATAATAGGTTCAATTATGCTGTTTGCAAAAGCATAACTCCCAATACAGCATCATAAAAGACAATGACAGATACAATTCTTGCATGTAGAGATCTTCAAGGTATGAAAAATATACGACCACAAAGAAAGTTGGGTGGGGGAGAAAATTGCTTAAGAATATTATCTCCAGGAGGGGGAGAGACATCTTAGGGCCTCTTCATAAGATGGTACACATTTAGTATCCAACTATTTGATATCTTTGTGGCATTTAAGTGGAGAAAATTAAATGCTTATGCCCCTAAGATTATTCTATTACACCCATCAAAACAAGCAGTTCTATACCATCCGCAACTCTAAAGAAGCTTGGTAAAATATATAGCTTCTGTACAACATGAAACCCCACGACACAGCCTACTGTCAAACATGATACAGTTCCGCAAGTGATAAGAAACTTACGGAAATGAACACTACCCAACCAATTCTATGTTGGGACAGAAAACTTGTTCACATGAACCATTCCAAAATCAAAAGGGCTAAAGCCACAAGAAGCCAGTTTTTATACTACACACAGGAGCTAGATGCCTCACCAACAAGAATTGTAGGACAAAAATTGTGGAAGTAGAGAGAACATATTCCACTGCTTTATACCATAATTAGAGAAAACTCTAATCATGGAAGCCACAAGCATCAGCGTCAACATGCAATTTCAATCAGTATACCCCCCCCCCCTCCCCCTTTTCTCTTCCTTGGTGTTTTCTCTTCCCTGGTGTTTTCTCTTCCCTAGTAGGGCATGTTTTTGGATGTAAATTTCCATTTCCCGCACCTGCCTAACTTCACTGAAATTTATCACTCCCATAAAATTTCTTACAGCTTTATTTAACGCCCCATCCCACACCTTCAAACATTCCCCTCCATTCCCAATCCTTCCCTTTCCCAAACCCCAATTTCTCACTGAAAGAATAGGCCTCCAATTACAATCGTGAAAGTAACGAAGGGTTCATTGTTGGAAAACACCATGTACTCATGATTTTTTTTTATTTATTTATTTATTGGCAAACACCAGGTACTGATTCTTCTGCACATGTTTCAGGAGCAACAAAGCAATATGGGTTCATCAGAAGCTGGACAAAGGATACAAAAAAGGCATAGTGTGTTAAATTCACAATAAGTTAAGTTGAGTAATGTAGACAAACGAGAAGAGTTCAACATGGACATCATAGATGCACGCAAGTGTATGTATTGGGTGTATATGCCAAGAAACATACCAGCCTAAGAGCTGCATTCCTCCCAAAGTCATCTCCATTTCGTATGACATCACGAAGGGCTTCAGGAAGGACCCTCCAAAATTCAGCAACAAACTCTGCACCCTTTCTGCGGCTATTCTGCAAGATATCATTTGCAAGATATAGAAATGCCACCCTTCTCTCACGTGGAGAGCAATGAAATTGTTTCTCCCATGTTTCTACAACATGTTTTGCTTTATTCATATGAAAGATACACCAATGGGACAGAGCTTTCTAGTATCAAGGACAACAAATTCCAGGCTAAAACAACCAAGAACGATAAATTTAGTGAACAGTTCATTTGTTGGTAAAAGCAAAAGGATACTCTCTATGCTTTGTTGGGAACTATTGAGCTTTGCAAGTTTGTCCACCAAAATCTGAGGATTGAATGTACCGCCCATCTTCGTCTTCTTTGGTAAGCAAGCCCACCTTGACTAGCAGCACAAAAGGCAGGAAGGTGGAGCAAATGTCTCCACAACCAAAAATGAAATAATGTAAGTGTTTCATTGCAAAATATAAGAAAAGACACTACTAACATGGTCAAATGGAGAATCCAGACATCCAAAACATCTAGTAAATTCTAATGCTACAAAAATAATCACCCCTTCACGGCCTCACCCACCAAAAGAGAACAGTTTGTCATTGACACAAACAGATTAGACCTGATGAACAACAGAGAGAAGCCTGAAAAGTATGGCGTGCATTTGTAGTCACAATAATAACACTGCTTCCTCTAATGGAAATAAACTGATCAGGCATGAGACTAGTTTGCTTCATCCAACTAACAAACACTCCATTATTGAAGTTAAATATTCTAACACCTACGCAACTTATAGCATCTCAAAACCAAATAGAGATATAACCATCTCTTCAGGAACTTGTTTCCAGCTATCGCAAACCATGCATAGGATATTAGAAATACGAAAATAGAAAGCCGGGCAAATCGTGAGCTACTGTTTTTCCGAATGTTATTTCTAGCTACAAATAGATTACCAATTTTTTCTTGTATTTTATACTTACCGCTCAAATTTACAAAAAAACCATCATCTACAGCCAACAGCCCATCATATTCAGCCATAACCAAATACGTTATACATCACGACCGCTCAAATTTACAAGAAATAATAATAGCTTCTCTGAAAACAAAAATCAATGATGATCATCACATTAATAGCGCCACTACAAAGTGTATATGAGTGCAGACCATGACAAACTCTCAACAAGTGGCAGAACACACCGATAGCAGAATCCAGCTTAACTGACAAGCTTCACCTTTCTGTACATACCTCTAAGCTATTGCATTTGTGAAACAAAGATATTTATTTTGAGCTTACCAATATTCCAAAATGTAGAGGTGACAAGGAACAAAGAATACAGCCTTTTAGAAAACTATGAAGATAATGTTAATAGAAACCTACCATAAGTTCTCTGGAGAAAAGAGAAGCAGTAAATATTGGCCACTAAAATCTACACAATTTTCACATCTCACAAAAAATAAATAAACAATGTAGCTGACAGAATTCAGCTTCGGGCTAGCTCATTTCCACGATCATGATTACCTTATTACTAGTATCGATGAGTGTTGATTGATGCTACAAATACAAATGAAAACATGACTGGGTGATGGCAATGGCAGTGGTGAGCGATGGTAATGATTATTGTCCAAATGTTGATGATAAGTGCTTATGATAAGTTGAAAAGAACAAATCATTCATTAACAGTGTCATCTCTCGTTTCTATACAGAAGTCTAATCTATGGAACTTGCAAAACTGAGACACCCACGTGTAGCTCACAAACAGTCCAGAATCTGGAGGTGCCAGGTGTCATGGGGCCCTTACCCTCTTCCTAAAAAGACGTCTTAATAGGGTGTGCAGTGCCCACGTTAATAAACCGAGGACCCCACATTTCCTCTTCCAATGTCAGACATTTTTCTTGTCCCATGACATGGTCCACACAGAATGTAGTGAATTAAGCACTATAAAAGTAATACTTATGGCAATCAACAAACATTTCCAAACAAAAAGAACTGACAATGATCAGCACTAATTGAGAACTCCTAAAAAGCCTATGCAAGTTTCACGTCACACAAACTCCAACACATGGAAAAACACAACAATAACAGAATCCAGCTTTGCTAACAGATTCACCTTTTGTACAGAATTCTAAATTATGGCGCTTGCAAAACCTACATGCTTTGAGATTACTGGCATTCCAAAATGTTAAGGTGGGAAAGGCTGCAGCCAGTTGAAAACACTATGAAGCAAATACCAAAAGAAGAGAATTTACGAGTAGCAATATAAACAGCCCTTAAAAGGTGCATAAAGGCTTCATGTCCCAACAAACTCCAACATGTGTCCTAACATTATTTTCTATGTACAAGCATAATTGAAGGGCTCCACCTTTTTGGAAAAAATATAACTTTGACGATATAGATAGTTAGAAACCCTAAATGGAAACCCCTTAAAAGAAGAGCAGAACTTCAATCTGAGGATTGTCCTTCACCAATGCTGCCATTGAAGGTTCAATCACTATAGCTAACAGCCTAATGCTTAAAGTTAGAATGCAAACCCATGTAATCCAAGCAAGCAAGCATACAAAAGAAAAGTTAAGGGAGAGAAATTTAAAAGATAAAAGGCCAAATTCACCAAAAATCACAGAATGAATTCTTACATAATCTCAATTGTTCCGTATGTGTACACTCAGTAAGACCACCACACAAATTGCACAGCACTGAAAATACCCCATCAATCAAAGAACCGAAAATTTATAGCAAAAGATAAAAACTTGGCCATAAACCCTCATAGTTACAACCCTAAAAACCAACAAAACAACCAACAAAAGAGCAAACGCACACACACAAATCAGAAAATAACCAAAATAAAGTCGACAGATAAGCAAAAGCAATCAAAACAAAACAACGAAAGTTAGAATTTGAACAAGAAGATTGCGGAAGCAAACAAGCAAGAATAGCAGACTTACCAGAAAACGGTGAAAACCTGAGAAGCCAAACACTTGGGGGAATTAAAACGAAGAAAACCCAGGAAGAAATTCGATAATTAAAACAAAAGACGCATTCTTTAAAGAGAGGTAAAACTGTTGAATTTGATGCAGCCAAGACGAGGGCTGAGGCTGAGAAGAGAGTGCACGAGGATTTTGAGTTCTCGAAACAAAAAAAAAAAAAAAAGAAAAAAAAGAAAGAAGGTGCTTACATTACTAGCCACATGGGCTAAATTGTGAGTGTTTGGATAAAAATGTCACTGTACTTTGCCAAAATTGTAAATTTGTCACTCGCGAAAAACATGTTATGAAACTGCCACTAATCTAACATAATTAGGTCTAATATACCACTTTACCGGCTGAGGAAAAGTTGTAATCTAAAGCAACAGGTTAATCTGCTGGGTGGGTGTGATTAACTAAAGTAAACAAAAAATAAACATAATTAAGTTAAAAAACCCTAATTATACTAAAACACAGTAAAAAAAGACCCTCATTTATTTCCTTCCAATTCAAAAAAAAAACCAGCAATGTCTTCTTCTTCCTGCTACTCTCCATCGCCATTTCTTCAAATTCCACCAGTGATTCTACTTCTTTCTTCAATCAAACCCTAAATTCAACTTCAAGGATCAAAATCGCATCCCAGGGAAGTGTTGAGGATCTGATTGAAGGCCTGAGAGCTTCACATTCATTCTCGGTAAGTTCATCAAAACCCTAATTTTAGAAATTCCGATTTTTTGTCAAAATTCTGTGTTTGGTTGGTATTTGTTGGTGTTTTTGATGTTGTTAATCAGTATGGAGTACTTATCAGTTGAATTAGTCGAAAAAAAAATTCTAGGGTTTAAGTTGTTCATTTTCCCAGAAACCCAGATAACAAACCCTCTGTTTACTGATGAATTGGTGTTTATGTATCTGAAATTTGGTTTATTTTCATGTATTATAGGGTTTCTGAATGGGTAAATTACAAATCTTTCATGGGGGGCAGTTTATATCGAATCCACATATGGTTTACATTGATAGTGAGGTCACTGAAATGGAGGTAGACCCTGATAGGTTATGTGTGGATGATCTGATTGAGTTTGTTGAGAATGTTGGGTATACAAAAGATAAAATTGGAACCCTTTACATTAGCAAGCCTGGGAATAATATAGGATTTGAGGACAGTCTTGTTGAGGTTAAGGGGGATGATGAGATAAGGATGTTGAGTGACTTTTTAGAGAAATGTCCATTTGTTCGGATGTATGTGAAGCATCCTGATGTTAGTAAGGATAAGGGGAAAGAAAAAGTGGTTGATGATGTTGGTGATGATGCTGTTGGTGAGGCTACTTGGTGGTTTGAGGATGGGGATGATGATGAGGATTATGTACCCAATGGTGATGGTGATGGTTCTGAAGTTGAGGATGAGGAAATGACTCAAGTCATGAAGAAAAAAAAGGATTTGAGGGACAATGAAATAGCTGATAGGAATGCTTTGTTAGATGGTGATGATAGTTTGATTGAATGAGGGGTTGTTGAGGAGGGTGAGGGAATTGAGGAAGAACAGTACAATGATTCTAACAACCCTAGCAGCCCTGAGAGTGAGAGTGAGGCTGAGGTTCATGGTGTGTTGAGAAAGAAAAGGCCTAGCATGAGGAAGAAGAAGCCCAAGTGTTCTAGATACAATCCTGCAATCCCTAGTAGACTCCTTACTGGGATGACATTCGCTGACAAGAAGGAGATGAAAAAAGTTGTTGATAACTATAGGATACTAGGTGGTTACAATCTGAAGGTGAGCAAGAGTGACAAAGTGAGGTATCAACTATTCTGCCAGGGTGAAGGGTGCAAGTGGAGGTTTTGGGGATCAAAAGTAGGCAAGGAGAAAAGCTATGCAGTTAAAACATTTGGCCCCCCTCACACATGTATAACTTTTAGCTTTGGGGCTGGACATAGAAATATTTCAAGGGTTTAAGGGTTCAGTGTTTATGCAGTTAAAAGCTATGCAATTAAAGCTATGCAGTTAAATTGTGGATTTGAAGGCCACAACAGATTGACTTGCCCACATGTGGTCAAGAAGTTAACGGTAACAGTTTGACTTTTTTATTTTTTTTAGTAATTTCAAGGGTTTAAGGGTTCAGTGTTTATGGAGTAGGTCTAGGGTGTAGTCAAGTTACAGTTTGACTTTTATATTTTTTTTGAGTAATTTTTAGGGTTTAGGGTTTAGCTCTGTTTTGTTATTGCTTTTTCATTACATCTTTCTTTCTTTCATTGATGCATATCATAGCCAAAAAGAAGAAGGGTCACAAAAAGGCCCCCCAAACCTGCTCCTCCTGCTGCTGGTGCTTCATCTGCATTGCCGCTCTTGCATTTCAATCCAACGTCCAGATGCATCTCCATCATCTGCGCAATCTGCCGGGTTCTTGTCTCTCGATCTTTGTTGGTTCTTCTTGCCGCCGCTCATTCTTCTTCTGCTATTTCTTCATTTCTTCTTTTGCTCAATCAAGAATCAGCTGTTGATGTTATTCTTCTTCGCAGCACCTGCTGTAAGTAGAGTGGCCCATTTTGAGGAAATCCCAATAACTAGATCGCAACCTCATCCGTCGCAGCCATCTCCAGCATCAACTCCAACAAAGACTATGAAGAAGAGAGCTGCAAACAAGACTATATTGCCAAAAATATCACCAAGGAAGAAATTGCCAAAGTTGAACCTAGGGAACTAGTAGTTTGTGGTTGTGTTTGTAAAGCCATTTTGGACTGTCATGGCTTCTTTTGTGAATGAATTGTGCAGAATGACAATGTATGCCAATCTTTTGGGGGGGGGGGGAATATGTCTTTTGTACATCTGTTAGTTTTGTACCCTGTTTTGTTGCAAGGTTAAGCCAAAACAGAGGAGTATGTACATCAAACACTAGATGTTGTACCCATTACATATTCCCTCATACTTAATGATGCAAGTTTGATTCAGTTTTCTATTCTTCAGTTGTGATTGTATTTTTTCATTGTTCATTTCATTTTGAATCTGTTCCATTGTTCTTAGTGTTCAATGTTTGCAAGGTTTTCATTGTTAAATAGAGCATAGCATAACACCATAACATATACAATGCAAGTTTACCATAATCAACATTCATCATTCATTACTTGCAAAATGCAACTAATGACAATTGAAGCATTACATTTGATCATTCAGCCCTACCTACACTGTCAGCCCTAGCCCTAAAACATACATAAACCCTAAATCTAAAAGCTTAAACATAACAACAAAAAGCTGATGATTAACAGACCATTGAACCCCAAAATAATTGAAGCATCTGCTGTCCATGATGCTTACAATGGCCATTCAATCAAGAAAACAATCTGATTACCCAAAAAATTTCATCACCAATCACCATCATCATCACTATATGCAGGCTATACATCAACTGCATCGATCATCAGCTTTGCAAAATCCCCCACCCCCCTTCACCAGCAGCAGCCATCTACTTACCATACCCCCCAGCAAGAACCCCCATGAAAAACACAACCAGAAACCCCCCAATCACCACCCAAGATTTTTTCTTCAGACTCTGATTCACTCCCCTCTGCCTCTCAAGCTCACCCATCAAATCATTGATGTTGGCCTCAGCAATATCGGCGTCAACCCTCAACCCATCTCTCTCCCTCTTGACCTTATCATGTCGGACAACCAATCTCTTAGCAGCAACTGCAAAAGTCTCGCAGAGTGGGTCATCGATCCACTTCATAAACCCACAGTCTTCACGAGTTTGCCAATTCATACACCTCGCAAACCTCCTAAGAGGGTTGTCTACAGTGAACGAGGTGTACACAAGGCAAACCGTCCCACATTTGCACCGGAAAAGAACCTTCTTGTCGCAAGCACAGTCACGACATGCCATAACTGGGGTGTTCGACACAGATGAAGATGCAGCCATTTTTGGGGATGAAATTAGGGTTTTTCTGAGTTAACAAAACCCCAATTTTTGAAGCCCTAAACTGGAGACAAACAGGAGAAACATAAGAGAAAGAGAAGAAGCTATGGCGGATAGCGGAGGTTGAAGAAGAAGAAGATAGAAGGAAGAAGGTGAAGAATCAGGGGGGGAAAGGGGGATTAAATAAGGGCAGTAAAAAAATTAAAGAGGGGAGGGGGTAATTAATTTTAGGTAGGTAAAAATTAATGGGGTGGTTTAAGGGTTAAAATCCTTGTCACCTGCTACTCCAGGTTAAAAACCGGTAAAGTAGTATATTAGTCCTAATTATGTTAGATTAATGGCAGTTTCATAACATGTTTTTCGCGGGTGGCGAATTTGCAATTTTGACAAAGTACAGTGGCATTTTTATCCAAGCACTCCTAAATTGTCAGAATAACCATCTTGTGTGTTTCTTTTATTTTCCCTTTTTTCTTTATCTATCTATCAGTTGCAAAGATGCGCTGCTAAACAGATTTGGTCATCTGGGTAACTTGGTTGGGTTAATCTTGTCTTTGATTGTTTTTTATTACAGAGAGAAGTTCAGGGACAGAAGACCGACCCCATTAGTTATTAAACTGGCACTTTGGTTTTCTGGGTTGATTTAATTTGACCGCATTTTTGCAATCTTCTACTCCGGTACTAAACTAACTGCATATGTATCGAGGGTAAGACTATTATCAATGGAGGGTGAAATTTGATTTACCCATCCTTTAAAATATAATAACAGTGTAAAACCCCGAAAAAAAATGATTAATCTTACCGTCAAAGTTCCTAACGTGTGTTATTTTACCGTTTAATTATATATTGTTAGCATGTGGAGCTATTAGGACCGCGAGTGGATTATTTGTAATTTTTAGTAGCTGAAAAATATCAGTTAGGAAATTTTTGGGTACCGGCTAATTTTATTTGGGATCAGTTTGGGATTATTGCCGAATGAGTGTGTGGATAAGAGTAAAGTTAAGTTTCGGGGACGAAACTTCTTTTAAGGGGGTAATGATGTAAAATCCCAAAATTTTGGATTTTCTAACCGTTAAGTATTGGGACTCCGTTAGTTGTTTTCTTTTATGTATAATAGGTTAATGAAGGTTATAAAAATAAAATAACCAAAGTTTACCTTGTCAAGGTTTGAACTCCTAACTAACCCCTGAATAAGTGCAAGACTTACCATTTCAACTAGTTGTTACTTTTGATGTAAACTCCTAACAGTTGGTAATTTACCTCAAAAACTGCTATTCTCTCTCTTCCCTCCTTCCTCTTCGACCCACCATGGATGCTTTCATCAATAAAGCTCCATTATTGTTTATCAATGTCAGACAATGACTCTACTTAGACCCCATCACCACTAACCCAACACCATTATTCTTCATCATCATCCATCCACCAACCCATCACCATTATTATCCATTATCATCCATCCACTAACTATCATCATCATCATCCACCATTATCATCTATAAAAGAAACCTTCCTTCTTCACTTCCTTGATGTGTATGAACATAACCCATCACAAATAGTAGCTCTTAGGGCATAAAAACACTAACAAATAAGCCCGGAAACCACCCCAAGCAACCCAGAAAAATCTGTCGAATTTCAGCCACCAAGCCAACTTTAAGGGGGCCCACAACCACCCACAACCACGCCTGCACCACCGGACCACACCACTGGCACCACCGCACTACCGTGAACCCAAGGAAGCCACCAGACCCCGTCCACCGCAACCCGGTCGCCGGATAAATAGCCGCCAATAACCCCTGTCACCCTGTTTTTGCAAAATCCAAAACCACCCAGAAACTAAGTATAAAAACAAAAGTCAACAAGCCACCTTCGGAGGAACCTACAGCCACCCTCGGCCGCCCTTTGACACCACCGTAGATGCATGTGGGTAGCATGCAACACCGTCAACCCAATGCCACCAACCACCGCCACATAGCCATCCTGAGTCACCGGTAAACTACTTCCAAAGTGAAATCACAAACATGTTAAAAACCACCCTTGTTTTTAGTTATCATTATTTTTTTACATATTAATTTTCTAGCTTTAATAACCTAATTTATTCTAGTTATTTATTACGTATTGGCATGAAAATTTGATTAAGTACTGAGTTTATAAATTTATATAGTATAAATTAATTTTCATTATTATTGTTATTATTATTATTTTTCTTCTCATGTTATTATATTATGTATATAATTTCCTACAGCTTTTACTTACGTTTAAAATTGGTACCTTTATAAGTTCAGTCTAAGTTGAACACCTACTATTTAAGGGTATGTTATTTATCAAAACAAGTTCTATGTATTAATCACGTGGTTTAGTACTCAAATTATTTAAGTTTATTAAGTAACTTTTATTATCCAGAAAATTCAGTTTTAATAGCTTGATTTCCGAAGTTCACGAAAAATTCATTTCTTTGAATTTTGAAATACTGCTTTAGTTAGGAGTATCCCCAAGTGTCTAGTTTACTAGGAATTTTGCGGATTTGGATTTGGAGTTGTGTGCTAAGAGTAATTAGAAAAAATATGTCAAATGGTCAATTCTAGGCAGTTTATGAAGAGATTCAAATTACTTATACTTCGGACTAGCATGGACTATAAAACATTATTGTAGGTGATAATACACTTATTGAGCTTCGAAATAATGTATGGCTTAAGCCCATACGAGTTCGGGTGAATTAATAACGGATTTTCTTTACCGAGTAAATTTCTGAGAGTTATCGTCTTGTTACTTAGTTAATTGTTTAAGTTAGAAAATAGGTAGCAACTGACTTATAACAAAACTTTGGCAAGGCGTACGTATGTTGGGACCCTTATTAACGTTAGTATAAATTATATATATTATTAGGAGTAAGCGAGGCATCAGGATTCAAGTGAAGGAAAGATTTGTATTTGTTGGAAATCCGATCTCGTGGGAGGTAACACTTCTTATCTGCGTTGTGCTAAGTGAATAATATGCATTTCATTTTGTTGATGTAACACTTCTTATCTGCGTTGTGCTAAGTGAATAATATGCATTTCATTTTGTTGATGTAACACTTCCTACCTGCGTTGTGCTAAGTGAATAATATGTGTTTCAATTTGTTGATATGTGTAAATGATGGAATGGGTATGGAACATGTGATATGACTTATTTTTTGACTTGAAGCACGTGACATGATTTATTTGATGGCTTTGTTGGCATGGATTTATTATGTGGCTTAACAGCATATTACGAATGAGAATTAAATAAAGGAATGGCTTTAATGAAATTTGAGAGCAAAGGTAGTACGATGTGGTCGCTGAGGATCACACGTACAACATGATGTGGTCTTTGAGGATCACACGTGCTGATTGAGAAATATGTGAAGAGCAAAGGTAGTACGATGTGGTCGCTGAGGATCACACGTACGACACGATGTGGTCTCTGAGGATCACACGTGCTGATTGAGAAATATGCGATGAGCAAAGGTAGTACGATGTGGTCGCTGAGGATCACACGTGCTGATTGAGTCCCCCGGGGAGACTGGTATGTTAGCTGAGTAACACACATAAGAAATATGCAAAGGCTGAGATATACAAAGGCTGATGAATGATGACTGATTAAGATCGTTAAAAGAAGAGTTCATAATAAACCTTGTTTGCAACTTGATCTACATGCCTTGATGTGCTTTATGTGTTGCATGTGAAGTGTTTACTGAGTACATGGCTCATGTGTTGTTGTTACCATGTTTTCAGGTACACATTCGGGATTCGGGTTGTAGAGTGAGATTTATCGTTAGTTTTCCATTATGAGTGGAATAAAAGAAACCTTTTTACTTTCAGATGATTTTTAAATTTATTTGAGTTTGTAATACCCTTGTTGGACGACTCAGAGTGACTAGTGTGACTTTTAAGCTTGATATTCAGTTGAATATTAATTCAAGTGTTGAATTTAACCTTTGATATCTTTGAGTTGACCTTTGATATTCTTACTTTGACTTTGACCTTGATCTTTTCGCCTTGTACCTTGATTAAGGTACGGCATGACGTCCCGGGAATTTGGACATCTACTTCTGCTGTTAGGTTGACTAGACGGCGTTAGTTGACTTTGAAGTATAGGATTTTCGGGGCGTCACAAAAAGTGAGTCCCCATCCACTTTTTATTTTTTTGGCAATTAAGACAGAGTGCAGAAAATAAAGATAGTTAAGGAAGGGCTGGGCCTCTGACTCCCTGTGCCGGAGTGTGAGCTTCCTTAACTACACACCTACTAACTTTCTTAATCTTACAGAAACATAACCCTAACAGCAAAGACTTACAAGACAAAATAATACTTTGACAGACTTGTGGACAACTGGTAATGTCCCTGAAGGCCTGAATCACCTCCATCAAGTCTGTGTTGATGGTAATGTTCTTCATGGATTTTCTTCTCGCTCTATCCAGCGCACTCTCTACCGCAAAAAGTTCTATTTAGAGAGCCAACAGTCCTAGCCCTGGTTGTGCATGTTGCTCCGTTTTCCTTCCATGCTGTAGCAGTATCCATCCAATGCCTCCTCTCAAAGTGTTGCTATGCCAAGCACCTTCGCAGCAGAACGTCCCATCCGATTCTAATGCCTGGTTGGAATCCTAGACAAACTCTAACTCTCGATTGGTGGTTGTTTGTAGGGTTCCCCCTGGAGCTAGAGTGTGCCATCTTCCCTCGCGTCCTCCTTTTGTAAGGAGACTGAGTTCTGTGCGGATCCATCCAGGAATTACGCCTGGATCAATCCACTCGTTGCTAATGGTCCTCCTGTTTCTTGCAATCCAGATGAACCAACAAGTAGCCAGAAATTCCTGAGAAAGTTTCAATCCGTTTTCCTTATCCTTCTAAATCAGCCTCATCCAGTTGCTGATCCATTGATCCATGGGGGTTATGCCATGTACATCCACCCGAATTCCTAAGGAGGACGAGAACTAAATGCGAGAGGCCCAAGTGCAGTCCATGAAAAGATGTTCCTTGTCCTCCATTGCCCCCTCCCCCCAGACACACATTGTGCACCATGGGCTGGTTCTTGGATCCCAACATGCTCGCTTCCCATTGAGCGGTAGCGCATCCTTCAAAATTCGCCAGACCAACACTTTCCATTTCTCAGGGGCCTCAATCGCCCAAAATATTTTCCAGAATCGTGTAGTGGTGATGTCATTGCTGCCTTCCCCTCCTGTGCCTTTTCGTTCCTCTGCAGACCATAGATGGAAATATACTAATTTCGTGGTGAGCATACCATTTCGGGTACCACCCAAGAAGACTACATCTTCCTCCACGTTCTCTCTGATAGGATAGGCCAAGATGGCCTCCAAAGAATTCTGTTCAAAGGTATGTCTAATTAATGGGATATTCCAACGTTTTGGGTGTTGGAGTATAAGCTCATTCATAGAGGATTGTTACCACTCTGTGGCATTTATGCCAGGATTGAGCTTAATTTCCCCATTGCCTATCCACCTGTGCCCTAGAATTCGGGTATGTGCCCCATTGCCCACTCTCACCCTCATGGCATCTCGGACCTTGCTCACTGCCATGCACATACTCTTCCAACCCCACGAGCCTATTGGGAGTCCCCATCCACTTGTAATTAGGGTTTGAGTATTTAGACAAATTTTTAAGGTAGAAAAACCCAAAATCCACAAACTTTTTAGCAATTAGCACAAGTAGGAATTATGGAACTATGGCCCTGTTCGGCAAAATTAGTGTTTAGATAGCGGATAGCGGTTTAAGCAGCGGATAGCGGTTTAAGTAGCGGATAGCGGATGCCTGTTCAAATGAGAATTGTGTTCGGTAAATTTAGCGGTTGAATTAACAGATTAATGTGAATTGACATAAAAGGATATCCATAATTTCCAAAGATAAATTTTTCAAAGGGTATTTTTTGACCGAAAAGTATGAAACATACTCCAAACGCTAAACGTTAACTTTATTAGCGCTTCACAAAACGCTCCTTAAAACGCTAAACGCTACTCAAAACGCTAGCTTACCGAACACTAATATTTATACAATTAGAGTTTTGACTTGGCCAAAACGCTAAACGCTACCCCAAACGCTACTGCCGAACACAACCTATATATATTGCTTGATTGGAGACACTGGAGTATTTGTGTGCTTGATTGGAGACACTGAAGCAGTGAAACGTTCCTGTGCGAATGAATTCAAACTTCAATTTTTTATTTTTTTTCCCTACTTAACACTTAAAGAGAATGCCTACAGAATGATTTTTTTTTTTTGTTATGAAGCCTACCATTTGGAATAGATAAAAAAGATGTCTACCATTTGGAATACCCATTAGTTGGTGCCTACCGTTTGGAATTTCCCTTATATTTTTGAAACTTATTTATTAATAGCTTTATAATAATATTTAATAAAAAATAGACAAAGTATTAAAACAAGACAAACTTGTTATGAATATATGAATTAAAAAATTGTTGGGGGGTGTCACACATCTTTTTTAACTAACTGGTAGGGTACAACTTTTCTATAATATATTCCTGGGTGACATTATATTTAACTAAATGACTCAAGGGTGACATTCCGGCTATTTTGGCTGAAATCCGACGAATTATATTGAAAAAGACAAAAATGCCCTTATTTTTCTATCTAATTTAATTTTATCCACCCTTCCTCCATCTTCCTCTCTTTCCCTCCTCCTCTTCCTCCACCCTCCTGAAGCTCAGCCGGAAACAATGGTGGCTCCTGATGGCCCTCAACATCGCCTTCGTCATCGTCGGCCAAGCCTCCGCCGTCCTCCTCAACCGACTCTACTACGCCCATGGTGGAAAAAGCCCTTTCATGTCAACCCTAGCCCAAACTGTCGGCTTCTCCCTCCTCCTCCTCCCTAAATCCTCCCCATCTCCAAAGACAACCCCCAGAAAAACACACACCATCTTCATCTTCATCTTCATCTTCCTTGGAATCCTCCTCACCCTCGACAAGCTCCTCTACTCCGTCGGACTCTGATACCTCTCCGTCTCGACCTACTCCCTCATCTCCTCCTCTCAACTCGCCTTCACCGCATTATTCTCGTTCCTCATTAATTCTAAAAAACTCACCCCTCTGATCATCAACTCCGTCATCATCGTCTCCCTCTCCACCGTCCTCCTCGCCATGAACGACGTCTCCGACGAGCCCTCCGGCGGCTCTCGGCTGAAGTTCGATGGAGAGATCGGTGGGCTCACTGGGTTTCGGCAGAGTTCAATTGGAGATTAATGAACTATGGAGGAAGAGAAAGAGGGAGAGGGAAAGAGAGGAAGATGAAGGGTAGATAAAATTAGATAGAAACATAAGGACATTTTCGTCTTTTTTCAACATAACTTGTTAGATTTCAGCCAAAATAGCCGGAATGTCACCCTTGAGTCATTTAGTTAAATATAATGTCGCCTGGTAATGTATTATAGAAAATTTGTGCCCCGCCAGTTAGTTAAAAAAGATGTGTGGCACCCCCAACAATTTTTTAATATCTAAATATAAGAGGAAGTGGAGAGAGAATAAAGACATATAAATTGAGAGAAAGAAAGGAATGAATATTTCATTGCCATCAAGGAAGTATTTATAATACAAGGATTCTTCATCACTAAGAATACTTCATTACTAAAAAAAGAAGAGTATGGACTTTCACACTATTATTTCATAACACTCCCCCTTGAATGTCCATTACCAAAAGAACATGCCTTATTAAAACCTTACTGGAAAAAAACCCAATAGGAAAAAAGAACCAGTTAAGGAAAAAGAGTACATAATTCTCAATATGCCTACATATGTTGCCTCATTAAAAACCTTTCTAAGGAAAACCCAATGGGACAAAACCTCAGATAAGGGAAAAATAGTACAACACGTATTTAACTCCCCCTGATGAGAACATCATTTAAGGTCTTGGAGTTGACGTAACCCGATCTTATTAACTAACTTCTCAAACGTCACAGCCGAAAGTGATTGGTAAATAAATCCACCAAATTCTCACAAGAACGGATTCGTTGAACAGTAATCTCATTTCTTTTTTGGAGATCATGAGTGAAAAAGAACTTTGGTGAGATATTGTAACGCCCCGGAAATTCAATTATAGAAAAGTCAAAGTCAAACTAACGTTAACAGACAAAACTTAGCGGAAGACTTCAAATTTAGTTTGGGCGTCACTGCCGTATCCCCAAAGGAACACAAGGCAAGAAAGGAAAACACAACTGTCTGCTAACGGTAACTACTAACAACTCAAAACAAAACTTTAAGACATCATAACGAAAACAATATAGAAAGATTCAAGGACTTCTAGACTCGTCGTCCTCACTTCTAATTCCCGTCCCCAGCATTTAGATCTTCACCTGAAAACAAAACATTTCAAAAAAATGAGGGGGAAATCTCAATAATGTCTACCCCTAACGTTTAAAACAGTTTAAGTTCATTTCAATTCATTTTGGGGAGAGGGATCAAATCAAACGTTTTACAAACCTTTAATCCCAACTGTTTCCTCAACCCATCCAATCCATATTTTAAGTTGCGGGCGGGATATCAAATCCCATAAAGAACATCGCCTACCAAAGGCATCAAACAACTATCCTATATCAGGGATGAAACCCTGATCTCCTGGCACATAACCCATACAGGCATCGAATCCTGGTCTCAGGGTTATCACCCGCATAAACATTAGCCTTTCAAAGGCATCAAACAATCGCCCACCAAAGGCATCATAGCATCTATCCTATATCAGGGATGAAACCCTGATCTCCTGGCACATAACCCATACAGGCATCGAATCCTGGTCTCAGGGTTATCACTCGCAAAACATTAGCCTGTCAAAGGCATCAAATCAACAACCCGCTTAATGTTTCCACTTTGAATTATTAATTCAGTAATCAAACTCATCTCACACTCTCAAGTCAAACCCAACCCAGATTATCAAAAACAATAATAAAACCACTTATAAAAGACCATCTCAATTTCTCTACTCATAAAACAAGGTACAACAATTACAAACAGTTATCCAAAACAGATGGTCATAATTCCACAAAAGTCCCCTTTCGGGATGCAATTATCCAAAACAGATTAGAAAACATTAAAACACATTTAAAGAGCACCCCGCTGGGGATTAGAGCATAGACAATTACCTGATATACTTCACAACACAGCAAAAAAAAGAACACACTTGAGTTCACTAACGTCACGCACTAACTCGGGCCTAGAATAGGAATAATTATCTAATCAAAACGCGTTCTAACGAAGTTAGTATTAACTATCAACTACCTAACCCATCCCCTAGGAACACTTAGGTTCCTATCATTTATGAAATTACACTTAACACCTCCAAGAAAACACATAACAAGATCACATATTATTTTCACTCAACAATTCTTTATAAATAAAAGCAAGCAGAGGACAGATTATAACGTTCACATAAAACGGGTCACAACTCGACTTCCCGACATCCTATGGGTCTGGTTCTGGACTTTTCGGAAACCTCGGGATGTCTACTAAAACTTTCATGTTGATGGATAAACCCAAATCAGTCCCGAAGGACTCTAAAAACACCCATCTTCACAATTGGTCCAGTTCTGACAAGTTCTGGTAAAACGGTTATAACTCGGGCTATACAAAACGAACGTTCGATCCGTAAAATTCCTGTGGTTTCTAACATCTAAGGGAACCTCCATCCAAAAGGGTTCGATCAAAGGACAACTATACTAATCGTGGTGACCCGATCTTTAGACCCTATCGAAACTGTCTCGATAACGGTTATTAATTAATTTGTTATTTTGGTTCTAACCTTTACTAAACGGTCTTGGGGTCCTAATTTGGACTTAAAACGATACTTAGGGTCTAAGATATAAAGTCCAACTTAATTTAGGTCCAACAATTAAACTTGTAGAAGTAAACTTATTAAAAACAAGGACACTTTAATAAAACTTTAATTAAAACTTAAGTCGTACAATGAAATAAAATTTCTTAGAACATAAAACACGTAAACAAAGTTTTAAAGACTTTAAAACATGAATTAGTTATAAGATTATAACATTACAAAAAGAATTTCACAAAGTAATACAAAGGTGGTTAAACATGCGGTTTTTTTAATCAAGATTCAAGAAAGACTTAGGTTACATGTAAAAGAAACATAAAGAATTTAGAAACATTTAAACTACCAATCAAGAATCCCAACAACTAATTCTTTTTACTAGACTCCATCAAGATTCATGAATTACTAAACAAGAATTGTACTTTTATTAAGTCAACCTAATTTATTTAACAACTTAAACATGAATAACCTTTAAAAGAAAACAAAGAATATATAAATTTCTTAACTACTATTCAAGAATTAACCTAGGTAATAAATTTCCAAATTCGTACATACAATAATATTGTGGTCTAAAAAGGTTCATATAAAGAATATAAAGAATATTAAAGAACAACTTTTAAACCTAATAACCAACTATTACAACCTAATCTAATTACAATTTACAACATAAAATTACACATAACAATTAATAATTTACACACAATTACAACAAGAAATACAATTACAAATAATTTCCCCTAATTACAAAATTACAGAAATTATAAACATAAAAAAAAATTATAACATTACAAATATATATAAATCAGATTTTTTTTTGAAATTAGAACAAGAAAAGAAAAGAAAAAAGAAAAGGAAAAACAAAGATAATATAGCAATAGAAATCAGTTATGGTTAGGGTTAGGGTTAGGGTTTTACGCAGAGGGTTAGGGCACGGCTGGGGAGGGTGGTGCGACGGCTGGCGGGCGGGGCGACGGGGATGTCGGTGTCGTCGAGGGCGGCGGTCACGGGTGGTGTTGGTGACGTCGGTGGTCGGAGGTGCAATGGTGCGTCGGTGGTGAGGTTTCGAACGGCGACAAGAAAGTCGTGGTTGTTCCCTTCGTGCGACGGCGACTCCGGTCGACTGGGGTTGGGGAGGCGGCGGCGACTGGCGTCGACGACGGCAGGGTCGTCGGTGGGGACGCGCGGCGGGGCGAAACAGGGGGATCGAGAGGGAGAAAGAGAAAGGAAGAGAAAGAGAAAGGAAGAGAGGGAGTGGTTGCGGCGGTGGCGTGTCGTCTGGTGGTGGTGGCCGGCGGTTTCAGAGAGAGAGCAAGAGAGAGAGGGGAGGGAAGGCTAGGGTTTGGTATTAGGGAGAGAGATTAGGGTTTGATTTGAGAGGGGTTTTTATACTAATACCCAATTTAGGCCCACTAATCTAATCTAATCCTAATCCAACCCATTTAAAACAATTAAAAACTGATTTTTCTAAAAACCCAATAATTCTAATAATAGTAATAATAATATTAATACTAATAATCATATAATCACATAGCAAATAATATTCACGTAATTAATCACATAATAATATTAACCAACGGAAATTTCTATTCTACCCTTGTTAGCCCCTCAACGGTCCTACGAGCTCAAGTGTTAGCATAAATAAACACAAACGAATAATAATAAAACACGAAGTCAAACATAATATACTAACGACGTCACAGTCAACATCTTTGGATTTTTTTCGGGGTTTTACAGATATGTTTTGTTCTATCACCTTTGATGTATCCTGCCTTTAATTGCGCTACACATGCAGCATTATCTTCATGTAAAATTGTTGGAATATCTTTCCCTGAAGATAAACCACATGTTCCCTGAATATGTTGAATCACATATCTTAACCAAACACATTCTCTACTCGCCTCATGAATTGCCAAGATTTCAGCATGACTAGAAGAGGTGGCAGTTATGGTTTGCTTCATAGACCGCCAAGAAATGGCAGTTCCACCACAAGTAAACACATAACTAATTTGAGATCGAGCATTATGGGGATCAGATAAATATCCGGCATCAGCATAGCCAGTCAAATCTGTTGTCACTTCATGAGGATATAATAAACCCATATCCATCGTACCTCAAACGTATCGAAATATATGTTTAACTCCATTCCAATGTCTTCGTGTTGGACACGAGCTAGATCTTGCTAACAGATTCACAGAAAAGGAAATATTTGGTCGTGTATGACTAGCAAGGTACATTAATTCTCCAATAGCACTTAAATACGGTACTTCGGGACCAAGGAGTTCTTCACCATCTTCTCGTGGTCTAAATGGATCCTTTCTCACATCAAGTGATCTCACCACCATAGGAGTACTTAATGGATGTGCATTGTCCATGTAGAATCTTTTTAGCACTTTTGCTACATAAGTCGATTGATGCACAAAAATGTCATTCTTACAATGTTCAACTTGTAAAGTAAGACAAAACTTAGTTTTACCAATATCTTTCATTTCAAACTCTTTCTTTAAACAAGCTGTTGCTTGTCGAACCTCTTCTAGAGTCCTAACAATGTTCAAATCATCAATATAAACTACCATTATAACGAAGTTGGATTTGGATCTCTTTATAAAAATGCATGGGCAAACAGGATCATTTGTATATCCTTCTTTCAAGTTTCAACAGATACTCACTGAGACGATTATACCACATGCGTCCAAATTGTTTTAACCCATAAAGAGATCTATTTAACGTGATTGAGTAAAGCTCTCGCGTGTTTGTGTTGTGTGCTTCAGGCAACTTAAATCCTTCAGGGAGTTTCATGTAAATGTCGTTATCAAGTTTTCCATATAAATAAGCTGTAACGACATTCATAAGATGCATAGTAAGATTTTAATGTATAGTCAGACTTAATAGGTATCGAAATGTAGTAGCATCAACTACAGGCGAGTATGTTTTCTCATAGTCGATACCTAGTTTTTGCGAAAACCCTTATGCAACTAAGCGTGCTTTATATCTCATAATCTCGTTTTTCTCATTTTGTTTACGCACGAAGACCCATTTGAATCCCACAGGTTTTATACCTGTTGGTGTACGAACTAGTGGTCTAAATACTTCTCTTTTTGTAAGCGAATATTGTTCTGCTTTAATTGCATCTTTCCATTTTGGTCAATCTTCTCTTCGTATGCATTCCTCAACCGACTTAGGTTCATGATCCTCATTTTCATTCATAATAGTGAGCACTACATTATATGAAAACACTTCATCGACGTCGATTTCATTTCGGTTCCATTTTATCCCAGTCATGACATAATTAATCGAGATCTCATCATTTTCGTGATTTTCGGGTACCTGATCTTGTGGTGAAACTCCCACATTTATCATGTTTGGGGACTCTTCTAGAGTCAATATTTCCTCATGTTGGTTATCATTATCATGTGCTCCTTTTCTTTTCTGAGGATTTTTGTCTTTGGAACTGACTAGTCGACCACGTTTTAATTGTTGTCTAGATTCTTTAGCAATAACACGTTGTCCTACTGGGACATCAATCTGAATAGGAGCATTAGCAGCTGGGACATGGTATTTAGTAACTCTATGTGGGTCAGAAAAAGCGTTTGGCAATTGATTTGCTAAAGCTTGTAAACGAATTATGTTTTGAACTTCCAGTTCACACTGTTTTGTACGTGGATATATATGCATATGCAATAATCCGTCCCAATTTATCTCCTTGTCCAACTGCTTAGTTTCTCCTCCTAATGTTGGGAAAACTGTTTCATCAAAGTGACAATCGGCAAACCATGTCGTAAACATATCTCCAGTTAAGGGTTCGAGATACTTAATCATAGATGGAGATTCATACCCAACATATATTCCCAATCTTCTTTGGGATCCCATCTTGGTGCGTTTTGGTGGGGCAATAGGTACATATACTGCACATCCAAAAGTTCGTAGATGAGATATATTTGGTTCATGGCCAGAAACCAATTGTAGGGGATAACATTCATGATAACCTGTTGGCCTTATTCGGATCAATGTTGTGACATGCAATATGGCATGCCCCCAAGCACAGGTTGGAAGCTTTGCTCTCATAAGTAATGGTCTTGCAATTAATTGCAATCGTTTGATAAATGATTCTGTAAGCCCATTTTGTGTATGAACATGTGGCACAGGATGTTCGACCTCTATGCCAATTGACATGCAGTAGTCATAAAAGGTTTTGGATGTAAATTCACCGGAATGATCAAGACGAATTTTCTTGATTGAACGATCTAGAAAATGTGTTCGTAACTTAATCAATTGAGCAAGCAATCTTGCAAATGTCAAGTTACGGGTTGACAATAAACACACATGTGACCATCTTGTTGATGCATCAACTAAAACCATGAAATATCTAAACGGTCCACATGGTGGGTCTACAAGACCACAAATGTCACCTTGTATACGTTCCAGGAATGAAGGGGATTCAACCCCTATCTTAGCCAGTGATGGCCTTATGATTAATTTTCCTTGAGAGCAAGCGCCGCATGAGAACTCATTAGTTTGAAGGATCTTTTGGTCCCTTAAAGTATGTTCATATGAGTTCTTTATAATTTTGTGCAGCATTGTTGATCCGGGATGCCTCAATCTATCATGTCATATGATAAACTCTTTTTCATCTAGTAAACTTCTGGTTTACTAGAGCATGTGCTTCAATTGGGTTAATCTTTGTGAAGTATAACCCTGATGATAATGATGGTAACTTTTTCAACACACACCTTTTTCCCAATACAATTTTTATAATATGCAAATATTCAACGTTATTTGCACTAGTTGTCTCAATATGATATCCACTTCTGCGAATATCTTTTGAAACTTAATAAGTTTCTTTGATACTTGGTGGAATATAGTAATATATGAGCTCTTCCGGAGCCTTCAATTGAATTTGAACTACCCGATATAGTACTTACATTTGCTTCTTGCATCAATAAACAAGAAAAATATTTCTTATTTTTCAGAATAGTGTGTGTTGTTGCACTGTCTTCAAAGCGCATATCTCCTCCTTTGTTCATTACTCCAATTGACGAAGTATCCATGATCTTCACTACAATTAAGGTAAGAAGAAAGAAATTTGATATTATGCCAAAAGTCATACATTTAGGAATAAAAATTCTGGAACAACATATAGCTAGCTAAAGGAAAAGTAAAAGTTATAACGATATAGGTAACATAAGTCCTGCTACAAAATTTCCAATCGGAAACCTATAAGGTAATATCCTAGTCCATAAAAGTCTCGTCATTGCTACATCAATGGGTCCATCTTCTTGCATAAAAATTTTTCTCTATCTGTTTTCCTTTGTTCCTTAATGATGCTTGATAGAGATCCACAAGATGTTTGGGCGTACGACAAGTACGTTACCAATACCCGTTTCCTCCACAGCGATAACATGAGCTTTCCTCAATATTTTTGGCTTAATAATTTTTGGTGTCCCACTTCTGGTGGGAAGATGATCTTTTGAAGGAGTTGTCACGATCATAACCACGACCACGACTAGGACCGCAACCTAGACCACGACCACGTTTACCTCCATGACCATGATTACTGGCAGGACCTCTATTACCTCTGTGGTTATTGGGGTTATATGTTGCCACATTCACTTCAGGGAATGTGGCAGAGCTAGTAGGGCGACTTTCATGACTTTTCATCAAAAGCTCATTATTTTGCTCAACTACTAGCAGACAAGAAATTAGTTCTGAATATTTCTTGAAACCCTTTTCACCATATTGTTGTTGTAGAATCACATTATTTGCATGAAAAGTGGAAAACGTTTTTTTTTCCCAATAGACACTCGTCTGTGATTGATTCACCACACAATTTCAGCTGTGAGGTAATTCGAAAAAGTGTTGAATTATAGTCAGCTACAGATTTGTAATCTTGAAATCTGAGATGCATCCAATCATGTCGGGCTTTTGGAAGAATGACTGTCTTCTGGTGGTCATATCTTCCTTTTAGACTCTTCTATAACTTAAATGGATCTTCAATCGTGAGATACTCTATTTTAAGACAATTATGGAGGTGGTGGCGTAAAAAGATCATAGCTTTTGCCTTATCTTGAGTGAGCGGAGGCTTTGTTGTCCTTTATTATGGTTTCTCCCAAATCCTTGGCAGCCAAATGGATTTCAGCATCAAGCACCCACGATAGGTAATTTTTGCCACATATGTCAAGTGAAATGAACTCTAGATTGGCCAGGTTGGACATGATACTATAATAAACAGATAAATGATATGTTAGGGGCAAAGATATCCAAGTGAAAAGAATAGAATATATGTAAAATTTTAAATTGAACCTAAAATAGCAAGAAGAAAAAGAAAGAAAAAAATGAATCATAATCATGGAAAAGAAATCAAAGATTATCATGTGAAATTAAAGATTATCAACAATTATTAAAGCGGCAAGATATATCATGTGAGTTTTCATACGCCTAAATAAAATGTATGGTTTGGAACGTAAGCGGCAAGAAATCAAATATTATCAACATTTGTGCATAACATAAGCGACAAGAAATCAAAGATTATCAACATTTGTGCATAAAGGGTGGAAACAATAAACGGGAATATAGTAATATTATACAAAAAATTAGACATATTAGACAATCATTTATAGATAATACTCTTCTAATAATTAACAGAAAATGCTCATAAAAAATACAATTATTAATTGATGACATAATTAAGAAGATATTATATACCGAAATTAAATATTTGCAGTGAAGTGAACTTCTGATTCACCAACAACATTATATAAAATTTAATATTTATGGTAGGGTGAACTTTTAGTTAACCGATGATATTGGAAGAGACATATTCAATATATATCATATATGGTGAACTTCTAGTCACCAATGAAATTGGATTAAATTCTCATTATTCGGATGATCTTCTGGTTCACCAATGATATTAAAAAACTTTTGAATATCAAAGTGAAATTCTGGTCACTAATAAAATTAGAAAAAATGCTTAAACAAAAATTATAAATTACAAATAATTGTCTGATAAAGTATTATCTCAAATTATTATAACCATAAAATTATGCAATTAGTCGAAAAATAAAAAGAAAGGTAAATTATAAAGCGTCATAGAAGTTAGCCTAATTTAATAACTAAACAAAAGGGGGCGATGCGTGAATTGGTGCTTTTAGGCGTAAAAAAAAGGGTTTGTATTCAATAATAAGAGGATGTGTAGATAAAGATAAAGTGAAATTGCATAAGGATACAAGATGCAACAATCTACAGATGGACCGACATGAATTACCTTACATGGATATGAATGCATTAGGAGTTTGGCAGGTGAAAAATTGCATGACATTCAAAGTCCACATATGGTAGATGAACAATTACCTTGAATCGAGAAAATGGGAAAATAGAAACAAACAAATACAGGTTAAATTCTCCACATAGAAGAGCTCGTGCTGATAACGTGTTATGAATATATGAATATAAGAGGAAGTGGAGAGAGAATAGAGACAGAGGAATTGAGGGAAAGAAAGGAATGAATATTTCATTGCCATCGAGGAAGTATTTATAATATAAGAATTCTTCATCACTAATAATACTTCATTACTAAGTGTTAGGGATCAGATTCAGATCTATTGCCAGTTGTTAGTCAGTTGTTAGGGCATAAAATAGAGCAATATATGCAAAGGAAGGAAATATAGGATGATTATGGGAATCGAGGATAATAATAGAGAGCAAGAACAAAGATATATGGGGGAAACAATATTTTTACGTGGGAAACCGAATAACTCGGAGAAAAACCCATGGGCGACAACCAATATCCACTAGTAGAAAAAGGAGATATTACAAGAGGTAAAATTTGTGTGAACTCTCGTAGACTCTGGCAACCTAGAGATGAGTAAGGTGAAGATGTGGAAATAATATCGTACCTCCCTCGTGGGGAGTTTTGAAGGCTCTCACATCTGTTACATTAATCGTTTGCCGCATATTACAAGGAGAATAAAGACCTCTATTTTTTTCGATTTTCAATTTTTTCGCTACATTTTTCTTCTAGCATAATCAAGGAAGCAATAAACTATATACACACAAACAAATAACCTAATCTACCAAATAACGCCTACCGCAGCAACGACGCCATTGTTCGGTTGCAGTGTTTTTGTGTTTTTGTGAGGTAAGGGTTGTCGGTACGCAAGGATGGGTGTTAGGCTTGACAAGGAAATCGGTTTGGGTTTGGGTTTTCTCAATGCGGAAAGCAGTAAATTATGTAAAGGAAAGCAAATTAACTATACTAGCATGGATTAATGTAAAGCAACAAAAACATGAAATCAAATAAAGCATGAAATCAAGAAAGCAATTAAGAGCAATGAATGAAAAACTGGAATGAACAATGAAATTGGGACAAGCAATTATACCTTTGATAAACAAATCTTCACTAATTCTTCAATCTACAATTGGATTTCCACCGAACAAACAAGAAATTGTGGATTGGATTACCAAGGATCCCCAAATTCTCACTAGAAAGTAGAATTGGTAACCCTTGACCCTCCTCCTCACTAAAAGTGGATTGGTTGTGAATATCACTAGAAAGCTTGAAATCAAGGCATCAATGACAATTGAAAGAAGAGAGAGAGAGAGAGAGAAAGAGAGAGAGAGAGAGAAAGCTTTGAAAATGCTTCAATGGAAACTTGCTTGAATTAAGAAAGCTTGAAGAAAGTTTGAATACAAATGCAGGAAATCAAAGAAAGCTTGAAGAACAATTAAAATGCTTAATGAAAACTTAGAGAAAGCAATAAACCTAATCTAACCTAATTATAAACTAATACTACTTAAATCCTCAGCTGAATACAAGTGGGTATTTATAGAAGGAGATAAAATATATCAGCCAAAACCCTAAACTAAGCAGAACAGTCGCGCGTCAATTTTCCGTAGAAGTCACCCATCGCAGGCGTGACACCCTTGGTCGCGGGCGCGACCAGGGTTTGTCCAATCGTCCGTTGCTTCGCTCATTCATACTTCGCAGGTGTCACATGCTAAGTAGCGGGTGCGACCAAACTCTGTCACGGGCGTGACATAATCAATCTTGGGCGCGACCAGCTACTGCCGTCCCTGCCTTAGCTCACTCAGCATCAGGTCGCGGGCGCGACCTATATTGTAATGGGCGCGACGACCATCTGGATTTTTCCCCTGTTTTGCACCAAAATTTGACATGGAGTTTCCGGGTCGGTTTTGCCTCGGTTCTCGGGTCGGCTCGGGAAATCACTCGGGATTCCCTAAAAAGCCTCAATTAAGCCCAATTTCCTTCTAACTTATTATTTTCCTACAAAACATTAAATTATCATATCTAATATATATCACCAGAGCTAAAACAAGCAAGACTCCCTATAAAAGATATAAAATTCGGCTCGAAACGAGACCGAACAAATACCGACCTCCCTCGTGGGAGTTTTGAAGGCTCTCACATCTGTTACATTAGTAGCTTGCCGCATATTACAAGGAGAATAAAGACCTCTATTTATAGTAGAATGAAGGAAAAAGAAACTAGGTTAAATATTACAAAAAAACCTAGAAATAAAAGGGAGTAACCGCCGCAGACAAACCACGCCGCCTTGGGACGCTGGTAGCGCTATATGGGCATTGGCGTATCTCACGTGTGTAACTCTTTGAGGCTGGCAGCGAGTAAACAAAGGGGCAACGTCTTCCTTCCTTCAAATTGATTTTGGGCCATAAAATCCAACACTAAGAAAAGAAGAGTATGCACATTCACACTATCATTTCATAACAAAACCTTATTAATTTGATCATAAAACTCAATTTTTGTTTTCTTGAAGCTCACTCTTGATAACTTTATAAATACAAAATCGTTGCTAGAATAATTCTTAACTAGACGACATTTCATTTCAATTGTTCCTCATAAAGTTAAGAGATACAAACAACCAATTGGAACTACAAGCTAAACAAAAAGACAAACTTTTATTTTTTAAAAAAAAGATAAAGTAAAAATAAAAATACTACTTGAGGACAACATAAATAAACCTTCATTATAATACAATGAATTTAAATTAAGTTACTCAAAATAAACAACATTAATGAACACTAAAGACTTCACTCTTGGGGCAACTTAACACAATTTCTCTTCCACAATTCTTCCGTCAAGTCTAATCTGAGTTGTACATGAGCTTTCTCGTCTTGGACCCTATCTATTTGTTGTAAGTAAGTATCCCAACAAAGATGACGTCCACGTTGAACATTAGTGAGAGGAGTAGCTTCGTCAAGCTCTTCGTATTCAAAACTAAGACCATATGTGTCACGTTCATCCTCAACAATCATGTTGTGGTGTACAACACAAACTAACATGATTGGTGTAAGGTCATCCTTCTCAAGCAATCGAGCAGGGTCACGTTTTGTTCCAAAATGAGCTTGTAGGACTCCAAAGGCTCGTTCGACATCTTTTCTGTAGGACTCCTGACGTTGAGCAAATAATTTTTGTTTGGGCCCTAGCGAGGCGGAAACTGTTTTCATGAAGGTAGCCCATTTGGGATAAATTCCATCGCCTAGATAATAACCCATTTTGTATTACGTATTGTTGAGAACATACTCGCATTTTGGAGCCCAACCATTATACAACTCAAGGAAAACATTGGAATGGTTGAGGACGTTGATGTCATTCATAGCTCCCAGAGTTCTAAAGAAGGCATGCCAAATCCATAGATCATGTGAAGTAATTGCTTTAAGAATAATTGTCGACACTTTGTAAAGTCTTTTTTCAAATGATTGCCTCCAACTCACTGGACAATTCTTCCAAGTCCAATGCATGCAATAAGTACTCCCTAACATATAAGGAAAATCACGAGATTCACCAACCTGTAATAGCCAATTCACATCAGCTTGGGTTGGCCTTCTTAAGTACTCAGGTCCAAATATCTCAACAACACCCTCAACAAAACTTTTCAAGCACTCCAAAGAAGTTGTCTCTCCAATCTTCAAGTACTCATCAACACACTCGGCAAATATTCCGTATGACAACTATCGAATGGTCGATGTACACTTAGTTAGCGGTGTCAAGCCACGTCGTCCAGTAACATCATACCTCAACTTGAAGTAGTCATATTGAGTCTCTAGGGCATTAATTACACGAAGGAATAAAGGCTTTCGCATTCAAAATCTGCGACGAAATAATTCTTCTGTGTACATGGGCTCTTCTGCGAAATAGTCACGCACGAGGCGATCGTGAGGTTCATATCTATCCCTTTTTATGACTCTCCTTTTCTTTGAAGTTGATGAAGAAGAAGCCTCCAATTGTTGTGTAGCTTGAGCGATTGCAGTCACTAAGTGTATTCTCTCCTCATCTAACCGGTGAATTTCCATATATTTTCGAATGAATACGCTCGAGGAGTCAACCTCATTGTCATCATGATTGGTGTCGTGGATAAGCCATTTCAACATTTTGTTTGATGAAGAACTTGATGTTGACATAGTTTCCAAACTACAAATCATCACATTTTGTAGACGCTGAAATTTTGTCATTTAATTCAACTTTATAAATATTGTAATTTATTTTGAGTTTATTATATTTTGAATAATTTAAAAAAATGCCAAGAATTTTAAAATGCAAAAATGATGAAGAATATCCCCAAAATCAACCAAATCAAATCCCTCTTTTATTTCATCCTTCATCATTCTTCCAAATCAAATAAAATCAACCTTTATTTGATTTTATCCTCCCAATATTCTTTCATTCACCACCATAAATAAATCTACCTCCACCACTATAAATACACCCTCATTTCCACTCTTTTTCGACACCTCAAAATCATCCTAGGAGTATTGACACTAGGTGATTTTATCTTTCTTCTCCTCCCTCCTCCTTCTTCTCATCATCATCATCTTGCATTCATAATCTTGGCATTAACTTGAGGTTAGTATTGTTTTTTTCTTCTTATTTAATTCTCATTTTATTATGATGTAAATCCAACTTAAATAATAATATTGATGCTCTAATCAAATTGACTAAATGTTAACTTGTAAATATTTATGCTTATATTCTTTTATTTTATTTTATTAGTTGCATTTATTTGTTTTACTTTATTTTTTGCATTTAATCATCTCATTTGTATGCGCTACATAATATTGATTAATCTAATTAATTCTCCTCTTCTACTCTTTTCTTTAAATTAACCGATTTAGTAGAGTCCGTTCTTTGAACGGGCGAATTCGAGGGTTTTACTTTCGAATTCATAACCTTACCGCCGGATCCGAATCTCATGGTTCGTGGTTTATGGAGTTTAAATTTGAGTTTATTAATTCTCATTAAAAATTAATTGGCGACTCTTTTTATTTTATTATTTTGATTCACTTGAACATCATAATAAAATGTATTTAAATCCCTTCTAAGAAAAGACACCCCTTTCGATTCGCCGTACACCGCGAGGGATAACGGGGATTTCCCCAGGTTCCAAAAATGGCGACTCCACTGGGGACTTACTTTAAGAGGGTAAAACTTGAAAAACCGGTTTTTTAAATTTTCGAGTAGAAAAGGATAAATTAATTTTTGTAATTTTTATTATTTGGTTAGGCATCAAGCATACGGACCTCCATCTTGATTTTTATAAATCGGGATGAACACAAAGGTACCATCTAGGTTAACCCTTTTTCCCTTTTGGGTAAAGTATATTTCCGAATTCAAGGAATGAACCTCACATTTCGAGAAGTTCGTAAATTGCTTTCCCACTCATGAAGCACTCCAAATTTTTTGGGATTATGAATTTACATTTTCCCTTTAATTTTGCGAGAAACACACGGGTCACATTACTATGAACTCCATAGAATTTGTGACGAGTGAGAGACATGATTATGTTAGTTTTAGGTATCTGACCTTAAACCCATGAATATGGAACCTCGGTTAGGTGCATTACCCATTTTGTATGCTATGTGCATGCTTGTTGTGATATACGTAAATTATGTGCTATATGTTTTTCTTTTTTTAAGAGTCGATCTCATAAGGTCTTTTCCCCTAAACGCCGCTCTAGTTTGGGCAATAGTCATGCAAAAGTTAAAGAAGACCTAGAGGTCTCTCTTGGGCCTGAATCAAAGAAGTTTGATTAAACCCAAGATCTTAGCTTGACTTTGTCCAACCCTTGGTCGTATTTGGGCCCATAAAGTGTGTATCCGGTCATTATTCGAATCTGAGTTCATTAATACTTTAATGTCGACTTGATCTTATGGTGGTCCGATGGACCTTCCTCGTACATAATCTCATCCTAGGTTAGAGGTCATCATGCAAGCCCAATGTTGGGTGAGTCAAGTCAAAAGGAAGAAATTAGCATATAGGCATTGTTTGCGTTAGGTTGTCCCATATAAATCACTAGGTCTTTGGGTAGGTCAATGTCAGGGTTAATTTTGAGGTCTATGGTTTCCATACAGGCAAAATAGGACCCAAACAGCAAAGAGTTAAGTCCTGGGCTAGAGTCGGATCTCAAAGGTTATCAAACTTCTCACCAATCTCATTCACACCACCAAGCGCAGGCTTGTCTCTTGTCCTTGATATTGATTCCGACACTCCTTCTCAAACTTCATTAATAACAAGCGATACTGTGTCCATCCCTTCCAACTTCATGGCTGAAGAAGAAGCTAGGGGACAACCCGTCACTGCTGCGGACCTTTCTGATGCGGTGCGGGACATCCGTACTTTAATAGAAACACGATCCAACCAACATGATCGTAGGATAGAAGGGGTCGTCCAGGCCATTCAAACAATCAATGACAGATTAGGCACAGGGTAGGACCTAGAGGATGATGATAGAAGTGTGGGCACTGAAAAGACTATACCCCGGGATGAGCAACTTGCGCCATTTCAGGACAACAGGGTTGATAACCTGCAGAACATGCTGAGGCAAATCCCTCAATTTAGGGAACATTTCTTGGACATTTTCTTACCAACTGCTCCTCAGGCCAAGCTTCCTGACAAATTCTTCTTGCCCGAGAAGAAATTTAAGGCCATGGAGAACCCCACGCATCATGTGCGTAGCTTCGCGCACATGATGGCCTTAAAGGAAGTAGACCCTAGTCTGTATGCTCATGTCTTCCCTTGGACTTTGAGTGACGAGGTCCTGAAGTGGTACTACACCCTTCTAGTAGATACCCAGGAGAATTGGGAGGCCACTTACAAGGCCTTCATTCAACAATACGTAGCTAGTCAAGATGCTGATGTAACCATGAGTGACATGGCGGCAATCAAACAAAGTGAAGGAGAGTCATTCACGAGTTACTTTAATCATTGGAACGTTCAAAAGGCCTTGATGACTGACAAGGTAACCATGGACTATCAAATCCAGGTGTTTATACAAGGGCTTAGGCCAACATATGCTAGCTTGATGGAATGTCAGTTAATCCCACACTTTTCAGCTCTAAAGAAGCTGAGATTAATGGTGGAGGCCAAGATAGAAGAAATGCTCTAATCCGGGAAGTTGTCACTGCCAATCGCAACATAGAAACCTAATTTGAACATGGCTTACTACAGAGTCAAACGGGGTCTTTCCAAAACCCCTATCTGCAAAGATCAATTAGGCGATCCCCTCATGTTGCGTCTTTTCTTTTCATGGCAATCGTCTTCATTTTCAGAGTTAGTTGGGACATCTCCCAAGCAATTTTTTTTAATGTATTCATCTTAGTTGCATTCAATAAAGATGAAACCTTTCATGATTGTGACTCTTGTCTTCCCTGACCCTTCATTTGCTTCTAAACTGCTAAGGAAAGAATTTTGTGCTTGCATTCCTGATTTGAATTGAAGAGCTCACTCATCCATATGACCGTCCAAGTCTGACTCATCCCTCTGCTCACATTTTCCATTCCATGTCACATCTTGATCACACCTTCTTTATGCTGTTGCACCCTACCCCGAGTCCAAGGTTAATAGAGAGAAGAGAGGCTAACTTCACCGCCAAAGCGAAGTTAGGCAAAAGGAGAGATAAATAAAAAAGAGTGAGGCCAACTTGAACACTCATCTAACAAGTTGGGCAAAAGGAGAGGTAAATGAGTGAAAATTAAGAGGAGATAAGCTAACCTGAACACTCAACCAACAGGTTAGGCAAAAGGAGAGAATTCAAAGCGACCAATAGTCTTTAAAATTGAATCTCACTTTCAAATAAATCATGTAGCTGAAAATGACATGCCTATGATAGAAGGTTTTCACCCTTTACCACCTACATCATCACCACCTTCATTCTCACCTAGCCGCTTTACCTACATTATTACCTTCTCACACCATCTTCTTAACCACCACCACGAACCTGGTCATTCATTTTATGTCCATCTCTTCCCTAAATCCATTTAAGCCAACTAATGTGTTGCGGGTGATAAATATCATGGAAAAGAGAAATATAAATTGGGTTGTCGAGTTCAAAAAAAAAAAATACAAAACAAATACAAACAAAAAAAGAGAAAGAAGGAAGCAAAAATAAGAGGCATAAGAGGCAATTGTCGGTTTACATTGGTCACTCACACACATCCCAAAACCTTCCCGTCAAACCTTCACACCTATCCTTCCCATTAAACTTTCGACACATCTCAAAGTCCTTCTTAAGGCATCAATCAAAGTTGCACCTGTTGAACTACGACTGGCCAGATTCCACAATGGATACGTAGGAGAACCTCTTTGAGGCCCGGCCGCTGCAATTCACTTTAGAGAAAATCCTTCATCAAATAATTTGGTCTTTGAGAGATAGAATAAAGAGTGGCTAGCTCGAAAACTTCACCAAGCGAGCTAAGCAAATGGAGAGGAAATCTTGGTCTCTAATGACACTCACAAGATTTCTTTCACCAAAGCACACCCACCTTTTCCCATCAAACTTGGATCACCCTTCATACATAAATCCATCAAACCATAGTCGTTTGACCATCTCTTCCCTTACGAGATAAACCCACGAGACATGATGCTTCATCCATAGACCATCCCGTCCATTCTATTAGCTCGAACCTTTGTCCATCAAACTACCCATCCATTCATTTGATCACTACTCTCGCCTTGCCCACCGTTGGGGCCTAACTATTCACAAACATGCTTTCTATACCACCGTTCCTACCTTTTCTATATCCTATCGTTCATTGTTCCTTATCTTGTGAGCTCTTCTGATTCGGTCATTAGTGCATGTATGAGATTCGTCAGTTAATCCCTGTGTTCGACCTCGTTTCGAGCCGAATTTCTTCTCTTTTATGGGTATATTTGCTTGTTTTAACCCCTATTTAAATATTAGATATAATGATTTGGTGTTTTGTAGGAAAAGAAGGAGTTAGAAGAAGTTTGGGCTTAATTGAAGGTTTTTAGGGAATCCCGAGCTATTTCCCGAGTCAAACCAAGTCAACCCGAGCCGAGACCCGAGTCAAACCAAGTCAACCCGAGCCGAGAGCCGAGGCGAAACCGAAGCCGGGAATTCCATATCAAGATTGGCGCAAAACAGGGGAACGGTACAAACTCAAAGGTTTGAAATACGTGTGTCTTCACCCTTTGGTTCATAACTCCTTCGTTACAACTCCGATAGCTCTGAAATTTTAGGAGCTTAAATTACACACCGAGAGCTTTCCATCGATATCTTACGGGCCTAAAATGGAGTTCGGATGAAGAAGTTATGCACGTTTGAAGTCGGCAGGAAAAAGCGCGAGCGCTTGCTCGCCGAGCCATCTGGCTGGCTCGCCGAGCAGGGTGGCTCGCGAGCCACTCTGTCTATGACAGCGTCTTTGCGATTTGTCCTAGGGTTTTGGGTTATATTTTTCCTACTTCTATAAATACCCACTTGTATTAATCTAAATTATCAATGAGCCTAGGTAGTTTAGGAGTAGAATTAGATTTAATTGCTTTCCTTTATTTGCTTTAATCTCTCTTAATTGTTCTTCAAGTTTTCAATTGTTCTTCATTGTTCTTCAAGCTTTCTTTGATTTCTAGCATTTGTATTCAAACTTTCTCAAGCTTTCTCAATCTCTCTCAAGCTCTCTCTTATCTTCATTGAAGTGTTTTACAAGTTCTCTCTCTCTCTCTCTCTCTCTCTCTCCTCTCTAATCTCCATTGTTGACTTGTTTTCCAAGCTTTATAGTGTTAGCCACAATCAACTCCATTTTTAGTGGGGAGGAGGGTCAAGGAACTCCAATTCTACTTACTAGTGAGAATTTGGGGGATTCTTGGTAATCCAAACCACAATTTCTTGTTTGTTCGGGGGAAATTCAAGTGTAGATTGAAGGTTTATTGAAGATTAGTCATCAAAGGTATAATTTCTTGTCTCTAATTTCATTGTTCATTCTAGATTTCCATTCCTTGCTTTAATTGCTTTATTTGATTTCATGCTTTTAATTGCTTTCTTTATTATTATCTTGTCTAGATTAGTTTATTGCTTCATTTACATAATTTATTGCTTTCCGTATTGAGAAAAACCCCTTTACACAAACCGATTATCCTTAATCAAGCCTCACACCCATCCCTGTGTACCGACAACCTTAACTTATAAAACCACAAAAATTACAACCGAACAATGGCGCCGTTGCCGGGGATGGCGTTATTTGGTAGATTAGGTGATTGGTTTGTATGTAAATAGTTTAATTGCTTCCTTGATTATGCTAGAAAAATGTAGTCAAAAAAATTGAATATCTGAAAAAAAAAATATATATCGAAAAAAAATAAAAAAAAAGAGATGACATGTTTTAGCTTCCCTCAAAATGAGCAAGAATTATTTTGTGATTATCGTGATAGATTAAATGATTATCTTGCTTATTGGGCTCCTCATGGTTATATTTATTCTAATTGGGAAATGTTAGTTGTGACTAATGAGGGATTGAACTTCGAGACCCGTTCTCTTCTGAATTACTTTGATTTCAATGTTGAAAATGAGTATCGGGCTTGGGAATTATTTGATTGGTTGTACACGGATACTCGTCAATTTGGGGAGACTTTTTATTCATCGGGTTCTTACTTTGGTAATCCGTGTGCTCTTCATGCTCAATTGCACTATGAGAAACGTTATGATCTTTCTCCATGTGATGATGTTGAGTCTCATCATTTGTGTGTGCATTGTGAATCTCCGTCTCATGCTTCCGAATCTTGTAGACTAGATAAAATTGGTGCTGAAATAGTTGGTTTACAAGATAGGATGAATAAATGCATGCAAGAATTTGAACACGTGCTTAAACCTAGGGTGGAAACTTATCTTGCACAATTGGTTGATTCAAATGTTGAAATAGGTCATTCATCGTCTTTGAGTCCTGAAATGCATGTTGATTCTGCTGTGTATGATGAGGATGAGGATTATTATAACCGACCATGCCTTGGACTATTTAGTAATTCCTTAGCTCTAGCCCCACGTAGTGAGCATGAGGAACATGATGATTATGTGTGTGATGATGTAGAATTAGTTGAAAACATGCTAGATGATGAACCATTGTCCACACCCTTGTCCATGCCTTTGTGTGAAGAAAAAAATGAGTTTATTGAATGCTATGATGCTTGTGATATAATTGAGCATGATCTTGTTGAGAGTGAAATCGAATCCTTGGTGATTGAATGTGTGCTTGACACCGATTTGTTCACTTTCATTGATAATTATTGCATTAGCGAGGCATTAGCTACCCTTTCTTGTAAATCCATTGATGTGCAATCTTGTGATGATGAACTTGAGTCTATGGGGATTGATCCTAAGTGTTTGGACTTGGTTTGTGACAATGATATTTTTGATGGTGATATGCTTTATGAGTCGTTGTTTGCATCCAAGTCTTCCCATGAGCATGTCCATAAATGTGTTGTATTGCCTCCTTTCGTTGATTTGTATACCCAATCTCCATTTACGAGTCAATGGGAGGATCCATTTGTCATGTCTTCTTTCACCGTGCCTAGAAAAGTCTTGTATATTCATGAATTTCATAAGTTCTATGACTTTTCTAAGGCATTTGATAAATTGTTAAGGGCACTAATGTTTGTTTATGTGCTATTGCGAGTGTGCTCTTACCACCATTCTGAGATGCATGAGAGGATGCATGATTTGTTACTCAGGCGTTGAATGGTTACGACATGATGCGATATCTTGAGGTGAGAAGGAGTGAATTTCTTGATAAGATGCCTTTGAGGTAATATCCTTCCTCACCCTTCTTGTATAATTAGTGAGTTGGTCTTTCTTTTCTTCTTTTATTTTCTTTTTGTGTGTGTCTTTGTCTTTAATTTTGGGGTGCTTGCTTACCTACATTTCCATTTTGAGGACACGACCTCTTTGTGTTGGAGTGGGAGGGTAGTATGTATTCAGGTATTCGAGTCTAACAAAAGAAAAAAAAAAGAGTCGTTTGTAAATATTTTAGTTTGTTTTCTTAGTTCATTAGTCCTTAGTGTCTTGTATAGTTTGTTTTCCTTTTGATCTTGCATGTGAACCATCACTCATAGTATGCTTTTCTTGTTTATTTCTAACCTTGGTGTGATGTTCCTTGGATCGTGGATTGAGTGCTTTTATTGAAAATTCGAGGTAACCTCTTTCCACCTCTCTTTATGTGAATATATCGATAATTCATGATGCATGCTTGATTTTCTTTTGGGTGGCGAACCCTGAGTGTGAATGTTGGATATATATTGTTGTTGGAGTCGTGTGGGCTCAGTCGCCACCGCTTTTTATGTGATAAGTGTTTTATATATATGTTTTGTTGGTTTTCTACCTGCATGACACCTTTCTTCTCACAATGGGGACATTGTGATGTCTTGTGTTGGAGTGGGGGGTGATATCTTTTATTGTTCATGGGTAGATTACCTAGTTTTGAGTCTTTTTTTTTTTTTATCGTAGTTTGTGTCTAAAAATTGAAAATTTTGTGTGTGAAAAGAAAAGAAAAAGGGAAGAAATGTTGTGAAAAACCCAAAAGTTGTTTTTCTTTTTGAAGATGTGTCCGTTCACAGTTGTGTAGATAGTTGTCTTATCAGTTGATTCAATCAGTTAGAAGCGGCCGGTATGAATAATGATGGGCCTTAGGAAGGATTTTTGCCATGACTTATCTCTATTAGACCTCTACATGGAATGGGAAAGCGGAATCCTCAAATCTTACACGCTTTGACTGTGTCTTCTTACCTAAGTTAGACGGTTTTAGTTGTTCAATTGTTTAAGCTCTTAATTAATGCATTAAATAATTATTGTCGGGCCTACCGTCATGGGTTGGTTTGGGTGGATCGGCACCCTATGCCCCTTAAGTGCAATGACTCACGTATGGAGAAACCCCCGGGGAGGGTAACCCTTTGCGAAGGCGGTGCTTAAATCATGAAACCCGACACAAACGCTCTAAAAGACACAAAGCATTGAGTGGAAATAAAAGAGCGTAGGTTTTGAAAAAGAAAGAAAAGAGCGAAGAAAAAGGAAAAAAGAGTTAAGCAAAATAATGGTAAGAAAGAGAAAAGTAAAAAAAGAAAAGAGCAAAGTAAGAAAAAGAAAGAAAAGAGAGCAAAGTAAGAAAAAGAAAGAAAAGAGAGGTTAAAAGAAAAACCAAGAGTGAAGTAGGATAGATAAACCCGAGCTTGAGCGTAGAACAACTCGATTATGCAGTTTAGGATAGGAAGGACCGACTAGAGCCCACTTGCACATATGCACGAAGTGTTTTGCTCATCAGGAAGTGTGTTGGTTCAAAATCTCAAAGATTGGCAGTTTTCCAACCTTCGTGTCTTAATTTGTTTATACTTGCTTCTTCCAATTGATTGTTGAGGCGGGTTGGGGAACTAGGTGCATGATTGGGGACGGGAATTTTTTCTTTGCTTTTGTTTTGTTTCGTTTTTCGATTTTCACTTCTTTTTCTTTCCCCTTTTTTTCTTTTCTCGAGGCTTTTGTGGGTATAGTTGCTATAAACCCTCACGAGACCTACCTCGTCCACCCGGGCTGCCGGGGGGTTTAAAGGGCTTGATGCATTTGCTAAATGCATCCGCGATTCCTGCGAAAGTGAGTTAGGTTTTTAGTTTTTCTTTTTAGTCCTTTTCTTTGTTTTTTAGTTTGCTCGGGGCGAGCAAACCCTTGTGTTGGAGTGGTGTTCGACCTCTTTTCGAGCCGAATTTCTTCTCTTTTATAGGATATATTTGCTTGTTTTAACCCCTATTTAAATATTAGATATAATGATTTGGTGTTTTGTAGGAAAATAAGGAGTTAGAAGAAGTTTGGGCTTAATTGAAGGTTTTTAGGGAATCCCGAGCTATTTCCCGAGTCAAACCAAGTCAACTCGAGCCGAGACCCGAGTCAAACCAAGTCAACCCGAGCCGAGAGCCGAGGCGAAACCGAAGCCGGAAATTCCATATCAAGATTGGCGCAAAACAGGGGAACGGTACAAACTCAAAGGTTTGAAATTACACACCGAGAGCTTTCCATCGATATCTTACGGGCCTAAAACGGAGTTCGGATGAAGAAGTTATGTACGTTTGAAGTCGGCAGGGAAAAACTGCCCAGAACGCTTGCTCGCCCGAGCCAGGCTTCTGGGGCAACAAAAACACCAGCCAGAACGCTTGCTCGCCCAAGCGGTGGTGGCTCGCCAGCCACTGTCAGACGCGTCTTTGCGATTTGTCCTAGGGTTTTGGGTTATATTTTTCCTACTTCTATAAATACCCACTTGTATTAATCTAAATTATCAATGAGCCTAGGTAGTTTAGGAGTAGAATTAGATTTAATTGCTTTCCTTTATTTGCTTTAATCTCTCTTAATTGTTCTTCAAGTTTTCAATTGTTCTTCATTGTTCTTCAAGCTTTCTTTGATTTCTAGCATTTGTATTCAAACTTTCTCAAGCTTTCTCAATCTCTCTCAAGCTCTCTCTTATCTTCATTGAAGTGTTTTACAAGTTCTCTCTCTCTCTCTCTCTCTCTCTCTCCTCTCTAATCTCCATTGTTGACTTGTTTTCCAAGCTTTATAGTGTTAGCCACAATCAACTCCATTTTTAGTGGGGAGGAGGGTCAAGGAACTCCAATTCTACTTACTAGTGAGAATTTGGGGATTCTTGGTAATCCAAACCACAATTTCTTGTTTGTTCGGGGGAAATTCAAGTGTAGATTGAAGGTTTATTGAAGATTAGTCATCAAAGGTATAATTTCTTGTCTCTAATTTCATTGTTCATTCTAGATTTCCATTCCTTGCTTTAATTGCTTTATTTGATTTCATGCTTTTAATTGCTTTCTTTATTATTATCTTGTCTAGATTAGTTTATTGCTTCATTTACATAATTTATTGCTTTCCGTATTGAGAAAAACCCCTTTACACAAACCGATTATCCTTAATCAAGCCTCACACCCATCCCTGTGTACCGACAACCTTAACTTATAAAACCACAAAAATTACAACCGAACAATGGCGCCGTTGCCGGGGATGGCGTTATTTGGTAGATTAGGTGATTGGTTTGTATGTAAATAGTTTAATTGCTTCCTTGATTATGCTAGAAAAATGTAGTCAAAAAAATTGAATATCTGAAACCAAAAAAAATATATATATATATCGAAAAAAAATAGAAAAAAAGAGATGGCATGTTTTAGCTTCCCTCAAAATGAGCAAGAATTATTTTGTGATTATCGTGATAGATTAAATGATTATCTTGCTTATTGGGCTCCTCATGGTTATATTTATTCTAATTGGGAAATGTTAGTTGTGACTAATGAGGGATTGAACTTCGAGACCCGTTCTCTTCTGAATTACTTTGATTTCAATGTTGAAAATGAGTATCGGGCTTGGGAATTATTTGATTGGTTGTACACGGATACTCGTCAATTTGGGGAGACTTTTTATTCATCGGGTTCTTACTTTGGTAATCCGTGTGCTCTTCATGCTCAATTGCACTATGAGAAACGTTATGATCTTTCTCCATGTGATGATGTTGAGTCTCGTCATTTGTGTGTGCATTGTGAATCTCCGTCTCATGCTTCCGAATCTTGTAGACTAGATAAAATTGGTGCTGAAATAGTTGGTTTACAAGATAGGATGAATAAATGCATGCAAGAATTTGAACACGTGCTTAAACCTAGGGTGGAAACTTATCTTGCACAATTGGTTGATTCAAATGTTGAAATAGGTCATTCATCGTCTTTGAGTCCTGAAATGCATGTTGATTCTGCTGTGTATGATGAGGATGAGGATTATTATAACCGACCATGCCTTGGACTACTTAGTAATTCCTTAGCTCTAGCCCCACGTAGTGAGCATGAGGAACATGATGATTATGTGTGTGATGATGTAGAATTAGTTGAAAACATGCTAGATGATGAACCATTGTCCACACCCTTGTCCATGCCTTTGTGTGAAGAAAAAAATGAGTTTATTGAATGCTATGATGCTTGTGATATAATTGAGCATGATCTTGTTGAGAGTGAAATCGAATCCTTGGTGATTGAATGTGTGCTTGACACCGATTTGTTCACTTTCATTGAGAATTATTGCATTAGCGAGGCATTAGCTACCCTTTCTTGTAAATCCATTGATGTGCAATCTTGTGATGATGAACTTGAGTCTATGGGGATTGATCCTAAGTGTTTGGACTTGGTTTGTGACAATGATATTTTTGATGGTGATATGCTTTATGAGTCGTTGTTTGCATCCAAGTCTTCCGTAGCATGTCCATAAATGTGTTGTATTGCCTCCTTTCGTTGATTTGTATACCCAATCTCCATTTACGAGTCAATGGGAGGATCCATTTGTCATGTCTTCTTTCACCGTGCCTAGAAAAGTCTTGTATATTCATGAATTTCATAAGTTCTATGACTTTTCTAAGGATTTTCATAGTGCTTCGGGTTCCTAACCATGTCATCGAAGTTAAGCATCCCAACCATATCGTCAAAGAGCTTAATCAGGCTGAGTTTTCCATTGGTATCCTGTTTTGCGCCATTTCAACTGGGGGCTCAGACATAGCTCAACATCCACATCATGGCAAATTGTGAGGCAGTTCAAGAAGAGATCGAACTCGTCATTTTTCGTCTTGTCCTGAAACTCACTTCGAAATCGCCTTTGACACTTAGAGTTTTTGATTTACTTTTCCTTATTCTTTTTTTTCCTCGGGAAAGTGGGGGTTGTTCATATCGTATTTATGAAGTAAATCAATGTGTGTTTATTTTTTAGATCATGTGCATTTTTTCATTTTAAGTCACACTAGTTTGCATTTCAAGTCACATCAATTCGTTTTTCAATTTGAGTCATGTTAGTTTTCTAGTTTTCCCTTCTTTCTTCTTGAATCAAATAAAAAAAGGAGTCACACCATGCATTAAGATTAGGGTTGCATAATAGAGTCTTGTATTTATACATAAGGAAGTCTTGTATATGTAGCATAGCATGCATAAGCATAAGACCACATTTGCATTCCTCTCTCTCTCCCGCCCGAGCCTCAAAAGAAATGAAGTTATGACAGCTAGAACTCAAGCAAGCTCGCTTGGAATCTTGATCACCGTCGGACGCATCACCAAGAAGCTCCAAGGACGTTATCAATAAAGAAATTATTGGAGCTTTACGAGAATTAATTTGAAAAATAAATCATTTTTCGGGTTAAACTCTAAAACAGATCGCAAATTTTTATGAGAATTAATTTGGAAAATAATTTATTTTCTGAGTTAAACTCTAAAAATTCAATTCACAATGTTCACGAGAATTAGTTTGGAAATAACTCATTTCTGAATTAAGCTGAGAAGACTCGAGCATACGGACAAACCCGACTCATACTGCCAAGAACAAGCTGTGTCTAGGTCTTGTAACCAGACACCATACCTCCAGGTATGACTCGGACCCATACCTGTGGTTCGAGCAGGAAGACCGGAAAACCCGGCACCATATCGCCAGACATGGTCTAGACCCAGGTTCCACATACAGCACCGCCAAGAAAAAAAAGGACTCGATGCGAAGACAAAATGCAAAATATCACAGAGCAATACCTAGCGGTATGCTCAACGGAGGGGACTCGAGGTTGGCAATGCAAAAAAAAAAAAACATCAGGCAGAACGCTTCGCCTGCAGGCATGGCAGCCTGCCTAGGGTTCCGAGCAACAAGTGAAATTCAGCTGACCGACCCTGGGCTAGATAGAGTTGAACGCCTGGAGGCATGACAGCTTGACTAGACCCAAATCTAACGGGACTATGCAGAAAATAAAGAAAGTTGGACAGAGTTGCATGCCTGGAGGTATGACAGCTAGACTAGGACCGAATTCGACAAGACTGTGCAAAAACAAAGAAAACTGGATCATCTTCAACAAACTACAATGACATCGGGAAAGACTGAAAGACATCGGGAAAGACTGAACGACACCGGGAAAAACTGAACGACACCGGGAAAGACTGAACGACATCGGGAAAGACTGAATGACATCAGGAAAGACTGAACGACATCGGGAAAGAGTGAAAGATATCGGGAAAGACTGAACGACATCGGGAAAGAGTGAACGACATCGGGAAAGCCTGAAAGACATCGGGAAAGACTAAACAACATCGGGAAAGACTGAACGACATCGGGAAAGACTGAAAGACATCGGGAAAGACTGAATGACATCGGGAAAGAGTGAACGACACTGGGAAAGACTGGGAGACACCGGGAAAGACTGGGCGACACCGGGAAAGAATGGACGACACCAGGAAAGACTGGAAGATCAATATTGATGTCGGATAGACCGAAAAACACCACGCTATACTTTGATCAGCTTCCTACTCGGACTCGATCAAAGTGGGGGCTAACTGTAGACGCTGAAATTTTGTCATTTAATTCAGCTTTATAAATATTGTAATTTATTTTGAATTTACTTTATTTAGAATAATTTGAAAAAATTTCAAGAATTTTAAAATGCAAAAATGATGAAGAATATCCCCAAAATCAACCAAATCAAATCCCTCTTTTATTTCATCCTTCCTCATTCTTCCAAATCAAATAAAATCAACATTTATTTGATTTTATCCTCCCAATATTCTTTCATTCACCACCATAAATAAATCTACCTCCACCACTATAAATACACCCTCATTTCCACTCTTTTTTGACACCTCAAAATCATCCTAGGAGTATTGACACTAGGTGATTTTATCTTTCTTCTCCTCCCTCCTTCTTCTCATCATCGTCATCTTGCATTCATAATCTTGGCATTAACTTGAGGTTAGTATTGTTTTTTTCTTCTTATTTTATTCTCATTTTATTATGATGTAAATCCAACTTAAATAATAATATCGATGCTCTAATCAAATTGACTAAATGTTAACTTGTAAATATTTATGCTTATGTTCTTTTATTTTATTTTATTAGTTGCATTTATTTGTTTTACTTTATTTTTTGCATTTAATCATCTCATTTGTATGCGCTAAATAATATTGATTAATCTAATTAATTCTCCTCTTCTACTTTTTTCTTTAAATTAATCGATTTAGTAGAGTCCATTCTTTGAACGGGCGAATTTGAGGGTTTTACTTTCGAATTCGTAACCTTACCCCCGGATCCGAATCTCATGGTTTGTGGTTTATGGAGTTTAAATTTGAGTTTATTAATTCTCATTAAAAATTAATTGGCGACTCTTTTTATTTTATTATTTTGATTCATTTGAACATCATAATAAAATGTATTTAAATCCCTTCTAAGAAAAGACACCCCTTTCGATTCGCCGTACACCGCGAGGGATAATGGGGATTTTCCCGGGTTCCACACATTTTAATTAAATGAATGATAATTTGAAACATAGAAATTAAAGAACTTGATATGTATATGTGGCTAACAACATAACTAATCGTTCTCATGACATTTCATTTTTGCAAAGTAAATAACAACACCTAATATAAGACTTCACTTAACACATTTGATATTTCAAAGTAGATAACAACACATTACAAGGAAGACTTCACTTACTAACTTTAATTGAAACTTAAAATGGATAATCCTAATAGGAGTTAATGATAACTAATGTCCCTAAGATGTGAGCGGTGATGGCAAGCCCCTTCTTTGGCGAATTTCGGCCTTCTTTTGTTCATAAAACATTCGAACATCTGGTGCAAGTGTGCTCAAGTCCATAATCAATGTCTTCATATCATTTTCCCATGACTTTTGCTCAAATAGTAATTGTTTCCTTTCTTCTGCCTTCTCTGAAAGGTACATGGCTTTCTTTTGTATCTCAAGAGATTGTGCAGAGAATGAAGTCTTCATTTCATCTCTCTCACCCCTCCGCTTCAAATCATTAGCCATAGATTCTCTCTCATTGTTAATCTTAGATAGTTCTTGAGCTATCAAGTCCACCCCTTCTGTAGGTTTTTTCTTTGCCCTTCCTCTTTGCACAATGTCTCCCAATGGGTCGCTCCAGTCCTGAGCTAGGGGATTCCTCTTCAATGGGGGCTTCATCAATGGCACTATAACCAGGCGTGCTGGGATTGCTAGGAGTGTTGGGATTGCTAGGGGTGTTGGGGTTGGAAAAGTCACTATAATCCCCTGACAAATTGACCTTGGACCGCTTTGATGACCCTTCTCTTGCTCTACCTCCACCAAACTCCTTTGCGTGTAACTTCTCAACTTATTCTCTAAACTTAGGGACCATTTGGAGTCATTATAACCAACCCATATATTTGAAAGAACATATATTTTTCTTAACATAAAGCTCATGTGCTTTATCCATAATATCGTTCTCAGACACCCCACTTGCTTGAAATGTTAATGCTTGTTTCATACAAGCCAAGAAGTAAAAGATTTCCTTCTGGCCATGATCAAACCGTCCGTGGCACATCTTCTCATTCCTTTCTGTACTACCGGGGGGACGATAGTTATTGTAATTTGTCATAACGTCACCCCAGAATGACTTGCTTTTTCGCTCTGTACCATGTACAGAGTCAACACTTAGGTTGACATATGAGTCAACTAAGACCTTGTCTTCTTCATCAGTCCAAGTCATAGCTCTAGTGCCGCCTTCATCTCTTCATCAGACCTTGTCTTCTTCATCAGAATTTTGAAATACAAAAATGATAAAGAAATGAAGGAAAAACCATCGCGAAAAGGCCTATGTGGTTTTTGTGTCTCCACCCTCGGACCAAGCCGATCTTTCGCCGAGACTTTTGCACCAAGACGGTCCTTTATTGACGAACGAGGACCCAATCTCTCTTTCACAGAAGTCTGTCTCCTTCTCACCTCTCCAGCATGGCGAGATTCGACGGCCGCAATCAGCCATCCGTGATAGCCAACGTCAGCAAACTGTGATACATGTGCCTTTGATGGAGCCTTAAGGGTCCGCCTTCTTTCCCAATACTTCAGCCACGACTCTATCACCGAGCCACGAAGCTTCAATTGCTCGGGGGCTTCACACAGCAGCTCAGGGATGTTTTGTTTGCGACCCATTTGTCGCCACCAGCTCCGGGAAATAGAAAGTCATGTGCGTCAAACCAGCGATGCACACATAGGCGTTGCGGGAGTCACGAGTCACATACTCGGGAATATGCCACCACTCGATCCACCATGTGATATCGCGAGACTCCTTCAGAAAGGCAATCCATTCCATTACTGATTGACGGTCGTCATATTTTTGCTTCCTTTGACAATAATTCATGAGCGCCGAAGATGCTCGAGGCTCCTCGATAAGGCCCAAATGCTCCATCAGCCATATCTGCCCATAAAGTTAGCACGGGTTACAAATTGCATACCAATTATTCCCAAACTAACGAAAAAAAAGCATAAAACCCGTATGGGTTTTACAGGCAGTAGGCAGGCAGAAAAAATGAGAAAAGAAGAAAAGGAGGGAGAAAATGTACCTGAAGAAGTAGGAGGCTCCCACAAAGTTCATGTTCTGGATTCGGATCGTCCAAACCCATCATGGTCTCCGCTAGCATCAACTGCACCGGGTTGTAGCCTCGGGCCATGTCTTCAACAATTTGGATTAGACCCGCCGGCCCGGTTCTTCACCCAGCATGATAGAAGCAGAATTCTCCTAGGAGACATAATACGAGTGCTCGCACTCGTATCACCGGATCATATTCCAATGTATCAGGAGATTGAAAATATTCGACGAAAGTTTGGAAATGTACCTTATCGCCGAATAGTGCGCTTCCTATGACCCGGGATGGAAAGCATAGAAGCTCCTTATATTGTTTAATGACGTCGGTAGATGTTGGAGGTAACGTCAAACGTGCGAAGTGATTTATCCCGAGAATAGAGGATCACTCCTATGGAAGCGGGCATAGCTCCTTCAATGTGAAGCGGAAAACGTGCATCTTCGGATCCTAAAAAGTCTCCGCCGCACGGAGAAAGTCATGGTTGACTCTCACTTGTCGAAGGCTCAGCAAGCTCGTCAGCTTGTATCTCCCAAGCTCTTTCTTCTCTTCTTTGGACAAGGTGCTCATCTAAGTAGCAAGCTTCTTTTCGAATGCCATGATGATTTTGGGAGAACTTTTTGTGACTTTTGTATAGAGTTTTTTTAATAAGAAGAAGAGATGAGTGATGATAACATGCATAAGGTGGGGTATTTATACACTTCACCTAAGATCAAAATGGAGCAAGTCATCAAGAATACGGTCATATGGACGTTACCTCAAAATCCCGTGATTTAAGTCATTCTTCAACGGCTGGCAAAAAGAAAAAAAAGAAAAAAAAGTGTTAAAACCCGCCTGGGTTTTAACTTCGCCTGGGCCTGCTCTGCCCGCCTCATTCAACGGCCAAAACCCACCTGGGTTTTGACGCACCGCAGGCCCAACTTCCCAAAGTCCTCAACCCGTTTGCTTATTTTGCAGATTAAATTGGCCCAATAGTGTATCTTTTATGTTTTGGGTTTTGTTACCGGCCTAATGACGCTTGGTTCTGAAATTTTTGCTCGAGTTAACTCCGACACTTAAGTTTTTGGTTCTTTTTTATTTTATTTTCTTTATGGGGAAGCGGGATTAATTGGGATTAATCCCATCATGTAGAAAACATTCAAAATTGCAGTAATAAAGCGTCAAAGTTGTGCATTCACTGAGTCTTGCATAATAATTATTACAAAGAGTCGCGCATTAAACAAATAATTAAAAAAAGTACAAAGAGTCTTGCATTGCATAAGTTTGGTCACCACAGGGAGCCTGAATCTTCGCTGTCCTCTGCCAAGTTGCCACCCGCATTTGAAGCTCCAGCGTTGGAAGTACCAGCCGTGCCAAAATAGGTGTCCCAGGAATATTAATCGGGACCAGGAGCAGTCTGCACGGGAGGCGATGGCTCGGACAGGGGCACTCCCGAAAGATGTACTCTCGATGGTGAAGACATGGAGTGCTCCTGTGAAGCAACCAGCCAGGAATGATCAGGAACCTGCCACTCAACAAACGGAGTAGACCATACAGGACCAGTTCCATAACCAGGGGTTGCTCAACCAGAAGAAGCAGATCCTCCTAGCCAAGAGTGTTGAGGCGCATACCACTCTTGTGAACTCATGGGCCACGATGGACCCATCCCAGGAGCAGGGACAGGCCACCCCGCAGAACCAGAACCAAAAGAGGAAGCATCATAGGGTGCAGGACATTAAGTAGCGTCATCCTTTAGGGCCTGACTGTCAGGATACCCTACGGATGCACCTAGTCACGGTCCCTCACCACTATCTCCCGACCACGGCGAGCAGAGCGCACTAAATTGGAGTACGACGAGAATAAGAGGGTCGGTAGGTGGCGCCTGACTCTGAAGCATCCTTCACCCAATATGAATGGGGCTGAGTATCACCGCCATACTCAGCATTGTGATACAACCCTCCCTGACCAAGTGGCTCCTCCAGGGACATCTAAGCCATGTCCTCTTCCATACTCGGAGGACGACGATCTCTACTACCAGACCTGCTACGATGAGATCCAGTTGAGTGTTGACCCTCGACCAGAACGCCTTTGCCGCGACCCTCTGGTACAGCTGCTAGAGGAGGACGAGAAGATCCACCAACTTTTTCCCGAGATCGGCCTCGAGTAGAATATTCCCCTACCGAAGAATGACATGGGGGATCCGTGCGAGGAGGACCTACAGCAGAATGCTGAGGTGGTTCCCTAGGAACAGACTCCGCATCAACCTCCATATCGACTCTTCTGGTGGTGTCGCCTTGATATCTATCCAAGCCGGTGAATCCCCGATCAATATACTTCCTCATGGTGCTCCACTCCTTAGTCAGTTGTCGGAGGAAAGCCGATCTTGGCTGAAAGATAGCGAGACCGGGGTTATCTATAAGTAACATGTGGGATGAAAAGGAAGCAACATGAAATGAAGAACTACCGGTTTACGATCGAATGCCTGAAGTGTGGAACACTCGCTGCTGTTCTCCACGTCTAAGAAAACGCCAATCTTTTTCCTCTCTGGTGGAATCTCCACCTCAGCAGCCTTGGCATAAGGCCCTAACTGTAGATCTTCTGGTCAGAAATTAGCCAAAACATAATAAAGATAAAAGAGGAAGATACATACCACTCGAGGAGCCAAACGGCTAAGATAATGCTGGAACCCTTCATCGAATTGGTTCTGTGGAACATCATGCACGAAGTTGTCAAAACCCTGGCTCGAGGAATAAGACCAGGATAACCTCCCAGGATTTGCCTCGAGGCTCTCTCTCCTAAATACCACACATAACCATAAGGCCCCTCAATCAGACAGCGAAGACGGGTGTCATGCTCCACTAAATACAAAGGTTGTGGTAACCCTCTGACATTAAAATCGGCCCAAGGACGCCAGTTCACTTGATCTTGTAAAAGGAAAGCAGCATTTAAGGATGACATATAGAGGAAAATGAAAGAAAGATGTTGGACATAAAGAAATAACGGTTTCAAGTTGTCCAAGATGCAACGAATGAGGTCAAGACTCCCCAACTTATACTTTTTGTCGTGAATGCCCTCGGTAGTCCAGCGTCCAGCAGCTGGTACGTCTTATTCTTCTTCAAACAAATACCCAGGGCCGAGATGTACTCGTACACCCATGACTGCATGAACATGATGTTAAATAAGGAAGAAGGGATAAACTGCATTGAAAAGAGAAGTTTCGAGTACATACCTCGAGCACCTTCCACAAGGAAGGGCCATATTGGTAACGAGTCTGAGCCGCATGAAGATAGACCGGATCCTCGTCCTGCGAAAGTCTTACGCCATGACGTAGCCAGTGGATGAAGTTCGCATAGGACGCCTTGCCCCAATTCAAGTTTCGGATATTATTAAAGTTGGGGAGGTTTCGAAACTACGTCAAGGAAATATTGTCCCCGTGGTTAGTAAAGAGGGTAGCAGAAATAACGTACGCCAAGAAAATGAAGCGGCATTACTCTTCAGGCAAGTCTTGGAAACTTGCATCGTGGATGGCCAGTTCAAAGTGCTTATAGGAGAGATTGGAAAGACCTTGTTGTTGTCCCCAACGTGGGGATACTGAACCCAACAGATTCAGAACTGCCAAGGCGATCTCCGCATTAAAGACCACATCCTGTCCACCCCAAGGAAGACCAGTGATCATAACGAAATCTTAAGGCATGATCGTCATCTCACCCACGGACAAGTGAAATTAGTTGGTTGAATCCCACAACCTCTTAGTCATTGCTCGACCTATGATACGGAAAGTCCGATTCTTCCAGGCCTCCAGGCATTTCCAGAAAGGCATGAAGCCCGCCGCGGTCAAAGTATCACGAACAAAGTCTCCGGGGATCGATTGCGCTACCTTAAGAGGCTCTTTCAAGGCGCCAGGAGTTTTTCAGGTTATCCTCCTAAAAACGACAGGCGGAATTCCAGCAAATTGTTTAAAATGGAGGCTCAGTTGACATTTTGGGCCAAAAATATAATCCCATGGACCCTAGCTGGACCTAGCACAAACACTGGGCTCACAGCCACGGCCCACGAAACGACCCAGCAAGCCCAAGTACCTCAGCCCGAGTCGGTCCAGCGCAAAAAAAAAAAAAAAAACGTGAGTCAAAACCCGCCTGGGTTTTGACCTCCCTGGGCCCCTGCATCCGGCCCAAGAAGCGCGCCAGCCCAGTAGACCGAAATAAAACCCGCCTGGGTTTTATTTCCTCAATTGGGCTGCTCCTTGGACTAGTCTTTTTAAAACCCGCCTGGGTTTTGTAGCTGCCATTACCCATAATTCATGGTCCAGCTCTGCGGCGCAAACATTTCACGGCCCAAACGACCCAAGGCTACGGCCCGAAGTCTCCAAAGCCCATGTAAAAATTTGAACTTTCTTTATTCGATAAAACTAATATTTGATTTTCCCATGACTTTGAGGTCGCCGACAAAGGGACCACCATCATCTAGTTGCCGCATAAAAAGTCGCCAGCTCTCCGGTCGCCGACAAAGGGACCACCATCATCCAGCTGCCGCATAAAAAGTAGCCAGCTCTCCGGTCGCCGACAAAAGAACCACCATCATCTAGCTATTGCATAAAAGGTCATTGTCATCAACAGTCAGGTAGAGCATAATTCTTGCTCGAGATCATCCCCAAAGAGGCGCATACCGCCCACAGTTGTGACACAGGACGAAGCTTCCAAGTGTCAGCCCACACCTTTATGTAAGGTAGTCATCAGACGCCTGAGACCGTTTTAAGTAGGGCGCCATTCTCGCCTGAGATCAGCAACAGCTCATCAACAGTCAAGTAGAGCATCATCCTTGCTCGAGATCATCCAAAGAGGCGCATGCCGCCCGCAACCGCGATACATGACTCAGCTTCCAAGAATCACTCCAGGCTTTGCAATCCAAAGTCATATCCTCATACTACTTTGACCTTCGTCCTATTCGAACTCGATCAAAGTGGGGGCTCTTTGTAGACACCGGAATTTGTACCGGCATAAACCCGACCTATCAAGATCAGCAAGTCATCCGGGCCGAACACTAAGTGAACCAATTGGCCCAAAAAGATCAACAATCCAAAGCACAAGAAATCAAAACAGGCCGCTTACATTACCTATAATCCGCCTGGGTTATAAAACTTCACAGGCGGCCCACACAGAAGCAGGCCCAAAGGCGCACCCCGACCCAAAAGAAACAGCAAAACCCGCCTGGGTTTTAAGAGAAGCAAGACGCGTCGTTTTGGCTCCGCCACGTCACCAATCCGTGGGAAGATCAAATAAAACCCGCCTGGGTTTTAATTTTTCTGGCGCCAAAATCTGTATGCATGCAATCCCTTTATAATAGCCACGTGATTTGACTTCGCCGTTGACCCCATGAAACTCGCCTGGGTTTTGATCCGAGAGGGCATGATTGTTGGGATATGATACCTCCATTTTCCCTCCGAATTCTTTACCTCCCTCACCTATAACTACCCCCTCCATTTCACCCTCATCATCAACTATTCTCATCAACTGCCACCATTACTATACTCAAATTCTCTCAAAATTCTATTACCTACACCCTCTCTAATCTTCCATAATCATTCTTGTCACAATCCTCACACCACCTTTCCAAGTCATCTTACATTCTTCCATTCAACCTCCAAGTCAAGGCCAAATCAAGGGATCAAACCCATCACATCCATCACCTTTAAGCAAGATTTGATTTCGTTATTTATATTATTGTATTTCATCATGTAATCCATTCTTTAATTCCTTTACTTGTACATATTTTGTAAAAAGTAAACATCATGTTTTAATCTCACATGTTCTGAATGATAACTTCGCGAAATTAACCAAACTTCTCCCTGCTCTCTTTCTTTTCAATGTCGATTTTAGTAGAATTTGTTTTCTAATAGGCGGGTTTTGATAGTCTCTAGGGACCCGTTTGCTCCTTATTGGGCCTGAACTTAGCGATTGGGCTGGGATTAAATTATTATTAAACTATTTTGTGCAATTTCGGATAATTTAAATAATAAAAACAGGTTTGTAAATAAATAAAGTTTCATCACCCTGAAAATGAATTTTGAAAATAAAAAATATCCTCATTTAAGTATTAAGCAACCTTAGTCGGCTCCCAATCAATTAAGTAGCGCATCCGAAAACGATTTCCCCAAACGGGAATTTTCCGGGTCCTACAACTACTACTATGGCCATAGTCCTAGAACAACACATAAGTATTAGCCCAAAGTAAGACACAAATCTCATTCTTCAAACTTATATTAATTACATCATTAACAAAAAAAAGCTCAAAATATTATTTCTCTTGAAGGTAAGTAAATCACAATAGTCAACGAGATAAACATTCACCAAGGCATGAGTACATTTTTCATCATAATACATGACATAACCATTGAATACATATTTTCAAGCAAAACAAGTTGCATTTGACGAATTGAAGAAATCATCTCATGAAGCTCTGTTTCCATCTCTTTAATTTTTACATTGAACTCTTCATTTTCATGTTGCACATAATTCATATCATTATCTGTTAGTTGTGGAAGTTATATGTTAATGGAAACAAGGCTCTTCCTCATTCTTTTTTATCTCTCCTTTGTCCCACATAGGAAGAGTTGGAGTGTTTTGAGTGGGTTTAAATATTCCACTCTCCTATGGGTTGTTGTATTGGCTTGAAGGTGGGTTTTATGGAAGAGGGCTTCGTTTGGGCTTCCACACACGCACGCGCGCCGCTGCCGCCGCCGTCCGTCCGGTCCGGGCTGGGCGCGACGCGTGCCGTGGGTCGGGTGGTTTTTATCCGATTTGATATTTTTTGAGTCATTAAATTGATAGCCGATAATATCTTTGACCGAATTAATTCCGATCCAGATTTTTCTCCTTGCCCTTTATTATTCCTTGATTCTTGCCTGCCATTAAGTTTTTTGTCTTTTCAGTTTCCTCTTCTATGAGATCTGTTTTCTCCCTATAAATTGGTGTTCTAGTTGTTGTTTGAGTACACAGAAAAATACAACCATCATTCTCTTCTCTTCTTTTCTCTGTGCATACACAGTCTTCCATACTCCAAGTTCCTGGCCACGAGTGCACGTGTCCAGGGGCTCGCTGAGTTAACCTTAGGGAGCGACTAACTTTTCTCGATTGGCATCTAGGTCGAGCTGTATTCGATTTCAAGGCAGTGGTCATCCCACGGCTCATTCCTTCTTCCCACAGCCTTGATTTTTTTTTCCCAACATTATCAACAAAGGTTTGGTAAGCAACAAAAGAGGAAGAGAAGGTAACATGAGCAGATGATTCAAATTGAGCACATGGGGAGGGGACATTCATGGGGATTGAAGGAGGAGAGGAAAGAATACTCACATATGAATCCTCATAAGACGCTTCCCTTGGTTGATCCACAAATGGAGAATGAGTGTGCGAATCAACAAAAGGGGATGGGGGACCAATATTCATAGAAGGATTTTAATAGTGAGTTCTAGCATGACGAGCACACATATTATCGAAATAATAACCCATGACATGACAACTCTCCATAAAACTACGAGTACCCTCAATCAACGAATTAAGCAAATCACAAGCCTCATAATCGTTTTCAACATTAAAACCATAGAGGTTTAACAGATTACGAGTTTCGAAATTCACACCCTCATCAATAACACACAAGACTTCCCAATCAGAAAAATTATAACCATGAGGAGCCCAATAAGCAAGATAATAATTCAATCTATCATGAGAATCTCAAAATATTTCTTACTCATCTTGAGGGAAATCAAAACATGCCATTTCTTTCCTTTTTTTCGATTTTTAATTTTTCAATTTTTTTTCTTTTTAGATTTTAAAAACCTAGTGGGAATGCTCAAGAAAAACTCAAAGGCCAGAAGGCGCAACTTCCTGGCAACGTGATAAGTGTCTTTCGTGACTATGTTTTTAGGGGATTTTGATAGTGAATTAGGGATAACTTTGATTGTAAATCTTGATTTATACCCACTATTTCTCTATTATACTCGGTATTTTTGTTTTTGATGAAAACTTGCAGATTTGGGAACAAAACACCAACTTTGGGAACATTTCTGGCAGATTCCAGGACACCATGTGCCTTCAAATGTCAAGAACAGACCGTAGCATGAATTTGGGACGAAACGGAGCAAGACCTGGCCGACCAGTGGCCACCACGGTCAGCCCGAGGCAGACTGCGTGTGTAGGTCAGTTTGTTTCGCGAGTAGAAAAAGAAGGCGTCGACGGTTTTTCAATATTCATCCATTATCTATCATTTTTCCTTCGTTTTTTTGGCCGGCAAGGAGAGAAAGAGAGCCCTAATACTTCCATTCTACTCTTCTTCCCCACCATCAAGATTCAAGACCGAATCGATTCAAGAGAAATCAAGATCAAGATTCGCGAAGGAAAGGAGCGACGTTCGCGGAGAAGGTTCTACCCCGGGATCGAAAGACTCGACTGGTTGTATTCTCCGCAATTCTATTCTTTCTTTTCGATTTCCTTCTTAGTTTTGAGATTCGATTATGATGTTTGGAACTTGTTTCGTGCTTGTCTTGAATATGAGTAAGTAGATTTCTTGAATTCTAGGGTTTTGCAACCCGAAACAATGTAGTTTGATTTAATATTATTAGTCTGTGCATGAATTCTTGATTTGAATCAATATGAGGTTGTGTTTTCCATGTTTATGAGTGTTCTTTAGGCCTGGAATGCTTGTAAGTTGAGATTAACCTGAGAAGTACTGAAAGGTGAATTAGGATCATCTGACTACCAACCTTTCTGCCTAAGCTTGCGAAATTTGAGAAAGGAGTAGCAAACTAGGGAACCTTTTGATAACCGAAATATTTTAGACCTTCAACTTTGATTAACTTGAAAAGCATAAGAAAGTTGTAATTTAGGTTAATCGAGGTAATTCTATTAGCATCGAAAGAGCAGTATGCTAAAGAGCAGTAGAGTTCTTATGGTTGTCATTCTTGATTCGTTCTTGATTGTATGATTGCGCATGCTAGGTTTTAGTAATCTAACTCGTTGTTAGGCTAGCATCTCCCTAGAAATCTTTCTCCCTTGATTGAACCTTTGATTGAATTTCCCTGCTTTATTAGTTTTATTAGTTTCTAAAACCTTTCAAAACGCAAAACCTGATTTGCTTAGCAATCGCATTAGAGATTAGTTTTCTTTGTTGCTAATTGAGTCCCTGTGGGATCGACCTTGACGTGCTACTATGTACACCGTGCGCTTGCAGCCCTGTCACAACGGTGCCATTTTGTTCAAGTTGCAGTATAATCGAGTGTATTTGTCGTATCCATAGGGAGTTGGGACTTCCGAACCCAAGAATCTAACGAGCACTCACCAACTAGTTTTGGGGGTCGAGGTTTGCTGTAAGGGGGCGGTGTCACGGCCGTGACCCCTGTTGTGTCCCGGAAGCTTTCTCTTCTTGTTTTAAGCTGCCAAGGCACCACGAGGGTCATGGCCGTGACAACCTGTATAGTGACTCCCCCTGTTAAGAGCCTTGATTCCTTTATTCTCCTGGGATTGAAGCACGGGTTTTTTTTCGTCTCTAGCCAAGTCTTCTCAGGGTTTGCATTGGGATTCCCAGCCCTTCCACAAATCGGCCAGTTTGACCTCATTTTGCTCGCTTTTCCTCCACAAGTGTACAAAAGCCAATAAATCTACAAAAGAAAGAAGATAAAGTGAAAATACTAGTAAACGCACGTGAAATCGAGTCAAAACCTAAGGGGAAAGAGAAACATTTAAGCTCAAAACCGAGCCTAAACACCCTCTCACTCCCCTCTCACTCCTTCCATTACTGTTGGATGCAAGAGTGAGCTTCGAGGCTAGTGAGAAGGCCAAGGAAGTCCAAATTCTCCATCAACAAGTTTAGGATCGGATCGAGCGAGTCAATGAGGCCTACAAGGCCTTGGTCAACAAGAATCGGTAGCATATCATTTTCAAGCTCGGGACTTGGTTTGGCTTATTTGAGGAGGGAATGGTTTCCATCAAGAAAGAAGATCAAATTCATGCCACGCAGCAATGGACCGTTCAAAATCATGGAGAAAATTAACGATAATGCCTACAAGCTCAATCTTCAGGGGACATAGGGGTCTCCTCTGCCTTCAACATTGGTGACCTCTTTCCTTACTTTGAGAATGATGAGCCCAATGAGGATTTGAGGGCAAATCATTTTCAATATGGGGAGGATGAAGTGTCTCGTGGTCAATACTCCTTCCTTGTCATCCAAGCCAAGCGGGTAGCGTCAAGTCGCACCCGAGAGGAGGTCCAGTTTGCTCGAAACCCGGGAACCCCCAAGATCATGTCAGTCGTCCTATGGATCGACCTTGAGCCCTTTTAAGTGGCCCGAGAGCATTCACTAAACCCGAGGGCTTTTGATTGTCTAGTTCTCGAGGGTGGTTGGTTGTTTTATCATCAAGGAGAGGGTTAAAAGGCGTCTAGAGCATGTTTCAGGGGCGTCGTGCCTGCGATAACCTTTTGTCAAGGCGTGCAAGGTAAGCAAGTTTGTGTCTGTCGCACCCGCGTCGTCGCGTTTGGAGAACTTTGGGTCAAAGAATCGCTTGAGGTCACGGCGGTGACCCACTGATGGTCGCGCCCATGAACCCACCACGACAATCCGCCCAAAATTCTTCCCGAACCATGTCGTGACCGCGACATCCCTTGTCGTGCCCGCGACGGGTCTGGATTGTCGGGCCTTTTCATCCGATTTTCCCCAATTGTTTTCTCCCCTTTTGTGTAATCCCTCTTTTGCCCCTCCCTTAATGTGTTGTAAAGCTTCTCCAGGAGGACAATTAATGCATTTAGCATGGATCCTTTTGTCATTTGATTCATAGTCTCTCTCTTTCCGCTCATTAAGGGAGGGGCATGGATCCTTTTGTCATTTGATCCATAGTCTCTCTCTTTCCGCTCATTGTATTTAACCATTTACAATGGCTTGGAAGAGGCAATTGATTGCACATTGAATATAAAAGTTGAGTTTTCTCTCTACCTCTCTCTTCGTGAAGTCTTGCTTACTTTATCCTTAATTTCATTGTAGTGGTGTTCAAGCCAAATCCTTGACGGAATTGTGCTGGTTAATTCCTTTATTAATTCTTGTTGGGTTTGATAGTTCTTGGGTAGTGGTTCTCCTTTACCTCGAGTCCATAACTCGTGTGGAAGTAACTATCCAAGGGTTTGGTTGATACATTGATCTTCATCAACTTCAAATTCATCAACTCAAGTATCAATCTCCCACCATGACATCCTTCAACTAGTTTTCGACTTTTAGTAACTTTATTTTACTTGTTTAATAGGCTTTGATTGTAAACTCTTAATCATTTCACAGATTCCCACCGGGTTCCAAGTAACGTCAATTTGCTTACCCGTAAGAAGTACTTTAATGGAATTTAAATTTGATTTGTGGGTCGATGACTGCCCGACCTGACTTGCAAATTAAATTAAGATTCCAGTAACGTTTTTTCTTAAATTTTCTTTTTGTCTTGACCTAATCCAACCTACAAATTAAGGGGACCAACATTTGTTTGTGGTAGAGATTGAGCATATCGATGTTGGACCGATCCAATGATCCATAAAAAAATTAATAATACAAAACCGAACTATTGACTTAATATTTGAACATTTTATTTTATTTTGCCTTTCATTTACCAAATAGTTAATAAAACATTCTTGAAAGAATCAAATTATATAATGTGTAATATTCAGCTTTAAGGATTACTTGACATGCTAGTCGACCCTCCACACTATACTAAGGGTGTAAATTACACCATGCAATATGAATGATATATTTAGATCCTTTACATATAATAATTAAAATATGTCAAACTTTCACATGATAATTTTTTGCAATAATATAACTAGAGTCGACAACGTTTTGCCTTACCCGAAATATCTGAATTGTCCGACCCCGGGAAAACCGGGTTTCAAAATCGATTTTTCGTCCGAATTTTGATATTGTCCGAATATTCTAACATAATATTTTTTTTCCCTATTTTTTAGACCCAATTTCGACCCAAAGATAGGCCCAATCCAAGTGTCCAACTTGGTCTCCAAAAACCCAAGTCTAAACGTCAATTTCTAGTGTTCTTTCGCAGAGTAAGTTTGATTTATGTATGGTTAGAAACGTTCGTGGGGCAGAAGCTGTTGAAGAGAAGAAGAGAAATGGTGAAGAGAATGAAATTGATATTTTTTATGTGTTTTATTTTGCTGTTTGTCTTGTTGTTTGACTGTGTGACTTCTTTGTTGGTTGCTGTTCTTTCGCTGTACTTTCCTCTGCGTTTTTTGCAGCGCCAATAATGTCTTTTTAACCTATTTTGGCTTGCAATAATAAAAAAAAGTCAATTTTTTGTGCAAAAATTTGACATTTATCGATCTAAATTTCACTCCAACCTGATTTTTGTGAGCGCTAAATAAAACATTTGCCCCTTCCATAAAAAAAGAAAAACATAACATTTGCCTGGGGTGTTGACAGGAGGAACAAAATCGCCAAATCGAGTCATCTCTTCGATCTATTCGTGCATCTCTCTCTGCGACGAGCCCATGCCCTCACTCTGCTCCTGGTACCTCTCTCTCTCTCTCTCTCTCTCTCTCTCTCTCTCTCTCTAAACTAATTGATGCTTCCCTGTATTAACATTTGTGATTCCCCTCGTAATTTGAATTTCTCTTGATTTAACCTAGTCCTTTTTCTTCCTCAATTGAACCCTGATTTTGATGCGTATTTGTGTTCTTTGCAACCAATCATCAAGCTCCTGATCAAACCCCTCCACTGTTTTAGCCGGTGAATTGAATAATATTTGGGCGAATTATAATGGGTTTGAAGCAAGCTATAAAGAAACTCGATGCATTCCCTCGTGCGGAAGAGCACTTGTTGCAGAAGACCCAATCTGGCGCCATTGGTATGCTATTATTTTCTCTCTTTTAAACCAATTATTTAGCCTACATAAGCTGATTCATTTCGTGTTTTTGAAAAAAGAATTTTGTTGTTATTTGGTGTTCATTATGTGCTGAATGTAGTATCATTCAAATAGTTTGTGTTTGGGGAACTTTCCTTCTTTGAATTTGCAATTACTTGGGTCTTTGTGGTCCTTATTGACCTGATCAGGTTTTGTTATGCGTGTGAACTTGTTGATAGACACTGGGTTGGGTTGATAATTCGTGTCGTATCCGGCAGCTCTATTTTGCATTAGGATGTTGTAGAATAGGGCAAGTTGGCTCAAATATGATTTGCTGTTATTGCTATTTCTTTTATTCCTGCCTTTTATCATTATGGGTCTTGTATCTTTTTCTTACCTGGTTCTCTTTGGTTATGTAGTTTCCATCTTTGGCCTGGTGATTATGGCCACTTTGTTTCTACACGAGCTAAGATATTATCTCAGTACCTACACAGTTCATCAGGTGAGTTGTTTACGAATGTGCCATTGTTACTCATGTTACTATCTGCCCACTTTTTGAGGAGCTGAAAAGCTCTCTGCTTGGCAAAGTTTTCAGCTTGTATTATGGGGAATAAAGGCTAGGCCTTCTTTCATGGTCATGTACTTGTCTCTCTGGAGTAGTCAGTCATTTTTATGACCTAGGGTATCGGGTCCAGCTTCTGCGCCTATCGACTGTTCTCAAGGGGCTTTCGGCAGTTAGTGGTTTTTAATCTGGGTTAGTCTGTGAAATATGGGGTTAAAGTTGTTACATTGGAAACCCCCCTGCTGGTCTCTTTGCTTGCTCCGGGTTATGGGCTTGATGAGGAGTTGGTTTTGATTCTGCATATTGGTCTATGTCTATGAGTTGAAACTGATGGGCTTGTGTGATTTTCCTGTTTGATAGATGTCTGTGGATTTGAAGCGAGGGGAAACTCTTCCAATTCACATAAATATGACATTCCCTTCCTTACCATGTGATGGTGAGAATGAATTTTATCTAACTCTGATGCTGTATGTTTTGTTGATTGTTTCCGCGTAGTCGGTTTTTCATAAGTCTATTTTTGTGCAGTCCTCAGTGTAGATGCAATAGATATGTCGGGAAAGCATGAAGTTGACCTTGATACAAACATATGGAAAGTACGTAAGATTTTTTCCTTGCACTCCTTATTTGTTTATTTGACCATGGTATGTCTTTAATGAATATTTAACTGCCGCATTGGCTATAATATTCTGGTCCCTGACACATGGTTTCATTTGTTTGTGTTGAATTGCTAGTTTCTGTTTTGTTTGAATGGGCATAGATGCATGATATTGATAATGGATGATGTGATGCATCAGCCTTTAGGATATGTTTTGTCTGAATGTGTATGAGAGTTCAATTATCTTCATAAACTGCGCAAGAGTTGTCCATCATGTTGCTGCCTTGCTGGATGATTTGCAGAAATAATGTGGCCCTTGTTTCTCTCTAGACATACAATGGACAATAAGAGTCGTTCCTTCTCCTAACGCCCTCCCTCCCCCCCAAAAAAAGGGAAACTTTACTTGAATCTTTATACCCACCATTCAGCAATCATGGCAGTGGCCAGAGCTAACCGTACATATGTGAGTCTAAGTGTTGTGGTGATTCTTTTGATATTGTTGGAGGCACTAAGAAGGATAATCTTTGGAGGTTGGTAATTGCTATCAAATATGTTGAAGTGGATTCTGGGTGGGTGCCATTGATACTGAATGGTTCATATGGATGTAGTCTTTCGAAGTATACCGTTGTTTGGTGGGAGCATTTCATTGTGTTTCCTGTTTGGGAAACGAAGCAAGAGTGCATCTTGACTTGCAATAATTTATGGAAAAGGGGAGGATGATGGCTATAATAGGTGTTGCATGTGCAAGAGGGATCTTGAATCTCCATAACATTTATTGCTTCATAGTGACTCCGCTAGGACTCTTTTGGCTTTAGCCTTTGGTTGTCTAGCCATCTCCTATCTTGGGAGACTTTCTTTGGTAGGAAACGCAAGGGGAATAAGGCCTTGGTCTACGACATGTGATTTTCTAGGATATCTGGAGAGAAAGGAACCTTAGGGTTTTCGAGGGGGTTGAAATCCCTCTTTAGAGATTGAAAGACATTTTTGTAAAGTCTATCTTCGTTTCGGTAAATGGGAAGTTTAGCTCTTCCTCTTTTGATGTGGTAGATTTTGTAGACAACTTTTTTTTTTGGTTGTACATAACTTTGTATGATGCTTGTTGAGCTTTTTTTCTCTTAATCCTATATGCATTCTGAAGTCCTAACCTTGGCTTCCATGGGTACTCTCACACTCAACCGCCACCCACCACGCAAAGCTTTTGCAACAACAGAAAACATCCCCGGAACCCTATCCCACTGTGCACCACTATAGTCGGTCAAGCATCACCACTGTCAATTACTCACCACAACCCCAATCCCCAAATTCATGCTGACCTTAAGTTGTGAAGTTCCCTAATTTCTTACCCAAAAATCAAAATCTTCAGGTCCCCTTCTCCATTAAACCATTCAAAATTGACATTACCACCGTTCCGCTTGCTTGATTTTTTCCCAAATCCTCTATGCAATCGCAAAAATTGCCTTGATTGGATTGTTCCTTTATTAGTGATGGTTTCCAATGAGAAGGGGAGGAAAAAGAGTGGTGGTTCCTGTGAGATGGGGAAGAAAAAGTACGATGGGATGGGAACGTGGATTCTTGATGAATGGTGTCTGTTTGATTGATGAACTTGAAAATAGATTTGAAAAAGAAATGTTAGAATGTTTTTTTTTCCTTTTAAATATAATTTGATTCCTAAAGACAATGGAATCCTGTACTACTTATAAGTGAGAATACCCCTCCAAATGCATGGAACTTGATACCAAACGAACACTATATATGGAAACTTGATACCAAAAGCATCAAGTTCCATTCCCATACTCCCAACCAAGCAGGCCCTAAAGAGGACACTGCAAGAAGTGACGACTTCTGGCACACATTGAGAAGCTTAGTCGGGGATGATGAAAATGCAACCATGCGTGGTCCCACCTGCCCTCTTTTTGGGGTGTTGTTGTGGTGGTCTATTTTTGTTTTGATAATTGCAAGATTACCTGGCAGTCCTAATAAATTTATCTTCAATGAGAAATTTAATAATAAAAGTTTGTATTCAGAAGACACCAATCTTGTACAAAAGGCAATCACAAAATTACGTTATTCCGTCATGCTCTCTTCAGTAGTCACATAAACAAAATCTGAAAAAATAAACTTCGTACCATCTTGGTGGCATTCTAGGCTTCATGTGATGGTAAAGCACTGAGCACATAACCAGCAATGCTGTGTGCTAGTAATCAGAGATTGTATTGGAGTGTTTGATAATTTGTTATATCATATTTTATAATGTAGCGCAAGAACGACATACTGTGGCTTGCATGTTCCCTGCGTCACTACTCCTGATATTAACGTAATAAAATGCATGGTGACCCACTGACCCATCTATTGTAGCAACATGCTGTGCCTTGCATGTTTCCTGTGTCACTTCTGATAGTAACATGACAAAATGTATGGCGGCCCATCTTGTTGTGGCAGTTTCTGAGAATTACTATCATTTGTTGTATCATATTTTATAATGTAGCGCGAGAACGACATACTGTGGCTTGCATGTTCCCTGTGTCACTACTCCTGATATTAACATAATAAAATGCATGGTGACCCACTGACCCATCTATTGTAGCAACATGCTGTGCCTTGCATGTTTCCTGTGTCACTTCTGATAGTAACATGACAAAATGTATGGCGACCCATCTTGTTGTGGCAGTTTCTGAGAATTACTATCATTTGTCTGAGTTTTCAGCAGCTCAATGAGCCAAGTGTAAAACTGATCTATGTCTATTTTCTAGTTCTACTCGATTTAATTAATTGAGCCAGCAATCGGACGAGTGCTGAGAGATGTACAGGTTGCTCTAGGTCAATACATCTGATCTGATTGATTGAGGTTTGCTTTTGGATACCCCAACCGACTAACTACTACCAATTACTCCAGCTACTGTGTGATCATTTGACATACATGCTGCCATCTGGAACCCAAGCCTTTTTGGTCTTTATCTTATATAATCTTTTTATATTGCTGCTAGGTCTATACTAGGCAGGCATAATTTAGAAATTTATGCTTTCTGAACATAGATTTTGCAAGTGTTTCAGCAATAGCATGCCATTTATGCAGCAGATTGGTGCTGTGTTTGTAATATTAAGATCTGTAAAGCCAAGCGCTTGAACTTTGTTATACTTTAGGGCCATCCTTGTTAGGGTTTATTGAGTTTGGGCATATTATGATACTGGCTATCTCAATAACTGACAACCATCTTTTTCAGGGTATGTTGGGACTTGATATTTGTTTATTATGTTGGTAAATTGGATTGTAGTGAACTATACTTTAGGCCTTGGGATTGTGGTAAGACGAACTTTAAAATTGTATCACAGTAAACCAAATTGTGAAACTATTGGACTACAGTGCACCGCCACCGAATTGGATGAAACCTACTCAGTGGATTGTCATAGTTTAGTGTACTACAATCTAATGGTTAAAATATTTGGACTACTGTAATCCAATATGTCATACTATGGTGTACTAAAATCCAAGTCATGAAATGTTAGGCCTATTGGAGACAAATCTGTCATACTTTGTTATCACTCAATTGAGTGGCAGTGCAATGTAGTCCAATAGTTTCACAATTTGGTTACCGTGATACATTTTTAAAATTTGGTTTACCACAATCCTAATGCCTAAAGTACGGGGCACTAGATCTAATTTTCCTATTATTTATTTATTTTTTTTAGACAGTGGATGACAATTGAAAACCAAGATCTATCTCTAAAACCATTGTATGGAAATGGAACAATAATGAGGAACTTGGAGGTCTATAGTTGGAGGCTAACCATTGAGAGTTGAGACTGTGGACCACAGTAGGGCTTTGTGGTGGAACTTGGAATCTTCTTTCATTTTCTTGTAAATTTCTTTTCGACTGCTCTTCATTTATAGCATCTTCTCATTTCATTGCGTTGTTGATAACTAAAGTGCTACTTTTGCTATGGTTGGTTGGGACACAACTTTGGTGTTGAATGTCTAAGACCTTACAACTGAAGCCTATTGAGACAATTTTTTTTTTAGTCCACGGGTTTCCTTCCAATGCTCTGATTAATAGTCTCATCATAAATTCTTCTTGTTGTCCAAAGGAAATTGTTTTGTGATTTCCTTTTCACATTTGATTTTGTCATCTAAAAGAGGATGGGGAAGCCTTGAACTTTTCTGTACCTGGCAGTCCTGGCTACCCTCAATAAAATTAGCATCAGTTCTTTTGCATCTGAAAGTTATCCAGGTATCTCATTTTTTTTATATGGAATGCAGTGCATCAGCTGTTTCTTGTTCGATATAGAACTGTAGCAGCACTTCTATCTGTGCATGATTCTATCATGGTTACATTGTTTGTATCACCCCAGCTTGGAATAAGCCTTTCAATATTCAAATATCTCAGTATCAGATTCCTGGCTTTTTTGGCAACTGGAAACAGAAGCCTTGAAAAAACAGTAGTATCGGGCTCCTTAAATCACATGGAGCATCATGTGAATTTTGTATTGAATAAAATCGATACCAAGATCAGCTGATGAAGTAAACTTTTGTGAGCAGGATCCAAGGAATTTTAAGATGCTTCTAGGAATGTGCTGAGTCTGGTGATGTACTTCATATCAGTTTGTGTATTGCAGAACCTGGTAGTTACCTTCTGGTTACTGCTATGTTCCTACACCTATGAACCACTTTATATTTCCTTGAGCAGGAAATCTGCCTTTGTACATGAATCTTGAAATTTTGCCTAAGTACTTCTCAAACAATGTAGATCAATGACAAGCAGCCAGCCTGCATTTCTGGATAGATCAGTTGGATACCATGAGCATGCCTTATGTTGGCAACATACTTCTGTTGCCAAACATGCACTTCAAGGATGATGAGCTTGGTCAAAGTTTGAAGGGCTTTCTGCTGTTTTGTCCAAAAACTGTGAGGACAAACAGTAATGTGCTTGCTGATATTGTTTTGTTTTGCTATATGGGCATGATTTATGCATTCTTCTTCTCGTACTGAGGGTTTTCCATCTTGTATGGAACATAGGGCTACGATTCTGCTGTTACGCTATGGTGTTAAATTGTATGTGTGGGATTTCTTCTTTGTTTTTTCTCGGAGCTTGAAGGCTCATAATACAATTGCCCCTTGCCAGTTGCCATGTTTGTGGAGCCTCATGTCCAATATGTCATCGGCGAGCCCAGAGTTGGTTATAAACAAATATCCAATCTGTGACTAACCAATCTCTTCCCCCCTTCCCTGTAAAGGGCAAGCAACAATACCAGTTCCTCCATCGCATTCTTCTCCTCCGCTGTAAGACCCCCAAAATCTCCTGGAATTATCTGCTCCTTTAAGACCCCCAGAAGTCTCCATATTCTCTAGAACTCTAAATCTTCTTGATACCCTGATTTCCCGGGGTGGGTTGGGGGGGGGGGGGGGGGTTGCCAGGGTTTGGGGTGTATAGGAAGGAGTAGGGTAATTGAAGGTTATGGTGACCTTGGAATGCGTTGTGGAGAAACTAGAGGAGGTCGAGGGACTGCATTGGCGTTGTGGAGGGCCTGCTTGCCTTTGCGATGGCTGCTGAACAGTAGGGGATGGGTGGTGGCAAGGAGAGAGAGGGAGGGTTTTTGTCATCGTAGTAGTTACTGTTGTTTTCATTGTATTATGATTACTGTCACTGAAAATTTAAAATCAATTTTATAAAATCATAGCACTTCTGTTGCTCTATCACCTAAAAAACTTGTTTCTCAGAACCCCGGCGTCCACTGTAAATTTAAGTTACTTTGGAAAACCGGAGTGGATCCCTATGTCGGTATGTCCATGAGCAATTCCCTCTCGAACACAGAAGCATTTACATGACTCATGCAAAACCCTCCCTTCCCTCCCTCCAAAAGAAAAAGAAAAAGGAAAAGAAAAAGAAAAAGAAGAGAAGGGCAAGGGGAAAACAAAGGAGATGCTACTATTCTTTTTGATGCCTTGAAGAGGACATTCCCTAGTCAAAGAAAAAGACAAGTGGTGTGAAGAAACTATAGGAAACACAATTGTAATAGCGCTGTCAGAATGAAATGTGATTGCCCTTAAGTTGCATAGCGTAATATGCATTTATAGCATTTTACCTGTTTTTGAGATTCTCTTGAGCTCTTTTCTATGGGGTATTTTAATATATTCTCTTATTTCTGCGCTTGCAGCTTCGCTTGAGTAGTGATGGCCATATCATCGGAACTGAATATTTGTCCGACTTGGTGGAAAAGGGGCATTCTCATGGTCATGGTAATACTATTTCATTTTCTGTATTGTTTATGCGGCGGTGTATTCTAGATAGAATATCCTTTTTTTTTTTATGACAGTATTGCTTTCTGAAAAACGTATTTTTCCTGTTTTGATTTCTCTGAGATAAATTGGTTATGTCCTAAGCATTCACGATTTTAAATTCCATTGTGCAGGCGATCACAAAGATCATCATAGTCACAATGTCCATCATGGTGATCACAAACATGAACATGATGACAAGAAAGATGAGCATGAGGATATTAAAAGTCATCTCCAGACTTACGATGAAGAGACTGAGAAAATGGTGAAGAAAGTTAAGGAAGCTATAGCAAATGGTGAAGGATGCCGGGTAGTTCCATGTTCAACCCTACTAAATTGATGTAATTATAGAAATATTTGAAAGCAATGATGCTAGTAAACCCTATTGCTTTTGCAGGTTTATGGCGTTCTAGATGTGCAGAGGGTTGCTGGAAACTTCCATATCTCTGTGCATGGATTAAACATTTTTGTTGCTCAGATGGTGAGAGTTTTTCTTCTGTATATGGTGACATTTTACAGTTCTCATAGCTGCTTGATTCCTAAGATTTTCCCTTGGTTGATTTTGTACCAGAGTTAGTCAAAAGTCTTACATGAACATTTGCTAGCTTTTGCATTTTGTCATATTGAATTGTTGAAGGGGAGTTTACTTACTTCAAGAGAGATTGATTTTTTCACTATTAGTTCATATCACTATTAGTAATGACATTTTTGGCTGGTGTCTTGTTTATGGTCATTACAAATGCATTATCATATGGCCATGTTGCTTGATCCTCTGCTTTTTCCTTAATTTTACATTTCTGCCTAGCTGGATGATAGTTGATAGCTTAGATGTTAGTTCTTGTGAAACTTTGTCGATCTATCTTATTTCAGAACCATAGGCATAGCCCATTATTTATTTTTATTTTTTTTATAGTTTGTATGGTTGTTTGAATTCCTAAACTATCTTAAAGGTTTTAATGTTTAGTTGCTTATATGCGCACTACCTTCAACTGGGTTGACACTAATGATTTTGTGGAGGTGGCAAGCTTGGAAAAAGAAAAACATTCTTGCCTGCCATTTTTGGCCTAACATGGGTTGGGGGGAGGGGGAGGTATTGGGGGTTGAACTTTCCAGTCTGAACAGGAAAAAGGCCTTGTGGAGTATAATGTTAAGGATTGAATTTGATTCTCTCTATGAATCTGCTGATTTCTGCTTTTAAAGTCAGTCTGGTCTAAGCTCATAAACCCACGTGATTTTGTATTTTTAAGCTATATTTAACTTTTTCCTGCTGGTGTGGTGTGTTGTGGCCAGTTACACAGTGGTGTTGGCCTTCTTTTTTAGGAGTAATTTACATGTACCCTGCATGAGGTTTGTCGTAATGATTTTTAGATACTCCACCTTTCGGAAATGATTTTTACCCTATCTCAATGGAGTTGTAGGTTTATTTTACCCCCCCCCCCCTAGATTTTTGTTTATTAGTTTTTCTTCGGATTTCCAGTGAAAACATAATTTTGATAATGAATTAGACGGTTTTTTGCTCCTAACACATCCCAAGTTCGAGTGCCCAAAATGCTTCGAGTCTTTACCAGACGCATGTAGAGATTTGAGACGCCAACTGGAGATTTTTAACTTCTTCAAATGCGCGCATATTCACCTAATATTCACAATACCCAGGAGTGAACCATGAGTTTTGGTTAGTATTTATGACAAGGGAGGAGTTCTTGTTGACTTCAGAAAAGACGAGGGACCGAAGGAGACGCTAAATATTTGGGGAATTGAAGGTTCTTTTCTTCCAAATTAACATAAGGGGCATAATTGTCTTTTAGTTCACACAAATAGGGTCCGATTCGTCACTTAATTTACATACATAGAGGTAAAATGTCGTTTCATTTTTGCAGTCATACTTTGCCGGGTTTTACTACAATTAGTCTTTGTCACTAATGGTGTGGTAGGGTAAAAATTATTTCCTCAATATGGGGTGTCTAAAAATTATTACGACAAACCTCGGGTAGGATAAATGTAAATTATTTCCTTTTCTAGGGTACTTGGTTTTATTTTGTTTATTATGTTATTTTTCCTACCTTTTCATTTTTAGCAGCCTCTCTGCTATGGCCTTGATTTGGAGAAAAATCAGTATTAGGTATCTAGATTGTTCATATATATAAGCGATTTATAAGTGAAATCCCATTGTGCTTGAAGTTGAAGGATAGAACCGCCTTTTTTGAAGCAAAGAATTTCTTGTGTAGAGATTGTTGGCTTGATGGACCATGCTTGTCATGGGCTGTTTAGTGCTTGACAAAAAAAGTACTGGATTTACGCGTCATAGTTTGGCATATTCTTTTCATATCCCCTTCCCTGCTCTGGTCCAACATGAAAAACTGAAACTAGAAGCGAAGTTAGCATTAACTTTTGGTGCAGAATCATCTTATTTGGATTTTTTTAGGTTTGTTTAATTTTTATTTGTGATGTTATGCTTCTTCAATCTGCAAGAAAGGTTCCTATTTTCAGTCTGGTGAAGCACACAAAATAATTTCTTTCCATTTTGACAGATTTTTGAAGGTTCCAATCGCGTAAATGTCAGCCACATGATCCACGATTTGTCATTCGGTCCAAAGTATCCAGGAATCCATAACCCCCTTGATGGCACAGCGCGGATATTACGTGGCGCGAGTGGCACTTTCAAATACTACATAAAGGTATGTGTTTGCACAGAATTTTTGATGTTGCTTATGCCCAACATATGATTAGTGCTGCATAAGACTCACCTGCTCCTCAACTATCAACAACTATGAGATGGGCAGTACATGTTAACAGACATAATTGCCTGTTTTAAATTGGGTTATGATCCTTCTGTCTTAGGCTCCATTTGGTTCTTGGAAAATGAGATGGAAACAGAAATTTTGTACCTAAGTAATTTAGTATAAGAGCCCCTTCTTTACTGATGCCTCACTCATCTCTCTCCCTCCTCTCCTCCTATTTAGCCTATCATGTTTTTACTCCCACTTTCCTATCAAATTCAGAAAGAAGATACTACATCCGTCCCTTATTATATTAACTGTCACTAAAACTATCTTAGGAGTCCAATGTACCTAGAAAATTGAGTAAAGAATTGGACTTGGACAATATGTCCCTATCACTTATTGTGTGACTTTTCACATCTCAAGTTCTCTTTTAGCTTCCGATGCATCATTAATGAGGGGCAAAATGGAGATTTTAATAATTGGAATTGTAAAATTGACAATAAAAAGGGACAAGGTAGTTAGGAAAATTGACAAACAATTAGGGACAAAGGTAGTACTTTGACAAAATCAATCATATTCTCCCTGATGTTTCCTACAGGGCTCTCATTTTCCCAAATTTTGAACCAAATGAAGGAAAGCAAGTCCTCCCCCCCCCCCCCTTCCTCTGTTGTATTTTTCGAGGACCATACAGGGCCTTAAGCTCCAGTACTCAGGAGGCTTTCGTCTTCATGTACCGCAGAACTCTACCATACAATTCATAAAATTATACTATCCTCAGTGGAAGCAATGGAGCATCTTCTAGATGTATGCCAGCACCCTTCTAACCGAACCGATCTTAATCATCTTCCTGAGGATAAACATCACATGACAATTGGCATGATATGTTTGTTTACTTTGTACAAATCTGGTCTCTCTATCTTTGTTCTTTTTTTGTTCGTTTCTTTTTCTTTCTTTTTTTTCGATTTTGTTTTTCGACAATTGCCTTGCTATGTTTGTTTACTTTTTGCAAATTTGGTCTCTTTATCCTTTTTCTTTGGTTGTTCAATTCTTTTTCTTTTTTTTTTTTTTGGGGGGGGGGGGGAAGTGTGTGAGGCAGCTGTAGTTGTATCTCTTCAATTCAGCCAGAAGCATTAAATGGTCTTGGTTATCGCTAAACCTTTCTATGTTATATTCTAGATTGTTCCTACCGAGTACAGATATATCTCAACGGAGGTCTTGCCCACAAACCAGTTTTCTGTCACTGAGTACTTTTCTCCTATGAATGAGTTTGATAGAACATGGCCAGGTTGGTACTTGACATTAAACGATTATGCCCCCTTTCTGTAGTTTCATTTCTCTTTATCAGCTGAATATCGTTGTCTGTTGGTGGCAGCTGTTTATTTCTTGTATGATCTGTCACCAATCACTGTAACGATCAGAGAAGAACGCCGCAGTTTTCTGCACTTCATTACTCGTCTTTGTGCAGTATTAGGGGGCACTTTTGCACTAACAGGTAGTTATCATACACTCCTTACAATGCTCAATATTGCGTTGGTGGTGGACATTCTAATTTGTGCAGGAATATTTGCGATTGAAGCTAAATGTGTTAATTAATTTTGATCTACAATTTCCATAAAACTATTGGATTATTCCCTCCAACGACTCTTCAAAAAAATTGCTGATTTTTTAAGTGACTGACAGGTCTCCACATTATTTTAATGCACTCACGGCTCCCCAATTTTTCTAAAAACTAGCTGCAGGGTGACATTCCGGTTATTTTGGCTGATATCCGGCAAAATGTGTTTGAGAAGGGTATTTTTGCCTTGTCACTCACTTCATCGGATTCTTGCCAAGAATAGCCGGAATGTCATCCTACAACCAATATTTAGAAAAATAAGGGCCCTGCGAGTGCATTTAAATAATGTGGTGACCTTCCAATCAATTTTAAAAAACATCTGCTACCTCCCAGAAAAATAGGGGACCCACGATTGCACTTTGATATGTGAAGTTGATGGGTATGCTGATTGTAAACAGGAACCGATTTCAGCCTATTCTAATCCGTAGTAGGAACTTCATCCCCCCCCCCCCCCTCTGTTTCTTTCCAAAAATAAAATGTGAATATCGGAATTTTGTGTTTGTAGCCGAATTGAGCTGTTGAATTATTCCATTGATGGGTGTGGGTGTGGTTAAAATAAGGGCTCTAGTTGCACAGGCATTATGCCTTGAGTTTGACATTTTTGATGCTTGTGAACTCATCTGCATGCCTATATCATCCTTATTGTTGTATCTGGCTGTAGGAATGCTGGACCGCTGGATGTATAGGATTGTAGAAGGTGTTATGAAGCCAAAGAAGAGGGGTATGTTGTAGTAGCGGTAAACAATACTTGTTGGCACTCATCTCCAATGAAGGACAGACGAGAATGCATCAAAGTCTGATTGCTGGATCCAATGACAGGCAGGCAACATGACTGCTTTCAGATGATTTCTGTTTCCTCATCTCGTCTCTATCTCATTTCTCATCTCTCGTCTCAGTCTAATGGTATTGTTTAGCTTTACTGAACATTACTCATTCTTGGGCTTAAGTCGTCAAAAAGAACAAAAGAAAATAGGTTTTAATGTTTATAACCTAGCCGGTATCCGTGTTTCAGGCTTTTGTATCATATGATTTGCATATGTAATTGAAATTTTGCCTCAAATATGTTGTAGATTTTTCAGAAACAAATATTTTCATCTGATGCTAAGTTACTAACGTTTACCTGGACTCTATATATAGGTAAAAAGCTTGAATGGCTCTGCCATTCAATATTATATGGGATTTGGTGCTATTGTGGGTTGTACATGTTTGGATTGTCGCTCTAGTTAATATGAAAACTTGGGAGTAATTTGAGGAAAAGTGAATGTGACATGAGGCCCACTTGAGATTAAAAGTTAAAGCCTTATAAGAAACTTTACTTAATCACGAACATTGTGTAATTGATTCCATAACATGGATTTAGTGTTACTATAATAATGTTAGTCTTGAGGGATTCTAACATTGCAAATGTCCTAATTAAAAATAAGAAAAATATCTACTTTTCACAATGAATAATTTAGACATCTGAAAGTACTCACATTTTTATTTATAATTAGGTGTAAACAAGTATACCATGGGTGAAGAAAATAGAACCCCTATACAAATTCTGTAGAGTTCAATAAGTTAGTTATCCACACAATGAGTAAAAGCACAGTCAACAAATGTAGAAAGAAGAGCCTGCAATTGAAAAGGATAAAACAAGAAGTACTACAAGGTTGTCCAACAGAATTCTAATGCTTTTAGCGCTTGGTTTTCTTTGCTTTTGCCTTACCTCTTTGTGTTCTTATTTTGTTGGGCTCTGTTGGCCTTGTAGGTGATTCTTTCCCATTTCTTGTTGGTACTTTTATAGGGCGACGCTGCCCTTTGTTGTTTTGTTGAACATCGCAGCTTTTTGGCCCCTAATAATTGAAAAATATGAGTAAAAATGTATGACTGAGTGGAATGGCGGTTCTTAGAGCAAGTCCCACGTAAAAATAACACATTGCAAGAGTGATTAGAAGAGTGATTAGAACAAGGGTTTCAGAGTGATTAGAAGAGCAGCGAATGATATAACACTCCATAGTGCTCAGGCAAGGAGAAATGACCTAAAAACAACACATTATCTTTGCAAGAGTGATAGCCTCCTGTTTACCAGAGTATTGCAAATGGTGTGGTTGAAGTTGGTTGACATCCTCAACGGCTACGAACAAGAACCCGAGTATGATAAATCAGAGGTTTCGTTTCATCATAGGAGTTGATTGTTGACAAAAGGGATAAGCACCACAAATATTTACAACAGTAATTATTGGGAGCCGGAAGCAAAAAGTATGAATGGTGTGAAGGATATGATAGGATAGGATGTGGAAGAAAGAAAAGTTGGTAGGAGATGGTATTGTGAAAGGTGAAGGGTTGACAAGGAGACCCTTATGAAATCAGGTACAAGAGCTTTGCCCACTTTACCTAATGGGATTGGGGTATTTCAAGTTCCCTTCTACCTTGTTTGGTGGACGAAGTTAATTCATTATAAGAGTAAGAGTTGGACATTCTTGTTTGGTGGCTTGGGTTTTAGACATCTTAATATTATTAATGATGCCTTGTACCAGAAGCTATGGATGGAGCCACATGCTGACTCTAAAACTCAATCACTTCCTTAACTCAGTATAATTGTTAAATTGCATTGCATGTACTCAAGCATGAAAACTCGGTTTCTCATTTACCTTCGACAAGTTCAACATGATGAAAAGTCAATTGTTTATTTGATAAATACATCATTGCAAGGAGAGGATAGAGGCTATTGGAAAGAGTAGCCATGATATCGGATAGTGATTCAGATTACCCTTATTTGTCCAAGTGGTTCATCTCTTGTTAAACTTATCTTCTTTCTTTCACATTTTCTTGTCTGCTCATACACCTTGTGTTGGACTCTCTTATGTCGTGGATTTATCAATGACTTTACGGTTAGTTCTTTACTAGGAACATATTTCGTGGAGAACTTTGATTTTTTTCACGAAATTTTTATTTTGGAAAGTAATACATTACAATGTCTGATTTACATTTGAAGTTATGGGGAAGTTTGTAGGAAACGTTACTTTAAATGTCCAAACTATCCTTTTTTATTAAATTTATAAAGTAGTTTTCGAGGGTATTTTGGAAAAATATACTATAAAGTTGATCTTCTTTATGGGAAAAAACTTTCAACTATCCCATGAGAAAATATTTCCCATCAATCATGGAAATTTTTTTGACCTCATTTGAAAACTTCCCCATCCTCATTGTGCAATCAAACATGGAAAATTTTGGTCAACTTGACAGAGTTAATCAACTTTCTTAGAAAACATCATCTTCATTATTCAACCAAACACTATTAATACAAATAGAGAGTGCAATGTCCACGATTTGAATCATCAAAAACAAAGTATATAGCTGCATACACCTGATGGATCATAAATTGTTAATAACATAAAATGAGATTTGAGGGAAAACCCCCCACCACAACAAAAATGGAACCCAGTAAGCATACAATACAAATGGGGGTCCTAATCAGACACAACACAAACTTTACAGCGCTTTGTACCAAATATATAAATTACAAAACCAAATAATTACAACTCTAGGCACCCACTATTGAGTTTCAAAACTTGCAAAACACACGACTCTACACCATTTCAATATACAATACACTCCAAGCATTCAACTGCCATTCTCCAGTGACCTTTTAATTTACGTATACCGATGATAATGAACTGACTCAGATGATGGAATTAGACAATGTTTGGGACAGTTATAGCCTGTAAAATAAATAAACAACGATAATCAAAGACCAGGTGAAGCCTTGAAGCAGAAATAACAGAAGCACAGAAAATGTAGGAAATTCAGCTGCTAAAACCCCTTAATCTGAAATTCTGCAAAGCCCTAGCAGCAACCTTACCCTTTGATAGATTAAACCCAGAGAATCATGCATGCTTATCCTCTATACACAACAAGTGGCAGATAGAATTTGCCAATAAGTTTTAGATTCTCCCAAGTTATGTAGGTACTCGAGTATGATGGACTATTTCAAATGTTCGATTGACTCTGCTTAAGTTACTGTTCTTTTAATTGCAAAATGGAGCGCTAACCAATTCTTTTCAAATCAAAGGTCTAACTTGCAAAGGGTGTGTTTATCTTAACAGCGTATTGTTGGCACATATGGGAGATAGAATGGATGAATCATGTCAAAAGGGCCAGCCATATGACTTAGAGATCATGAGTACCCTTGATAGATAATGTTTTGTGCTAGTACCTCCAGGTTAGAATTGCTCCACCCTTGTTTGTACTGGTCCAGTATGCTCTAGAGAACCCATTGTGAGATCTACTACAACTGCAGGGTGATGATGAGGTATCTGTTGTTGCTGCTGGTGGTAGTGATGGTTTTGGCTCAACTGTCTGCCTCTATGATCCACATGATGAGGATGTTGTTGAGTGGAACTCGCTCTCCATCTAAGGTACTCCACAATTAAAGCATTGGTACTTATGGCAATTCCAAATCCAGTGAATGAAGACAGCAGGACTGAGAGAACTGGATTAACATTAAGCTGTATAGTTCAATATATGGAATGTAAGCAAGCATCTTCACAAATCATTTGTTCAATGAGCTCTTACTAGTTGCATAAATTGACTTCTTACCACAGTATAGAAGATATGAGCAAAGAGGATCACAATTGCAAACTGGAAAGAAGCATAAGCCCATATATAACACTTGCTAACTGCACTCATAAAAACAAAAGCTATTAGAAGATGAATTTGCTTATCATGGATACTTTGTAAATAATACAATTCACATGCTAAAAATGGTTTTAGACGTCCCATCTAGAGTAGCTAAGCAAAATCTCTCATACATGCTGCTACTATGGTAGCAGCGTAGGATTAATTGTGGATCCAACTCAATAATGGAAAGTTTGAGTTGTTTAGTATTCGGTTTAGTATTTATGTATATTAGAATCACCATCCTGATCGTTAATATTTGAACATTAGTAGAACAGCCTTGACTAGATGAAAGGTTTTTGGGGAAGGACGTTTTGGTTCTGTCCATTTGAAGTGCCTATTTGTATAGGAACCTAGCTTCTTAATTGAACATGAAACTGGTGAGAAAAAAGAAAAATGTTGGTTATTGCAAACAATCATGCAAAGAAAAATCTTTTCTGCAATGGGGTATTCTAGACAATAGCCTATGGCACCAATGGTACAGTTTCTGAGCAATTACCATCAGATCTCCTATAGAACCAAAGGTCCATCCATAGTTGTCCTAACATGGGCATGTACGTATGCTGATGGAGTTGCTATGTTCCATATATGATACTCCAAAGCATGGAACAAGTAGCTGCATGCCAAGCAAACCATGTTGGCCATTTTCCCCTACTTACCTAAAGACAAGAATATTGATTGACATAGGTATCGTGTTCTTATGCCTTGTAAACAGAACTAACATATTGACAAAACCTTTGAACAAGTGTGGCATTTTTAAGCAGAAGTAATAGAAGTAGGAAAATGCACATACGTACAGGAGAATGCATTTATGTCTGATAAAAAAGAAGTAATAAACATGGTAAGATGGATGGAGGCATAAAACCATAGATAAGATTCGAAATAGGGTATTTGGGGAAAGAATCAATGCGAGTAACACCTACAAGGGATTACCCATGAATGGGAAGCCATATGCAGAAGATCCTAGTCTTGAGACAAAGAATGCGCTAACTTCAGGAGGTGGAGGCGGAAGACTTGCGTAATAAGGTGGCGTCAAAAAAGATGAAAAGCCTTTGGGAGTTTCAAGAGGCAAGATCCATGGTTTCCACAATTGAGGTTTTGGAAGACAGTTCCTTGGACTCGATCAAGTCCCATGGTATATATATGTACAGGCAGCCACAGCCAAGCGACGGAAGATTGTTTCATTGGTTGTGGTACAAATAGTGAGACAAGGGAGTGAAAGGCAAACCACCAAGGAGACAAAAAGAAAGAGGGCCTTGGAAAGAGAACACCCCCCCCCCCCCCCCAAAACCCCAAATAAGTAACTAGCCTTTAATGAAGATGGTTGTCATCATGATGAACCACAAGAAAATTATGCAGTTGTAAAGTGCAGAACTATAGGAGTGTAATTACCTTGGTAAGTATAAAAGAAAAGACGAGACCACAAGTACCATAAATACACTTACCCATCGTGGATGCGATCATGGATGACAGAAGGCCCAAAACACATGCAAAAGGTAAAGATATGGCCAAGGCACGAGGTCCAAGATCTGATACCTGCATATATTTATATGTATGGCATGGTTAGCCCATGTGCAACATTATAATAGAATGGTAAAAGTTGCAGTAGACTAGCGACATCACAAGATGAGACATTGTAAATTTGCACCCCCTTTGCATACTGCACTATAGTTGCTCGGTCTTTTGAAGCTGAATACTTGTCCAAGTGGTGGCCCTATACGACATAGATACACATGCACATGTTGGGACTCGAGGACAACCTAAACCCATAACCATCTCGAGTGTCTTGATTGGAAAGATTGACAACACTTAAAAACAGTACTACAGGTTCAACAAAATAGCAACAAGCGAACGGGAAAAGCCTCTCTTGATAGGAGCAACAATGTTACAAAACCTGGTCTAATGGTCTATGATTAACAACTGCGGAATACTGTGGCTCTCAACAACACCATCTGCCAATTTTAGAAACAATCAAAAACTAACCGTCCAAACTCCAATGGACCAAATGCTATCATACTTGTGAACATAAGCAACGACTATTTCAAAACACCAATGACCAAACTTTTGTCTCCTAATAAGTCTTCAGAGGTCCAGCTCCGCTTTGAACAATTTTCACTTTTTTTTTTTAAAGAGAGGGTTGGTTGTCATCATTTGAACTGGTTGTTTTCCTGAAAATCCCAACCCTTAACTCCATGAATGTCATCATTTGATCAATGGTCTAGAAGCAACATTTTCCAACAGCAAGTTTTCCTTTCTAAAGCACAATTAAAAATAATTTCAAGAAGAAAATACTTCAAAATGATCCATTGGGCTTTGGCCAGATAACTTTTGGGACCTTTAACAATGGACAGCAATAATAGATGTATAGACCCTAAAATGACCAGAATAATCTTTCCCTCTGCTAAATCTCTTAAGTCTTAACAATAACAATTAGCACTTAACAATAAAAACAAGAAAACAGATGAAAAAGCCACAACCCCCTCCCTTCCGCAAGCTTGACCGACATTCTCCAGCTTCCCTTTCCTCTCCGTTGCCCTTCCTATTTTCTCCCCTTGCCCAAACCCATTAAAGATGAGCCAACTATGAACAAAACTTCTGTGTCATCACCATGAGACGACCAACCTATGTATAGAAGCTTCTCGACCTATGAAACAAGAAAATAAGAAATTCGTTTTAATCACTTTAGGCCCTACAAACATGTTCTCCCCATGCTAATAGGCCCATAATTAAATTTTAATTTTGTAGGTTCCCAAAATTTGCCCACTTATTAATGTACCCCAAAAGCTTTTCTTTTTTCAGGTACTTCTTGTCATGAAAATTAACATTTTTTCCCTCTGCCAACCATTTCAAGTGGAAGAGAATGTTTATAACATCTCATAAAATAGACTAACCAACATCGAGCATTTACTATTGAAGCAAGGTCTGAGGGAATCTAGTTCCAAATGTGTATTTGTCATCTATATTGGGGGGCAAAATATTATACATGCAAAATGTCCACCTTGCAGTTTAGACATTTATACGGAAGGATATGTGATCCAACTTCACAGGTTAACTTTGAAATCCCAGGTTCACCATTCAAACCCATTAAGAAGTCCTAAGGGAATGTTATTGGGAGGGGTAAAAAAATAGATTGAGTGAAAAGGAACAAAGAGGAATGCAGAATTATTTGGTTGCTTAAACTTTCTTTCTTCATCCTCCCTTTCTACGAAACATCACAACGGCATTTACAGAACAGCAAGCTGAGTTGGTTTCACTCAGACCAGGTTTTAACCATGTTTAGAATGGTCAAGATCACAATACTAGTTGCTTCATTACTTGCAATCACACAGCAGGCGCGAAATGTTGAAGAAATCACAATGGATCATCAATAACATTAGGCATCATAAATTGTGACCCAGTAATGGGCAAGTCGAAATTGCTAATTGATAATCCACGAAAGAAAGGAAGTTATACCAGAAGTTGCTCCAGAAAGCAGAAGTAAGCTAACATGCTGACTAGCACAAGAATTGGAATGTCCTGCCATACCCTGCCAAAAAACTTGGGAGTGAAAATTCAAACATATAGAATCAACAAGTTTGATCTTCAGTCACAAACTAATATCCATTATTCAACGAAAGCTGCAAAATACGTTAGCCTTCTAGAGAGAGTTTAAGCGAATTCAACAATGTTACAAGGGTTAAGCTTTAAATGCAACAGAACAAGGCAACGAGAGTCCATGTGGTGATCTCCATCCAAACAGAGGTGACAACATCTTTTTGAAAATTGACGAGGCAGTTTGACGATATTCAATAGTGTAAAAGACAGTAAAACCTCGTACAAATGTATCCCAAGGGACAGTGATTAGTCACTAGGGTGCACAAACACAGGAGTAAGGTTCTTACATTCATCTATTTATTTAAATTTGACCTTGAATTAATTGAACAACATATGATTACTCAACCCAGCTCATTTGACTTTATGCTAGTTGTGCTGGAGTCACAGTGATCATATGCATAAAAATATAATTCCTCTTGGCAAAGGTCTTTTGTGGAGTTTAGTAAAAAACCATAAGCAAAGGCAAACAACATAAGACAAACAGAGTTTGAATGTGGTTCACTTCCCAATTCCCGATCAACTATATAAGTTGTGACCCTCTGAAAACTAGATTATACTGTGCAAGATTTGATATGAAAAATCAGTGTGAAGTACAAATATCATTCTCTATTGACTTATCTGGCCAGGAAGAGTTTCTTTCTAACTTCTTTCCCTCTCCAAACTGCCTAATGTAATTGCTCTCAGTCCTCAGTGTTTCATTGCTTGTGACCCGCACCCCCACCCCGGGCACAAGCAGGTGGGCCTTGTAACCCAGAAGCTTAGTCCTTCATTTGTTGCTCTTCTTTCCTTACATTGTAGAATATCTCTAACTGAATACATAACATTACCATATATGCATTCAATTGTAGTTTGATATGCATATGAATCTGTCCCCGTTCATGGGAAGATGACATTGCAAGACAACCATTCATTGTTTACTTGATCAGAAACTAAACTAAACTAAACTGTTGCAATTTATGGTCAACACTTTGAGTAAGGAATGCTTAACCCAACATGATAATATGACTTGAACGTGACCTGATATTGAAAGAAACAAGAACCTAGCCCATCCCATATCAAAGTCCACACAATTTTCCAGTTTAGTCTGAAAGTGATTTCTGCTTCTTTTTTTTTTTTTTGGTAAATCTAAGATAATTCCAAGGTAAACATGAAATATGAGATTAAGGACAAATTGAACTGAACCATTTGCGTTCTCTAGATGAGTATGATAGAAATTAATGGAGCCAAGATGAGCTTAACAAGCTAGCTTACGTTAATTAGTACCTCATTTACCGGTCAAGCGCCACTCTGGGCTTAGTTCAATTCAGTTTTGATATGTTGTCAATCTCTAATGTAATTTGCTGTAAATAATGAAGAACCAGCAGCACTTTGTCCCAATTAGCTAGAAATATAAATACAAAAGAACCATAAATGAATCTTATGACGAACTTTACATGTCCTTTAAATTCTAGTTGAGGAAGTTCATGTTCAAACTCGACACTTTAGAATTGACAGTCATTCACACAGTTAACAACAACAGAATTCCAAACAGAAGTGCAGGGTCATATATTCCAGGGGAATAATGTAGTAGAATTTATGGAAGACCAAACCATTTTGTCATACATCCTTTCTACAGCAGGAGTTTGTCCATCATTTCTCCCCGTAAGCATAGCTAAATTGGAGTCGTACCAAGCATAAAAGAGGCCAAGGGAGAGAAATAAAAGCTATATTGTAATAGTTGCTTGAGAAAGTTACTAACATGCCTGTAACGTGGGACATCTGTATGCTCAGTGATGGCCGGTGGTCGTCTCGGAACAGGACGATGATTTTGTGATATTAATCTGAACAATGCTACAGGTAGATTCCTCACATCTTGTTTACAAACATCACATGTCTTGTTTCCTTTGATGCTAAACCACTTAAGAGCACACTCTTTATGAGCAAGTGCAAGCTCACCTTTGCAGCTGCATTCCAACTTAAAAGCATCACCTCCTTCCCCTACCTCTACCAAGCAAATTCTGCAAACAGCTTCTTCTTCAGGAATGTCTTCACCAGCACCAGTAGCTTCATTATCTGAACTAGCAAATGTTGGAGATATGGGATGAAACAGTAAAATACTCTATTAAAATGAAATAAAGAAATAAGACAGAAATTTGCATTGTGGTTTTTTATTTGGTGAATAAGGAAAAACACATTAAAAAAATGCAATTAATAAGCCCTAAATTAAACTAGACAAAGTCTAGAGAAATAATTGCCAATTACGTATCTCAAACAAAAGAGCACCTTATAAACCAAAATCCTCAGAAGATATTATCCCATCAAACAACCATATTGTTTCTCAAGCTTTGTCATGAACTCTTCCAAATGCTAATGAAACCTTGGATATTTGCTTCCTGAGGTCCTGATTAACTTACCCTCTCACCATTAAACAGAAAGCTTCGCCTTAATTATGCACTCTTCAGCAAATAGAAACCTATGGCATATTACTTAGACTGCCATTTGAGAATGTATGATTGCCAAGAGCCTGAGATTACCAACCTTCAGCATACTTTTGATGTGGTCACTTACTCCCAATTTCCAAACTACAATATCATTTGCCAAACTCATGAGTCAACCGCCACAAACCGGTCAAATAACCTGCCTCTCCCTCCAACACCCCCCCCCCCCCCAAAAAAAAAAGAAAGAAAGAAACCCAGAAACATTCTACATGAAAAAAAGCAAAATAATTCCTCTAACACATTCCATCTTAAAGGCTCTTAAATGATTTTCTTCAATGAATGCAAGCAAGAATTCCATTTATAGTTTAGATGATTTTTGTAAGGAGTCATGAGCAGAAAAACTGGGGGAGAAAGCACAAACTAAAACTGCGAGCTTGACAAACATAAAACATAATCACTTATACGGTCATGATCATAATAGAGCCAGTTGCATATATCAGTGAAAGGTAAAATGGTTCTCCATTGTATAAACATAATCTACCCTTAGAAGGAATCGGAAGGGATATCAGTGAAAGGTAAAATGGTTCTCCATTGTACTAATGCTGCCTGAGAAAATGTGACGGCCATAAAAACACTATAGACATACCATTTTCTCTAATTTTGACTTCATCGGGGATACTGCTATCAACTATCACCTCGTGCGGTGTCATTGGAATGACACGGAATACACCTCCAGTGGAACCTACTCTTCTTAAGCTTGGATTTTTAACATTTACAGGAACTGAGAACGAGCGTTTCATGGGCAACTGTACTTCTTGGTTCTGTGGAAAAAGAACATACACATACACATCTAAGCATCACAAGGCTTGCTCAAATAACCAAATTGCTCAATGAGCAGTTAAAAGTATTTTTAAAGTAAAAATCATAGTACTTACAGAGTCAGTTTGAGGGTCAGCAAGATTCACAACCACACTCCTTTGCTGTGTAGATGTGGGACCTGAATTTGCAATTGGTGTAACAGGTAATGAACATGCTCTCTTTGTTGAGGGAGAAGAAAAAACCTTGCTGAGAGAAAATGACCTTGAAGTGGAAGGCTTATCCCCAGGATTGTCCGATCTTGGCGTGCTTGAGAAGATTAGAACCGTCTTTTCACCATCATTTGATGAAGTCTTTGCACGAAAGCTCCTCTGAGGAAGCATATTCTTTATAGATGATTTAAACCCAGCAGAGCAAGGCCTCGGAGGGAGTCCTCCTGGGGCAGTAGAGGGGCTTGATACAGTGGGAATTTCTGTCCTTGTACTAGAAACCACACACTCCAAAGATCTAGCCGGTATCTGCAGAAAGGACAAGTTTGGGCGTCTTGAATGACGACTTGAAGAACTCTCGCCAGCACTTTCGACCTGGGCAGATGACCATGAAACATGCTCAACCAACTTAGGACAACTCTAGAATGATAAATCTGGGAATAATAAAGTCTTCGTTGGCATGATAATGCAAATGCAAGTGCCAGCAAGCACTAAGCAATTTTAGCATGAAAGAACTTCAACAATAAACCTGTGAGGCTACTCTACTACCCAACTGGCAATTGCATACAGATCCAAATGTAAGAGCAGAAAAATATAGCACGTGAGGGACGAGCTCCAAGTGGCAACTGACAGAAGCACCAGAATAGTATTCCAATCAACATCACAAGTGATTCTCAGTTTAAGGGCTCAGGTTCAGGTATATTGTCAGACTACAGCAAATCAATCCCCCATACACAGATAAGAGAACTAAACCCAAATTACCCAAAAAAAGTGACCTATACTTGATTTGAACTCACAAAACCACAGCTGATTCTGTTTAACCCATCAAAACATTGTGGAACAATACTGATTACAGTATCTTGATAATTTTGTTGGACAAACTGATAATAGACCAAATATGCATCTGGCCAGAAAGATACAAATTCTTCATCGACTTCATTATAACATTACCATAATTCAACCTAGCGAAATTCATCCAAACAATTCTTTCTGGATTAATACCTAGCTTCCACCATAGTCAAAACACCACCCACCATGTGATGTGAATGATAATCTAGACTGCTAATCAAGTGTTTGAAAAAATTCTACACTAGGGTACACTCAACAACAACCCCACCTCCCCCGGTGGCCATATTAATAGAACAAATGACATTTACCATCTTTCCCTAGTCGACAAAAAAGAGTACTCCACCACTTAACTTCTAAGAACAAGTTAATGCAATTCCACCATGATGCCATCATCTCCATCAACATTGGTCATCCACTTGGAGTAACCTAATATGACCATCTGATGTCATGTGCTCCCTCTTTTCCAGTTATTTATGTCAATTTAACTTTTTTTTGTTTGTCACAATATTTGTTACTTCACAATTCTACTGTACTGTTACGAAACCATATGATGTGAATGTCCATATACTAACCAAAAATCTTTTACATACCTTTATATAATATAGGAAGAGTCTGTACTCCATGTAATGTCCATATTTTGTAGGAGTCTTACAATGTAAGTAGTACAAGTACCTCTTGTGGAACATATGAATAAAAATCATCTTCTTCTCTCTCAATTTTCCTTCTATATATTGTTCTTATATTCATAGTTTTTATGACAAAAAAAAAAAAATGCAATGTTAGTGATCTGTTTTACCATATTTCCCCTCATGATGTTACTTTTGTCATTCCTAATAAAACAAGTTAGTGAAAGCAATGGTATTTTCAATATCATCCCAAAACACATCTCCATATCTACAATTGACCAAGACACACCCGATTGATTCTGCCATCCAATTTAAGAACTTAAACATATAGTGTTTGGTTTCCCAAAAAATACACGTCGTAGATTCGTTCAATCAAAGAACATGCACCTGTTATTATTATCCCAAATATCAACCAGACCATATAGCTCACATCACATATTGATGCATTACTGTTTTCCAAGGAAAACCAAACTCAAGATGTAGGCAGGCAAATAATGTCCACTTTTAATCTGAACCACCATTCCCAGCTAAAGCCTGATGTAACACCCTGGATATATGGTTAAGTGAAGCTTAAAGAGATTGAAATGACTACTTATATCACCAAGGTGCACCCTTCTTTTAAGGTAACTCGTCCGTTGGGAACTCCTCAGTTAAGCATGCTTGGCTGCGAGTAGTCTCGGGATGGGTGACCTCCTGGGAAGTTTCCCAGGCAGCGTGTGAGCGAGGACGAAACACACTAAAAAGACTCGTGGTGATTTGTAGGGCCAGTCAGCGATCCATAAAACAGTTATCAGTAATATCCACGACCCGGGAGGGGCCGGGGCATTACACTTGAAAGGGCTGAGTTGTCACCTCACCAACCCACCCCAAAGTTGCCATCTCCACCCCACCAAAGTTGCCATCTCCACCCCCTTAGCTGTTGTACATGAGTAATATGGCTATGCAATTTCAAACAGAGCACCAGGCGTTGAACAATTTTTCAAAATCTGATATGGGCAGAAATTCATACAAGTATTCACTTCTGATTCTAGGTTCACCAAAATATCATCCAAAATCTAAATTATGGTACTACTTTGAAAGGAGAGAAGGGGTGTTTCATGTTTGGGCTTAGGAAATGAGCATTAATCATAACTTTTTCCAAAAAAAAAAAAGAAGAAAGAAACTACAAGGGAGTAGCAAATAACCTGAACATCATGGCAAAGATGGGGTGATTCAAATTGATGATCAACAATTTCTACTTCTGCGAGCTCGATTCCGGAAGCCTCCATTAAACACCCCAAAAAAAAAAGAAGAAAGAAAAAGATCAAATGCAAAATACAAATGTCAACTTAAGCTTTCTGTGAAATATGTTGAGCAGGTTTTCGCAAGCTCCATGAAAAACGAGAGAGAGAGAGAGAGAGAGAGAGAGAGAGAGAGAGAGAGTGGAAGCAGAGGAGGAGCATCTTTTTGAGCGTGGGATCTGGCAATGTGTTTGTTTTCTTTTTTCAAGTACTTTTTTTTTGGCTTCTTTTAGCAATTATTATGTTTCGTTCTTTTTAATGAAATCAATTTGCCCGCCAACTTGTTCCGTTCCTAGTGTGCTTCCTTAAATTAATTCTAAACTTTAATCTGATTTAAATAATTATTAGTGGTATTTAGGCATCCTTATTTTATGTGGCTGGTTGGTTGCGAGTTGCGACACCATAACTTTCTATATCCCACCAGAATTCATCACAACCCACCATAATCTACTAATCACTTACAATTGTTTACACCACAACAATCCACAATCTACCGAGATGTTAAATATATATGATATATATTTACCTAAAAAGTCAGGAGAGGATTTCGGCTCTCCTACCTACCACCTACCTTTGGCACCCAGTTTTTTAATTCAGTTCGCCGGTGCCGGTGATGGGCGCCTAGCAGTTGTCACAGACACCACCTTCGACCGATCTACCTGATCCCATAAACCTTTTTCTCTGTTTGGTAGTCTATAAGCTGGGTTTAGCAAGTTTGTGGTAGGCTTGTGTGGGTTTGTTGTCTTCGGCTCCGATGCTTTTCGACGAGGCCCCCGCTAGGCATAGGTTGCTCTCCAGACAGGGTGTTGCACGACGGGGGGTTTGCCCTCTTGCAGTACTGCGTCCGGCGAGGGGACGGTTGGTGTGAGGCTTCAGGGTGGCGTGTTGAGCTTGGGAACCAGGTGAACGTTCTTTACTTTCATTTCTTTTATCTGTAATGTTAGTCAGTAGGTGGTAAAGGGGGTCTACAATCTCGTCCTGGTGTCTAGTGTTAGGCTTCTTTAGGTTGGTTGTGGTTATCTAGTTGCTTTCTTCTGGCCCAGCTAAGGTGGTCGTTTAGATGGTCCTTTCTCGTGCCGTTGACGAAGGCGTTCAGTTTGTCTGTAGTAGTGTCGGGTGAGGTGTTGTTAGTTTGGTGTGGTCTTTGTTTGAGGATGGGGGAGAATACTCCTTGGGGTGAGATTATGGCATCCTGGGAGAATGATTTTGACTGGGATGTGTTAAATCTGTTGGGGCAAATGGAGCATCCTAGTCAGGCCATTCCTGTAGCAAAGAAGTTTGAAGAGGATGGTAACAAATTATTCAGAATGGGACATTTTAACAGTGCTGTTAGTTGGTATGGGAAAGGCCTACAATTTGTTTGTGTTAGCAAACCAATGTTTGAATCAGAGTGCTTGCTACTGGGGGAGTTGACTGTGTCGCTTAAATTGAATATTGCCGCTTGTGAATTAAAGTTGGGAGAGTTTGCAAAGGTAGTTGAAGCATGTAGGTTTGTGTTAAAGTTTGAACCAAACAATGTTAGAGCTTTATACCGGAGTGGTGTTGCTCTTGCTAAGTTAGGACGCTTGGATGAAGCGAGGACGACGCTTACCCAGGTGTTGGATATTGATCATCCAAATGTGGAGGCTAAGAAGGAGTTAGAGCGGATGAAATCATATAACAAGGCGCCGAAAACAAGCCTTGTGTCGGAAGACGACAAGAATGTACGGCCACTTCCTATAAGCGACCCACCAGGAGATTCAAAATCTAGCATCGGCAAGGTGAAAGGATTGGGTATTGAGCTGCCGAATCGACGACTGAAAAAACAAAAGTTAGTCAAAGAAATTGGATTACAGGGGAGCTACTCTAAGGTGCAAGGAAGTGGAATTGTCGGGGGATATGATGGGATTTCATCCCCGCCCCCTAGAAAAACCTCAATGACATGCGTGGAGGACATGACTTGTCCAAATCCTACACAATCTCCGGCTTTCAATCCAGTCAAGAAGGACAGGGTTGTTGTAAAATCGTTTAAAAAATTTCTTAAGGCAGGTATTAGGGTTGACACTTTGTCCATATCGGACAACACGTATGAGGAGGTGTTGCGGAAGAAGGCAGTGACATTCTACGATCCAAGGAGTATGAGTTTTATGACAGTGAGAGCTGCCGCTAACCTTAATAGGGGTGAGGAGGACATGATAGTGGATGAGGTCCTCTCAAATCTTGTGGGCAAAGCTCGAATTCTACAGGAGCCATGATCACTCAGGAAGTGGATACATCCTCATAGGTGCCAGATCAATTTGGAGGAGTGATCCAACAGTCACAGCAACAAGATGGTTTCTTTAAATTTACTGCATCCAGAGGAGAATGCAAGGTTTCCAGGAGACGCCATGCATCGAACATGTCAGGGAGCCCGACGTACTGCGAGGTGCCAAGATGTTTGTGTTGCAGGTACCAAGAGGAAACTGCACGAGGAAAGCCTGTTCAGAGGAGCTCGTGTGCCTCTAAAGAAGCGGCTCATTCGAGACGACCAGCAAGCAAGTGATTAGCAAGTGTTTTGGAAGCCACCAGAAGACTGCCACAAGTTGGTTAGGGGTATCATCCAAAAGAGGCCCGTGATGAGATCAAACCGGCGTAGGATTTGGCAAAACAAGTCAAGCAAAGCGTAGACGGCTCGTCATTGGGTTTATTATCTATTGTTGTTTCTTTTTTCCTTTTCGGTTAACTAGTTTTATTTGTGTGTTGATATGTTGTTCTGTCTTTGCGGCAAAAAAAAAAAAATCCGCAATCCACCACAACTTTCTCCAATCCACCACAATTTTCAAATTTCCACACTACCCCACCACACTGCACCGCAACCAACCACAACTAACCAACCGTATAAAAGAACGGGACCTAATTATTGAATGAAATAAAAGATGAATACAAAAAGAAGAAGAAAAGAGAGATATGCCTTCTTGGCCATTTGATTACTGGTTTTGTTTCTTTGACTCATAGTCCACTTCATTCCACTTTTTGTTTCATTTATTTATTGTTTCTTTTTGGCTTGTAGTTTCACTAGTGCTTCAAAATTGTTTTATCAAAGTGCTCTCTAGTGCTTCAAAATTCATGTATCCGACTTAAAAGTAGGATTATAAACTCACATCTAAGCAACAAATTTTCCAGTGTATATACTTCCACTCATATGTCTTGTGTATAGGAATCCTATTCAGAATTAAACAAATATGTGTTCAATAAATGATAATTTCCTGTACAAGAAAATAGAACTTAAAATGATTTTAAGGCTTGTTCTTTGAATTAGATAACATGAGGTTTGGATGGATTGGATTAGATTTGATTTGATTGGATTGAATAAATTATGATGTTTTTTTTTTGGAGAATTCTGCTTTTAGAAAAGATGCTTTTTTGAGGAATTGTTTAAGGTTTGAATTGGATTGGATTGAAAATAGTTACCAATCCAAAAAACAGAGCCTAAGACTATAAATTTTTAATATACCATACTCTCATCTAGAAGTCATGGTAGGGCAACACAAACATTTTTAAGAATGACTTCTCTTTATACAATTTGATATGATGGCCACCGGTCTTTTGTAAGGCTAGCAGGCTGCAGTGCCACACCGCACTGCAACCTACCATATTTCACCACAATCCACCACAATCTATTTTTTCTAATTGAATTTATCTTTTTATTAAAAGTTAAACTTTTCACATTTCACCGCAATCCACCACAATTTTTCCCAAACCCACCACAATCCACCACATTTCCTCCACACCGCACCGCACCGCACCCAGTCGTATATAAGAACAGGGCCTAATAAGAGGAGTTACTATATATCAACAATAAAAAGATGACATTAATTAGTGTGTTTGGTAGGAGGGAAAACACTTTCTAGGAAAATATTTTCCCAATTTTCTAGTGTTTGGTACAAAAAAAAAATTTGGAAAATCATTTTCAAAGAAAATCATTTTTCTCTAAAAGAAGGAAATTTACTTCCTTTGTTCAATCTAGCAAAAGTAATTTCCACCTTTGATTGTTTGATCGATTTTCACTGCTAAGTGCTAACTCTAACTGAAATTTGAGGGTGAAATTCAACTTTAACAGTTTGGCTCAAAATTGTGTAATATGGTAGAATTAATTGAAAAAAAACTCAAATATCAATTTTTAGCTCAAAATATTTTTATCCGTTAACATTTATCGCGACATATACCAAAATCTTTTGCCGCTAAAACTAACTGAAACTTTAAAAAAATTCAAACTTAACTGTTTGAATCGAAACTTTATGATATGATAGTATGGACTAAAAAATGCTCAAATATGAAATTTGAGTTCCAAATATTTTCATTTTGTAATATATATCACCACTTTTATCAACATTTTTTGTTGTTAAAGATGACTGAAATTTTAGAGTAAAATTCAATTTATCGGTTTGTCTCGAAACTTTACAATCCGATATAAACTATTAAAAAAAGGCTCAAATATGAATTTTTGAGCTGCAAATATTTTCATTTGTAACATATATCGCTACTTATGTCGACATATATGGTCATTTTTCGAAAAATAATTTGTTTCTACCAAACAAAGGAAAATTTGACATGGAAACCATTTCTCTTAGAAAAATGAACCAAACACACCCTAAGTTCAATTAAATTGGTCACTTGGATCATAAAAAAAAGGATTTTTGGCTCAAAATAATCCGAAGTCGGAGGTCATTGGCTGAAAATAATCCAAACTCACATTTTGGCTGAAAATAATCTAAACTTTTAACCTATTTACTCGGACTAAACCGAAATCGATTTCCGACGTCAGAATCTTTGGCACATGTGAACCAGTCAGCATAAATTCAAAACCAAAATCAATTAAAGAAACACGTGCTCCGGCTACCCAGTCAAAATTTTGACGTCAGAAATCGATTTCGGTTTAGTCCGAGTAATAGGATAAAAGTTTGTATTATTTTCGCCAAAAAGTGAGTTTGGATTATTTTCAGCCAATGAACTTCGTCTTCGGATTATTTTGAGCCAAAAACCCTAAAAAAATGTTTAGTTTTGTATTATTTTTTTTGGGTTTTTGGACATCAATAATACCAACTTTGGGGGTATTGAATATTAATAATACAAACTATTTTCTTGGACACTAGCAGTACGAACTATTGACCTATTTTCCTCTAACAGTACACCGTCGAATTGTTTTGGTTTTAACTCATCGAAAAGATGATGTGACTCCATAATATGTGGCATGGAAAGCATGTTAGTGTCCACGTCAACATTTTCTACCCAACCTCCACCTTCCACGTCACACATCATGGAATTACGTCATCTTTCCGATGAGTTAAAACTATAACAACTCGGTCGTGTATTATTGGAGGAAAATAGGTCAATAGTTGGTACTACTAGTGTCCAAGAAAATAGTTTGTATTATTGACATCCAATAATCCATTTTTTTTAGGGAACCACCAAAACGAGCGGAGCTAATTATTAATAATTGAGAAATGGTACATATCATCATGGGCCAGGGACAAAGATGCCTCTGGTCCATCCTCCAACCAAACCGCTCTCTCGGTTCATAGAGTTGAAGGTGGGCAAGGGAATTAGCTACTCTATTCTCTCCCCTAAGAACATGATGCCAAGAAATAAATGGAAAGAGTCTAGCAAGTTTCAAAATTTCACATAAAAATAAATGGAAAGAGTCTAGCAAGTTTCAAAATTTCACATAAGATCATTCCTAAATTATTACTGCCTTGGAAGTTTCCTTTCAGCTTATGAATTAGAGGGAGGCAGTCTCCTTCCACCATGAGGGTCCTGAACCCTGTATCCCACGCAGCTTGCAGTCCAAAGAGATAGGCTTATGCTTCCTCAGTCTCAATCGATGAGTACCCCTGAGATTGCTTTGAGCTGGCTGCCACCACATCTCCAATGGAATCGCGAATGACAAAGCCCCAGCCCTTGCCCCATTCTCCCAACTTCCCAGCATCAAATTAAGCTTCCATGTACCATTTTTGGGGGGTTCCCACCAATCTGCATGCTTAGCTTTCGGCATTTGTCGCAAGGGGGGAAGGGAGTGGTATTCACTCAGGGTTCCTTGGATAATTTTCCATGATACTATTGTTGGGATTTGTTTCCCTTTCTTAAGGAAGGTATTCCTCACATTCCAACATTGCCAAGCAGTTGTAATAAAGAGCCCCTTCCTGTCATCATCCAACATTTCAAAAGCTCTATGGATATGGTCCAGTGCACTTGGGTAAGGGACAGACCAGATTGAATCATCGATACCGCTGATGTCCCACACAGCCGCTGCCGGGGGGGGGGGGGGGTGGAAAATGCTTTGGGTGTTGGATTCGGTATTATGGGTGCATATTCCACAGGTGGTATCCACTTCCTTGATTCGTCTACCAATGGCCCCTGCAGAAGGCAAGATTTCCTTACAAAATCGCCACCCAAACATCTTGATACGAGGGGGGAGTTAGAGACTCCACAGCTTCTTCCAAACCTTTTTGTTATTGTCAGAGCTCGGTCCGGGACTGTCGATTTGTTTGGAATTTAGGAGCGCATGATAGCCTGATTTGACACTATACTCTCCATTTTTTGTATCGTGCCAAGCGAGTTTATCGTCGGGGAGAGCGCTACAGATCGGCAGGGATGAAATGGCATCCACATCGCTTGGCAAAAATTTGCTTGATAAACTCCATGTTCCAGCAACCATTATCTCCGTTTATGAGATCATTCACCAAATGGATTGTTTGTTGGCTAGGGGGGGTTGTAATGACCCGGAACGTGGGTTCTCTATTCAACCACTTGTCTTGCCAGACACACACTTGGCAACCATTCCCAATCACCCATTTTGTTAGGCTTTGGATCAAGTTTCTTGCTTCTAGAATGCTACGCCACGTGTAGCTCGGTCTATGTCCCAAGTTTGCCGAGAAAACATCACCGTTGGGGTGATATTTTGCTTTTAATAGTCTGGCCGCCAGTGTGCTTGGATATCTCAATAGCCGCCAAAGTTGCTTCGCAAGGAGCGCGATGTTGAAATCCTCAAGGTTTCTGAATCTGATGCCACCGTCTTCCTTGCTCGTGTTCAAAGAGTTTTCACTAAGCCAATGCATTTTCTTTTCCGTCTTCTTTGCTCCCCACCAATATTTCCGAATGAGGCGCTGAATGTCCTTACAGAACGAGGTTGGCAAGCGGAAGATTGACATAGCATAAACAGGAAGGGATTGAGCAATTGCTTTGATGGTGATCTCCCGACCCGCCCATGAAAGAGATGGGTCTTCCCAGCTGCTTAAACGTTTCGCTACTATGTCCTTCACCCCGATGAGGCTCTTATATCGTGATTTTCCGATGTGAGTTGGAAGACCCATATATTTTTTGTGCAAGAGGACCCCCTTAATCTCTAGAATTCTTGTGATTGCCTGCCTTTTGCACGGGGTGGCTTGCCGATGGAACACAACTTCTGTTTTCCTGTAGTTCACTTGTTGGCCAGAAACTCTTTCATACACTTGCAGCAATTTCTTAATTTCTCTCGCTTGGTCCTCTGTTGCTTTGCAAAATAAGATTGTATCATCTGCAAAAAGCAAATGAGAAATAATGGGGGCATTCCTGCAGATTTGGATCTCCTGGATGGAGCCTGAGGTAACAGCATTATTAAGCAGCGCAGATAGCCCTTCAGTCACAATAATGAAAAGGAACGGAGAAAGTGGGTCACCTTGACGAAGACCGCGAGAGGGTGTCAACATACCGTGGGGGCTTCCATTAATGAGAAAGGAAAAAGTCGGAGCCTCGACAAACCTCATAACGGTATGGATCCAACCCTCGTTGAAGCCCAATTTCGTCATGATCTCACGAAGGAATGACCATTCGACTAGATCGAAGGATTTCTTCGTGTCTAGTTTAATGGACATGTGACCGTTGTTTCTGGTATGACAATGAATGTGATGGAAGAGTTCGTATGCCACGAGGATGTTATCGCTGATGAGACGGTCCTTGACAAAACCATTTTGAGCTTCTGAGATGATTCCTGGAAGAATGAGTTTCAGCCGGTTTGCTATGGTCTTGGTAGCTATTTTGGCGATTACATTTGCTAGACTGACCGGGCGGAAGTCGCAAACTGAGCTTGGCTGCTTGACTTTGGGAATCAAGACCACATGTGTGTGGTTTATATCTTTCGGGAACGGTCCACCAGTTTTGTATTAATTATGCTTATATGCATTATGGAGCGGTCACTTGATTAACATCAGGATATATAATAACTAATGTCGACTGTAGGTTTTTTTTATTTTATTTGTTAATCCATAGAATACCTTTGTGTATATATATTTTTTCTTTTATGAATTCATATCTCCTTTTTTATTTTTATCTTTCATTTTGATCTACATTTCGGTTAAATTTTGAGTTTTTGACTATTAAATGAATGTTGAATAATATTATCATAAGAGCATGATGCTGAAACTTTTAACGAAATACTATATGAAAAATTGTTAGTCACTCAAAGGACATTGAAGATTGCAAAATATTTATTAACTGACGAATAAAATAGCAAAAAAAAAAGAAAATTGCGCAATAATAATCTCAATCTACCTACTACCTCCATATTTTCACTGGGGTTTTTAATTTTCTAGATTTTTCTAATTCTTTCCATTCCTGACCCAAGAAATGCTGTGGACTATAGTTACTAAAAGAATGTTCAGATTTTATTTTTTGAAAATATATGAAAAATTATTATGATTTTTCTAAAGGATTAATAAAAGGGAAAACGATAAAAAAATAGGAAAAAGATTGAAAAAATTTGGAACAAAGTTTGTACGTCACAATGAAGTCTTGTGCTAAGTTTGGAAGCAAACGCAATTTAAAATCTATGATATTTAGTGATGGAGATTCGTCTTGCCTTGGTCTCACATTTGTAAACCCAAGGTTCATGGAGAATAATGGAGGTCAACCCAACTCGTCTAATCCACCAAAGGAGATCCAAGTCATATACATAGAGGTGGAAAAGGCCCTAGAAGAAGCAGTGGCGGATCTAGACATTTGACTTAGAGGTGTCCAATATATTTCTTATTACATAAGCGTTTTTAAAAAATAAAAAAATAAAATTTAAATAAATATCAATAAAAATAAAAATAAAAATTAAATGACATATTCACAAGTTTAACAAAATTTTAAATCATCATATATCTTAAACTTATACTGATACACAAGTACCAAATTCATTGACTTATACTTTTTGTTAATTACAAAAACATAATTTGGTACTCCCTCCGTCCCAACTAATTTTTCCAATTTACTTTTTTATGGTATTCGATACAACACTTTTACCTCTAATTTTTCACATTTTATCTTAACAAGACTAATAATATTGTATTCAGGTAAAAATATTTTTAACCACAAATCTAACTGTGGTAGTCTTATATAATAAATCAACATATAATTTGATAAATTAAAGGTCAAAGTTTAAAATTTTGACCTAATTAGTCATACTTGGACAATTTATTTGGGACAGAGGAAGTAATATTTTAAGCTTTTTGGGATGCTACTAAATTGGACACCTCTATTTTGTTTTTTGAGACTTTTTTTTACGGTGTCCACTTACTCCAATTAAGAAAATTTCTTCCGAATAGTATTAGAAAATCACAAATTTTTTTTTTGGCCAACGGTGTCCGTGGACACCCCCAGAGAGGCTTGACATCCGCCCCTGAGAAGAAGGATCCATTAAGGAGGCACAAAGGCCAACTCGTGTTCTTTGCTCCCTAACCCAAGAGAACGTCCAAACAAGTTAAAGGAGGCCCAATTCACCTACAAGTGACGTTCAAGCTAGTAGAATTAGGAGTATTTGTATTTTCTTTATTAGTAGTTATTTTCTTTATTGGTAGCTAAGTTTGTTATAGTAGTTGTGTTCTTCCTTACTAGTAGTTAAGTTTGTTATAAAGCATAATGCCAAGTAGTATTTAGTAAGAGTAGACGTCAATTAGGAGAATGGAGAATTCCTAATCTTTGACATTTATTTGTAACTAATCCAATTAGGATTAGGAAAGCCAAATCCTAGAAGGATTCATCCTTAAGCTGCTTAGGCGCCAAGTTTAGTAATCCTAGAAGGATTAGGTCTTTGTCTTGTATAAATAGGGGATAACTTGTAATGTTTTACAGACACAGCTTTTGATTATGAATACACAAAAACGAGTTTTTGCTCACTCTTTGAGTTTCCCTCTTTCCTTTTCTACTATTGTACTATTCAAGTGGTGAGGTAGAATTTGTCTCTTATACTTAAAAGGTGTTTCTGTAACTAAGTAGAAAAACAAGAAGCCTTAGAAATTCAACTTGTGGTGTTTCTGTATCAAGTTCAATTCCCTTGAACTATCAAAAGTTTCTATCTTTATTGATCTATCCCTACAAACCCTAGGATTTATGTGATACTACCTATACCCTTAGATTGGTTGCACGTCACCCTCTTAATGTGTAATTAATCAAACCCTAGCTTTGCATCAGTTATACATCATTTAGGCTATACACATCGATGGCAAAAAAAAAAAAAACAATTTCCTATTTTTTTGAATTATTGATGTACAAAAATAAATTAGGGGATCATTATTGTATAATTACCAAAAGTAAGAATTATTACCATTTAGCTAATATTTTTCGTACGTGTGATTCTACGCGTATTTATTGAAATATTAAAAGATAAATAAATAGTAGTTGAATTTATAATTGTATTAATTAATTTAGATATTTGTAAGAAAAAATAAATTGCCCCGGCATGTTGACTAGTATTGTAATAAGCACTAGTTTTGTTGAGAGTTTGGAGTAGAGTTAAATCACTCATATGTCATACAACTTTTAATTTTTGTCAATTTTACCACACAACTTTTAAATTTGTCAATTATGACACGTAACTTTAAAAATTTGTCAAAAATGTATTTAATTTTTAAATTTATCAAATATGTCACGTAACTTTGAAAACTTGTCAAAAAGACCACCTAACTTTAAAAAAATTTCGTAAATGTCATCCAAAGTGATTTTGACATATTATAACAAGTGGAATTTATATTCATTTTATTTTTTAATATAGAATAGTTAGAAATAATAGATAAAAAGTCTTAATATATTAATCTTACTTCAACTAACATATCCACCCCATGTCATAATTCTTCTTATTCCTCTTCAACACCATAAAATAAAATAATATTAATATATTAGCTTCTTTATCTTCTAGTTTTCACTATTCTAAATTTAAAAATAAATTTAAAATAATAATAAAAATAAATTGTACTTGTTATAATTGGTCAAATCTCATTTGGTTATATTTTTCAAAGTTAGGTGGTATTTTTGACAAATTTTCAGAATTATACATATTTGACAAATTTAAAAGTCATATGGCATTTTTGAGATTTTTTCAAAATTATGTGACGCATTTGACAAATTTAAAAATTGTGTGGTAAAATTGACAAAAATTAAAAGTTGTGTGACACATAAATGATTTAACTCGTGTAGAGTAAGGTCCCTCATAAACCATGCCTGGTATCCTCAACATGGACAAAGTAAGTAGAAGAAACCCAGCATATCTGAATCAATCATCCGTAAACTTGAGGTTTTATTTATACTTTGAAACTTTATGGAGTATGGTCTATGATTCTATGAGGCTACAAAAATGATATTTTTGGATCCCTGTAATTACACTCAGAAATCAGAATAGAGAAATCAATCATTGGAGGCGGCGGCTACAAAAATAGGTGATAACTCCCGAAATTGCTTCACACAGTGTCTGAATCTGGCTCAATCGATGATCGAAGCCCCCCTCGATTCATCATGTACGAGTAAAATTCAGCATGCTCCTGCCAACCATACCAAAAACATGTTTTAATACTTAATTGTTCCATTTCAATCAGACAGTTATCAATTTCGTTAAACCGCGTATGGGACGGGGATGAAAAGAATTACACTACTTATTAATTCCATTTCAATCAGACAGTTCTTATCAAATGCATCCTTTTATTTTCATTATCTGCCAATTTGGCATCCTCATGTTAACCATCCTCATCAAAAGTTTATCTTTCACAATATTCACCACAAAATTTCATTTCTTTAAGCCTATAATGACTGTCACCTCACAGCTATTTAGGTCCTTTGTTCCCAGAAACTATGTCCATACTTGATAGCACACAAGGGAGTTAGACTTTTCACAACCACAGTAAGTATACTCAATAATAGGAGGTCATCACACTTTATGCACCATCTTGATAAGCTCTGCCCAATAACATTCCATTGCACATGAAGCCCTGAACGATAGCTACATCTTCTAAGATTTAACAACACGGGCTCACCAATATATTGCTATAGCCTCCTCTATCATTAAAAGATTCTACCAATGCCATTTTCTATGGGGCCTAAGTATCGAACAACCACCTTAGAATTCAACAGTATTGTCAAGCAATCCAATGAATTTCACTCTTTTTCATATTTGAAATTTGAACCAGGCCATCAGTGAACTGGCAAGGTTAATGCCGAGTCCAGAACCAGGGTTGAGCATAGCCTGACAAAAGATATAAGCCAAACACATTCCAATGTCCACATTGCTTCTCACGAAGATTTGCTGTATCCAAAAGTCAAGACTAAGTTGCCCTAGCCCCTAACAGAAGGTGAATTAATGGTAGCTGAAAGAATTGCCTCCAGGCCGCCCAACATGTTAACCAACAGAGATTATGTTGTATGATTTTACTGGTCAAAGCTTGTTTAAGTTTCAACATACGATAGTTGCTATTTGCCTGTTACTCGTCACTTTTTCAACTGGCAGAGAAGCAGACAGAGAAAAGCTCCCCGTAAGATGGATATAGCTCTCTGATTTCAACTACCAAAGACTGTGTTAGGCTCAGTTGGGTCCTAGTAAAATAAGAAGGAATGGAAAAAAAGGGGGAAATGACTTATTTTCACTCATTTAGCTTCCAAAAAAAAAAAAGCTGGAAGAATGAGGGTTTTATGGAGAATATAATATGATTGATTTTGCCAAGGTTTTTCCTTCCAAAAAATTCTTAATAGAATAACCGTTCATATTGATCAACAGTTAAGATTACTCTATCTATAACCAATTTGAGCCTTAGAAAAAAAGTTGGCATCCAACATTCATAGTCACAATGTGAATAAAAAATAAAGGTGTGTTTCAAATTTGGATGTTAGATAATAGATCCTCATATTTTCTTGATTTAGGCATCAGATGATTTAAGCATATCAATCGATCAAAAGATTTATAAGCATTAATTAGAGAAGTTCTTGCAATTAACAACAAAGTACCACATAAATTCTTAAATAATTGGTAATACAACTTGAGGGAATTGTAGAAGTTAATGACAAAGAAAACATACAATAAGAACAACAGAAAGAAAAATAGTTTGAGAGTGGGAAATCCAAACCTTGACCGTCACTATGACAACTGCAACTCCATTTTGCCGTGACTCAAGGAAAAGTCTTCTTGCATCATCAGGCGTAACAGATGGAACAGCTCGTGGCAATATCTTAACAACTAAGATTCAACAGAAAAAGAAAGCAGTTTAACAAACAGTAGGATCTTCAAAAAACTAATAAGTAATCAAAATAAACTTGAAAAGGCCAGAATAGAGAAGGGCTTTTTCTTTACCAAGGTTCTCAGTATGTCGGTCGTCATCAAGCAGCAAAACCCTGTAACTATCTCCGCTCCCAGTGCCTTTCTTGTCGCTCAGCCGTCCAATATCTCCACCTACAAACATTTAGAAACACATTATTCACAGCACTGCATATAGTAAAATTAACTTCATTCGTCTGCCATTCATTCGAAAATTAGAAGCACCATCAATTGCGCTCCGATACACATATGTAAGATTAAACTCATCCATTTGGTAAAAAGTAAAATCAAGTGTTTCTGGTTTAAAATGAAATGTCAAGGTTCCTTAACACAGCGAGTACAGTATCCAACACTACATGACTCAAAGTCAGGACGATATCAAGATACATTTCAATGGGAATCAAATTTATTTACAACCTCAGAATTTCTTCCATGGCAGCAGAAACAAAATGAAAAATTAAGGGAATCAAATAACACTGTAATTCAAGAAACAAGTCGATATACATCAAATATGCTCATGTTCTAGGAGTGTAACCATTCCATTTTGTGAAAGGATTTGTGTTGATGTTGCACTACAGAGTTTATGCATGTGTATTTGACATGAAACACTCACTGGTTTGAATCACACTAATGGCCAAGGTATGGCACAAAAGTGCAAGACCAGACCAAAAATCATGCAAAGAAACCTGCAGAATTCTGCATAAAACCCCCCAAGATTACCCTTTCTATACAAGAATCCTATAAATTAGCAACCAACAAACTGAACATATGAATTAAAAAGGCTGGAAATCACAGACCGTACAAAGCTACCAACAAATATAAGTTTACTAAATTTCAAATGGTTTCTTGATAGTCTAGAGTTTACCTTCTTGAACTTGGGTAGAAGGGTCGAACTGGGATTGATCAAAAGTGGGTCGTTCCAAGACACCAGCACCTCCTTTAGAAGAAGACCCAAATCTTGCATTGGCTCCCACTACCAGGGAATTGGAAGCAACAAAAACTCTTCTTCTTTCTTTGTCCTCCGCCTTGAATTTCGGAACTTGAAAATGTGAAAGAAGAGATTGCTTCAATGGAGTCGGAGGGGTTGCTGTGGATGGCACGGAGAAGGATGCCATTCTCAGCCAGACACTCCAATTCCCACAGAGAGAGAGAGAGAGAGAGAGAGAGAGAGAGAGAGAGAAGGCCAATGGGTTTTATTGGAATCTTGAAAATACGGGGTTGCGGCAAAAATTGGGGCGTTCAATTGTGATGTATGTGTGATGGACTGACACAGGGCAGAGCCAAGTGGTGTATATAAAGGGTAGAACCCAAATTTGTATGGTTGTAATTTAGGCTATGTAGCTTCTTCCTTCTGTTGTATATAAAGGGTTGAACCAAAGCACATGTAATTGTGGAGGAGAAAAGTTGTTTTTTACGTTAAGTGACTGATTATTGTGAATCACAAAGTAGGCCAGATAATTTTTGTCCACAATTGTGAATTAATCCTTGTTTGTAAGGCACCTCCTGTGGGCACCTTGGGCTTCAAAGACCAAATCTAGATCCATCGAGCCCCTTTCTTGATTCTTGAGATTGATGACCAAACAAGGAAATACAAGTGGCCAATGGGTCAGGCGCTTGATTGGGCCAATCACATTATATCATTTTAAATTAAGGGTTAATGATAGGTATAAATCAACAAAGAGTTCAATTTTTAGTAGCAACAATAACATATTTCAATATAGTCCCACTAATGTGAGGTTTGGAGATTCAAATGTAGGTAATCTTCCTTGAATGCACATAAGTGCATAAAGAGACTACTTTAGTGAACCCAAGAAAAAACATTTTGAAATTCGAAACCACACAATTTTGAAAACAACTTAGGAAACCAAAAGAACAAATGCCTCCAAGCAATGAGTAGTTAAGTAGGCGCACCATACGTGCTTGAAAAAACACACACGCAAACGCAAGGAAAACATAAGAAAAACATCGAAAAGCAACACAAAGGTATCCTACCGGTAGTCTCTCATCTCCTCACCCAACTACCTTAATCCTTGCCTGTGTTTAGACCCGTTTTCGCGTCTAAATACCGCCTAAATCCTTAGGCTTTTTATTTGTCTCGTAGCTCGTTTTAATAACTTTTAATGCGTTTTGTTTATTTTTGTAGTTTCCGAAGGTTTTACTCAAAACGATGCTAAATGGGCTATTTTTGCACCAATCTTGGGAATCCCGAGATTCCCTAAGATTCCCCGAGCCCTGATCGTGTCAAAGGCAGCGGAAACGGAAGGGCCGAGTATGTCGAAAGCGCGGAAACGCAAGTGCAAGCTCCCAGGCGTCGAAGGGTAGCCCCCGCGACCAATTCCGTAGCGGGCGCTACGCCCTGAAGTAACCAAGTGGCCGAGATAGACCGTGGTCACGGTCACCTTGACCGTAGCCAAATGCCCAAAGAAGGAGATGCAACCCGAGATGGACCGTGGTCACGGTCAACCTGACCAAAGCCATGGTGAGCATACTGTCCTACCCAAGGAAGAAGTTGGCCGAACAAGACTGTGGCCACGGTCTTCCATGACCGTAGCCACGGCGGTGCGAAGGAGCGAAGAGTTGCCAACCCTAAATCGCCCATACCGTGCCCACGGTGCCTGGGTACCGTGCCCACGGTACAGCGAAGAGAAGAGAGAACTTTCCTGCCTTACGCAGGACCGTGGCCACGGTCACCTTGACCGTGCCCACGGTCCCCTGCGGACACAGTTTGTCTGTAGTGATTAAGTGATGAGTTTTGAGTAACAACCTGAGTTACTATATATTGTTTTAAGTCATTTTAGTAGAGAGACATCTTTATCAATCTTTAGACAATCTTTAATCAACTTTTACCTAGCTTTTATGATACTTTAGTCTTCTTTTATCACATTTTAAGCTTTGGATTAGAGAGTTAGTGAAGATTTTGCTGAGTTCATTGATTCTTGTGTCGGATTCTCTCAAGTTTTATCTCAAGTTTGAAGATTATTATCATATTTGGAGCATTGGAGCATTTATTATTCAGAGTTTTTGCCTTTTTGTCATCAATCAATGAGTATTTCTTAACCCTTCTCTCTTTTATTTCATAGTTCATCTATTAATCTCTGTTTTGCTTTTGTTGCTTTTATTGATTTTGTTGATTGTTTGTTGTTATCTTGTTTATCCTTTTTTTTAAGCATGATTAATATTGTTGATGTTAGTATCACGAATTATTGGTATCATTATCATTATTATTAATGTTATTTTTTATTTAATAATATTATTATCATTATTATTATTATTATTACTATTATTATTTCATTAATAATAATAATAACAATAATAATAATAATAATAATAATAATAGCAAGTAGTAGTAATAATAATAATAATAATAATAATAATAATAATAATAAGTAATAATAATAATAATAATAAGCATTAATGATTTTGGATTAAATGAAAGCTTAAAAAAGGGTAGGAATGAAATTTTAAAAAATGAGTAGGGGTATTTATGGAAATCAACATTTGTGACAAAAATTTCCTTAGCCTCTTTTATAAGGATGGGATAGTTAGGATGTTTAGTGGCTAGAACCCTAATGGGTTAGGGAGATATTAAGGGTGTGAATGGGTGATTATATTGGGTTAGCAATATTAGTGAGTAACTAGTTAGGAAATCAATTTCTCAACCCTATCCTTCCCTCAAGTGGGATGTAATTGGGTGCGAAAACATCCCGAGTACATCCAATGCTTGTTGGAAGGTAGGAATTGGGATAGTTAATGTTCTAGTTCGTGAACGTGAATAGAAACTAACTAGGAAATTCCGTTTAATCGACTCCCCGGGTCTGTCTATGGACTTTGGGGAAGTCAATCCGGACTATCCTTGAAAAAGGAAGCCCGGTGGTTATTTTTGTAACGACCCGCCCTAAATCCGTATTAATTAAGGCTTTAATCACGGTGATTAACTAAATTACGCGGTTAAAAATTTTCTTTCTTTTACGTTAATATGGTTATTATTGTTATTATTATTATTTATTTTTATGCGCGACAGGTCTCGAGCAAGGCGATAGTTAAACGGGTTGATTTTATGTTATCTCGGATTTAAATTTATAATTATTATTACGAGTTTATGAATACTTTTACGATAAGTTATATAATTTATTTTATCGTTCTCAATTTTACGCTTGTAACCGAAGAAGGTTATATTAATTTTAATTTCCGTTTCAATTACGATTTATATTATCCAACCTTTCTAATTGTAATCTTTTGGCCAACATTTTCTATTAATGTGTCCTACCAATTTATTTTATGTGGGTTAATACTAGTTAATTTTACCCAATTGATTCCCAAGTGATTTTATTTAATCATAGACTAAATTATTTTACCAAGTGTATGTTCACTAATTTTATTTAGTCGATACCAATTATTTTACCTAGCTAGTTTACATTACTAATTGTCTAAGTTATTTTCTAATCTAGAGAGTTAATTTTTAAGGGGAGTATTTTATATATATACTAGAAAGTGTTAGGGGGTTATTCTTTCATTTCATTTTCAGATTTATATCACATTAACACTTCACTCTACACTCCCCTCTCTCTCTTACACCACCCCAGTGAGCCCCTGTTTTCCGGCCAGATTCGGTGGCGGAGGCCACGCTTGCGACCACCGGCCGAGCACCACCTCCATACATCTCTCTTGTTTTTCTCCTTCAACTTCTTCTCCAAGTGGTATAATCCCAAACCCTAACTTTATTCTTTATGTTTCAAATCTGAATTTCACTTATAAATTGTGTTATTCTCGAAGTTTTTCATCTCTTTTATGATTTCTAAGTATGAATTTAAGTTGTGGTTAAGTTGGGTTAATTAGGGTTTGAGTTTGAGAAGGATGCATGTGTAGTTTGATTGGATTTTGGATGAGTTCTTGCTAAAGTTCTTGTTGAATGTTGAAATTCTTGTTTGCATGTGGTTTTTGGAGGAGAAATATGATGATTAAGGGACTGATTTGAGTGGTTTATTATGTTAATTAAGTGGTTATATACATGGATGATATGAATTTAGTGTGGAAATGGGTGGAAGAGTGTTAATTCAAGCGTTAATTATAGTTGCATGTGTAATCTAGGGTTGCATGTGAGTTTCATGAGCTTATTTGGGTAATCTTTGAGTATTAAAATCTGGAAGAACCATGAGTAATAGTTAATTTGGGCTTTGATTGTGAATTAGTACAAGTTAGAGGCCAAAAGGAGGCACCAAAGTAAGAATCAAAGACATAAAAAGTATCTGATTTTTACAGAGGATGTAAAATGTGAGTTTTGCCCAGATTTTTACTGGAAATGATAGCCCAAGTAATTATCTAACTCTAGGCTTTGGAATTTCGAGAATCCGGTATGTGTATCCCGAGATATGAGCAAAACCGTGAAAGATTGCAATTATATACGTTTTATGAGTCAGTAACTTCTTGCTAAGTTTTCGTTCATTTGGAGACTTTATGGGCTTTAGTGTTTAACATAAAAGTTTTAGGTCATTCTTCAAGCTTTCCGGAAACATAAGGTTTGCATCCATACGATATCGGGAGAGTGAGATATGTGGCTGTGTTCGAGGGCCGTCAACAAAGTTTCTGCCCAGAATTTATTTCCTTAATTCTAACTTTAAGGTTACACTTTGATCTCTTAGGAGGCTCTAATGAGATGTCGACCTTTGTGCCATTGTTAAGATGGATTGAGTAGGTTTTCTAAGTTGATTTAAGCTATTTTAGTGTTTGGGGATTACCTCCTAAAGGTTTATGGAAATACTAGCAAACCATGGGGTAAAGTGATGAGGTTTTAAGTTCGTTTAAGTGTTGTTGATGGCTAAGTGGTACTTTTGACTTCTTAACAAGTTTATGGGTTTCCTTGGTGTCTAAATAGCCCAAGGATCATTTTTTCTATGTATTCAATTCACCGGTCATCGGTTCGTAAACTTTCCAAAATTCATAATCATGTCCTTATCTAGTTACCGTCACTTGACAACGTTTCTTTCATGTTTTCAATAATCGAATAGCTTCTCTTCTTAAGCCTTCAAGGACTCCAATTCTATGCTCATCTAAACTGGTTGTTAAGGATGCTTTATATATCATAAGCCTTCTTTGATCCTATTCAAGTTTCACCATAAGTTTCGCTTAAATTTCCAAGCCGCATGATTAATTTCAAGTGCTCTGCTTCTGTCTGGGCCTGTTGCCGAGCCTTTCCTTTCATTTTTAGCCTTCGGGCCAGTTGACAAAGTTGTACGGCGTGATTTTCCCTTTCCGAAAAGTACTCGTTTGCAAAAATTCGAGTTTTCTAGCTCAAGTTATCACCAAATCATTGATTGATCAAAAATTGAAATTTCTATTTTCTCATCCCTTTTAAGTTATCAAGTTTTAAGTACTTTCATCCTAGCTTGTAAATGCAAGGACTTTATTAAAATTCTCAATTTTCTTATGCTCTTATTATAGTTTCCAAGTCGCCCAAACCGTCCCAAGCTCGAGGCACGTCGCTAGACCTTTCTACTACCCAAGGTACGCAAATTGTCCAACTTTTCGCTCCTTATTTTCGTTTAATGTTTTCATGGTTATTTTAAGTTGTTCTTTAATGTTTATGTTACGGTTTTAAAAGGTCCCATTTTATGTATTCTTTGTGCTAGTTACTTTTAGGTGCTAACTCTCTTTTTATGTATGATACTCCTGATCAGAGTGTCCAGACCTGGCCAGTGTCGACTGTTCGACAGTCACCCATTCCAAACTTCGATCGGTTTGGGCATACGCGTGTGTGAGATGCATTGCATCGACCGTAAGGGACCAAATACTTATGTTTTAGTACCTATCTTACCTTTCATATACTTATCTTTTATGTTGATGAACCAAGTTATTTTATTCTTGTTTATCCCTTTCCTCCCCGTTTTCAAAATGAGTTTAAATGCCGGCATTAAAACCGTTTCGAACGGTTTGACGTGTTGGAGGTTTGTGTACTGAGTGTTTCTCCACTCACTTTGCGTTGTTTTAATGTTTTGTTTTAGGAGGTCCGAGCTCTCAAGTTAAAGGCAAGGATAAGCAAAAGTAGGAGTTTTTCCCGATCAAGGTAGTCATGAACGTCGTTGTTGGCCGACTCCGGTGGTCTTTATGGTCTCAAAGGCCGTTTTATTTATGAAAAAGGGTTGCTAGGTATATCTTTGATGGTTGTATAAAGTCTAATTTCCATGTTTTGGAGATTCCTAAGTATGGAGTGTTTGTATTATGTTTAATTGGTGATTTAAGTGTACTGTAATGGTGTGTTTGGGTTTGAAGCCTTGTCCCGAGTGGGGACGGCAGTAATACCTCCACCCTAGGTGTTCCGCTACGCTAATCACAAGCTTAGAGTATGTTTAATGTTAATCTTGTGATTAAGGGTGTTGGGGTGTTACAGTTGTGGTATCAGAGCAGAGTTATAAGAAGAGTTTGAGGAATTAGCATGTCTTAGGGAGTGTGACATGTATGTGTAAAGTTTAGGTGTAAATGTGTGGTATATGTGTGCTTTATGGATGGAAATTAGGGAACATGTGAATTGGTTGGATTGGATGTTGAGCATGAAGCTCCAAATGAATATATGAAGTGTATACGTTTTCTAGCAGGTTTGAAGTTATGTAAAATTTGGGATAGTCCAATTTATAGGGGAAGTGCTGCCGAAATTTCTCCAGAAATTAGAAAGTTTAGTGGTGAATTTAAGAAAACCTAAGTGCAAATTGGGAGTAACTTAAAAGTTTGGTACAAGTGAAGCATGCTAATGAGTGCCTTTAGTGATGTGGAGCTTAAATTAGGGGCTAAATGTCTTACCAAGGTGTATAGTGAAATGTTTAAAGGTGTTTATATGATACGAATGATTAATATGATCCAAGGATAGTAAGTAAGGCCACGATAATCATGAACAGGAACAAGAGTTCCCCTTTGAACTAAATGAGGTTTAAGTCGGTGGAGTCTCGGACCTTGCCTTGCTTTCTTTTATTTACTTTAACAAGCTTATAATTTGTTAAGTCTATTAAAACTTCGCTTTTATGCTATTTGTATAATGTAGATGGATGTCGATGGTAATTCCCTTCCCAATCCTTTCGCGATGTTTATGGAACCATCAACAAATGTTCAAGCTCACCTCAAGGCGTTGCAAGATGCTTTGATGCTCATTGTTGATAGGCCGCAAGTGCACGGGTGAAATTGTAGCATGAATCAAGGTCGTTCCCACAGGGACTTTTCCTTTCAACGCACTGAACTAGCCTCCTAGTTGATTGCTAAGTCGATCGGGTTTTTGTTTGGAATAATCTAATTCTATTTCTATTCACTACTAAAGACTAACAAACAAATATGCACACAATATACTTGGATTTAACAATATGAAAAAGGCGTTCAGGGGATAAAACCTAAGTCACTCTATGGATCAAACAAGTGGATTGAACATGTATGTCACTAATTTGGTACATTTTAGGGTCGATAATTACATAAATTATTCCGCAATGAGATTTTGCCACTAGAGCGAATTGCCAAGACAAACCAATCACCTACTTTCGTGGTTATTTTGATTTAATCAAAGTTAAATATCTAATTATCCAATGACCCCTAATTATAAAGTCTTCTATGTCTAGTTCACTTCATAACTAGTTTAATCCTAAGGGTTAGATTATCAATTTCTCCTTTGATTGCTTCACTCAATAATCTAATTCCATATTCTTGATGGCCAGTCAAAAACAATGACATACATAATCAAAGGTTAAATAAAATGCGTTCAAACTAGATTAACAAACTTGTTCAATCCAACAAAACTCAATCCATAAGAGAAACTAATAAGGGTTTATCCCCTAAACTTATGAAAACTACTCACTACTCATGTTCGATTCTCTAAACATATGAAATTCTATACTAAGATGCATGGAAATCTAAAGAAGGAAGAATAAACCGAGTGTTGAATCAATCCTTGCTTGATTGGTGATCGGTGGGGACTTTTGCTCCTCCACTTCAATGGATTCTTGCAAGATAATCTTCAAACTCCAATGCACTCTCCCTCTTCACAATGGATGAATGTGGATGGAAATAAGGACTAAAAGATGGATGAATATGATGATGAATTAGGGTTAGGTTATGGAATGGGAGATGGTAGAATGATATCCTTCACAGCCGAAATTCAGCATAATATAGGCAAATAGCATCTCGAAACCGCCGAAACTGAAGAGACATGGGTGACACGGACCGTGCTGCCTATGACACGGACCCTGCCTCCCAGGCACTACCCGTGTCAGCTCACTGTTTGCATTTTCTCACGTTCTGGCCATAGACACGACCCGTGCCCTTCCTCTGAGCACCCGTGTCACTGCTTTTTTCGGGCTTAGGAGTACTTTGGGCCATTGTTTGGGCCTTGGGTGATCCAACTTCACACTTCTTGGTCCTTTATGCACACAACTTGGATCCACACTTGATTTTTGGCTCGGTTTACATTGATTCTTCACAAATTTCCTATAAAACTCACCAAACTCCAAACCAAGCGTAATATGGGAAATTCGGGCATAAAATAATACAATCACATCAAATATTCCCCAAATTCCCATCAAAACAACCAAGTTCTCATATATACAAGAAGCACTTATCAATTGTGCTGCCAATTCAAAATCAGAATATCATGACGACATATGCCGAGCTCGATGTTTGCTAGCTACTCTTCCTCACGAGAGCCCGTGGGACGACATTAGGGATAGATACCGTCAGTTACTTCTCCGAGGTGAACCCGGTCGTCACGCCTGGTGCCTCAACTATGTCGGGGCCTGGAATCAAATTGCTATGGAAGCGGTCATCGCGCAAACCGCTCAATCTCTGAGTTTACACGTTAGCAAGCTAGGGCCGTTTCTACATGAGATGCTCGCATTGCCCGCTCCCCCTAACGCAGGAATCACTCCACCTCATGTTTTCTCTCCACCGGCGGATGAAGTACGACCCCACTTTACGCCTCTTATCACGGGACGTCCTATCGTGCCGGTTTCGCCATCCCGCCATGAGTCTACGCCCTCGGAGCAAGAGCACGAGGAAGAAGAAGACCCGAGTATGGATCTAGATGAGGAGGAGATGGGCCAAGGGCCTGATCACGATAGAGACCGTGGCAGGGAGACACCTTCCCATGTTGTTCCAGTGGCAAGAAACTTTGACTGGACAACTCTCAGGCCCAAGATCCGTCACACAAAGTGCAAGAGCACTCGCCCTTTGAGGCTTCGTCACGTGGAGGAGTCAAAGGAGCAGGAGGGGTCTAACTCTCGTGTTTGAAGGAATACTAACCGATTTTTGTGCAGGGATAGCTAGGAAGCTAACCTTATTTTAGCTAGTTGACAAAATTAGTTGCGATTGGCCATATCTTTTGTTTTAAGGTCATCAAGTGTTCTTAGTAAAACTATGCTAATTTTGGGACCCTCCCTATGTTTTTGGGTAAAGGGAGGCAGTGTATGTATTTTGAATTGTTGATTTGCGTACTTGTTGGGACATATTTCGGAAATGATGATTGCAACAGGGATACCCGAGAAGAAAGAAAGAGGGATCCAAATTTTCTTTAATGTCTATCGATGGGTATGCTAGAATTATTGTTTGAGGTTTGAGGTCCTAAGTATTTGGGAAGCCTTGTGAAGCGATGTTATCCTTGTTATATATGAATATGTGCATGTGCGAAAATGTATGTTGAGGTTTATTGTGACAATAAAATCATTGGGGCTGTATGCACGATTAAAAATAACAAATGTGTAAAAACATGTTACCAGATATTAATGGCTATGAATTGTGTTGAGTATTGAATTATTTCTTTATAAAATGTGTAGCATGTCTCAAACATCGGGGAATTCACCACAAGAAGAACCGGTGCATGAAGCAGCGGGAAACCAGCTAGAGTTGCAGGGACCCCAGCTTACCCCAGGAATAGTATCCCAACCTGAGTCATCTTTAGGATCAGTCCCTCCTAATCCACCACTATACCCCGACCATTATGGGTTTTGGTCCAGGAGTTGCTAAGGCGGATACCTGTCCCATTTATGGCCCAACCAAGTAACCCAAAGGAGATAAACTATGCTGATAGGGTGGCAAGACGTAACCCCACCACCTATGCGGGAGGATATGACCCCGTAGTTTTGGAAGATTGGATTAGGGATCTGGAAAAGATCTTCGAAGTAGTAGAGGTGCCTGAAGAAAAGAGACTGACAATAAGGACTTTCTACCTAAAGGGAGAAGCCGACATTTGGTGGAGGACCGTCAGGGAAAGATACCAAGGGACGATCAAGGCATGGAGCGATTTCTTAAGTGATCTTAGGGCGCAGTTCTACCCCCTAACCCTTAGGCGGCAAAAAGAGAAGGAGTTCCTAGATTGGAGCATGGTGAATAAGGATATTTCGGTGCTACAGTATACCTCCAAGTTCAACGAATTGTCCCGCTTCGCCCCGGAGTATGTGGCGTCTGAAAACATGAAGATGTTTAGGTATGAGGGAGGTCTGGCACCATATATACGCAGTCAACTATCTTCACATCACTTTGTTCAGTAGTAATTTTTGTGGTTTTATAAGTTAGGGATGTCGGTCCACAGGGATGGGTGTTTAGGCTTGATTAAGGTAATCGGTTCGTGTAAATGGGTTTTTCTCAATGCGGAAAGCAATAAATTATGTAAATGAAGCAATAAACTAACCTAAACATGATAATAATAAAGAAAGCAATTAAAAGCATGAAATCAAATAAAGCAATTAAAGCAAGGAATGGAAATCTAGAATGAACAATGAAATTAGAGAGAAGAAATTATACCTTTGATGACCAAAATCTTCTAACCTTCAATCTACCTTTGCAATTTCCCCCGAACAAACAAGAAAATGTGGATTGGATTACCAAGGATCTCCCAAATTCTCACTAGGAAGTGGAATTGGAATTCCTTGACCCTCCTCCCCACTAAAAGATGGATTTGATGTGGCTAACCCTAGAAAGCTTTGAAATCAAGTCAACAATGGAAATTAGAGAGAGAGAGAGAGAGAGAGAAAGCATAAAACTTCAATGGAAACTTGCTTGAATTGAGAAAGCTTGAGAAAGTTTGAATACAAATGCTAGAAATCAATGAAAGCTTGAAGAACAATGAAGAACAATTGAAAACTTGAAGAACAATTAAGAGAGATTAAAGCAAATAAAGGAAAGCAATTAAATCTAATTCTAACCCTAAACTACCTAGGCTAATTCTTATCTCCTCATTCTCCTTATGGAGTCGCAGCTAAGGCTTTTATAATGACCCAAGTTAGTTGCACAAAACGCAGCACTTCGTTTCCAGATTGTACGCAGAAATTGGAATTGGCTCGGGCGAGCCAGAATCCTGCTCGAGCGAGCAGGCATTTTGGTCGCGTGTCCCTCGTTCTTCGGCAGCTTCTCCTTGGCAGCTCAGAAGCTCAGCTCGGCCGAGCAGGGCCCTTGCTCGGGCGAGCTGGCTCTCTGTCCCTTCACTGCCTTAGCATCATTTCCCGACCTTTTCCTAGTTGATGCACTGAAGCATGGCTCGACCGAGCCAATATGTTGCTCGGTCGAGCAGACCTTCTGTCTTACCTCCTTTTGGCTCAAATTTAATCGAACATTTTTGCTGCTCTCCAGGAGCGCTGCTCGGGCGAGCCACCATTCTGCTCGGTCGAGCAGACCTTCTGTCTCACCCCTTGATTTGGCAAGTTTTTGCTCCGTTTTGTCGCCTTTTTCGATCACTTTCTTATTTTCCTACAAAACACCAAATCATTATATCTAATATATAAATAGGGGTTAAAACAAGCAAATATACCCTATAAAAGAGAAGAAATTCGGCTCGAAACGAGGCCGAACACACTTCTTGACTATGCAAGAAATGTATGAAAGGGCTGCGGAGGTAGAAAGAGTCAGGATGGAGTTGAAAGCTTTAAATCAAGGAAGTCAGGGGAGTAGTAAGAGAAAGTGGAATGAAAAAGGAGTGTTTCCTTCACCTGCTGTGGAATCTAACCAGCCCAAGAGGCCGATGCCCTCAAATCCCAGGAGCCAACCTAACCCGCCTACCACCAGGGAACCCTGTAAGAAATGCGGGAGAACGAACCATTCAACCGCGCAATGTCGGGTAGGCACCAACAGTTGTTTATGGTGCGGTGGAGCTGATCATAGGGCGGCCGAGTGCCCCAAAAGGTCCAAGAGACCGGAACCTGGAACGACACGACCAACACCACCCTCAAGGACGGCACCGCAGCAGGGAAGCGTGGGGCAAGCCTACGTTATGGGCAAAAAGGAAGCAGCAAATTCTGGTATGGTCGTGACTGGAACTGTTTATATACATGCTAAGCCTTTAGTTGCATTATTTGAATCTGGAGCAACGCATTCGTTCATTTCATCTAAAGTTGCGTCAAGGTTGAATTTAAGAAATCTAGCATGTGAGGTAAATTATTTAATTAGCTTACCCAATGGTCAAACCATAGCATGTGAAAAATGTTTTGTGGGAGTTCCACTTGTTTTAAATATAGAAACCTTCCCAGCTAATCTCATTCAGTTGGATTTAGAAGAATTTGACATCATCTTGGGTATGGATTGGTTGAATGTAACGCAAGCTCAAATTCGATGTGGTGAAGGGACAATTGTTCTTAAGAGTGCCTCAGGAGTTGAAATTTGTTTTATTGGGGACTTAGGAATAAATCCGTGTCCTATCATAACATATGTAAAGGCTCGAAAGTTGTTAAATCACGGGTGCAAGGGTTACCTGTGTTTGATTAGTGAAGATTCTAAGGATTCGCCCAAGATGGAAGAAATTCCTGTAGTACAAGAGTTTCGAGATGTTTTCCCTGAGGAAGTTACGGAGTTACCCCCGAGGAGGGAAATTGACTTCGAAATAGAACTAGTTCCTGGAACTCGGCCTATATCTAAAGCGCCCTATCGAATGGCACCAGCTGAGCTTAAGGAGTTAAAGGTGTAGTTGGAAGACTTATTAAGCAAAGGTTTTATTAGACCTAGTACGTCGCCCTGGGGAGCTCCAATGTTGTTTGTACGGAAGAAGGATGAAAGTCTGAGATTATGCATCGACTACCGAGAGTTGAACAAAGTCACGATCAAGAACAAGTACCCTCTTCCTAGAATTGATGATCTATTTGACCAACTCCAAGGAGCAGGAGTATTTTCTAAAATTGATTTGAGGTCAGGATACCACCAACTTAGGGATAAGGATGAGGACATCTCTAAAACCGCCTTTAGGACAAGATATGGCCACTATGAATTTACTGTAATGCCTTTTGGACTTACGAATGCCCCAGCAGTGTTTATGGATTTGATGAACCGAGTGTTCAAGCCTTATCTGGATAAGTTTGTGGTGGTTTTCATTGATGATATATTGGTGTACTCAAAGAGTAGAGAGGAACATGAAAATCATTTAAGGATGGTGCTCCAGACGCTAAGAGAGCGTCGGTTATATGCTAAGTTTTCAAAGTGTGAGTTTTGGCTCAAGGAAGTCGGATTTTTAGGGCATGTAGTCACCAGTGAAGGGATCCGAGTGGACCCTAGCAAAGTATCCGCCGTTAAGGATTGGGCGAGACCCACTACGGTTACAAAAGTCCGAAGCTTTTTGGGTATGGCCGGATACTATAGGAAGTTCGTTCCGAACTTTTCTAAAATAGCTCTTCCCTTAACCAATCTCCTAAAAAAGATGACCCGGTTTGAATGGACCGACAAGTCTGAAGAGGCCTTTCAAGCACTTAAGGAGAAGCTCACAACCACCCCAGTTTTGTCCCTACCTGAGGAAGGAAAGGAGTATGTAGTGTACAGTGATGCGTCACATCAAGGGCTGGGGTGCGTGCTGATGCAAAATGATAAAGTGATAACTTATGCTTCACGAAAGCTAAAGCCGTATGAGAGGAATTACCCGACGCATGACTTAGAGCTAGCGGCAGTAGTTTTTGCCCTAAAGATTTGGAGACATTATCTTTATGGAGTCCCTACTACTATCTTTACGGATCATAAGAGCCTCAAGTACATTGTCACTCAAAGAGAGTTGAATTTAAGGCAGCGAAGATGATTAGAACTTATCAAAGATTACGATCTGAATATCCAATACCATCCCGGGAAAGCAAACTCAGTGGCAGATGCCTTGAGCAGGAAAACCCAGCATGGGACTTTGTATTGTCTCGAAATTCATCAAAAGATGTTGCAGGAATTGGGTAAGGAAAACATCAAAATAGTAAAGCTAAGTGAGACGGCTAAAAGATTGGCTACGTTAACCTTTCAACCATCTATCATCGAAGAGATCAAGGCCGAGCAAATGAATGATCCCGAAATCAAGAGGATTGCGGATAACCTCGCTAATAAAGGGATGCCAGGATTTCTAGTTCACGAGGATGGGATCTTGAGGTTCCAGAATAGGCTATGTGTACCTAACCAGGGAAACTTAAGGCTTAAGCTTTTAGAGGAAGGCCATAATTCAACGTACTCTTTACATCCAGGAAGCACGAAAATGTATAGAGACTTAAGAGAGCACTTTTGGTGGCCTAATATGAAGAGGGACATAGCTAGTTACGTGGATAAGTGCTTAACTTGTCAGAAGGTCAAAGCAGAACATCAACGACCATCAGGCGAACTGAGGCCTTTGGAAATTCCCACGTGGAAATGGGAATCAATTTCAATGGATTTTATTATGGGATTACCCCTCACAGCTTCTAGGAGAGATGCCATTTGGGTAATTGTGGATCGCCTAACTAAGTCGGCATACTTTATTCCTATTCATGAAGGATGGAAGGTAGGTAAGTTGGCAGACATCTATGTTCGCGAGATCGTTCGATTGCACGGAATACCGAAGGATATAGTATCCGATCGAGATACAAGGTTTCAATCGCGATTTTGGGGTGCGCTACAAATAGCTTTCGGTACTAAGCTTAATTTCAGTAGCTCCTACCATCCAGAGAGTGATGGCCAGACCGAGAGAGTTAATCAAATTGTATAGGATATGCTTCGCGCTTGCGTATTAGATTTCCAAGGAAATTGGGATCAATTCCTTCCACTTATAGAGTTTTCCTACAATAATAGCTACCAGTCTACTATTCAGATGGCTCCTTTTGAAGCCCTTTATAGAAGGAAGTGTCGGACCCCATTGTGTTAGGGAGAACTGGATGAAGCGTTAATCATAGGTCCGGATCTGATTCAGGATACCACGGATAAGATCAGAATCATCCAGCAGCATATTAAGACTGCCCAGAGTAGACAAAAGAGTTATGCTGATCGCAGGCGGAAGCCGCTCGAGTTTCAAGTTGGAGATCGTGTTTTTCTTAAAGTTTCTCCAACTAAAGGAGTTCGGAGATTCAATGTCAGGGGAAAGTTGAGCCCACGCTATATCAAACCTTGTTCCGTTGTACAGAAGATAAATCCGGTAGCATATCGTTTAGATTTACCCTCCAACCTAGGGCAAATACACAATGTTTTTCACATCTCGCAACTACGGAAGTATGTGCCGGATTCGATGCATGTTTTAGAAGAAGAACCACCTCTGCTATCAGAAAATCTCACTTTTCAACAACAACCGATCCAAATCCTGGATTGTAGGATCAAGCGACTTCGTTCTAAGGAAATCCCCTTAGTCAAAGTGTTATGGGCAAACCAAGATACCTCGGAAGCCACGTGGGAAACCGAGGAAGACATGAAGAAAAGCTATCCACACCTCTTTTAAGGTACTTCGTTCACGATTAGTCCAGAAGCGAGTTTCGGGGACGAAACTTCTTTTTAGGGGGGGAGGGTGTAACGACCCACCCTAAACCCGTATTAATTAAGGCCTTAATCACGGTGATTAACTAAATTACGCGGTTAAAAATTTTCTTTCTTTTACGTTAATATGGTTATTATTGTTATTATTATTATTATTTATTTTTATGCGCAACAGGTCTCGAGCAAGGCGATGGTTAAACGGGTTTATTTTATGTTATCTCGGATTTAAAGTTATAATTATTATTACGAGTTTATGAATTCTTTTACGATAAGTTATATAATTTATTTTATCGTTCTCAATTTTACGCTTGTAACCGAAGAAGGTTATATTAATTTTAATTTCCGTTTCAATTACGATTTATATTATCCAACCTTTCTAATTGTAATCTTTTGGCCAACATTTTCTATTAATGTGTCCTACCAATTTATTTTATGTGGGTTAATACTAGTTAATTTTACCCAATTGATTCCCAAGTGATTTTATTTAATCATAGACTAAATTATTTTACCAAGTGTATGTTCACTAATTTTATTTAGTCGATACCAATTATTTTATCTAGCTAGTTTACATTACTAATTGTCTAAGTTATTTTCTAATCTACAGAGTTAATTTTTAAGGGGAGTATTTTATATATATACTAGAAAGTGTTAGGGGGTTATTCTTTCATTTCATTTTCAGATTTATATCACATTAACACTTCACTCTACACTCTCATCTCTCTCTCTTCTGCGCCAGCCACCCCCCCAGCCGAGCCCCTGTTTTTCCGGCCAGATTCCGGCGGCCGGAGGCCACGCCGGCGACCACCAGCCCGACCGAGCACCACCTCCATACATCTCTCTTGTTTTTCTCCTTCAACTTCTTCTCCAAGTGGTATAATCCCAAACCCTAACTTTATTCTTTATGTTTCAAATTTGAATTTCACTTATAAATTGTGTTATTCTTGAAGTTTTTCATCTCTTTTATGATTTCTAAGTATGAATTTAAGTTGTGATTAAGTTGGGTTAATTAGGGTTTGAGTTTGAGAAGGATGCATGTGTAGTTTGATTGGATTTTGGATGAGTTCTTGCTAAAGTTCTTGTTGAATGTTGAAATTCTTGCTTGCATGTGGTTTTTGGAGGAGAAATATGATGATTAAGGGACTGATTTGAGTGGTTTATTATGTTAATTAAGTGGTTATATACATGGATGATATGAATTTAGTGTGGAAATGAGTGGAAGAGTGTTAATTCAAGTGTTAATTATAGTTGCATGTGTAATCTAGGGTTGCATGTGAGTTTCATGAGCTTATTTGGGTAATCTTTGAGTATTAAAATCTGGAAGAACCATGAGTAATAGTTAATTTGGGCTTTGGTTGTGAATTAGTACAAGTTAGAGGCTAAAAGGAGGCACCAAAGTAAGAACCAAAGACATAAAAAGTATCTGATTTTTACAGAGGATGTAAAATGTGAGTTTTGCCCAGATTTTTACTGGAAATGATAGCCCAAGTAATTATCTAACTCTAGGTTTTGGAATTTCGAGAATCCGGTATGTGTAGCCCGAGATATGAGCAAAACCGTGAAAGAGTGCAATTATATACGTTTTCTGAGTCAGTAACTTCTTGCTAAGTTTTCGTCCGATTGGAGAGTTTATGGTTTAGTGTTTAACATAAAAGTTTTAGGTCGTTCTTTAAGCTTTCCGGAAACATAAGGTTTTCATCCATACGATATCGGGAGAGTGAGATATGAGGCTGTGTTCGAGGGCCGTCAACAAAGTTTCTGCCCAGAATTTATTTCCTTAATTCTAACTTTAAGGTTACACTTTGATCTCTTAGGAGGCTCTAATGAGATGTCGACCTTTGTGTCATTGTTAAGATGGATTGAGTAGGTTTTCTAAGTTGATTTAAGCTATTTTAGTGTTTGGGGATTACCTCCTAAAGGTTTATGGAAATACTAGCAAACCATGGGGTAAAGTGATGAGGTTTTAAGTTCGTTTAAGTGTTGTTGATGGCTAAGTGGTACTTTTGACTTCTTAACAAGTTTATGGGTTTCCTTGGTGTCTAAATAGCCCAAGAACCATTTCTTCTATGTATTCAATTCACCGGTCATCGGTTCGTAAACTTTCCAAAATTCATAATCATGGCCTTATCTAGTTACCGTCACTTGACAACGTTTCTTTCATGTTTTCAACAATCGAATAGCTTCTCTTCTTAAGCCTTCAAGGACTCCAATTCTATGCTCATCTAAACTGGTTGTTAAGGATGCTTTGTACATCATAAGCCTTCTTTGATCCTATTCAAGTTTCACCATAAGTTTCGCTTAAATTTCCAAGCCGCATGATTAATTTCAAGTGCTCTGCTTCTGTCCAGGCCTGTTTCCGAGCCCTTCCTTTCATTTTTAGCCTTCGGCCAGTTGACAAAGTTGTAGGCGTGATTTTTCCCTTTCCGAAAAGTACTCGTTTGCAAAAATCCGAGTTTTCTAGCTCAAGTTATCACCAAATCATTGATTGATCAAAAACTGAAATTTCTATTTTCTCATCCCTTTTAAGTTATCAAGTTTTAAGTACTTTCATCCTAGCTTGTAAATGCAAGGACTTTATTAAAATTCTCAATTTTCTTATGCTCTTATTATAATTCCAAGTCGCCCAAATCGTCCAAAGCTCGAGGCACGTCACTAGACCTTTCTACTACCCAAGGTACGCGAATTGTTCAACTTTTCGCTCCTTATTTTCGTTTAATGTTTTCATGGTTATTTTAAGTTGTTCTTTAATGTTTATGTTACGGTTTTAAAAGGTCCCATTTTATGTATTCTTTGTGCTAGTTACTTTTAGGTGCTAGCTCTCTTTTTATGTATGATACTCCTGATCAGAGTGTCCAAACCTGGCCAGTGTCGACTGTTCGGCAGTCCCCATTCCAAACTTCGATCGGTTGGGCATACGCGTGTGTGAGATGCATTGCATCGATCGTAAGGGACCAAATACTTATGTTTTAGTACCTATCTTACCTTTCATATACTTACCTTTTATGTTGATGAACCAAGTTATTTTATTCTTGTTTATCCCTTTCCCCGTTTTCAAAATGAGTTTAAATGCCGGCACTAAAACCGTTTCGAACGGTTTGACGTGTTGGAGGTTTGTGTACTGAGTGTTCCCCAACTCACTTTGCGTTGTTTTAATGTTTTGGTTTAGGCGGTCCGAGCTCTCAAGTCAAAGGCAAGGATAAGCAAAAGTAGGAGTTTTTCCCGATCAAGGTAGTCATGAACGTCGTTGTTGGTCGACTCCGGTGGTCTTTATGGTCTCAAAGGCCGTTTTATTTATGAAAAAGAGTTGCTAGGTATATCTTTGATGGTTGTATAAAGTCTAATTTCCATGTTTTGGAGATTCCTAAGTATGGAGTGTTTGTATTATGTTTAATTGGTGACTTAAGTGTACTGTAATGGTGTGTTTGGGTTTGAAGCCTTGTCCCGAGTGGGGACGACGGTAATACCTCCACCCTAGGTGTTCCGCTGCGCTAATCACAGGCTTAGAGTATGTTTAATGTTAATATTGTGATTAAGGGTGTTGGAGTGTTACAATTTTCCAACGGAGTTACCATTTGATTTCCCCATCTTGTTACTCTCTTGCTGCGAAACCCATTTCCTTATCCCCGTTTGCATCCCGAAAGTCTCCCGACACCCATTGTCTCACCTTTTGACCGAACTTAGTGTTTTTGTGCTGTTTTTACCTCAAAAATCTATCTCCCCTTTCTTAATCCTAAACCCTACCTAGAGTTAAGTAATTGCTGTGAAGGCCCCTATCTCCTTGTGGAAGAACGATATTACCGAGGTCTAACAAACCCCTGTACGAACAAAATGGCGCCGTTGCCGGGGAGCAAGCGCCCCTTCTAGTTTTAACTTACTCTACGTGTGTTTGTTTTAGGATGTTTTTACCTTACTGAGTCGAGTCTAGAGTCCCTAGGGCTACTTACGACGTTTGTTTGTTTAGTGCATGCGCAGGAGAGACTTAATACCTCTTATACCTTTTGACCCTGAAATCGAAAGGACTGCACGGTGCAACAACGTCGCAAACGCCCGTCGGCGTCTTCTCGAGCGACAACAGCAAAAGGCTATGGCAGAACCTCGTACCCTCCTGTCGTTCGCATCACCTTCGACGGGTACGGGAGGCTCTCCTATTGTTTTGCCCGATCTCCCACGGGCGTCTTGAGGTCGGCCGGATTTCCTTCACCTTATTGAGCAATCTAAGTTCCATGGGTTTGACTCAGAGAACCCCATCAACCATATTTTCAACTTCTTGGAGAGATGCGGCATGATCAGAATGCAAGGAGTTTCGGAAGAATACATCCATCTTAAGTTCTTCCCGTTTTCTCTCGCGGGGAAAGCTCGAGGGTGGCTTGATAATTGCAACCCGAACACTTTTCGGACTTGGGACGCCTTGAGTCAAGCATTTTTGAGGAGGTTTTTCCCGCCAATAGAGACCGCTCGCCTACGAACGGAGATCATGAACTTTCAACAACAACCGGGCGAGTCTTTGTTCGAAGCTTGGGAGAGATACAAAGGACTCCAACGAGCATTCCCGCACCATAATCTCCAGGCCGCTCTTATTCTACATACTTTCTACGAGGGTCTCTCGATGAATACGAAGCAATCGATCGACAACGCCTCGGGCGACCTTTTTCTAAGTAAGACCTCCGACCAAGCCGATGCTCTTTTAGCTCAAATGGCAGAGAATGCTTGCAACTGGGGAAGAAATTCAAGGGAGGTGACAAGTTGTGCTGATAGCGAGAACTTAGGGTATCTTATCAAGGACATGCAAAAGACAATGCAACAACTTTCTCATGACATGGCCGAGATGAAGACAACCCAACAACTCAAGCTGATTATGGAGGTTCAATCTTTCATTCCTTCACCTTCGTCCACCTCGGTGTTGTGTTGTGAGGTATGTGGGGGAGGACATACCAATTTCGAGTGCCAAACAGAGTTGGTATCCAATGAGCAAGCGAATGCTCTATATCGGCAAAACCTCTTTTACCGCATCAATGATCTCGTTCGCCCTCAAGGAAACCCATCATATGTCCCTCCGGGTTTTTCCTACCCTAACCAAGCCCAAAACCATCAACGTCAAAATCAAAACCGCCCCCATCAACAAGCTCCCCCATACCAAAATCAAGCCTACCATCAAATTCCTCAATCCTATCAACAACAACCCCCTCCACAAATGAGCCAAGAGATGGACTTCATGCAAAAATGTCTCAAGAATCAAGAGATGTTCAATGCCGCCCAATTGAAACAGAATGAGGTTCTTAATGCTAGCCAAAGGATGCTTGAGACCCAATTGGCTCAACTTGCTCAACAAGTCTCCAACTTCCAATCTCAACCTTCATCTTCTTCCAAGGGTCTACCTAGCCAACCCCAACAAAATCCTAAGGGGCACATCAATGCTATCACATTGAGGAGCGGTAAGGAGATCGATGGCCCTATGATGGTAGTGGAAGATGTCTTGGGTGATAAGGAGGGTGATGTGGTGGATGTTGAGGAAGGGGAGGATTTGATTGAAGAAAAGGAGAGTGAGTTAGTCTTGGGCGAGGGAGTTGGTGAAGTACAAGAGGAAGAACTGGGAGAATCAAGCAAAGAGAGAGAAGAGATGGAGAGATTGAGAAAAGGGAAAGGGAGAATGGCGGAAGAAGAACCAATCCCAACCATGGAGAAACCAAAGTTACTGATGTATTACCGGGTCAAGAAAAGTTCTTGATTCTGATGATACATGAAACACGTGTAACCAAACAGGAAAGTGGGGGTGGTTCACGAGATTAGGGTGGAAACAAGAAGGGTGGTTCTCGTGAAAAAGGGTTCTTTGTGGAAGTTATTTTGCCGTGAGGGCTTTTGTAGTTTCAAGATTCAAGAAAGGTTGAATCTTGAACGGGAAAGGGATGAATCTTGGATGATGATTTGAGGGGGAAGGGTTGACGTTGGAAGAGGGGAGAGGGAGAGGGTGGCGTGAGGTAAGAAGGGGGAGAGAAGGTGAGATGGTGGTGTTGGAGGTGGAGGAGAGTGAGAGGTTGTTAGGTTGTTATGGAGAGATAAGGTTGTTGGAAGGTTGTTATGGAAAGAGAGAAGGGAAGGCGAAAAGGATTTGGGTTGGTGAGGTGGGTGACGAATTGAAGGGGGCTTAAGGAGGTGGGGATGGCGTTGGGAGGGGGTAGGTTTAGGATTAATGTGACTTAACTGTATTGACAGAAAGCTCACAGGGTAATTACCTTAACTATATTGATAGAAAGGTAAGAACGGATAGATCTAGGTTTCCTAATTGTATCCACAAAAAGGACAACCTAGGGCTAACTTGACCTAGACCGCAACCTAGGATCAAGCTCTTCCTAACCACTTGGGTGCCAAACCAAGATACAATAGAAGAAAGGGGGTGAGGGTTAATCCAAACACTCAGGGGGTAAGCTTAAAGCTTGATTCATATTTCTCAACTGATGTATCGAATTGATTACAAGCCTAGGCTATTTATACAAGGAGAATCCTAACTCTCCTAGGAATCCTACTTGGCGTGCAAGCCAAGGATTACTAATCCTAGATGATTAACTATTCCAATCTCCTCTTGGATTAGGTTTCCTTATCCGAAGGGGAGATGGTTACAACCACCTTATCCTAATTAGAATTGGCTTTCCTAATCCGAGATGGATTAGTTACAAAATAAGCCATCCTAATCTAGAAATCAAGAAGATGACGCCTAGCTAACTAAACCACACGAAAATAGTTAACCTAGGATGATCAAGTTTATGATTCACTTGTCATCTTACATTATTCTAAAAATTAAAAACACACCAAAATAAATGCTAGAAATAAATTACATCCAAAAATCAAGATTATTAAATCTAGCTTGACTTCTTGACTTGGACGTGTGATACTCTTGGGCTTGGCATGAGGTTGAGCCCAACTCTAGGATGTTTGGACATCCTCTTGAAATACTAGGCACACCATGTGGATGGGCCTTTGCAATTCCACTTTGTATCCTCCTTCTTTAATCCATCTTTTATAAATGATTCGATTCTTCCTTATTGGGCCTGAATTGGACAAAGTCCTTTGAGGAAGGAACCTATATATATGATGGATCTTCAACTGGGCCTTCTTGATTGGGCCTAGGGGAATAAGCGTGGGCTGATTTCCATCAGTTACCGCTGGTGCCTTTTCCCGAGCGGTTGACAAAACCAAAGTCCGATGCAAAATTTTCGAAGTTCATTGAGATGCTTAAGAAGCTTCAAGTTAACATCCCGTTTCTTGATGCCATTTCTGAAGTCCCATCCTTCAAGAAACATTTGAAGGAGCTTCTTACGAGCAAGAGGAGAATCCAAGAGAAAGCTATCATTCACTTGACGGCGGATAGTAGTGCCATCATCGATAACAAATCACCGGAGAAACTAGCCGACCCTGGGAGTTTTTCTATTCCATGCACCATCGGTGATATGAGAATTGGCCGTGCCTTATGTGATCTAGGAGCAAGTGTGAGTGTCATGCCTCACTCAATATGCAGGAAGTTGAACCTTGATGATCTAGCTCCTACTACTATTAACCTTCAATTGGCCGACCGTTCCGTACGAAGACCCTTGGGGATATTGGAAGATATCCCGGTGCAAGTAGGGCGATTCTTGATCCCTTATGATTTTGTTATCTTGGAGATGGAGGAGGATAACAACATCCCCATTATTTTGGGAAGGTCGTTCCTTGCTACGGCGGGAGCAATTATAGATGTGAAGAATGGAAGTATGTCATTGAATGTCGGGAATGAAAGTATTATTTTTCAACTTGAGGGGTCTTTGAAAAGTCCTTCATATGAGGACTCATGCTACGCAATTGACATGATGGAATTTCTCGTTGATGAGTATATTGAGGAGTCCCATCTACTTGAGTCTACATGTGATGATCCCTTGGGTGCATGCTTATTGGAATCCTTTCAATTTGAGACCGATGGCACCGACATCACTTTCTTCACCAACCTTCTTGACTCTTCACCTATGCACGAGGAAATTATTATTGATGAGCCTATTATGGAGTGCATGGAGATTCAAGATGCGATCTTCAAAGGTATGTCTTCCTCCCAAGTTCAATCTTCTATCCTTTAGATCTTAAACCTTTACCCCCTTCCCTCCAATATGCTTACTTTGATGATGAAAAATCTTATCCTGTGATTGTGAATGCAAATTTGAATGATTTTGAATTGTCTAAGTTGCTTGATATGCTTAGGAAGCATAGAGGTGCATTAGGTTATAGGATAGAAGATTTGAAAGGCTTATCCCCGTCCATTTGCATGCATTCGATTGATTTGCTAGAAGGTGCCAAGCCTACTAGGCAACCACAACGTAGATTAAATCCTAACATGCAAGAAGTGGTTAAAAAGGAGGTAGTGAAGTTGCTCATTGCTGGGATCATCTTCCCCATCGCAAATAGCGAATGGGTAAGCTCGGTTCAGTGTGTGCCAAAAAAGGGTGGGATGACCGTAATCGAAAATGATAAGAAAGAATTGGTAAGTACCCGAACTGTGACTGGTTGGAGAATGTGTATTGATTACCGTCAGCTTAACAAAGTAACGAAGAAGGACCATTTTCCCCTTCCTTTTATTGACCAGATGCTAGAACAGTTGGCGGGTCATTCACATTTTTGCTTCTTAGATGGGTATTCCGGGTTCTTTCAAATCCCAATCCACCCCTCACACCAAGAAAAAACCACCTTCACTTGCCCATACGGGACATTTGCTTACCGTCGCATGCCATTTGGTTTATGTAATGCCCCTGGGACTTTTCAACGTTGTATGATGGCTATTTTTAGCAATTTCATTGAGAAATGCATGGAGTTTTTTATGGATGACTTTTCTGTGTACGGTAATTCTTTTGATGACTGTTTGCTAAACCTGGAAAAAGTTTTAACTCGTTGTGAAGAAGTGGATCTAGTACTCAACTGGGAGAAATGTCACTTTATGGTGGAACAAGGTATTGTTTTGGGTCACTTAATCTCTTCAAAGGGCATCGAGGTGGATAAGGCGAAGATTGAGGTCATAGAGCGCCTACCACCCCCGATTTACGTAAGTGCGTAGCTTCCTTGGACATGCCGGCTTCTATCGCCGGTTAAGTCGAGACTTTTCAAAATCGCTCGACCTCTAACCGACCTCTTATGCAAAGATGCTCCTTTCATTTCTTGATGAGTGTCTTGAGTCGTTTCTGATTAAGCGGGCTTTGATTTACGCCGGTGGTTCAACCTCGGATGGACACTACCATTTGAGATTATGGCGACGCCGGTGACTTTCTTTGTGGGGCGTGTTTGACCCAAACAGTGGACAAGAAGCCGAGGGTTATCTATTACGCAAGCCATGCGCTTGATAGTGCCCAAAGAAACTACACCACCACGGAAAAAGAACTTTTGGCGATCCCTTTTGCGCTCAACAAGTTTCAGCAGTACCTTATGCTCTCGAAGGTAGTAGTCTACACGGATCATGCCGCTATCAAATACTTGATGGGAAGGAAGGAGACAGGAAGGAAGGAGACAAAGCCTAGGCTAATACGGTGGGTCTTGCTCATACAAGAATTCGATTTGGAAATCCGTGACAAGGCGGGCACGAAGAATGTCGTGGCCGATCACATCTCGAGGATTCTTGTCGACTTGGAGGACACCCAACCGATTGTTGATGCTTTCCCGGACGAGCGACTTTTGGCGATTAGCTCTCATCCTTGGTATGCGGATATTGTGAATTATTTGGCAAGCGAAGTGATTCCCCAACACTTGAACCATCACCAAAAGAAGAAATTTCTCCACGACATGAAGCATTATTATTGGGATGATCCCTTCCTTTTCCGGCTTTGCAATGACGGGATGTACCGGTGATGTATTCCCGAGAGTGAAGTGCAATCTATTTTGACTCATTGTCACGAGTTTCCGGTGGGAGGTCACGGTGGCTCCCAAAAGACGGCGGCGAGGGTTCTACAAGCCGGGTATTGGTGGCTAACTCTTTTTCGTGACGCCCATTTGCATGTCAAGCAATGTGATAGATGTCAAAGATCCGTAAACATCTCCCGGAAAAATGAAGCACCGTTGAATTATATTCTTGAAGTTGAAGTCTTCGATGTGTGGGGGCTAGACTTCATGGGACCTTTCCCGTCATCAAGAGGTTTCCAATACATCCTAGTGGCGGTGGATTATGTCTCAAAGTGGGTTGAAGCCATACCATGCGTGAGGTGCGATGGGAGATCCATTTCGAGATTCTTGAAAAAGACCCTATTTCCAAGATTCGACATTCCAAGGGTCATCATTAGTGACAACGGCTCCCATTTCATTAAGAAGAAGTTCGAGTCTCTTTTGGCAAAGTACGGCATAAATCATAAGAAGGGACTACCTTATCATCCACAAACACAAGGTCAAGTGGAAATCTCAAACCGAGCCATCAAGGAGATCTTAGAAAAGACGGTCAACTCTTCGAGGAATGATTGGGCAAAAAAGTTGGATGAAGTTTTGTGGGCATACCGCACCGCCTACAAGACTCCGATCGGTACTACTTCCTACCGTCTTGTCTACGGGAAGGCGTGTCACTTTCCCGTGGAGCTTGAGCATAAAACCATGTGGGAAATCAAGAAGTTGAACTTCGATCTTAAGGCGGCCGGAAGTAGTCGGTTATTTCAACTAGAAGAACTTGAGGAGTTGAGGCGTCATGCATATGAGAACAACAAGATCTACAAAGAAAGGACCAAAGCATGGCACGACAAGAGGTTGAACCGACGCGAGTTTGTGGTAGGCGATAGGGTTCTCATCTTCAACTCGAGGCTAAAGTTATTCTCCGGGAAATTGAGATCACGATGGTCCGGTCCATTCGAAATTGTGAAAATTCTCCGCGCTGGAGTGGTTGAATTGAAGAATGCACAAGGGCAGTGTTTTAAAGCAAACTCATCGAAGCTTAAACCGTACATCATGGGCGAGGAATATGCCGGGACAGTTGTGGTGTATCTCGTGAATTTTGAGGATTGAAAAGCATCGGGAAAGGTCGAGCTAGGACCTATAAAAACAAGCACTCGGGAGAGGTATGACTTACTTCCCCTTCTTTTAGTGTTTTCTTTCTTTTTCTTCCATTATATTTCTCTTATTTTTAGCATTGTCTTTTTCCTAGTGGTTTTGAAAAAAATTTGAGAAAAAGGAAGAGAAAAGAGAAAAATTAGAAAAACTTAAAAAAAAAATGATTGAAAAGAATGAAAAAAATCGAGAGCGAGAGTGAAAATAAAGAGAGGTTCTAAGAGGGTCGGGATTTGAATGTGATTTTTGAGTGATGGGAAAGTCCCCTTGAATGATAAATTGAGTAAGGAAGACAAAGGAGTGGATAATAAGAGGGTAGATTTTAGGACTTAACGTGTTTTTCCAAGTTTTGAGCCTTGTAGGTACAGGAGCTCAGCCGAAAGGTACCGTGACCACGGTGGGTTTCACCGCAGCCACGGTCAAGATTTGCAAAGGGTTCCCAGTTTTTCTCCGGCCGAAGTGGACCGTGACCACGATGGGTTTCACCGCAGCCACGGTCTCATCGCAGCAATTTCTTGGAAAATTGCTTTCCCGATGATCACCGTGACCACGGTCTATGTGACCGTAGCCACGGTCTCCACCCTGCATTTTCCTTTTTTTTTCCTTAAACCGAGCCATACCGTGCCCACGATCAAATCGACCGTGGCCACGGTGAGTCGAATTCTGCAGTTTTTGTCGGGGGTTTAATCTCATTTTTCCCTCATTTCAATTTCATTTCCCTCCACTCTCTCACACTCGAAATTTCTCCCCAAATCCTAATACCACAAATCTCTTCCCATTTCTCCCAAATCCATCACAAAATCACTCCTTTCTCCCCATTTTCTTGCTCGTTCGTGCCCTAGTCATTCTTTGTTCTTCGCATTTTCGGGGCTCTTCAAGGGAATTTTCTGGGTTTGTGTTCTTGGTGGGGCTCGAAATCATCACCATTTCTCTTCCAACACTTCATCTCAGGTATTTCTTGTTCATTGGTGCATCAATTCTCGATTCTACTTGCTATTTGGGTCGATTATTGCATGTTTTCTTGTGGGTTTGTGGTTGAACAAGTTGTTTGAGTTTGGGGGTGGAATTTTTGGTGATTATTGCTGCGTTTGGGAAAGTTTTGGTGAATTATTGAGTTGGGTTTGTGGTTGGTTGTGAATTCGTGATTGCTCGGGATTTTGGATAGGGTTGTTGTTGTGTTTTCGTTGTTGTGGTGGTTGTGTTTCTCAGTTTACCTCCATGGGACGAGCAAAATGTGCCCGGTCTGAGCCTGAACCGACCCCAACTTCCGTCCCATCAACCTCTGCCGAGCCCGATAAAACCCGGTACAAGGGCCAACCGGCCTCCATCATTCAATGCGACCCGAAGGTTAAGGTTACCTTCCGGGACGATATGCACAAGGCAAGATATGAGCGGCTAAAGAAGCGGAAGATTTGTGCTCCGGACCTCTATCATGAAGAGACGGCCAAGGATATATTCTGTAAACCGAGTATGGATTTCTTCATCAAAACCATGGGTTGGGAGGTCTTCGCTACCATCAATGAGCCAATTATCAAACAACCGGTGCTCGAGTTCCTTAGCTCCTTAGTTGTAAAGGAAGACGGCACATCCCAAGCCTCTTTCTCATACATTGTGGCCAAGAAGGAGGTCGAATGTACGCTCAAGGATCTTTGCAATGCGTTAGGCCTACCCGAGGACGGAATCTTCTATGGCGAGGTTGTTAACTTCAATGAACAAGAGGCAATGCGTGATCTCACTTGCTGAAGGAGGCGTTATCCCAAGGTTCGAACTCCAAAAGCGCAATACTATTTCCCGAGCAACTCCAAGGCCCGGGATTTTTGTAACCTCAGCGTCCGTATCTTCCATCGCATCATCTCAAACTCCGTTTTCAGCCGTGATGCCGGGCGATCAAGCATCCAGAAGGACGACCTCTTCGTCCTCTACAATGCCATTAACGGTCGTCGAGTCAACACTGGCTCCTGCATCCTCCATTGTCTCCGAGAAATAAGCCTCGAAACCCGGAACATGACCATTGGTATGGGTCACATCATCACCAATTTTGTAAGGAAACAAGGGTTCGAGTCTTATCTCAACAAGTGGACTCCACGGTTTTTCCCCGATCCTATCGACGGTGTTCGCCTGCGGAAGATGGAATTCTTGGAGAAAAACAAGACGTGAACATTCTACCGTCACGGGAACGAGCCCCATAGCGTCGTCGTTCATTTGGGTGACGACAATGCCGAGAAACGTCTAGATGTCACTGACAAACGCAATTGGTCATGTGGCCAAACTTATTGGGATTGTTTTGCGGTGGTTGGTCCCGGGGAGCCCGAGGAGGAAGGTGAAGAAGAAGCTGAGGATGAGGAAGAAGAGGATGAAGAAGAAGAGGGTGGACAAGCACAAGGGGAATAAGCCGAGCCGAGTCAAGTGCGGGACGCCGCTCTTGAACGTATCAGCGAGCAACTCCAGGAGCTTCATGATGAGTTTCAAGAACAACGGGAGCTCATCCAAAACCAGCAGACGTTAATTGAAAACTTGCAAGGGTTGATCGAGACCCAACAGGAGATGCTTGCTAGCATCCAATCGCAACTCCAACCCCGTCATCCTCCGGGAGGGTCCGCTTGAGGACCGTTTGTAAGCACTCAACCCCCCACCCGTCCTTTATCATCGCTTTTATTTACTTTATCTTGTAAAGTATAAGTGTGGGGGGGGTGCTTGTTCGGGGTTTGGATGCGATGTCTGATGGTTTTGGTGTGTTGATCTCTCGGTTTCATTTGGCATGATTTTGGGGTTGTTTGGTTATGATGCTCGGGTTTGCCTTGTGTTGTTGGTCTTTCATGTGTTGCCGGGTTATCTTTTGGTTGTTCGATGGTTATTTTTGTGAGCCGAGAAGTTTGTTTACTTTTGTTTCGTTTGTATTTTGATCACTGATGGTTTGTAAATGAATATTGTTGTGATGAATGCAATGAATCAGTCATTTCGGTTGGTATATATGGAGTTTCACCCTTATTTCCCGCCTCAATCAGTGAGATTCGGGGATAAGGTAAGTCATTGGCAATGTATATATTGTAAATAGTTTTGTTTTTCATAGTCTTTTAAGTTAGATTTTCCTTTCTTTTGTTTTTGGTCTCGCATGCGAGTTCTATCGATTGTAAGTCATCTTTTGCTCTAACATTGTTTTGATTCACTTGAACGACGACTCTAGATCGCTGTTTTAACGCTTATGAAGAGTTTGAGGTAATATCTTTCCACCTTACTCTTTTTACGTGAATTCCTATTATGATCCGTCGCATGCTTGGTTTTCTTTTGGGTGGCGAACCCCTGTGAATGTCTGTGTTGGGTTATATATTGCTGTTGGAGCCGTGTGGGCTCGGGTCGCCACCATTTCTACTTGCTAGTTGTTTTTGTTTGTGTTTTTGTAGGTTCTCTACCCTTTTCATGTGACTCCTTCCCACAATGAGGACATTGTGGAGTTTTAAATGTAGGGGGGGGGGGGGAGATATTCTGCTTCAAGGGTAGATCACCTAGTCTTTTTGTTCCTTGTTTTCCTAGTTTTTGCTAAAATCTGATAATTTTTGTGTGAAAAAGGAGAAAAAAGGGAGTGAAAACTTTTTCGTTTTTCTTTTCGTTTTGTCTTTGCTTGGTTTTGTTTCCTGGATCTCGTTTTCGGAGTTGAGAAGCCGTTCTTAAACTTCTTTAAAAGTAACCGGTTGGAGCATTTTTCGACCCCAATTCGGGTTCTAGTTGAGACTTACCCTTAATAAACTCCTTCCATTAAGTGTCTAGCGAGACCCCCGTTCCTTTCTCTTTTTATTGGAACCGAGAGGTTTTAGGAGCTTGTGTCCGAGTTTGTTTTGTTTCTCGTTTAGCAAAAGCAAAAAAAAAAAGTGCAAAAAGAAAAGAAAAGAAAGAAAAGCTCTCTTAAGATACAATAACCTGAATAAGTGGAGCGTGTCGCTGTAGACATTAACCACCCACACTTTGTTAGGTTTTAGGTTATCTATTTCCTAAACAGATACAGATTAATTGGCGGAATATTATAACAGTTATAAACAATTAATCAACCAACTGCAGAGGCTTTAGTAATTATACCTGATCGCTAATTCCGGCTGAAGAAGAGGTTGACCTTCCTGATTCCAATGTTGAAATCCTCTACTGAAAAGCCCACGCAGCACTCTGGGAACCTGATTGCTAGATCGACCTGATCGAGACCAATCTCAATCTAAGATGTATGTAAGATTGTTTCGGGAAACAGAGAATGTTTCCTGAAACTAGAACTGCAAACTAAAAGAGAGAGGAACTCAGGAAATCACCCTGGTATCTCTCTATGAGTCTTAAGCAGTTGGTGTAGAATAATCTCTCCCAGAGACCCCTTTATATAGTGTTTAGAAAACCTAGGGAAAGGGTTCAAAACCCTAAAGGGCCGTTTAAAGACAACGGCGCGTTTCTGGGCCCAACACGGTCCATGTTGAAACAACACGGTCCGTGTTGGACTCCAGAGAGTCCAATTATTCGGCCCATGGACACCACGGACCGTGGTGTCTCAACACGGACCGTGTTGGGTCAACACGGTCCGTGTTGGGCTGATTTCTCACAGAAATCAGTTTCCAACTTTTCTAAACTTGATACAATATCATTTAGGTTACATACATTGTTCTAGTGTACTGACTTGTGTGACCCAGTAGGACCAAATAATATAGTTGTAATTAAACATTTTTAATTACTAATTATAGAGGTCTCTAGCAAGACATATAATTACTATATTACTTTGGTTTAATCTCTGTGTATATCGAACATTGTCGGGACATTCCCAACAATCTCCCACTTGTCCCACAAGTGTTCGATTCCTTGAATTCCCTTGTCACTTACTGTCTCTAGTTCGGATAAGGTAAGCTAAAGTCGTCCTTATGTAAAGTCCGAAACGTTCCTCGATCTCCGAGTTTAGACTTTGAAAAACAGATGATCAACTATTGATTCAACTGAGCTCGGCCAAGCATTTTCAGTCCAATCTCACCGAGTGGCCACCGAGACAACTGTTCCTAATAGGGAGGACAATGCCATCTTGTTCAGACACACATTCTCACATGATCCAACTGTAACCCAGACACCGCCTTTATAGCCTACTGTTACGAAAGGCGTTTGACGCGCTCCAAAGTCACAGCAGACCATGTAGTCTATGTATTGAACTCAGGATTTAAGAATTTTGAGTAGTGAGAGCTCATATGACAATTCCCAACTTAAAGAGCTCCCACTGCGGGTCAGTTCGGTAGTTGTTCTCAACAATACCCATGTGATTGATTTATGATGTCATCACATCACTATGATCACGAAACTTGATCATCAACTCAATCCTACATGCTAATTGTGTTGATATTAGCATTGTTCCTACGTGATAATACAATTAGGAACCAGGTCGACTGTCGACCAAGACTAGCGTTATCAAGTTCACTAATGGGGTTTCAGAAATCGAACCTCATCCAATTTCCCATTTTGAATGCGCTAATCTTTTTGGACATTTACATAATTCTAAACCACAATTGATGTAAATTTTGGAATTTTATTCTTAATGATGAATCAACAAGGTCATAATTCATGAACAATTCATGTAAATTTTACTTGTTAATATTCCAGAATGTGTTTAATACCTATTGCCCATGCATGACTATCATGCTGTAACTACAATAGGGGTTTAGTGCATAATACTTGCAATGAACCTCGTACATATACCATCTCACTAATGACCTTTCATACAGGAAGATATTTCCGGACACATGTTTGGATTCATAGTGAGCTTCAGTTCCTTTGCTTGAGTGATGGCTCCTATAATCAAGGCTCCATTTCTCTCACAAGGCTAGAAACATCACCCAGTTCTAAAAACGAACTTCGCAATCCTAACAGTTTCTGCCACAACTTCTAAAGTCGTGCCATACTTGTCTTATTTGTAGAATTAACCACATGTTATGTTAGGAACTTCTTCCAGTTCATCTCAATACCACTCAAAAAAGATCTTATATTTTTCTCTGACCTTTCAGATAATCATATTTCTCTGCATGAGTGTAGCATCAATGCAACTCTTCACACTTAGCTTTTATCAACCACTTTAGACTTAGGACACATCCTTAGTTTTGTTTATACAATACAATATATATGTTATGTTGGACTTTGAACATCTCATGGCATACATTAATCTCATGCCTGAAGCATGAGTTATATGTCTCATCCTTCTTAGAACTTCTGATTGTTTTGAGACAATCAAATTCTGTAAGGATATGCCATGATTTTGGAAATTAATCCATTCTGGAAGTGAGTTGAACTATTCAACACCTAGTTAACTTTAATTCAAACAATCAAAATCTTTAATCTATCATTATAGATCTTGTCTCCAAGAAAATTCTTAGCCCCACCAATCCTTCACTTTGAAAATTATTTCCAAGTCAACCTCAATAGAAGCAACATTGGAATATTCTTCTCAGTAGGCAGTATGTCAATCACATACAATATCAGAAAACGCATTACTCCCACTGAACTTCTTGTAAACACAATATTATCTTTGGCACTTCCCAGTATGTCAAACCTTTTTGATATCCTGGTCAAGAAGGTTAATGATTCCAACTCCTAGAAGCTTCCTTAAGACCACAGATGGTCTCTTGAAGTTTACAAGTATTCCAACAAAAGACCACTCAGTTGTGTCAAGTACACACCTTTCTTCAAAATCTAATTTTGAAGTCAATCTTGATGTCTATCTTAATGAACCCATGTTTTGCCTTAAAACCCTCATATGCCTGATGGCTCACACCTTCAGACAAATCAACCAAGTTCTAAACTTGGTTGAATACATGGAATCCATTTTAGACTTGGTTGCATGGAATCTTGATTTACTTAAAGCTTCTTTGATGTAGGTAGAGTCATTACTTTCACAAAGTAACATCTCACGTTCATCCATAGAACACTACAACATGGTAACAAAAATAAGACCGTTATGAACGGTCACAATTTAACAGGCCGTTGCGGGGCGAGCGACGTTCATTTGCGACCGTTCGTGACGGTCGCCTCTGAATGGTCGTTTGTGGAACCGGGAGACCGTTCATTTGAACGGTCGCTAACTAACGACCGTTTATAAACGGTCACAGAATTGAACGACCGTTCATTGAACAGTCGCTAATTAGCGACCGTTCAATGAACGGTCGTTCAATTCTGTGACCGTTTATAAACGGTCGTTATCAATTGTGACCGTTAGTTAACCTGACCTTGCTTGGAGTAATGTTCATGACACCTTCTCCTCAACGTTTTGAGAAACTTCAACTGCCTCAACCTTGTTCTTAATTTCCCGACCAATAGGAAAAGAAAATTTGAACAAGGATCAAGTAGCGGAGTTTCAGGTGATGATTATAGTGTTTTGTGTCTCTTGAACTTCGGTAAGTTCAAAATCTCTCCCACTCTTTCTTTTAGAGAATAACATATTCTCTAAGAAGAAAGCATTTTGAGACACAAACACTTTCCTCTACAACAGTTTGTAGAAGTGATACTCCTTCCTTTTAGAAAATGGTTCAAGAACCTCTCTTCTCCATATCATATATGGTGTCTTCACTAGTGCTTCAGATAATCTTTATTCAGTGATTAAAGCTATGGTTAACTACGTGTATCCCCAGAAGGTAATCAGCAATGTTGACTCAACCATCATTGATCACACCATATCTAATAAGGTGTGATTTCTGCTCTTAGATACGTCATTGAGATGTCGTATTCTTAGAGGAGAGAGTCATGAAACAATTCCATATTCTATGGAATGGTCAATGAAATCTTTGGTTCAAATACTCACCTCCTCAACCTAATTGAAGGGTTTTAATTTTCTTACCAAGTTGGTTTTGTACTTCACTTTGAAACTCTTTGAACATTTTCAAAAGATTTGGACTTGTGGCGTATTAAGTAGATATACCCATATCTACTAAAAAATTGTCACTGAAAGTGATGAAATAGTACAGTAAACCTTCTTCTAGCACTAGTGCTCATAGGCCCACATACATCAATATGTATGCATCCTAATAAGTCATTAGCTTGTTCACCAATTCCAATAAGAGGTGATTTTAGTCATCTTACCCATCAGGCATGCTATATAAACATTGAACTTTTCAAAGTTTAGGTTTTTCAAAATCCTGCAATATGCAGTTTCTGAATGCATTTCTGATTAATATGACTTAAGCTTATAGTGCCAGAATTATGTTTCAATTGAGTCATTTGTTCAAACTCTTGGCTCAACCATTAGCATCCTTTCGATCTTATCTAGGTGCTCTTCATTGTTTTGCCAAGATTACTTCATTTTGGAAATCTTTAAACTATTTTAACATTCCGACTTGGATGAATCTCACAGACATGAATCACCATGTGTTATTTTATTCATCTTTGAAGATTTGAAGTAATCCATCTCTTGTACTTGTGCTCAATTGGACTACATACATCCATATGCATGAGTGTTTGTTGGCACGTTCACCCTTTCTTGTAAAAGGTACAGTCATGCGTTGCAGACATCACATGTTTCAAAGTCTTATCATTCAAAAGTCTATCACTGTGACGCTTCTGAATGCGCTCTGATTTGCATGACTTAATAGATAGTTACAAGTTTTATGTTTGAACATGAGTTATTCCTTTTAAACCTTTTGGTTTCGATGTGTTGGGTGTGTTTATCTAAAATCCTCTCTCTCTCTCTAATTGAGAGCAAGAAATCAAATTTCTACTTATAATGAGAACATAGAATCACCTATAAATTTCTCTTATAAGTATTGAGGGAATGGATAAACAACTAACTCTTCATAAGGAACTATAACTAATTGCATGTTCCTATTTGTAGGTTGACTCTCATCCATCAAAGCACATCTACTTTGCTGTAGATCCTACACATTTGCATAAATGCGAGTTTCACAGCCGGTATCTTATACTCAAAGTGGGTTTAATAAGGGTAGTGTGTATCATGTACGCATTTGCCTAGAATTGAAATCATATCTCAAGTCTTCCTTATAGTTATTCACGCTCCCAGTGTCATACACGATCTTGTTGTAAACCTTTACCTGTCATTGGTTGGGTATGTACAACTGTTTGTCTTTACCATTCCTTTGACTTCTTGTCTTTGATAGATTTCTTAAATCTTATTTTCCCTTTCACTAAAAGACTATCTTTGGTTGCCAATCTTTTGGCTAAAGGAGATCCGAGGTTTCTCATGTTTTAAAATAGTCAAATTATTTTAGAACATGAGCGCCATCAATTGGCTCTTATCTAGATCAACCGAGACTATCTGGTTATTGGTTTCATATTTATCAACTCTAACTAGTTCGATGAACTTGGTTTTGAGTTAGTAATATTGAAATCCTTCCTCTAATCTTCAAACATTTTGAAGTTAAAATTGTATGAATACTATGACATTACATGTATCCATTTGGCTTGATTGACCTCTTAATATTGATGCATAACTCAATGTTAAATCAAAGACATGTTTCTTTTTAATCGCCTTCAAGACATTCTTGCGATGGCAATGCCAATTAAGGAATTGGTGTTAATTGTTTTTCTCTTTCTCAAGGAGAAAAACAATATTTTATTAGTGGTGGATGTTTGACTGAAAAGACATAAATAATTCTACGAGACAAGTTGGTTCATTTTAGTTATTATTCATCAAAAGAAATTAAACTAATTTTAATTTCAAATCAAAACACTTTATTAACTCTCACTTAGTGTTTTAATTTAACCAAGACCCACAAGACCCATGGGCTCAAGTGGACTTTGGCCCAACAAAACTCGAGCTCATGTTACCTTTGGTGGATCATCTTATGATAGATCATTCAAAATGACTCTTGGCAAGAAATTTGTATCGAATACAATATTTCTCTTCCTCTGCTCTTGGCCCAAAACTATTTTGATAGCCAATTTGAATTGACCTAGCTCCCACCCTACTTATTAATGATGGACAAATAATTCGCTTTGGCTTTCTTTATTTATCCATCTAAGTGGTGTTTCGATAGGTTGAGCAATAATTCATTTTGAGAGTAGGTTTTATTATCCTAAGCATGCAATTCTAGGTGAACTCTTTCGAAAAGCATAAAAGGAATAATAAAACATGCAATAACGAATTTAAAGCATAAATAAAACCCCTAGTATGGCCACCTAGACTTAATCAAACTAATTTAACTAAGCCTTGATAGTCTTCAACAAAATCTTCTTGGGTCTTGCAACTTCCTTGGATGGGCTCCCACTCGAATCGACACATCCATTGTTGTTGGGCTCCCACTCAACTTGTTGTCTCCAATTACAACAAATTTACAAAGTGTACCTCACAATTGAGGCCTTACATGAATTAAAATAAACTTAACTGAAATTTAAATTTAAAATTTAATTCAAAGGCAGTCTGTGACCGTATTTCACCCAACCCAGTACGCAAACCGGTAAAACCGACTATCTATGGCCATACTAGAAGCACATGCAAACATGTAATATTGCAATAAACACATGCTTAAATAACAAATTATAAAGGCATATAAATAATTGCAATATAACACATAAGGAAATAAATACTAAATAAAATTTCCTAAAGGTTTGCATGATTAATAAAATAAATAAAATCCAAATTTTATCTTAGTTACCTAAACAGATTTAGGATTTTATACCTATACATATAAAATACTTGACTTTCCTAAAATCAAGGAGTCTAAAAGATACTATATCTTTCAAAGATATTGTAAGTTTCCTAAACATTACAAAATAATAGATTTTATGCCCATTATATGATTTAGTAGTAATAGGATTTAATAATTAATTTCTAAAATTAATTACAAACCCTAAAACACACGAATTCACCAAAACTGTTGGCAACAAGGTCCGTGTTGCTTCCCAGTTTTGGTTAATTTCGTGAATGAAAAACTTAAATAAAACTATCATAACTTATCGAATTTAAAGATTTCATATCACAGCGTTATCTAATAACCCAATATGAATATTTTCCAGAATTTTAACAATTTTCAAAAGATTGTAAAATTTTAGGGAATTAAACATTTTTAATTCTCCATTTAAGTGGAAAATAAATAATAATAGTCCGATAAGTTTAAAAATCAAATTTTATAATTTTCTCATACAGTAGGTTCATCTAATATGCTACTGTAAAAAATTCAGAAAAGTAGAAGATTATACTTTTCTGTTAATCTGGAAATTAAAGGAAAATTAGTAAACGATTTCAAAAATTCACGAAAAATTTATCCATAACAGTATAGTTACCCAGTAACCTACTGTAAAATTTTCAGAAAATTTGCAAATTTCTATAAATATACAAAATTCAGAGAAGCAACAAATTTATTTCTCTGAGATCTGAAAATCTAAATTAAAAAATATAATTTGATCGGATAAATTAACGGAAAATTTTTTCCCTAAAATTATAGTTACCCATTAATCTACTGTAAAACTTTCAGAAGTTTTACAAATTTCTACAAATTTATAAAATTCAGAGAATTAAACGAATTTTAATTCACTTTAGAACTGAAAACTCAATTAAAAATTCATTTTGATTGGGAAAAATCTACAAAAATTATGGAAAGTCCAGAACACTTCCATACACCTCCAATAAAAATTTCAGAAATTTTCGAGTTCGTTTGATATTTTATTTCAATTTTTCATGTTTACCGTAAATAAACTAAATTAGAAAATTAATTCTACAAAACCCTATTTTGCGAATTTAAACCTATTTCATGTATTGCCTACTGTTTAATAACATTAAACGTGATTGCTTCTAAAACATTCAAAATTAAATCGAGTTCATGCTATATTTAACAATTAAACAAACATAAAATCGATTAATTAAAGGCAATAAGAAATAAGCAATAACGAAGCATGAAATTTTACAATAAAATTTCAGATTTACTATCAAGAACATTAAAACTTTCATAAAGATTCAACATTTAGGCATAAATCTATTCTAGCATATTCATAATATAATTCAACTATTGACAAAATTAATTATGAATACAAGTACAATACTTTAGCATGCAATTGGTGGTTCTGATACCACTGTTAGGTTTTAGGTTATCTATTTCCTAAACAGATACAGATTAATTGGCGGAATATTATAACAGTTATAAACAATTAATCAAACAACTGCAGAGGCTTTAGTAATTATACCTGATCGCTAATTCCGGCTGAAGAAGAGGTTGACCTTCCTGATTCCAATGTTGAAATCCTCTACTGAAAAGTCCACGCAGCACTCCGGGAACCCGATTGCTAGATCGACCTGATCGAGACGAATCTCAATCTAAGATGTATGTAAGATTGTTTCGGGAAACAGAGAATGTTTCCTGAAACTAGAACTGCAAACTAAAAGAGAGAGGAACTCAGGAAATCACCCTGGTATCTCTCTATGAGTCTTAAGCAGTTGGTGTGGAATAATCTCTCCCAGAGACCCCTTTATATAGTGTTTAGAAAACCTAGGGAAAGGGTTCAAAACCCTAAAGAGCCGATTAAAGACAATGGCGCGTTTCTAGGCCCAACACGGTCCGTGTTGAAACAACAAGGTCCGTGTTGGACTCCAGAGAGTCCAATTATTTGGCCCATGGACACCACGGACCGTGGTGTCTCAACACGGACCGTGTTGAGCCCAATTCGGCCCGTGTTGGGCTGATTTCTCACAGAAATCAGTTTCCAACTTTTCTAAACTTGATACAATATCATTTAGGTTACATACATTGTTCCAGGGCACTGACTTGTGTGACCCAGTAGGACCAAATAATATAGTTGTAATTAAACATATTTAATTACTAATTATAGAGGTCTCTAGCAAGACATATAATTACTATATTACTTTGGTTTAATCTCTGTGTATATCGAACATTGTCGGGACATTCCCAACACACTTAGCCAACCTACACGGGCCCGGTATTCGTGGTACGGCATTGGATACCCCTTAACCCTCTCCCATTATCGCTTTGCGACGGAGAGGCGAATGGAAAAGACCGTGTTGGGAGGGTATACCCCTTATATGGGCCGTCCAATTCTCGAAAGTAAGGCTAATACCGACTTTTAAAAAAACCAAAAAGAAAAAAAAAAGAGAAAAAGAAAAGCAATTTTCGTTGGTAAATCCAACTCGAAAAGAAAGAAAAGGAAAAGTATTTGCTTCTTAAAAGAGTGGGGCCTTCCCTTGCATCACCTACGGCCCTCACCAAGCCAAGGGCGACCAAATGCGAGGGAGGGAAACGCTTCTCTTAGTCGTTTCGTTGTTTTCAAATTCAGACGCGAGTTTTTAGAGTCTTTTGGTTCTCGTTAAAACCTTTTCATGTGGGGTTTCACTTGGTATAAGGTGTAGGGAGTTGAAAAATCTTCAAGATCGACTTTTACCTGAGTTTGGTGTTGTGAGATGCTCCTAACGGTTACTTTGGGAGGTTTAATCGCGTTTTCTCAGTTTGGATTACGAGATCTTGTGAATCGAAGCCTTTGTTTTTCTTTCCTTGTGTTTTCTTCGGTTTTGTTTTCACTTTCCCTCTCTCCTTTTTCTTTGGCTTTTGTGGGCACAGCTGCTACAAACCCTCACGAGTCCATCTCGTCCACCCGGGCTACCGGGGGGTTCAAAGGGCTTGGTGCATACGCTAAATGCACCCGTTTCTCTCCCACGAGAGCGGAGTAAGTGTTAGTTAGTTAGTTTTGTTTTGTTTGCTCGGGACAAGTAAATGTTTAAGTGTTGGGGGGGTGTTTAGACCGGTTTTCGCGTCTAAATACCGCCTAAATCCTTAGGCTTTTGACTTGTCTCGTAGCTCGTTTTAATAACTTTTAATGCGTTTTGTTTATTTTTGTAGTTTCCGAAGGTTTTACTCAAAACGATGCTAAATGGACTATTTTTGCACCAATCTTAGGAATCCCGAGATTCCCTAAGATTCCCCGAGCCATGGTCGTGTCAAAGGCAGCGGAAACGGAAGGGCCGAGTATGTCGAAAGCGCGGAAACGCAAGTGCAAGCTCCCAGGCGTCGAAGGGTAGCCCCTGCGACCAATTCCGTAGCGGGCGCTACGCCCTGAAGTAACCAAGTGGCCGAGATAGACCGTGGTCACGGTCACCTTGACCGTAGCCACGGTCAGATTGAAGCCAAATGCCCAAAGAAGGAGATCTGACCGAGATGGACCGTGGTCACGGCCAACTTGATCAGCCACGGTGAGCATACTGTCCTGCCCAAGGAAGAAGTTGGCCGAACAAGACCGTGGCCACGGTCTCCCATGACCGTAGCCACGGCGGTGCGAAGGAGCGAAGAGTTGCCAACCCTAAATCGCCCATACCGTGGCCACGGTGCCTGGGTACCGTGCCCACGGTACAGCGAAGAGAAGAGAGAACTTTCCTGCCTTACGCAGGACCGTGGCCACGGTCACCTTGACCGTGCCCACGGTCCCCTACGGACACAGTTTGTCTGTAGTGCTTAAGTGATGAGTTTTGAGTAACAACCTGAGTTACTATATATTGTTTTAAGTCATTTTAGCAGAGAGACATCTTTATCAATCTTTAGACAATCTTTAATCAGCTTTTACCTAGCTCTTATGATACTTTAGCCTTCTTTTATCACATTTTAAGCTTTGGATTAGAGAGTTACTGAAGATTTTGCTGAGTTCATTGATTCTTGTGTTGGATTCTCTCAAGTTTTATTTCAAGTTTGAAGACTATTATCATATTTGGAGCATTGGAGCATTTATTATTCAGAGTTTTTGCCTTTTTGTCATCAATCAATGAGTATTTCTTAACCCTTCTCTCTTTTATTTCATAGTTCATCTATTAATCTCTGTTTTGCTTTTGTTGCTTTTATTGATTTTGTTGATTGTTTGTTGTTATCTTGTTTATCTTTTTTTTAAGCATGATTAATGTTGTTGATGTTAGTATCATGATAGTTAGGATGTTTAGTGGCTAGAACCCTAATGGGTTAGGGAGATATTAAGGGTGTGAATGGGTGATTAGATTGGGTTAGCAATATTAGTGAGTAACTAGTTAGGAAATCAATTTCCCAACCCTATCCTTCCCTCAAGTGGGATGTAATTGGGTGCGAAAACATCCCGAGTACATCCAATGCTTGTTGGGAGGTAGGAATTGGGATAGTTAGTGTTCTAGTTCGTGAACGCGAATAGAAACTAACTAGGAAATTCCGTTTAATCGACTCCCCGGGTCTGTCTATGGACTTTGGGGAAGCCAATCCGGACTATCCTTGAAAAAGGAAGCCCGGTGGGTATTTTCCAACGGAGTTACCATTTGATTTCCCCATCTCGTTACTCTCTTGCTGCGAAACCCATTTCCTTATCCCCGTTTGCATCCGAAAGTCTCCCGACACCCATTGTCTCACCTTTTGACTGAACTTAGTGTTTTTGTGTTGTTTTTACCTCAAAAATCTATCTCCCCTTTCTTAACCCTAAACCCTACCTAGAGTTAAGTAATTGCTGTGAGGCCTCTAGCTCCCTATGGAAGAACGATATTACCGAGGTCTAACAAACCCCTGTACGAACAGCCTGCTAAACACCTTATCTAGAGTCATGTCCTCCACTAAGTTTGCGTGCTTCAAATCAACTCTAATCACCTCCCTCATAGACTTACTAGGCCTTTCACCCACAATGAAGTGGCGGAAGGACAATTGTTTCACATCTCTGAATGGGAGCATTCACATTCCTCCAATAAACATGACCAAACCATTTTAATCTGTTTTCACGCGACAAACTCTGTTCTTAATCCTATCCAATTAAGTGAATCCACGAATTTATCGAACCATCCTCATCCCTCCCACATTCTACCGTTGACTAGGGGTGTCCATCGATCGGTTAATTGATCCGATCATAAATACAGATCGGTTAACAGGATATTCGGATAATGAAAATCACGATCCCTATCCGATCTGAAAGTTTCTATTAACCGGACTTTATATTAACCGAATTTTCGGATAATCAAATTTATGATCCATATCCGATCTGAAACACTCGGACCACTCGGTTTGGATACTGATAATCGTATATCCATGGATTATAAAGCATTCATAGGATCATAACTATTGTCTTTCCTAACTTCATGAGTTCAAAGTTATAAAAATTATCTATTTTGTTCAATTTCTAAGCAAATGAGAACTAATTTATCACAAAAAAATTGTTTCATGGATTCAAAGTTGTAAATTAGTTATTGTCGGATTTTTGAATAATCGATCGGTTATCCGGATTTTTTAACTTTCGATCCGTACCCGGTCCGTGATCCCCAAAAAATCGGATCGGTTAACCGATCCACTAACTTAAAAAATTATCTGTTTTTTCGGATCTAAATATTCAGAGTTTTGGATCGGATCACGGATAATGGATTTTTTGACCACCCCTACTGTTGACAATGCCTCTTGTATGTAGCTCAACACTCGGAACCATATAAGAATGTTGGTCTGATAACTGCACCATAGACCTTACATATAAGTTTAAACTGAATCCTCTGCTCAAACAACATTCCTGAAGCCACCTTCCACTAGTGTCAGCTTGCTTAAATCTAATACATTATATCCTCACTAATATTTCCATTGATTTACAAGATATACTCCAAGTACCGAAACTTCTCGACCCTAGGAGTAATTGCCCCTCCAATGGTAATAGATTGATTGCTATCTTCTCGACTAACCCCGCTTAAATGACGCGTCGATCTTCGACCTACTTTATCTGAAAACCCTAGATTCCAAGGTATCACACTGAAGATTCATCGTATCATTTAGCCCCTTATATGACTCATCAATAAGAATTATATCATCCACAAGGAACACATTCCAAAATACCTCGTCCTGAATGTCCTTGGACAACTCATCCATAACCACTTTAAAATGAAATGGACCGCTTTTGCCTCAGGATACTCCCACAACACTTCCCTTATTGTAGGGTTTCTTTAAGTCAATGAACACCATGTGAAGGTCATTCCTCCTCTCACTATACTGCTCCAAAAAGTAATGCAAAGCCGGTTGGTTTCAATCGTCGATCTCCCAAGCATAAGTCCAAATTGATTCTTAGACACCTCAACTTAATTCTTCTCTCTGTCTCCTCTTTATCACCCTCTCACAAATCTTAAAAGTGCGACAAATGATAGTTATTTAACAAATAATACTTCTTTGAGATGTTTGATAAATATTTTAGAATTGATTTCGACTCGAAAAGCCATTACACAATAAGCTAAATTTATTAGCATTTTGCAAATGTCTATTTTGTAAAACATAAAAATGACAATAATACCCTAGCAAATGTTTTTTTTAATAAAAAAAAAATATTTAAGCAACAAACACCTAAGTAACCCTTCTCTCAAGGGCTCTACCTAGAACGTCTACATTCATGATATTACATTATTTACACCTTGTACATTTAACCAAATTATGGAACCCTAAAAGTATATTTTACTTTAGATAACCAATTACTTGCACGAATTCCTCAACTAAATATATGACAAAACACTAGTCCACTACCTATAGCTCCCCGAAAAGTCACTAAAATACATGACTTCTCGTTTTAATACTTTGAATGGGAATCAAATAAGGTTGTTTAATATTTAATTAATATATAATTAATGTCAAAAAGATTGTTGTCAAATTTGGAAATTTTGTTCAAGTCTCAAATTAAGGACATAAATTCACAACTAATTGTAACAAATTACATTCGTACGACTATAATAAAAATAAAACTAAACCAAGAAAACCCATCATTAAATTGTATAAGTAATGGACCGATTACTCTGTCAAGCAAATAACTAGGTTGTATCCACGACCAAAACAAAGGACATGGCCTTAGTAATCTAACTTACTAGTTAGATTGTCGTTGGAATGACACATTTATTTGTAGTTTGTCCTATAAATTTACAAATTTAACATTCACATGAATTAATTGTCAACTTCTAGAAAATAATCCAAGAAAGAAATAAAATAATAGAGCCGTTAGTTAATTTCGTAGATAAAATAACAAACTTAAAATAAATTTAGACCTACGAATTAGAAATCGGATTTTGGAGCAAAGTTACAAATTAGAAAATTAAGCAACTTTTGGTTTGCTCGTTTTTAAAAACGGACTCTACTAAAATTAGGTTAATTGGAAAAGAATAGAAGAAGAATTCTAAAATTTCATCTTTTTGGAGCTATTCTATATGAAAATTATGATTAACGACATGAATCAAAGTAATAACACTATATATATAAAAGCATAGATCAACGAAATTTCCATGATAAGAATGACAATAAGAAAGTAAAATCACATGATTTCTAACCTTAAATTAGCAAAAATCACTTGCTCACTTAGCTCACAGGAAGAATTGAAAGGGGGAAATTAAAAGAATTTTTCAGGGTCAATACTATGAGAATTATGGTAAAAGAAATATTGAAGGGCCAGGTTTCTATTCACAGAGGTTGATATATTTTATTTTGGGGATTTTACTTGGCTTGAAATTAGGATAATAAAATAATATTAGTTCTCAAATTAATATTACTAGCAAATACCTCTACGTTGCCCCGAACTGAAAAATAAATACTCGAACATTATGATCATACATCAAGTGATATCCGATATTGCGTGGTGCACATATCATCATACATCAAGTGATATTCAAAAGACTTAACTAAAAAGAAACAATTGTTTGTTGAAATGAAACAAAACTACAATAAAAAAAACATACGTTAAATAATAGTTAAGATATTCATGAGTAAAAAAAACAACCGGTAAGATAAAAAAGAATATTGTAAATGAGAGGCCAACTGATTGCAAGACAATTCTTCGGTCATCTGTGGTAAAAATACAGGAGAATGACAATAAGATTATGAAATATAAACTTACGAAATTAAGCAAATGTCGTCATAAAATTTACCTATAGCACTAATGACAATTCTGATGCCTCAACATATAAACTTCTTCTTTCCAATCAACTAATGTGATAAACTCAATCAAGGGTTCATATTGACCATTAAAAGGTGATTTAATGACAAAAAACTCATGATTTTGTAAGTGCTTGGGCAATATGGCACAAAATGTATATATTGCTTCATGCAATATGTGATGGAAGGTAAACATGTTAATTATTTCAAACATAGACGTGGTCAAGTAAATGGAATGAAATTATAGTATTAAATTTACCATAGAAGCAACAAAAGTCAAGTCTTCATCAGACATGTGTAGAAGAATTGCTGCAAGATGCTGAAGAACAATGAATGTTTGCATAATTTTTGTATTGTCGATGAGATCTATGGTGAAGTAAAATAAAAAATAGAAGAATGCAACGTTAAGGTGAGAAAAAGGGTCAAAACTAATAGGATAAAAAAAATTACTGAAAGTAGGATATGCAAAACAATATACTTATTAAAAGTTGAGTTGGTTGGAGTTCGACATTCACAATATGACAAGTTTAGGGAAGACACATGACCCCTTGATCAACCTTTGCAAGTAGGGCAAGCAGGAAAAAGTATTGGATCAATTCTAACAACTTCAACAAGGATGTGATAATATTGAACCTACAAATGATATGTATGAGAATGCAAGCCATAGTTTTAAGTACATAGTTAAGATAAGATATTAAATGAGAGGTAAATGGATATCATATAAGTTGGGAGGTAATGAATATAGTTGTTAGATCTGGCGATGGGGAGCATGCAGTTGGTGCGATCGGTTTAGCAATAAACAACTTCTCCAAGTTATAAATTCACAACCGAATACGGCGAATAAATTCTAAGGGATGTTGAACATGTCCATTGTCAACGTACCTAGTAGATGAAAATCGAATAAGTAAGGAGGCTTGTATTGTTATGCTTAACAAATTGGTGATATCAACATATCAAATAATACTGTTGGATATGTATATACCAAGCCTCAAACATGTGAGTCTCTTTGATAGGTGAATTAATCAACAATTTGCTTTCAGTTGTATTTAGAAGGTTGACTCCTGCAAAAGAGGCAACCAAAAGGTAAAGAAAGACAAATCCAAAAATATATTAGAATAGACAAACAATAGATATATGAATACTAATTTGCATACCTTTATAACTTGAGACAATTAGCCTTGAAGCTAGTGTACATTTTTAAGTGATAAATGTTTAGAAATATATTTGCCATCAACTTCAGCAAAATCTCTCCTTAAGGTAAGTTTCAAAGTATATAGGCCCTGTTCGGCAAAAATAGCGGATTCAATAGCGGATAGTGGTTGGGCAGCGGATAACGGTTGGGGTAGCGGATAGCAGATGTAGTTTAGCGGATAACTGATTGCTGTTTATGTAGCTGTTTATAAAGAATACGTTCGATAAAATCAGGGGTTAGATTAGCTGATGAATGTAGAACGACCAAAAAGGACATTATCAATATTATTATTGTTGTTATTATTGGGTGTCAGCAACATTAATTGTGAACTACTCCCTCCATTTTTATTTATTTGTCACCTAGGAAATTGTGTTAAAAAGTTTGACCGTTAATATCTTAATTTGTATAATGATTCATCATACAAAATTGATGTCATTAAATTCGTAATAAAAGATACTATTAAAAAAGTTAATACTCCGTATTATATTTTTTTTATAAAAATTTCATATTAAAAATTATTGATTTAAGTCTGACACTGAAAACCGTAAATGACATATAAAAAAGAGCGGAGGGAATACGCAGTAGTACATAACAAATTATTATTGGGTGTATTGCCATTTCCTATGAATCTTGCAAGGCGGAAACAGAATAATACGCCCACCAAACACCCTTTTTTCAAAAAACAAAAAAACCAAGGAAATAATTATAATTTCAATTGCATTAGAGGGCATCATTGTGAATTACCATGTCAAACGCTAAATCCCAATTTCAAACACTAATCTATATAACGTTTGAAATTTTAAATAAAACGCTCCATCAAACTCTATCCGCTAATTGTAAATATTATTTTGCCGAACAATAAAAATTTGATAAAATAGCGTTTTGACTAATTAAAACCCTATAAGCTTCTCCAAACGTTGTTGTCGAACAGGGCCATAATCTACATTGTGAAGAGTAAGATTCGAGTGTGGAGAATGAGTTAAAGTTAAGTTAAATGAAAAAAATAACATTGTTTAGAAAAGTAAAATTGATAGGAGCAATTAGTGGAAAATAAAAATATACTGCATATCACAAATGATGATATCTTGTTTGAGGATGCCTCTAGCAGTCCTCTCAGTTGGAGAGATAGCAACTACAAAGCCAACGACATCTAGGTAAAAAGAAACATTAGCATAGACGTTAAGTATAAGGCAGAAAAGTTGAAAACATCATTAAAAGTGATGAAGGTAACATGTATGCTTATCATTTGACTTGAAACATGCAAATATTCTGTGACTTGAACAAAAGGAAGAACTGATGGCGGGTGGTGGTATGGAATTTCATTGCATTTATCTAGTAAATCCAACAATTCAGTAGCAGGAGTGAATAGTGGTTTAAATTTGTTGTCAACTATAACTTGTTCCCTAGGTGTGGTAGGTTGGACAGAAATTTCAATGATACGATGTGCTCCACCAGGCTTCAAGATAAAGCTCACCCAACAATGTTCGATATACTTAGAGTTTAAGCCAAAATAATATACTGATTATATGTATTGTTAGAGACCTCTATATTCAGTAATTAAATATGTTTAATTATAACTATATTATTTGGTCCTACTAGGTCATACAAGTCAGTGCCCTAGAACAATGTATATAACCTAAAATAATATCGTATTATATTTAAAAGTGTTGGGGGTTGATTTCTTAGAGAAATCAATTCAACACGGATCGTGTTTGGCTAACACAGGTCGTGTTGGGTCAACACGGACCATGTTGATTCCACGCGACTTAAAAACGAATTCTGGAGGTCAACACAGACCGTGTTGACCTCAGACGACCTTTTTGAGTAAGTCGGTTATTAGGGTTTAGGTTAACCCTTTTCCCCAAGCCATCCAACACTATAAAAGGGGAATCTCTCTAAGAGATTTATTCTAGTCAACTGTTTGAGACTTCTAGAGAGATGTCAGTGTGATTTCCGGAGTTCCTCTCTCTTTTAGTTTGTAGTTATTGCTTCTTGAAACAATTCACAATATACTGCAAACACATACATCTTAGATTGAGATTAGTCTCAATCGGGTTGATCTAGCAATTGAGTTCTCGGAGTGCTGCGTGGACCTGCCACAACTCTCACCACAATTCACCAGTTCACCACATTTTTTCAAATTCCACCATATCAGACCATTACCACGCCGCACCAACTGTATAAAAGAACGGAGCCTTAATATGATTTATTATTCTCCTCATTAGTGCGCATGCAAAATTTTGCCCGACCCGAATTAACCGAATTGTCTGACTCGGAAAATTGGGGTTGGACGTAGATTTTTCGTCCGAGCTTTGATATTGACTGAATTGATCGAATATTCGGACATAAAATTTCTCTTTTTTCTATTGTTCGAACCCGATTTTAGCTGTGTCCGAATTGTCCGACCCGGTTCGACCCGTAATAAAACCAGGTCCGGACATGAATTTCCCATCTGAACTTTGGCGTTGTCCGAATTTGTCCGACCCGAATTTACCCGGACCCGATCTTTTGCCAGCGCTACTCCTCATTGACGCTCTTGCATGCAAGCATATGCGGTATTCACATCTACATGCTTAATTTTTAACTCCTAGAACGGCTCAGCCACCATGATCATACTCATTTAATCACCTGAGTATTCAATTATCTTAATCTTCTATTCAAATGTGTTTGCCAACTAAAGTTAGTCATGCCTTAATTTCTATTATATTAATCATTTATTCAAATATTTAAAATTAAGTGTTTCTTTAGGATGCTGTTGAGAGATTTAGAAGAGATGATAGAGATACTTACTTTTATCGAAATCGACTAATAGAACAATTAACTATTATTTATATATTATATTAAAACAAAACAAATTCATCCAGCAATTGACATGTAGCACCCAATAAGAAACCTATAACCTATTAAAAGAAAAAGAAAAAAAATCACTTACTACACATCATTATTATGACCGTTACTATATATATATTTATTCTAATAATTATAAACTATTGAGATGATTTATTAAAAAAAGAAAATGAAAAAGAAATTGTTGAATTGCATGTCTTTTCAAGTCCATAAAGACACCCAACAATTAAATTATAAATATTTAATTTTCACTTCATTGAATTATCCAAATAAATATTATATTTTATACTTTATTATTTTTGTGCCATTTTTTCTAATTTGATCAATATCAAGATAAAATATCATCAACCACAAGCATTTAACAAAAGAAAATAATGAAAATTCGGGTAAATTTAACATCACTCTTTAAACCTAACATAAATTTATAAAAAAAATACTTGCAATTAAATAAATAATAATAATAAATAGGACAAAATAACCATGCATTGCATGGCCATAAAAACTATTTCTTTATTATATATGATTAAGATGGAGTTATTTTGATTTCATTTTGATATTTATAATAATAGTATCATTACTAATCAATGATGCTAGGGCTTAAAAAGCACAAAGTAGGCCAAACAGTCATTTTTTTAGAAGCTAATAATTGTTTTCCAAAAACGATTTTGGTCAAAAACAGCTCCAAAAGCAGAAGCAGTAAATTGCTGCTTCTACTTCCTAAAACCTAATGACTGGTCAATCTATGATATTGTATAGTGATAAGTTTCCATAATTTCAATATTCTGATTCCTATAAATATGGTACTTAAATATTTTAATATTATGTTAGAACCTTTAATAATATTAATTATTACCTTTAATAATTAATATTATGTTGGACATTTTAAGATTATGTTGAAACTCTTAAATATTTTTAATTATCTTATTTCTATAAAGATGGTATTTAGTAAATTATTGATATATAAATATTTCATTTAAAGAATTTTATAGTTAAGTTATACCATACATAATTATAATTATAATTATAAATATAAGGTTGTAACTATAATTATAATAGGATAATCTATTTAAAAAAATAAAAAAAAGAAAAATATAAATAATCACATAATAATTTTACTCTAAAAAAGATAAATGATAATTTTGAAAACAATTTAATTTAGTAAAAGCACTTATATCATAAGTTTAGGGTTTAGGTTTGCCAAACACTTTAATTTAGTTAAATCTTTTATATCATAAGCTAGGCTAAACACTTTAATAATTCTCCAAAAATAGCTTTTATGAAAACTGATTTTAAGAAGCAAAAACTGTTTTTTTAGAAATTAAGCCAAACATACACTAAAAAAGGAACTTTTGGAATATTGGACAATAATGTATTGAACTTTGACATTGAACAATAATGCACTGAACTTTGAGGGATGTTGGACAATAATACATCTGAAACGATTTCGACGGTGACTGACTTGATGACGATCTCAAGTGACAGATCGAGACAAGTAAAAGTGATTTTATGCAACTACAACAACAATTTCTCTGTGAAAACACGTTTAAACAAATGTGATTTTATATTTTTACTGTTTTCAAAGTTGATTTCCTATGTTTATGTGTGGATTAGCTGACGTGTCATAAATTTAATTATTTTTGGGCTAATATCATCTCCTCCACCTGCTAAGTAGGATTGTCAACGAGCCATTCACTGCCGGATTTGAGTCCATTATTATTCAGCACCCCCAAAATAGTGTATTATTCTCCAATGTCAAGTTTTAGTGTATTGTTGTGCAATTCCTTACAAATTCATTATATTACAAGTATGTTAGGAATTAGGATCCAAAAAAATATATTAAAAAAGTTTTGTTCCGTAAAATTTGAGAAATAGCAATTGGAAAAAGAGAATAAATTTTGTTGGGTAAAAGAGTTCCAAATTACTGCGACAAGAGCGGAGTGTCTGAATTTGAAGAGAGTTGGAGGAGATGAGTCGAACAGCTTTTGTGGGAATTGCAATTTTGGTAGGCATCGGAGCTTTCTCCTTGAGATTCTTGTTCGAAACCCACCAATATGAAGATCAGCATCAAACAGTGGTACCCTTTTATCTCTGCTTTAATTCATATCTTTGCTTCTCTTTCCCATTTTTAGGTTGAAATCGCAGCTATGACTGTTTCATACAGAGGTTGTTCACTGCAGAGGAATTGGCTCTCTACAATGGAACTGACCAGAAATTGCCCATCTTCTTGGGAATACTGGGGTACTTTTCTTGCTATCTAAATTGCTTCAAAATGGCGTCTTTTTCAAAGTTAAATAACATTTATCTAAACCTGCCCAATGTGATTTATGAACTGCTTCTGGTTTCTCTGCCTGTTGCTAATGTTAAGAAGCTCTGGTTTTTGGAGTTTCTCTGCTGCCATAACTTGTAAAATCAAGAATCAGTCAGTCTATTTGGAGATGCAGATGATGAGACGTGGTAGTGCATTCATCATCACACCATTCCATCTAAAGTAGAAGTCCTCTAGAATTATACAGCCAGTCGTAAATACGTTTCCGACAGCAAATTCTTAGGTAGAACCAACAACTATGACTCAAGTGTGAAAGGAACTACCTTGCTAGATAGACTTAGGTGTACCTAAGAACATCTCGTTTCCAGCCTTGTAGAATTTTCTCCAAAACACTAGCAATGGAGGTTGCTAGAAAGTGCCACTATTTGCTTGAGTGCTTTGTGGCAGAATAAGAGAAATTGCGCAAAATGCAATAACCGGATCTAGACAGTGTCAAGTAACTGGAGTCTTCTAGGAAAGGAATAAAATAGTGCCTTGGATCCGAAATGTGAGTCTTGCTAGCTGTCTACTTTGCGAAGGCGTCACTCTCTTTGGATGTCTAGGTGGAAGAGGCAATGGTCTAATAAGTAATCTTGGATATCTATAAGAGACGTCTCACCCTCCGTAAACTAGTTATTTCAATAAGTCTTCTTGTAGTTGGTGGGATCTAGTCTGTAGATCACTTTTTGTGATTTGTCCCTAACTCTTCAACTATTAGAAAAACATTGAAATGCTCTGATTCATCAGCTATGCAGAAAATCAATATGTCATTGTCTACTGAAAAATGGTTCACCTTTAACTTTCGGCACTTTGGCTGATACTTATATTTTGCTGGAGCGCAATCATGACTGAAACTGCATTTTAATCCCTAGCTTCACTCCAGAGGGATATGGTGATGAACGTTTTCTCCAAATTTTAGGTGTCCGACCTGAATTTGACTGGAACTGAGAATGGAAGCTTCTATTCTTTCATCAAATATCTTTGTTGACCCCAAATAGAAATAATTCCAGTCAAATCCGGGCTGGACATCTAAAATTTGGACCAAATATTCATGACCATTCCCCCTCGAGACAGAATCTAGGATTCAAAATGCAGTTTCAGTCATGATCGAGTATGAAATGAATTCCAATTAAATGATTCTTTCTTTATTGTTTTTCTTTAAAAACAACTAATGTTTGGTTTACTCTTTCCTCCTTGCTTGTTGTTCATGGGTATCAGCTCCGTGTTTGACGTGACAAAGGGGAAATCTCACTATGGCGTTGGAGGAGGTTACAATCATTTTGCCGGAAGGTTGTTACTCCTTTTCTTATCTTCCCCTTTTCTCCTGTTTTGGATGAATTTGTAATGTTGTTATTTCTTTGATGTTCATGTTTCTTTTCTTCATTTCAGAAATCAGAATATACTTTTTAGTTCCAGATAAACTGAAACACAAAGTTTACTTCTGGATGGTTCCACATGTCTTATGTCTAAGTGCCCAATCAATTGACTATAGTTTTGAATTTGACTGTTTCAATTTATCTCCTGGAGTAGTTCTACTTTTTGAATCCTATTACTGGTTTCAGAATCTATCTCCAGGACTAGATTTCTTTGAAATGGGGTTCCTTTTTCCCCAGCGCATGCAATATTTAGCATTAGTATTTCAGCCCCACCCGCAAGCCTGCTTAGCTATAGCCTATAGGCATTTTTATTTCAGCCATGCCTGAAATTATTTATGACAGTGATTGGCTTCCTGAGCTACAAACTAATGACTATTTGGTGGATGGCAAGTTACACAGTGGGTTCCTGATTTTCCTTTTGGATAAATTCAGCAAGTGGTAAATTGGCATCACGTTGCTGAGCCTTTTCAATAAATAACTTAATGATTGAATGAGCAGATACAAATTCCCATTGGGAAAAGTTCTTCCCAGTAACAAACCCCCCACCCCCCCGCCGAAGATTCATTCAGAATATCTCCCATGGCTGACCCTGTTAATGTACGATATGTGCTACAACAGCGGGAATATGCGTTTAAGAATGAAATTGGTTGGGTATCATTTGCAAGTGCACCATGATCCTTGTAGTTTCTAGGTAGCATTTGCTAGTGTTGAACACTGGTCAAACTGCTAAGAATAACAGTGTGGCATACCAAACAGTCCTAATGACTGAGTATTGCTATTCAATGAGTACCATGAATCTCTCTAATTCAGGACCATGCGGACTGTCTTGGAGCTAACAAAAGACCAAAGGTGCTTGTACCCTCCCTTACTTTTGTGCGTAACCTTTCTCTCCCCATCCTGCTTCATTAGGTCACACAGATTCAGAAATGTTGACTAAGCTGGCAAAGGATGCCCAAATCCTTTCTTTCTTGGTTCTTCATAGTGGAAATGCTTCACTTCTTTTGCCTGACTTGGTTGAAATGGTTGGAGGTCATCTCTACAGTTTATTTGATGTCCATCTGAATGTTTGTGTTCCTTATCTTTTCACTGGTTTGGTTACTTTACTAGTCATTAAATTGCTAACCTAAATATTAGGCTTTCTATAGTCTCGAAGTTTCTCTCAAATACTTGATGCTAAATCCCGAAATATTATATTGAGAACTGCCTCCCAACGTGAATGTGTAATGCTTATCCTACCTTGAATAACTACAAATGGTGGTCGTTAGATTATTTGAGGCAGTTTGCTGAAAGTTGCATAATCTTACCTGTAGTTATCTTCTTCAGCTAGATATTTCCTTAAATGTGTATCCCTGACTTCTAGTTTCCTTAAACTGCAGAGACGCTTCACGAGCATTTGTTTCAGGAAATTTCACAGGTACGAATTGAGTTCAACAAATAGATTAAGTAGGGTATGAGCTATAATGGGATGAATCAAGATGGGTGATTTGCTGCACATAGATTTATGTACTTAAAGTTTTTTTTTTCTGGGATTGCGTCATTTTGACGAGTGGAAGAAGTTAACGAAGGCGCCTACCCCCGCCCCTTGTTTTTTGTGTTTTTTTCGCCGGGGGGGGGGGGGGGGGCCATCCACTGTACACAAAATTCTAGTTGTTGAATGATGGCAACAAAGCTGAATTGTTTTTATGTGCCTGAATATCTCCTATAGTGATACATTCTCATTAACAGCATATTTGTTGGCATCGAAATCAGCACCTCCCTATATTGTAACCTCCCACCAGGATGCAATATTTAAGTTCTATCTATTGACAACTAATTTATGCCCTTAATTTCAATTCTTAAAGATCTCTTAGGCATTGCAGGCCTGTTCAAAAGTGTGTTTATGGACGCAAGCACTAGAGTTTTTCAAAGAAATTTGTGTTTCGTAAAAGGAGCTATTGACTGTTCATAAGAGTGTATCTTAAATTTTTGTTCTCAAGGATGAAGATGTTTATGATGGCCTTTTAGAGACAATTGTTAATGTGAAGATTTGAATTTCCTGAACCCAATCATTGTGATCCACATTTGAATTGTTATCTATACTACATCTTTCCAAGACCAAGAGGTGTCACCATCACATATTTCTCATAGTTTGTTTATCGGACAAGAGCAAGAACTTGTGGATGTGAGTGAAAATCTGACCAAGAAAGCAACGGCATGTGAACCACTGCCTAATTAACATGAATGTTGTCATTAGAACAGATGGCAGTGGCCATGTTTATATTGTCAAGACTTTCAGATGTTCTATAATTTTTGTCAGAAAACAATAAATGAATTCTTGCGGTGCATGTACTTAGGTCTTAGGAGTGCTACTAGTTGCTGCTCAGATGGCAAAAAAATGCAATGAATCAGCAACTGCAGTTCATATGGATTTTTTTACTTATTTACCCCTGAGGTTGGCATAATTACAAAGTGATTCATGCCGTTTGCAACTTAACTTTCATACCCCTCACATTTGCTACTAAATACATTTCTGACCAAAGCGTGGTTTTTGAGACTTAAATGGACCAAAATGCCCATACCAATGTGTTTTTAGTAAACGTCTGATGGCCCCCTTATTTTCATTTTACTTCATTTCATTTTATTTTATTTTAGGTTCATCAACCTTTTTGTTTCAAGTTGAAATTATTGTGATCCAAATTCCAAACACACATTTATAAAATATTATTTTGGGGCCGAAATTAGTAAAAGAGTCAACAATGGTTTATGTAAAACACATTGGCGGGAGCATTTTGGTTAATTGAGTCTCAAAAACTATGTTTTGGATGGAACTATATTTAGTAGCAAAAGCGAGGGGTATGAAAGTTAAGTTGCAAACGACATGGGTCACTTTGTAATTAGACCGAACCTCAGGGCGTATATATGTAAAAAAAATCTGTTTATTGTATCACCCTGGTTAAATATTTGCAGTCGCTCTTCAATGCAGGGGATGGACTCACCGATTCTCTACAGGGGCTATCTAGCAGTGAGGTTGTAGACATCAATTTTGTTCTTTGTGGACAATGGCTCATCTAATATATCATGGACTCACCGATTCTCTTGCATAATTATTATATCAAAGTGGATCATACTTGCATGCTCATTTAGTAGATCCAGATCATTAGCTTACATGAGTCGAACCATTCAACATCTGTCCATGTCTTAATCCCTTGTGCTTCTTACTTATTCACTATGATGTAGTACAGGAAGAATAAAAATTGTAATGTTACTTGACTTGATGTCTTTGCCCCTTCAGGTGAAAAGTGTCGTTGACTGGAGGGATTTCTATTTCAGAACATACAAGTGAGTCACTGTTTAGCTCTTCTGTTTCTGGTACAAATGATCTCCCCCTTCCTCTCAACTGACCCCTAACAAAAACATCAGGTGTGTATTCTGTCTGACTTGGGATCCTTATAAAGAGCACTCTTACCCATGCAAGCAAAGAGGTGTTCTTAAAAATCGCACCCACAAATTGAAGAAAAATATATGCAGCAATTAAAACAATTTCTTCACTCTATGCATATGGATGACATGCAAGACTCCCAACAGAAAACAACTTTATATGTCTTATCTTTCGTTGTCCTGGGGGATTGGGTATTGTGGGGGTGATGCCTCTGAGCCGTTGGAAAAGAAATTCTCTTTTGTGTTGAACTGGTGTCCCCCCTTCTTCAACTGGTAGTTGAGGCTTTGAGCTTCAAACCTTTGGTCCAGGGTTCTGGCACTTGTATCTTCCTTACCATCTAGATCTGTAGTTTTAGTAGCAGTGGCAGCACACAAACTAAATTCAACTGTTGTGTTTCTCACAACTTTGTGTACCTTAAACATTTCTAAAGAGCTCCTTGATAGTATTTGTCGGCTTCTAACCTACTACCCCTATCCCTTTTTATTTGTTAAATTACCGAACTTTTACTATTCCAATACGATAACAATAATACCCATTTTAACCCTAATAAATGAACTTTTTACCCCTTCCCAACAGTATTTCCATTGACATTTTTGACAATATGTAAATTTTTGGCTCCTTTCCCTATATTTCTTGGTTTTCTGAAAGTAGTTTTAGGGACAAATAATTAGGGACGGAGGTAGTATTAAGGTACTTTTTCCCGTACCAAACTATTGCCTTGTGGTCGTGGAACACCATCTCTGTGTCTATGCCTGTGTGTGTACGCGTTTAAAAAGAAAATAGTCCAAGGGTACACATGCACTTCCTTTCCTTTAGCAAAATTTCGGCACAAAGATACAAAGGGCATGCCTTGAACGTTCCAAAAGTTTCATCTCAAATGTGTAATGTTCCTTGGTCAAAGGGTAGATATTTCAAAATTTCCGGTTACATTGTCTTCGATTTGTCCCTCTTTCTGTTCTACATTCCTCTGCGGCAAACTACATTTTGACAAGTACCTGTTCTGATTTGAGTACTGAAACTTATCTGCCCCCGGAGTTATCCTGCTTCTGAATTCTGACAGTACATTGGAATTTGCTTACAAATTTGTGCCTCAGAACCTCCCTGGTTCCCATTTATTCAGTTTGTTCTTTGTAAGTGGGAACTGTTGTCACTGGTCGTTGTCTGCTGGTCCCTCTGATTTACATTGATTTGATTTCTTTTCCATTCCTTTTCTCCTTTCCACAATGTTCAATTGTCGACAATATGTTCGAACACTCGACATTTAACACATCCTATAGGATTCTAATTATGAACCATCTGGGGCAAAATTTCATTACTCTCACAAAACAAAGTGTGATGCTGAGGGAAAGGTCTTTTCAAATCCATTTCAGTTGGCACAAACACAAAATGCACTTTGGATTTATCTTGTCTAGGTGTACAATTGGCAAGGGCCTTCTGTTCAAACCTATGGTTTTCTCAAACTATCAATTCCCTGGAACTCGAACGTCCATATTAGGTAGCTGACCCGACAATGCTGTGGAAAAGAAATAATATTATAAATATAAAGAAAAGAACAGATGCACAGTTAGCATCCCATAGAAGCTATGTACAACCAAAATGTAAGCTATCCACAAAATCTGCCAAATCAAAACTTGAACATCTAAGCTTTCCAATATCCCCCCCCAAAAAAAAGAGGGTCGTATTAATGTGTTTCACTTGCTGAAGAGCGAGTTTCAACTTCCTCAAAAACTCTTTGATTTCTTTCTCTCCAAATAGTTGAAAACCTACATGAGGTACCGCTGTTCCTTCCGTTTGAAGAAAGGAAGGATCCCGAAGAATCAATCTTTCTTTTAGTTGGTGAATCTGTCTTTTATTGATTAATGTGTGATATTCCGAATCCGCATTACTAATGGAATCCAAACGATCTCTATATTGATAAGAAGATCCTTTCAATTGGCTAGAATCTGTTACTTGAACGAAACTAGATCTTGTGGAATCATATTGAATATTTGACGATACATTCCGTACCTTGCTAAAAAACCGATCACTTGTTGCTTGCCAAGGTAACCCTCCTAGGCTAGACGATTTCGAATTGGATGATTGGTGTTTTATGCAAGTGAGATTACGAGTCTACGGATCCCTTGTTGCTTCATGTTCCATGGTCTTATGAATTACAAATTTATGTGCAAGGGAGATTCTATTCATGGGTCTTTCCATCACACGTAAAGCGGGGTTTGTTCCCTTAATACAAAGCAAACCACAAATGAACCTCAATGATCTGTTCTGAGATCAAACATCAATTTCTTAATGCGGTGAATATTTTCCCATTAAGCATCAAGGTTGCTTGTTTCTAGGTGTTATGCTGGGTTTAAAAAGTAGAGAAGCATCAATTTCATCCATGCCTGTAGAAGATGATGTGCTCTACATTTATTCTGCCACAGAGTTAGATTCTTTCTTCTTCTTCTTCTTCTTCTTCTTTTGTTTTTCTTTTTTTTTTTTGGGGTCAATGCATCAATCCTGTTAGCCAAACAAAGCAAATCCCAAAACCAAAACTACTCTTCCCTGAAACCCTAACCCTTCTTGCGCCTCCCTGGGGTGCGCCGTCGGTGCTGGCCAGGTCGCCGGCCGGCGTGGGTCGCTGTGGGTGTCCTTCATTCTGTAGTGGTCGGTTTTGTCCGTTTGTGAAATGGACTCGGGTGTTCGTCGGTGTTTTGCTCTCTTTGGTGGTCGTCGGCATCTAGGCTGTTCTTCTTGAGGTTCCTTCGGGCGGTTTTGGTTCTCCTTGGTGGTCGCCGGCGGTCAGTTTTTCTGCTTTCTCGTTCTGGGTTCTGCTGGGCTAAGGTGGTTTTCTAGCCTTCATTCCTGACTGTCTCGTGTTTTTTGTTGAGTTTCTTTTAATGGCGGGTTCAATTTGCTCCCTGGTTTCCCGTTGCAATGAGTTGAAGGGTGAGGTAACTTCCATTATTTCCTCCCTATCCTTTAGTGTTGATGTCTTGGACGTGGTCTCCTTAGCCGGCCTTTCTAGGGTTAGCGAAATTTGTTCAGTGCTTAATGAATTGGTTATGCTATTAGGGCCGGCTAAAGCCTCAGTTTCTGATGCTTCTTGTTCGTTTGTCCCGGGGGTTTTGGTTGTCCTCGCCTTGTGGTGTGAAGCCTGTGAGGCCCTCTGGTGTTAGTTCTCGGGGTGGTAGGCTTTTCTCTTTGTTTGTAGACAATTTGCCGGTTGGGGTGGACAATGTTTGGTTGAAAAGCTTGTTTATGAAGTTTGGTTCTGTTGTTGATGCTTACATTCCGTGTAAGGTGGGGCGTAATGGCAAGAGATATGGTTTTGTTCGTTTCAAGGACAAGAATGTGGGTTCTTGTGCTATCCTTGCGTTGAATGGGTGGAAGTGTGGTGGTTTCGTTCTAAATGTTGCTTGGGCAAAATTTTGCAAGAAGCAAGGGTCTTCTCCTCTTTCTAGGAGGAGCTATGAGAATTGGATTTGGGTTCCTAAGGATAAGCAGGGTGGTGTAAAAGCTGTTGATGGAGATTGTGTGTTTCCTTCTACTTCCGATGGTTCTGTTACCATCTCTGATCCTTTTCCTTCGGATGTCCCCAAGGTTCTTAAGTCTCCTTATAAAGATGCCCTTTTGAGGGGCCTAAATGTCAGTGGGGATGGTGGTACTACGAAGGTGTCTCTTTCTAATAGTGAGCGCACTGTTAGTGACTCGCATGGCAATGTTGTTGGTGAGGGGTCCTGCTCTTCACCTCTTGATGCCGAGGTTTCTTTTCAAAGGGCTTTCAAAGTCAAGAGTCGTCTTAAAAAGAATGTAAACTTATTGTGGAACCCAAAGTGGAGGTTGGTTAGTAGAGCTTCGTGTAGGGTCCGTTCTTGTGGTCCTGTCGTGTTAAAGGTGTTAAGAAACCTTCTCGAAGCGGCATTTCTCTCAGTGAAGATGCGGTTGATAGTTCTACAGTAAGATCTTTGAACGGTGTGGATCTATCCTTGGACAGGCTGAATGATGAGGCTGAAAGAGTTGCAAAGCTTGTGCGTTTATTGAAAATGTCTCGTGCTGACATAAGACTGTGACTAAGGCTTTCAGAGAGGATTTGCTGGAGCATAAGAAGAATATTGTTAAATAACTATTGTTTTTTATTTTGTATGCTCATTGTAACAAGTCGTGCTGCTTCTTTTTGCTGGTTTCTTGCTGTTTTGCTGTTGTTGCGGATCTTGTAGCATCTTTGATGCCTTCTTTAGCCTTTCTTGGCTTACAAATTATCGAAAAAAAGATGTTGCAAGAAGTTTCTCTTCCTGATTCTTCTGATTTTCTCCAACTGATTCATTGGTATTTGGAGTAACAGCTGAACTTTCTTGAGTCTCTTCTGATGCCTGATTTGTATCCTTAGATATATTTCCCCCAGTTCCATTTGCTTCCTTTTGTATTCCAGTTGATTTCTCTTATTCATTCACTGTCCCTTCTTTTTTTCACCTTCATCACCATGGGCCAGGGTAAGGGATTTTTTTTCCCCAGCCACCCATCAAGTTTCTTGTTGGCATTTAATATCAAAGACCTGGTCCAGTCTAGAAGAAACACATTCCTCATGCTAAAACATTACCTTATTCTCTTGAGATCCTTTTGATTAATCAAACCATTAGCTTGGAATGGAATCTTGCCAGCAGTGCTTGGGGGAGTACCTTTCTTGTGTTCTCCTTAAAAAAAATTAATTATTTAAATTAAATTTAAAAAAAGGGCATGTGCCCAGTAAGGTACATTTGTTGTGTTTTTTTTTTTTTTTTCAAAAAAGAGGAAAAAAATTGACATGTGCCCAGTAAGGTACTTTTGCATTTGCCTATGGTTGGTAAAACTATTGGATGACTATCAATAATTTTGTTGTTGGGACTGTCATACAGATTTGTTGGCAGATTGGTGGGACGTTACTATGATGAGCAAGGGAGACCTTCAAAATATTTGAAGGGTGCAGAAGCAAAGGCTGCTAGAGGTGCACAGCTTTTGGAGAAGCAGAAGCATGAAGAAGAGAAAGTTCCAAATTGCAATTCCAAGTGGAGTCAGGATGAAGGCGGAGAGGTAAAACTTGCATTTCTAAATTCAAACATGCTGGGAGTACCACCATGTATTCATGAGTTGTAAGCTTAATCAGATATTTGGTTATCATGATATGATATTCAAGTATTCTGGTTGTGAATTGATCTATGTTGGAATGGTGGTGTCAGGTATGGTGTGAGAATGGGTATCCAAGGCTGATGCAGAGGCCGTTGGAGATTGCATTGACAGGGAAAATGAGCAAACGCTGTGTTTGTTTGAAAGAAGAGGAACTGGAGCAGCCTGGTTTAGAACTCTATAAGGGATGTGAATATCTTGCCAAATCATGCAAAGTGTAGAACCCAGTTGACTCAAGAAGAATACAACATTTCAATCTGGAATACTGATGCACAACAAACCTCTCATTTTTAGGGACTCTTACACCTGATTTCATGTGAGTCAGTCATTAGCACTTAGCAGGGATGTTCAGCTTCTCACACTCATCCCTCTTTCATCTTTTTGTCCAATTTGATGCAACAGGAAAAGAAACTGATTTTTTTTTAATTATTTTAGGTTAAGAGAGTTCTACATTTAAAATTTGTTGAGTTCCCGAAAAGAAACCAGATCAACAGAAATTGAAACATGTTTTGTTTTTAAAATTAGAGGTACGATTTCATTTGCTTCATTTACGATCCATAAAATTAGGTATAAACCAAATAAACTGGATAAATAAGGTTGTTTGATCAATGATTCGATTCGGACTTTAGCATTTGTAAGAAATAGATTTAAAATATGTGAAGACTCTTGAAGGGAATGCTCATCTTAAGCAAGTTATTTTTGAATCATACTCAGGCAGCGATTGATGCTTTGAAAGCAAAACGGTTAAACTCCATTGTGGTATCGCTTTTCTTGGTAACTGTTTTAAAATTGCGCTAAACATTGATTTGGACATTTTCAAAATTTTTATCATGCGAAAAGAACAAGTAACAATGTCTTCGATGAGTGACCTCCTAGCTCAAGTAACATGTGAGTAGCAGGATTATTCGTCCTACCAGGCTTTGAATTCCCACTGGCCACAGGATCCTTAGTAGAAATTGTTGTTCCTTCTAGTAGCTCGACTCCCTTATCGCGTCCGCTAGTCTGTTGGATTTACATCCTGTAGAAATATTTTCTTAATCATATATATATGATGCCACCAGCCGTCGTCAAACCCAACCTGGTTCTGTCAAAAGTGAGTGGGCCAACTTACCCTTGTAATTTTTTATTTTTGTTAAAAAAGCTAGATGTGTTCTTAAATCATTTGATGATGTGAAGTGACACGCAACATATAAACAGAAGCCATCCATTAGTCTACTTACATGAAAGTTCAAAAGTTTGAAACAACAAAAGTAGAGGCCCTGTGGCTGTGAAAATGCAACCAAAACAACAGTAGACTTCACCAATTCTGGGGCTTCCTAGGTAGAGTTTGGGAGCAATCCTTAGCCCAATGTCCGGCCTGGCCACATTTGTAACAAGTGTTCGAAGATGAAGATGAAAATGACGAATTCCCTTTCATAGAATTGTAACTGGGAGTTACATTCGATGATTGTGGTGCTGAACAGTCTCTTGCCCAGTGGCCTTCCTTGCCACATTTGAAGCACGAGGAACTGGTTTTCATGCCATACCCTTTGTTATCAGTCGTTTCGGATTTCTGAAAATCTCCATACCCAGAGTTCACAGAATTAACTCCTCTGTCATAATATTCATTCCTTGATTTCGTGAAACTGGAAGTTCCCTGAAATGAAAAGTATGGTTTAAGCAATTCACATTGGGGACATTTGAAATGATAGATAGCAGGCAGATAAAGTACTAGTATGTATGACAGCACTCAGAAAAGTTTTGCAAAAGGTGTCAAATTAGTGCCACTCAAAAAGAATGTTCTGCGTCCTCCATGATCACTACTACATGGTGCCCATTTTCTCATATATATATGTTCAGACTAGTGATGGCGAGCAAGCCCATGACCCTTTACTGATCCCCTCCAATCAAGAATCGGGGCCTCACAATCAGTAGCCAATATGCCTTTTTCTCATGCCTTTCTTAGTTCATGGTTCAATATTCTAGTGTCGGGCATAGAGGAACAACACCAATCCATCCCGAACATGGTGGTGGCCCAGTGTTAGCTGTTAATAGTAAAGACAGGGATGCTGATTTCCCAGCGGGGTTTCTAAGACCACAAAGCTATGATATTTGAACCCTTCTAATAATTCTATATCAAGTACCCGTTCCAAGTTCGCAGAGCAACAACGGCATTAAAGATTCATTTGACACTAAAATACTGGTACATCTGAAGTGTTCCATGCACATGCCCATAGACAAGTTGTAGTATCCCTGAGCATAAGCAACAGTCACAATAGTTCAAAACTAGCCGCCTGACAGTAGGGTGCATGAGTGACCATCTTGACGCGCCAGATTATTTTAATTGATATTACAGAACGTCAGAAATCATTGACAACCCAATATTCTTTAATTCACTTGAGACTTCAATTTTTATAATTGCAACATGAGATCCCAGACGCTCTCTTTTGACCCAAGAAGATTCCCCACCTTGTTCAATATTTCTTTAAACATTTATTGATGCATCCTTAACCAGTAATTGTAGATTTACAGGTTGCATCAATTTGATAACCCTAAGACATTATGTTCAGAAATATAAGCTATGCATATAGAATGGGCAAAAACATGGGAGAAAGGTATGTGCACATTTGTTACAGTATATAATCATGTGGGTTGGAAGAAAGCCAAAACTCAGGACCTTAAGCAGTTTCTTCCAAACAGATCAATTACGTAGATGTTTGCAGTTAGCAGTTTTGAATAAATATGTACAATGCTATAATTCAAACGTAAGAACTAAGCTTGAAATCTCTGCCTTATCTCACCTCATCATAAAGCAGTAGCACATGAACTTCCCCCGTTAAACTCAGTGTTAATATGCTGAGCTCCTACCAAATCAAGCGCTCTTTCCTTCCGCCCCAAAAGCAGGCAACGTGTAATTCCTAAAACAGTCCACGTTAACCTAGATCTCATCTGATCAGTGTGGGCAAGGTTTTCAAACTAGGGAGATGTAAAGGGAAAATGGCTGGCTAGGGTCATGCCGACAGGTTCCAAGCTAAGGCATAAATGGTTTTCTGGATGCCTTTGTCAAGCCAGTATTCTCAACAGAGCTATGTCACGTATTCTCAAATCTCAATTACCATTAACAAGACATTTCGAATGTATAAGAGGTATCGAGACAAAGCCAGCAAAAACCCAGGGGAACCTCAAGATGAAGCATCATGTAGTTTTAAAAAGTTCAAGGAACTATCAGGGTAGATGTCAAATAATGACTATTCCACCACCTAACTGATAACAATACTAAGAGTTTTTCATGACACTCAAGACTGTGCTGAAGTATCATGCACATACTTTAAGTGCTTTTGAATCATTCTTCAAAAAACTACAAAATGGTGCCAAAGAAGTGATCATGCAGCCACCATCATGATCATGAACTTCATGTCTAGATGGCAAAATTGGTTAAGAGTGACCCAGGGATGCCATTTTCATAGTGTGAAAAGGCATTTCATCAGGAGGCTTTATGTTTGGGATAGCGAGCATCTTAACTCTTCCTATTATGATATGGCTGATTTTGTGAATAGCTTATTTTCTTGCTACACATGAAGTTTGTAAGATGCTAACCATGCATTCGTTCTTTTATGCATATATAATATTACACTTTCCCTTATTTAAAAAAAAAACAAAAAGGAGTGTCTCATGTATAAAACTAAAGTAACTACACACGGTTCTTGTAATTTTGCGATAAAAGTTGGTATGAGTTGTCAAATAATGTTATCTGGACCGCTGAAATCGCTTTAAGATTGTTTTCAGACTAATCATTTGAGAATGGCTTGTATACCATAATAATCTACATTTTGGGTTTTCAGTCATGTTTCAAATTTTAATAGGATTCTCCAAGCCAAGAATGTGCTATTACACAATGAAACTCTGCAACTTGATAAAAACTTTTAAGAGAGCGTTTGGTAAGAATCCTAGAGAAACTTTTCCTATGGAAAGTTTTCCTAGGAAACTACAGTTATAGTGTTTGATTAATATTCTGAAATCCGGGAAAAATCTTCATAGTGCTTGGTTGAGATTGTAACTTTCCTAGGAAAAATGTTTAGAATGTCCAAATTAGCCTTATTATTTATCGTAACTTTCTAGGTTTGTGCTTAGGGTTTGCAAAATTAGCAAGGGTATTTTCAAAATTTGCTCTTCACTAGATTTCCAAACAAGCTCTGTAAAAATTTCCCTTACCCCCTCCTACATAAAATTTTACCCAAGAAAGGTGGGAAATTATGGGCCTGTCGTAAATTTTTTCCTAAAGCCTAAATGCAACCAAACATGGAGAAAATTGGTCAACATGGGAAAGTTGACCAATTTCCCAGGGTTTTCCATCAACCAAACGCTCTCTAAAAAACGAAGTCAATGCAATTGTCCGAGGTTGTTTCCATGGAATTCATCACATCTCCTTAGAATCAATTTATATGGATGTCAGATTATATGGTTTATTGCATCTCTCATTGAAAGTTATCAATAAGGAGCAAGAGCAACCACAGTGCCTCACATTCATGATGTAGATCTAATCACAATTGAAAAAGAGATTAGAGCCTGTCTCCTTGACTAGTTACTGGCTTAGTCTTATCTCTATGAAGCTGCCCCCCCCCCCCCCTCACCACCAAAAAAAGAAAAAGAAAAAAAAGGAAGTTCTTTGTATAAAATTTGTTCTCGGAGAAGTTACAAAGTGTTGCTCTAGTTCATTTAGTATGTGCTTTTAATAGTTTTTAGTTGTTCAGTCTGGTCTTTAAAAACTTTTTTTTTAAAATTTTGTTGTATACATTTATATTTTACTTTCACATCATTTTTTTAGGTGTAAATTTTTCTTATATATCTTACATTTATTATTAGTCTGCATACCTGCAATCAGACTCAATATTAACTTCAGAACTCCTTAGTTACAAAAACAAAAATCAACATAAAAAGCTTCCAAGCAACACTATGAGACAAAAGAGTTGAAACAAAACTTACAAAACGTAATAATTGGCAAAAAAATTAGGGTAGAATGTTGGGTGTGGAGACCAAAATAGGACAAGGAAGGAGGAAGAAGGAAGGATGAAAAGGGAAGCTAGACCAAAACGCTAGCAGCGTTTTGTGCCCCCCCACCAGCGTCTCGCTACGCCTCACCAGCGCCTTGTGGAAGTTAGACGCTAGCAGCGTCCATCAAGCCCCCCGACAGCGTCTTTCACAGTAACTCACAAGACTAGCATGCTACCAGCGTGCCTTTGCCCCCCACCAGCGTCTTCCCCCCTTTCAGCGCTTGTGTGCAATATTCGGGGAATATTGCCGAGATATTTTCAACTTCCTTTTGTGGTTGTTTCCTTTTCTACTTCTGTTTCCTATTTTCTAGGAGTTTCCTTATTGTTGGAGACTTCCATATTGTTTAGGTTACTGCCATATTGTAACCTAGGTTTTCCTTTGTACTCCTAGTATATACAGGGGTCCAGGCTCTCCCTATAAAGTATCTCTGAGATCAAGTGAGATAGAGAGAAACACAACCTTGTATTGTAATCCTCATATTACTAGTGCATTGATTTCGTGGTTTTTTTCCCGCTTTGGGTTTTTTCCACGTTAAAATCCTGGTGTCAAATTTCTTATTTCTTTTTCGCTATTATTTCCTATTGTTTGTGGTTTGCTTGAGTACTCTTCGATCCTAACATAGAAAGCTATACCCAAATGCCATAACCCACATACATCTCATTTAAGTGGAAACAAGAAAAGAAACAAAAAATTATAAATTTTTTGAGGAGTCAATCAAATACAAAATATATTGATCTTAATATAAGTATGACAATTGTACTCAGACAAGAAAAACAAAGCGCAAGCACCTGATAAAATGCCACAATGAGTCACCTCTCCAAAAGCCAAAAGTGGAAGCAACAATTAGGAATTTCTTATTTTAGGGGTATTTGTTTACAAAAATTGTTTCCTAAAAACAGTTCCAAGATTGGGTGTTTTGCCTAGTTGGTGTTTTTAGATTCCAAAAACACCTTAAGAACCTGGCCAAACAGCCTCCACATAGAACTAGGACTAGACTTTCACCTTCTACTCATCCTTCATTTCAACATATGTGAACAGCTTATCCAGTCATTCCATATATCTCAAAACAAGAAGATATTACGTATTATAAAATGATAAGTCACAAACATAAATACATTTATCCACAAATCCTTAGGTTAACGATGACAATGCCTAATTGTCTAGTGTGCCAACATCATTAGACTCACCACGTACAATAGTCAAGGGCTAACTTCTACAGGATTGACTCCTTAAGCAATATCAGTGTCCAAGCTTTACTAATGATTACGGTGTAAAAACGGTTTGAAAAGAAACTGAACTCTATAGTATGCTGACATGGTATCTCAGCCACACATAAATTTAAAGTTTTTAGGGTTGTCAACTAGTCCAGAACTTGTTCCTGGTGGTATTTAAGTAAATTTAACATTTATTGTTAGGCACACAATGGTCATAATGTTTCAAAGAAAATTCTCTTTGCAATTAAGCCACCTAAAATAAAAGCTGCAAGATTAAGCACCAGCTATTGATTCAAAGTATCAATCACTAATCAGACAGGGTGTGTACATGTTAGGTGTCCCAGATGCAATTGCATAACTGACAACTGCTAAAACCATTCTCTCCTAAGCTGTGTTACTTGCTGATAAATTTACTGTTTCAAAACACGAAGGCCCCAGAAGCAAGCTGCATACAGCACGACAGAAGAATATAGACAACTACCAACATGATTAACACTGTAGATAGATTAAACATGAGTAAATGGGCAATTATGAATTACCTGGTAAACAGGATTCTGATAAAACTGCTGTTGAGCTCCGTTCTTCCCAGTGTTACCCGCTGATGACATTCAATTTTTTTTAAAAAAAAAAAACCAAATACAATTATTACATGTAAAGCCAGTGTAACAGATGGGAAACCGAAAATTTCCGTACCTTCAGAAGCTCCATGTCCAGAAGATTCATCACACCACTCGAAAAATCCACAACCACCATTTTCCTGCAGGAAATGCAAAAAGTGAACTGTCAAAATGACCACAGATTCAATTTGACGAATAAAGACAAAGAACAATGAACAATAACTCACTTATAACTTCAAGTAGAACAATTAGCAACTTTAATGGATTCTATAATCCTCAGTCCAAGATGCTTTAGGAGTAAAGGTTGACACAAAGGCTAAAATTTTAATGGCAAAGCAGTGTAAATGTGCGAGGACATATGTAAGGGTTCTGAATCAAGAGGAAAAGAAAAGAAAAGAAAATCAGTTGAATGGAATTATGGATCAAACATACACAGTAAAGCAGAAGTTTGAAAATAATGTATTGAGATTAGAACATTTACAACTTACAAAGCTAACTCCATCTTGCAGACACATTCCAGAATTCTTCAGCTAACAAATGCATGAACCTTATGTTTGTAATATACACCCTATGTCACATTACTCACATGACAAATGAATAAAGGCATAGCCAACTCCATTGTCCATCAGACTTGACCCTGAACATCTCCAAATTGACAGTCATTTAGGCATTAGAAGCTTAAAACATCAGAAAACAAGGAAATCGCTTTTTCCTTTTTATTACGTAAACCTTTGAATTTCATCCCCTTTGAACTGGAAAGTGATTTGCCTCTTTCATTACGTAAACCTTTTTATTTTTAGAGAAATTTGATTACTTGCATTTGGAGCTGATGAAAAGTAAGAGCCAATTCGTGGAAATCCACAGATTTTATTGAAATTTACATTATTCATCCGCATCGAAAACAAGCTTTTCACAAATGTACGGGTATATTTTGAGAATTTTAATCTGTACAAACATATAATATGCTCAGGCATTGGTTTATCAAAAAGAAAATCTGATGGAAGTTTGGGTACCATATCAAGAACTTCAGCAGTTGGATGCTCTTTCTATTGTTGAGCACAGTACAAAAACTAATTTTTCACTCCAGTATCTCATTTTTGAAAAGTAGCGTTAGATGGAGCTTTGCATTCACCTAGAAATGAACAAATGATATTTCATTCTCTACTAAGAACAGATAAATTATCACTAAATTATGGAACCTAACTCTGTGACCAGGACATTAGCTTAACAGTTGAATAGCTAAGCGAAATTAAGTAACATAGGCTGGTTTAGACATGCAGTCATAGGCATCAAATGACATCACAAGACAAGCACATCCTTAAACGCAATCGATGATGCATACGTAGCGAATTCAATTCTACCAGAACATTGCATAATGAAAAGCGTGAATCACAAACACAAACTGTTGAGACCAAGAAAAAAAAAAGGTCCAAAAAACTAGAGAGAAATATGAAATGGAAACCTGGCGAAGAGGACATCGGAAGAACTTGCGACCTCGATTACGATCGGTATTAGCAGTAAGAAGCAAACAAGCACCCAAACCACAAGGACAAGGCTTGGTTTCGGAGGGCTGAGAGCAGTCGTTGGCCCAATGGCCTTGTTTGCCGCACTTGTAACAGGCGTCGTGATGCTGTTGGTTGTGCGAAGGGAGGATGTTAGCTTTGTGAAGGTCGTAGGTGTTGATAAGGTGAGGTTTAGTCATCTGCTTCTGCCATGCGAGGCTCTTGCTTCCCCGAAGTGCGGCCATGTAAGGGCCTTCTTCCTCTTCAACTTGTTTCTCAGATTTGACATTGATTGGGGATGAGGATGAAGTTGAAGTTGAAGTTGAGGTTGAGGTTGAGACCCGGCGACGCTTGGAGTTGGGGGAGGAGAACAATGAAAGGGCTTCCGCTTCCGCTGCTTCCAGCTGAGACAGAAACTCTGCGTCTTCTTCGCCATCGCCGATCTCCCACAAGTCCGCCATGCCAGTACCACTCTGTCTCACTTTCCCGCCTTTCTTAGGGCTCCCAATTCATTATTTTTCTTCCTCTCCAATTTCAACTGCTTTCTTTTATCGGCTCTATTTGCTACTGTACATTTCTCATTTTTCAACGAAATGATTTTTCTTGAAAATTGAATTTTTTTTTTTTTGCCAGAACAGTCATTTATTTTATTAAAGTAAATTATACAGCTGAGTTCTTCAACACGTATTTTGCTAGCCTATGTGCTTTATGGACTCTATCTTTATGAACTTTAACTATTCTATATCTATGAAATTTTTCAAGAGTATCTAAGATATTGAAAACTAAAGATGTACATTGAAATAAACATGTACGTAATTGTTGAAGATATCTAATAACTAATTCTGAATCAATGGCTATCTCAATAGCAGTGAACCCCGCTTCTATAGCAACCTGAAGAGCCAATGGAACAGCCTCAAGTTCCGCTTGAACTGCCGACAATGCCCGAAAAACTCTGCCTCTAGATCCTGATCTAGCTTTGGTGCCCATATCCTCCCGTACCCAAGCGGCAGCTGCTTTATTTGTTGTTGATTTCCAAGCTCCATCAACCACAATATGTATAGTAGGATATATATTACAATTTGCATCCCGAGAGAACTCCACATCATGATTCTGCGGGAGGTGACTTTTAATCGGCCTATGTTTTGCTCCCCTATATCTTACCTCTTTCATAGCCTCACATAAACAACCCTCTATAATCTGTGTATTAACTTTGATATTAAAAAGTTTTGTCCTATTTCGTAATCTCCATATTGCCCATAATACAACAGAAAAATTTAATAGTCGAGTTCCCCCATCTTTGTCCGTGTTCATTAGATATCTCAACCAGTCCTGTAACCATATACGCCATTCCAAATCTGTTTGCGTATCTCGAATCCCCAAATTACTGGCCTGCCACATATGTCTTGCAATTAACAGAGCAATCTCTAAATAAGCTTTGATAATTTGACTTGTTTGATAAATATATATATACGTTCATCTTTGTGCTGGATAGCCTGGATGGGTGAGAAAAAAAAGAGAGAGAAAGAAAGAAAATTCAGACGAGAGACAAATAGTTTGATGACAAATGAATTCTTTCTGAGAAAAAAAAATAAGAAAGTTGGGCAGACGAGTCCTTGATGACCCAAGAAGATGAATTCATTGATCTTGCATCATTTTTGCGATGTAATGGTTCCGCTTAGCTGTAGTGCTCGCTAGAGTCCTTGTTGTGTTTTTTTATTTAGTAGTCTGGCTGTAACCCGTTTCTTTTGGTGGTGACGGTTTTGCTGTTTTGGGTTGTTGTACTTTATAAACCTTTAAGTCTTTTTGCTATCAATAATCGAAAAAAAAAACTTGGGCTGTTAGGAATAACATGGATCGGGAAAATAGATTCTCTTATGGTTGGAGCTGAAAAAATACTTTACTTGGGGGGGAATGATTTTCATTGAAAATAACTTTCTTCATTGTTTAGCCACCAAATACCTAAAAATAAGAAATCATTTTTTTAAAAAATAGTTTTTCTCCCGATCAAACACACTCATATCAAAACCCAGCCTAGGTTAGAGCTCCACTTTTAATCACTACCTCCATTTTTTTAATTTGACTTTTTAACTAATTTCTTCGTTTCATATTATCTATCAATTTACGTTTCAATACTCTATGTAAAACCCCGAATTTTGGTTAAGGTGGCAGTTATTTTCCATTTGGAAAAAAAAACCGTTAGTTTTGATTTTAAGTTTCGAGGACGAAATTTTGTTTAAGGGGATAATGATGTAAAACCCCAAAAAATTCGAATGCGTTGACCTTTACGTCGTTAGTTACTTAAGGTGACTTCATTAATTTTTGAAAAGTTAATTATTGGTGATTAATTCTGTTAACGCTGAGCTCGTAAGATTGTTGAGAGATTAACAAGAGTATTTTAGTAATTTTAAGTGAAGGACTGTAAGTGCAATTACTATTATTATTCACGTGGGTATTTTTTTTTGGTAACTATGTGTTATTTTAGAAATTTTGGAAAACCTATTATTATAAATAATTAATTACTTTCACCTGTATTAATTTTCTATTTTTCGGAATTTTTCTTATAATTAATTATGGGTATAAATACCCTTTTAGCCAAACCCTAGGTTTTATCAAATATACCCTCGCCCCTTCTTTGTTTTTTCTCCTGCTGCGCCACGCTACCCCACCCCGAGCAAATACATATTATATGCACCTGGAGCATGTGCTCCGAGTAAGTATGAGTGAACAATTATGTTATTGGAAGTGAATAACATGCAGGTATGAGTGAACAATTATACTATTGAGAGTGAACAACAAATAGATATGAGTGAACGATTATGCTATTAAGAATGAACAATGATCGGATCTGGAGCACATGCTCATGAAGCATGTAATAAATTGCAACCCCGAGCCCCCATATCTTTGTTCTCTATCTTCACCCTTCTCCCACCCCTTCTTTTCCCTCTCCACCAAAGGCCACCGAGGTCGCCGGACAGTCTGCACAACCCCATTAATCGCCCATCGCCCAGTCGCCACCGTCGCGGCTGGAGGAGCCCCCCAAGGAGGCCCACTACAGTAGTGCTGCTGCTGTTTAGATGACTCCCCTGACGCTCCCAACAGCCAGTAGCTCCACCAAAGGACTCCCTGCAGTCCCACCCCCGACCGACACCCACCACCTAGGCCTAGGCTAGTTGACCTCACAATGCTGCTGCTGCCGCTACTGCATTGTTTTATACGTGATTATTCATATGCATCTTTTATTATTATTATTATTATTATTATTATTATTTGTGTTTTAAATATGATATTTTGGTAAATAATTTAGGCTTACTATTTACTGTTATTGTTATTAGTAGGACTTGTGTAACAAAAAGGTTTTTGAGTTATCTTGCATTAATATAGTATTAATTATAAAAAAGGGGTTTATGTAAAATTATTATGTTATAATTCTTAAGAGGGTGTTTTTAGATCTTCCTTGTGGTTTTTGCAAATTTAAAATATATTATGGTTAGTAAAGTTTTGATCTTTATGTGGTAATCTTATTATTATTGTGTTATTATCATGTGATACATTGTTGTTACGGATTTCATCGAGTTTTACGTAAAAAAGTGTTATTATAAACTTGTAATATTCATATTTACAAACCCTTGTGGTGTATTACTAGTATTATATGAAGTTTTGATGTCAAAAAGATTTAGTCTTTTATTGTGGAAATTAGTGTGTAAATATACTACGGTTGAGTTAGTTAAAAATTTATGTGTTAACTTGGAAAAATTTGTTATGTCTAGGTTCAAGTGTGGGTGTGGGTGTGTTATAAAGTAATAGGAAGGGTTAATATGTGTGGTGCTATGGTTACATGTCAAGAGTTTGGACTCTCGAGATTGGTTGACTTGAGTTAGGGTCAGAAATACCAAATAATAACTAACCGAGAATAGAACAGTTTCGATAGGGTGTAAAGGAGGCATCACCATAAATTATGTGGTCGTATTTTGACTAAACCATTTGGGTTGAAAGTTCCCTAAGATGTTAGCTTTTGTATGAATTTTACGGATCGGGCTTTGGAGTTGTATAAGTAGAGTTATACCCCAATAACCGGACCTAGGTTAGATATGGATAGGTTTGATTGACGACTGATTTTGAAAACCTTAGAGTGTCTTTTAGGTCTCGAGGTCAACATAAGAGTTTTAGTAGACATCCCGGGATTTTCAGAAAGTCCAAAACCAAGACCGTAGAATGTCAGGAAGTCAAGTTATTGACCTTGATATGAGAGAGATGCAATCTGTCCTGTTTTTACTTGTTAATAAATGTGTTACTATGTGAAAATGTTGATTGGTTTTAATATGTTGATTAGTTGGAATAGGTTGAATAGTTCAAGGTGTAATTCCTGAATGTTGGGAACCTTATAGTATTCCCAGGGGAAGGGTTAGGTAGAAGGTAATTAGTACTAACTTCGAAAGGTGCGTTTTAATTATAAAAATTATTCTATTATAGGCCCGAGCTAATTCGCATCGTTAGTGATCTCAAGTGTTCGTTATTTGAAGTGAAGTGAAGATAATCAGGTAATGTCTATGCCCTAATCCCCACTGGAATGCACTTTACGTAGTTTTTGTTGAGTTCTAATATGTTTTAGAATTTGCCTCCCGAATGGACTTTATGTGGAAAATGTGACCATCTAATTGTTTGTGATTGTTGATTTATGAGTTGAGAAATTGAAATTTTATAAGTAGTTTTGATATTACTTTTAATAACCTGGGTTGGGTTTGACTTGAGAGTTGTGAGTTGAGTTTTGCATAAGATATTAATAATTCAAAGTGAAACAATAAGCGGGTTTTGATCGATGCTTGTCGTAGGCGAACTCTTTGATGCCTGTGGTAGGCAAACTCTTTGATGTCTGTGGTAGGCGAACTTTGATGCCTGTGGTAGGCGAATACTTTGATGCCTGTCGTAGGCGAATTTTGATGCCTGAGGTAGGCGAATGTTTCAGTGATTCAGTAGTTCAGTTACTTTAAGGGATGTGGTATCCCACCCGCATAATAAAATGAATTGGTGGAGTTGAGGAAAACAGTTATAAGGGTCAAAGGTTTGCGAAATGGTTTGATTTGTTCCTTTTCCCTTAAATGAATTGAAATGAGTTTGACTTGTTTTAACAGTTAGGGGTAGATATTATTGAGTTTTCTCCCTCATTTTTGTAATGTTTTGTTTTCAGGTGAAGATCTATATGTTGGGGACGGGAATTAGAAGTGAGGATGACGTGTTTAGAAGTTGTTAATTATGTTGCGTTTCTTTTTAGAAAGACTTGAAGATAATGTTGTTGAGTTTGATTTCAGGTTTTGAGTTTGTTTAGTTTGGATAAAAATCGTTGAACAATTGTAGTTTTTCCTTCTTGCCTTGTATTCCTTCGGGGATACGGCAGTGATGGCCAAATAAAATTTGAGACTTCCGCTGAGTTTTTTGTTAACGTTAGTTTGACTTTAACTTTTTCATAATTTAATTTTCGGGGCGTTAAAGAATGGTATCAGAGCTCCGGGTTTCGACCTAGGTAGCTCCTAAGTGTCAATTAGGTATGTAGCTTGAGACTGAGGAAGCTAAAATCAAAGTGTGAGTGTAAGTGTTGGTTGGGTTGCATCTGTTTGACTATTTCTTCATGTTTCTATTAGTTAGGGTCGGAAATACAATTTGAGTTAGATGTCAAAAGCTTTATTCACTATGGGATGAAGATGTACTTGATCTATAACTATTTGATTTTAATATTTCTCCCTTGAATGTTTGAATTGAGTTTCTGTTGTATCTTCACGATTCATGGTCTCATATATGCTTACTTTCATCCTGATATTTGCATACATGTGAGTCTATGTATGTAACTATCTATTCCATATTACGGGCCTTTTATTTATGATTGTTTACATGAACTGAGTCGATCTTATGAGAAGTGGGTATAACCCATAAAGAAAGTTGCAGGTGTCTGATGCCCACAACACTGTCTTGAATCCCACCTGATTAAGTATTGTATGAATATCATCTAATAGGTCTGTCTGAATATTTTCAGGGATAATCTATTTACATATGATGAATCCGTGGAAATGTTATTTGATTAGTTATGTTGAGTATCATCCAATTGAGTTCGTTTGATTATCGCATGTTTATTATAGCAGTTTCTTTCTGTGATTTGCCAATCTCTGTTGATGGCGACTTTTGTTGCCCAAAACTATTAGGGAAGAAATTAGACTTAATGTGTATCTAGTGCTTAGGATGATTTTTGCAGGCGCTAAGTGAAGTGTTTCATAATGTCTTGGTTACTTATATTTTGGTTATGGAGATAGTCATTAACGGATTAGGTAGGAACCTTTTGAGTTCGCCTCTCACAAAAGGAAAGACTCTACTAAAAGTTTTAAGTGTGCTTTTATAAAGTTTGGAAAAGAGATAAATAAGTGAAGAATCTCAACTCTGAGGACCTCATCACAAAAAGCTCTGAGGACCTCCTTGCAGTACACTCCGAGGACCTCCAATGACAAAACATCAAGGTTTTGTTTGAAAGACAGAAATTTAGGGAAGTATCTAATACAAACCCTAAAATATACTTTCTATTATTCTGCATGATCGATCTGATAACCGCTACCTTCCTTATTTCATGATATCATCCGTATGGAAAGCAAATCAAGGAAATCAAGAAGATTTGGAAGAGAGCTCAAGAATGGAAATTATCCCTTGGAGAATAAAGAAGCCGTTGCTGCCTCCAACTCCCAAATATATATATACGGCTGCATACCTACATTGAAGGGGAGTGATTTCCAAGCAAGAAAATTAGTAGTAGGAACTTTGTGAAAGAAAGTTCTGAGTATAGGAATATTGAGTGAATATTTTGAGTGTAATCATTGTTGTAGTGGTGAGCCTTTGTTGTAACTAGTGGTTAAACTGGTGAGGACCTCTAAGGTCATGAATTTGAAGTTAGATAAATGCATCTCTGTCAAGTGAGGTCACTGGTTGTAATCGCCTCCACTGTGAGGCATCTGATCCAGAAGACATCTGCTGAGTCTTCTATTCTGGTAGGCCAATTGAGGACCTCACAAGTTCTCTGATTGAGCTGAGTTGTAACCTCCTCCTTCTTAGCACTTTTAATTATTGAATAAAGAAGTTATTTTTTTCATATAAAAGTGCTACTAACTTGGTTGTGTTGATCAAAGTGCAGAATTATTTACATAACCCTAATCACCCCCCTCTAGGGTTATTTCAATTGGTATCAGAGCAGGGCCACAGATCTCAAGAGTCTAACAACTCGTGGTAAAGATCATAGCCGGCCTCAACACAACCGAAGCCCCTCAAGGATGTCCTCACTGGAGAAAGCTATAGAATGTGGAAAAGGCAAATGGAAATCATCCTCAAGCACCAAGATGAGGACCTCTGGACTGTGTTTACCGAGGGAGATTATCCTACTCCCACGAAGAAGAACAGTGCTGGTCAAGATGTCCCAAAGAAAAGATCTAAAATGACCAAGAAAGAGTTGGAGCAATTGAGAAAAAATACTCATGCCCTAAACTTGATTTATTGCAGTTTAAATTCAAATGATTTTGAACGTATATCTAATTGTGAAACTGCGAAACAGGTTTGGGATTACTTGATAACCTCATACGAAGGCACAAGTCAAGTCAAGGACACCAAAGTAGATATCCTTGTCCAGAAGTATGAGGCATTCAGAATGAAGGAAAATGAGACTATTAAAGAGATGTTCAAAAGATTCAGCAACATCACCAACCACCTCATATCTCTGGGAAAAACCAACCCAAATGAGGAACAAGTTATAAAGGTTCTCTGATGCCTGCCTAGAAGAAAATGGGGTCCAAAAGACACAGCCATTGAAGAAGCTCAAGATCTCAAGGCCCTCAAGCTGGAGGAACTCATTGGAAAACTATTGGCCTATGTGATCCAATTGAATGACCTCTCAGAACCCAAGGAAATTGCCCTCAAGGTAGTATGTAAATCTGACAGTGAGTCAGATGATGATGAGGAGGAAGATACAATGGCAATGATGGCTAGAGGGTTGAGAAGATTATACAAGAAAAATCCAACCTTTCGAGGATACATCAAGGATGGACAAAACAGAAAAGCAACCTCAAAAGGTAAGCCCTCATTAAGAAAAGATGCTGACACATTCATTTGTTTTGTTTGTGGCAGCTAAAAACACCTTATGAAGGACTGCCCTCACGCCAGAAGAAACAAAGACAAGAGAAACAGTCGACCTCAACGGCATAACCATGAGGCAATGATGGCAACATAGAGTGATAGTGATTCCAGTGAAGGCCATAGTGAGGTACAAGAAATAACAAATGTATGTCTGATGGAAAACACAAGTGAGGATAAAGATCCAACCTCATCTCATGACGAGGTAAACATTGATGACCTCCTTAATCTTTCACCATTACATCTTGCTCATAAGTGTATGCATCTTTTTAAATACTTTACGTCCTTGATAGAAAGAATCAAGCACCTTACTAACCATATTCAAAGTCTCTGTGAGGCCATAGAAAGCCTGAACTCTCAAAATGACCTCTTGTTCACAGAAAGCAATAGACTGTCTCTTGAGGTCAAAGACTGCTATAAAACCATCACTCGATTATCCAATGGCGGCAATAATTCCAATCCCAAAGCAAACCAGTCTCCACAACCCCCTCTTCTCAACCTCGGACCAAAATTCCTACAAATCATCTTCCCAGAGGACCTCTCCTTCCCACGCCCAATACACCACCTCTCAAAAACTATCGGTCCAAAAGTCCTCCTTTCCATGCCAACAAAGGACCTCTCATTCCTATCCCAAACATTCTGTCTCTCAGAGAAAATCATCATAGAGGACTTCCAACAGAAAATAAAATAAGGACCTCATCAAATCCCCTGTCTAAAGGAACTAGACAACTGTGCATTACTAAAATCTGTGTCCCAAAGACCTCATTGCAACGATCTCATCCTTGGTCAAAGATAAAGAAAGGTATATTGTCTTCTATTACAGGTATGCCTCAAACACAGAGATCCAACCAAGCTCTTCAAACTGAAAATCAACAAAAATGCAAGAGTGACCTTTGGAGACAAAATCCAAGACAAGATCCTAGACATTGGGAAGGTCGTGAAACAAAACCACCCGCACCATTTGAGGGGGAGTCGTCTACTATGAGGACCTCAACCTATGCACAAGCTATCAAATTGAGGGGGAGTCCTATCATCCATCCTCCATACATATGGTCTCTCTTCTCCTCCCAGGTTCGTCAACTCACTGCATGCCTGGACCTTTGATGTCCTCATCAGCATGGCCTCTCAGGCACCTCAAAATTTAGTCAGGGCCTGGTCAAGGTGTCCTCATAATCTCTTTTCCTCCTATCCCTCCTCCTTCCTCTCTCTCTTCCTCTGCTTTTTTGGCTACACAATTTAGTACTTGTACTCTCCTGTTTCCCTTACATGCGAAAGACAAAAGGAGATATCTTGATGCATGTCGAAACAATATGGTGAACTGTTGCTTGCTACTATATGATACTCTATTACAAGAATGTACTGTTGCATCTATTGTCCATATCTGATGTACATTGAGAATGCATGTATAGAAGCAGCATCCAGGAAGTTTTGTCTTTCAAACAAAAAGGGGGAGATTGAAGAATCTCAACTCTGAGGACCTCATCACAAAAAGCTCTGAGGACCTCCTTGCAGTACACTCCGAGGACCTCCAATGACAAAACATCAAGGTTTTGTTTAAAAGACAGAAATTTAGGGAAGTATCTAATACAAACCCTAAAATATACTTTCTATTATTCTGCATGATCTGATACAATAACCACTACCTTCCTTATTTCATGATATCAACCATATGGAAAGCAAATCAAGGAAATCAAGAAGATTTGGAAGAGAGCTCAAGAATGGAAATTATCCCTTGGAGAATAAAGAAGCCGTTGCTGCCTCCAACTCCCAAATATATATATACGGCTGCATACCTACATTGAAGGGGAGTGATTTCCAAGCAAGAAAATCAGTAGTAGGAACTTTGTGAAAGAAAGTTCTGAGTGTAGGAATATTGAGTGAATATTCTGAGTGTAACCATTGTTGTAGTGGTGAGCCTTTGTTGTAACTAGTGGTTAAACTGGTGAGGACCTCTAAGGTCATGAATTTGAAGTTAGATAAATGCATCTCTGTCAAGTGAGGTCATCTTGTATGTCGCCTCCACTGTGAGGCATCTGATCCAGAAGACATCTGCTGAGTCTTCTATTCTGGTAGGCCAATTGAGGACCTCACAAGTTCTCTGATTGAGCTGAGTTGTAACCTCCTCCTTCTTAGCACTTTTAATTATTGAATAAAGAAGTTATTTTTTTCATATAAAAGTGCTACTAACTTGGTTGTGTTGATCAAAGTGCAGAATTATTTACATAACCCTAATCACCCCCCCTCTAGGGTTATTTCAATTGGTATCAGAGCAGGGCCACAGATCTCAAGAGTCTAACAACTCGTGGTAAAGATCATAGCCGGCCTCAACATAACCGAAGCCCCTCAAGGATGTCCTCACTGGAGAAAACTATAGAATGTGGAAAAGGCAAATGGAAATCTTCCTCAAGGACCAAGATGAGGACCTCTGGACTGTGGTTACCGAGGGAGATTATCCTACTCCCACGAAGAAGAACAGTGCTGGTCAAGATGTCCCAAAGAAAAGATCTAAAATGACCAAGAAAGAGTTGGAGCAATTGAGAAAAAATACTCATGCCCTAAACTTGATTTATTGCAGTTTAAATTCAAATGATTTTGAACGTATATCTAATTGTGAAACCGCGAAACAGGTTTGGGATTAGTTGATAACCTCATATGAAGGCACAAGTCAAGTCAAGGACACCAAAGTAGATATCCTTGTCCAGAAGTATGAGGCATTCAGAATGAAGGAAAATGAGACTATTGAAGAGATGTTCAAAAGATTCAGCAACATCACCAACCACCTCACATCTCTGGGAAAAACCTACCCTAATGAGGAACAAGTTATAAAGGTTCTCTGATGCCTGCCTAGAAGAAAATGGGGTCCAAAAGTCACAGCCATTGAAGAAGCTCAAGATCTCAAGGCCCTCAAGCTGGAGGAACTCATTGGAAAACTATTGGCCTATGTGATCCAATTGAATGACCTCTCAGAACCCAAGGAAATTGCCCTCAAGGTAGTATGTAAATCTGACAGTGAGTCAGATGATGATGAGGAGGAAGATACAATGGCAATGATGGCTAGAGGGTTGAGAAGATTATACAAGAAAAATCCAACCTTTCGAGGATACATCAAGGATGGACAAAACAGAAAAGCAACCTCAAAAGGTAAGCCCTCATTAAGAAAAGATGCTGACACATTCACTTGTTTTGTTTGTGGCAGCTTAAAACACCTTATGAAGGACTGCCCTCACGCCAGAAGAAACAAAGACAAGAGAAACAGTCGACCTCAACGGCATAACCATGAGGCAATGATGGCAACATAGAGTGATAGTGATTCCAGTGAAGGCCACAGTGAGGTACAAGAAATAACAAATGTATGTCTGATGGCAAACACAAGTGAGGATCAAGATCCAACCTCATCTCATGACGAGGTAAACATTGATGACCTCCTTAATCTTTCACCATTACATCTTGCTCATAAGTGTATGCATCTTTTTAAATACTTTACGTCCTTGATAGAAAGAATCAAGCACCTTACCAACCATATTCAAAGTCTTTGTGAGGCCATAGAAAGCCTGAACTCTCAAAATGACCTCTTGTTCACAGAAAGCAATAGACTGTCTCTTGAGGTCAAAGACTGCTATAAAACCATCACTCGATTATCCAATGAGGCAAACAATAATTCCAATCCTTACCAAAGCAAACCAGTCTCCACAACCCCCTCTTCTCAACCTCGGACCAAAATTCCTACAAATCATCTTCCCAGAGGACCTCTCCTTCCCACGCCCAATACACCACCTCTCAAAAACTATCGGTCCAAAAGTCCTCCTTTCCATGCCAACAAAGGACGTCTCATTCCTATCCCAAACATTCTGTCTCTTAGAGAAAATCATCGTAGAGGACTTCCTACAGAAAATAAAATAAGGACCTCATCAAATCCCCTGTCTAAAGGAACTAGACCATCACATTACTAAAATCTGGGTCCCAAAGACCTCATTGCAACGATCTCATCCTTGGTCAGAGATAAAGAAAGGTATATTGTCTTCTATTACAGGTATGCCTCAAACACAGAGATCCAACCAAGCTCTTCAAACTGAAAATCAACAAAAATGCAAGAGTGACCTTTGGAGACAAAATCCAAGACAAGATCCTAGACATTGGGAAGGTCGTGAAACAAAACCACCCGCACCATTTGAGGGGGAGTCGTCTACTATGAGGACCTCAACCTATGCTGAAGCTATCAAATTGAGGGGGAGTCCTATCATCCATCCTTCCTACATATGGTCTCTCTCCTCCTCCCAGGTTCGTCAACTCACTGCATGCCTGGACCTTTGATGTCCTCATCAGCATGGCCTCTCAGGCACCTCAAAATTTAGTCAGGGCCTGGTCAAGGTGTCCTCATAATCTCTTTTCCTCCTATCCCTCCTCCTTCCTCTCTCTCTTCCTCTGCTTTTTTGGCTACACAATTTAGTACTTGTACTCTCCTGTTTCCCTTCTGTCTGAAAGACAAAAAGGGGGAGATATCCTTGGTCTGTAATCGAAACAATATGGTGAACTGTTGCTTGCTACTATATGATACTCTATTACAAGAATGTACTGTTGCATCTATTGTCCATATCTGATGTACATTGAGAATGCATGTATAGAAGCAGCATCCAGGAAGTTTTGTCTTTCAAACAAAAAGGGGGAGATTGAAGAATCTCAACTCTGAGGACCTCATCACAAAAAGCTCTGAGGACCTCCTTGCAGTACACTCCGAGGACCTCCAATGACAAAACATCAAGGTTTTGTTTGAAAGACAGAAATTTAGGGAAGTATCTAATACAAACCCTAAAATATACTTTCTATTATTCTGCATGATCTGATACAATAACCGCTACCTTCCTTATTTCATGATATCATCCGTATGGAAAGCAAATCAAGGAAATCAAGAAGATTTGGAAGAGAGCTCAAGAATGGAAATTATCCCTTGGAGAATAAAGAAGCCGTTCGCCTCCAACTCCCAATATATATATACGGCTGCATACCTACATTGAAGGGGAGTGATTTCCAAGCAAGAAAATCAGTAGTAGGAACTTTGTGAAAGAAAGTTCTGAGTGTAGGAATATTGAGTGAATATTCTGAGTGTAACCATTGTTGTAGTGGTGAGCCTTTGTTGTAACTAGTGGTTAAACTGGTGAGGACCTCTAAGGTCATGAATTTGAAGTTAGATAAATGCATCTCTGTCAGTGAGGTCATCGGTTGTGTCGCCTCCACCGTGAGGCATCCGATCCGTAAGACATTTCTTTGAGTCTTCTATTCTGGTAGGACAATTGAGCACCACACAAGTTCTCTAATTGAGCTGAGTTGTAACCTCATCCTTCTTAGAACTATTAATTATTGAATAAAGAAGTTATTTTTTTCATATAAAAGTGCTACTAACTTGGTTGTGTTGATCAAAGTGCAGAATTATTTACATAACCCTAATCACCCCCCCTCTAGGGTTATTTCAATTGGTATCAGAGCAGGGCAACAGATCTCAAGAGTCTAACAACTCGTGGTAAAGATCATAGCCGCCTCAACACAACCAAGCCCCTCAAGGATGTCCTCACCGAGAAAACTATAGAATGTGGAAAAGGCAAATGGAAATCTTCCTCAAGGACCAAGATGAGGACCTGCAATTTTGGTTACCGAGGGAGATTATCCTACTCCCACGTAGAAGAACAGTGCTGGTCAAGATGTCCCAAAGAAAAGATCTAAAATGACCAAGAAAGAGTTGGAGCAATTGAAAAAAAATACTCATGCCCTAAACTTGATTTATTGCAGTTTAAATTCAAATGATTTTGAACGTATATCTAATTGTGAAACTGCGAAACAGGTTTGGGATTACTTGATAACCTCATACGAAGGCACAAGTCAAGTCAAGGACACCAAAGTAGATATCCTTGTCCAGAAGTATGAGGCATTCAGAATGAAGGAAAATGAGACTATTGAAGAGATGTTCAAAAGATTCAGCAACATCACCAACCACCTCACATCTCTGGGAAAAACCAACCCAAATGAGGAACAAGTTATAAAGGTTCTCTGATGCCTGCCTAGAAGAAAATGGGGTCCAAAAGTCACAGCCATTGAAGAAGCTCAAGATCTCAAGGCCCTCAAGCTGGAGGAACTCATTGGAAAACTATTGGCCTATGTGATCCAATTGAATGACCTCTCAGAACCCAAGGAAATTGCCCTCAAGGTAGTATGTAAATCTGACAGTGAGTCAGATGATGATGAGGAGGAAGATACAATGGCAATGATGGCTAGAGGGTTGAGAAGATTATACAAGAAAAATCCAACCTTTCGAGGATACATCAAGGATGGACAAAACAGAAAAGCAACCTCAAAAGGTAAGCCCTCATTAAGAAAAGATGCTGACACATTCACTTGTTTTGTTTGTGGCAGCTTAAAACACCTTATGAAGGACTGCCCTCACGCCAGAAGAAACAAAGACAAGAGAAACAGTCGACCTCAACGGCATAACCATGAGGCAATGATGGCAACATAGAGTGATAGTGATTCCAGTGAAGGCCACAGTGAGGTACAAGAAATAACAAATGTATGTCTGATGGCAAACACAAGTGAGGATCAAGATCCAACCTCATCTCATGACGAGGTAAACATTGATGACCTCCTTAATCTTTCACCATTACATCTTGCTCATAAGTGTATGCATCTTTTTAAATACTTTACGTCCTTGATAGAAAGAATCAAGCACCTTACCAACCATATTCAAAGTCTCTGTGAGGCCATAGAAAGCCTGAACTCTCAAAATGACCTCTTGTTCACAGAAAGCAATAGACTGTCTCTTGAGGTCAAAGACTGCTATAAAACCATCACTCGATTATCCAATGAGGCAGTCAATAATTCCAATCCTTACCAAAGCAAACCAGTCTCCACAACCCCCTCTTCTCAACCTCGGACCAAAATTCCTACAAATCATCTTCCCAGAGGACCTCTCCTTCCCACGCCCAATACACCACCTCTCAAAAACTATCGGTCCAAAAGTCCTCCTTTCCATGCCAACAAAGGACGTCTCATTCCTATCCCAAACATTCTGTCTCTCAGAGAAAATCATCGTAGAGGACTTCCTACAGAAAATAAAATAAGGACCTCATCAAATCCCCTGTCTAAAGGAACTAGACCACTGTGCATTACTAAAATCTGGGTCCCAAAGACCTCATTGCAACGATCTCATCCTTGGTCAGAGATAAAGAAAGGTATATTGTCTTCTATTACAGGTATGCCTCAAACACAGAGATCCAACCAAGCTCTTCAAACTGAAAATCAACAAAAATGCAAGAGTGACCTTTGGAGACAAAATCCAAGACAAGATCCTAGACATTGGGAAGGTCGTGAAACAAAACCACCCGCACCATTTGAGGGGGAGTCGTCTACTATGAGGACCTCAACCTATGCTGAAGCTATCAAATTGAGGGGGAGTCCTATCATCCATCCTTCCTACATATGGTCTCTCTCCTCCTCCCAGGTTCGTCAACTCACTTCATGCCTGGACCTTTGATGTCCTCATCAGCATGGCCTCTCAGGCACCTCAAAATTTAGTCAGGGCCTGGTCAAGGTGTCCTCATAATCTCTTTTCCTCCTATCCCTCCTCCTTCCTCTCTCTCTTCCTCTGCTTTTTTGGCTACACAATTTAGTACTTGTACTCTCCTGTTTCCCTTCTGTCTGAAAGACAAAAAGGGGGAGATATCCTTGGTCATGTCGAAACAATATGGTGAATCGTTGCTTGCTATATGATACTCTATTACAAGAATGTCTTGTGCATCTATTGTCCATATCTGATGTACATTGAGAATGCATGTATAGAAGCAGCATCCAGGAAGTTTTGTCTTTCAAACAAAAAGGGGGAGATTGAAGAATCTCAACTCTGAGGACCTCATCACAAAAAGCTCTGAGGACCTCCTTGCAGTACACTCCGAGGACCTCCAATGACAAAACATCAAGGTTTTGTTTGAAAGACAGAAATTTAGGGAAGTATCTAATACAAACCCTAAAATATACTTTCTATTATTCTGCATGATCTGATACAATAACCGCTACCTTCCTTATTTCATGATATCATCCGTATGGAAAGCAAATCAAGGAAATCAAGAAGATTTGGAAGAGAGCTCAAGAATGGAAATTATCCCTTGGAGAATAAAGAAGCCGTTGCTGCCTCCAACTCCCAAATATATATATACGGCTGCATACCTACATTGAAGGGGAGTGATTTCCAAGCAAGAAAATCAGTAGTAGGAACTTTGTGAAAGAAAGTTCTGAGTGTAGGAATATTGAGTGGATATTCTGAGTGTAACCATTGTTGTAGTGGTGAGCCTTTGTTGTAACTAGTGGTTAAACTGGTGAGGACCTCTAAGGTCATGAATTTGAAGTTAGATAAATGCATCTCTGTCAAGTGAGGTCACTAGTTGTAATCGCCTCCACTGTGAGACATCTGATCCAGAAGACATCTGCTAAGTCTTCTATTCTGGTAGGCCAATTGAGGACCTCACAAGTTCTCTGATTGAGCTGAGTTGTAACCTCCTCCTTCTTAGCACTTTTAATTATTGAATAAAGAAGTTATTTTTTTCATATAAAAGTGCTACTAACTTGGTTGTGTTGATCAAAGTGCAGAATTATTTACATAACCCTAATCACCCCCCCTCTAGGGTTATTTCAATTGGTATCAGAGCAGGGCAACAGATCTCAAGAGTCTAACAACTCGTGGTAAAGATCATAGCCGGCCTCAACACAACCGAAGCCCCTCAAGGATGTCCTCACTGGACAAAACTATAGAATGTGGAAAAGGCAAATGGAAATCTTCCTCAAGGACCAAGATGAGGACCTCTGGACTGTGGTTACCGAGGGAGATTATCCTACTCCCACGTAGAAGAACAGTGCTGGTCAAGATGTCCCAAAGAAAAGATCTAAAATGACCAAGAAAGAGTTGGAGCAATTGAAAAAAAATACTCATGCCCTAAACTTGATTTATTGCAGTTTAAATTCAAATGATTTTGAACGTATATCTAATTGTGAAACTGCGAAACAGGTTTGGGATTACTTGATAACCTCATACGAAGGCACAAGTCAAGTCAAGGACACCAAAGTAGATATCCTTGTCCAGAAGTATGAGGCATTCAGAATGAAGGAAAATGAGACTATTGAAGAGATGTTCAAAAGATTCAGCAACATCACCAACCACCTCATATCTCTGGGAAAAACCAACCCAAATGAGGAACAAGTTCTAAAGGTTCTCTGATGCCTGCCTAGAAGAAAATGGGGTCCAAAAGTCACAGCCATTGAAGAAGCTCAAGATCTCAAGGCCCTCAAGCTGGAGGAACTCATTGGAAAACTATTGGCCTATGTGATCCAATTGAATGACCTCTCAGAACCCAAGGAAATTGCCCTCAAGGTAGTATGTATATCTGACAATGAGTGAGATGATGATGAGGAGGAAGATACAATGGCAATGATGGCTAGAGGGTTGAGAAGATTATACAAGAAAAATCCAACCTTTCGAGGATACATCAAGGATGGACAAAACAGAAAAGCAACCTCAAAAGGTAAGCCCTCATTAAGAAAAGATGCTGACACATTCACTTGTTTTGTTTGTGGCAGCTTAAAACACCTTATGAAGGACTGCCCTCACGCCAGAAGAAACAAAGACAAGAGAAACAGTCGACCTCAATGGCATAACCATGAGGCAATGATGGCAACATAGAGTGATAGTGATTCCAGTGAAGGCCACAGTGAGGTACAAGAAATAACAAATGTATGTCTGATGGCAAACACAAGTGAGGATCAAGATCCAACCTCATCTCATGATGAGGTAAACATTGATGACCTCCTTAATCTTTCACCATTACATCTTGCTCATAAGTGTATGCATCTTTTTAAATACTTTACGTCCTTGATAGAAAGAATCAAGCACCTTACCAACCATATTCAAAGTCTCTATGAGGCCATAGAAAGCCTGAACTCTCAAAATGACCTCTTGTTCACGAAGCAATAGGCGTGTCTTGAGGTCAAAGATCGCTATAAAACCATCACTCGATTATCCAATGAGGCGATCAATAATTCCAATCCTTACCAAAGCAAACCAGTCTCCTGACCCCTCTTCTCAACCTCGGACCAAAATTCCTACAAATCATCTTCCCAGAGGACCTCTCCTTCCCACGCCCAATACACCACCTCTCAAAAACTATCGGTCCAAAAGTCCTCCTTTCCATGCCAACAAAGGACCTCTCATTCCTATCCCAAACATTATTTCTCTCAGAGAAAATCATTGTAGAGGACTTCCTACAGAAAATAAAATAAGGACCTCATCAAATCCCCTGTCTAAAGGAACTAGACCACTGTGCATTACTAAAATCTGGGTCCCAAAGACCTCATTGCAACGATCTCATCCTTGGTCAGAGATAAAGAAAGGTATATTGTCTTCTATTACAGGTATGCCTCAAACACAGAGATCCAACCAAGCTCTTCAAACTGAAAATCAACAAAAATGCAAGAGTGACCTTTGGAGACAAAATCCAAGACAAGATCCTAGACATTGGGAAGGTCGTGAAACAAAACCACCGCACCATTTGAGGGAGTCTACTATGAGGACCTCAACCTATGCTTAAGCTATCAAATTGAGGGGAGTCCTATCATCCATCCTTCCTACATGGTCTCTCTCCTCCTCCTGTGTTCGTCGACTCATGCGTGCCGGACCTTTGATGTCCTCATCGGCATGGCCTCTCGGGCACCTCAAAATTTAGTCGGGCACAGTCAAGGTGTCCTCATAATCTCTTTTCCTATCCCTCCTCCTTCCTCTCTCTTCCTCTGCTTTTTGGCTACAATTTAGTACTTGTACTCTCCTGTTTCCCTTCATGCGAAAGACAAAAGGGAGATATCCTTGATGCATGTCGAAACAATATGGTGAACTGTTGCTTGCTACTATATGATACTCTAATACAAGAATGTACTGTTGCATCTATTGCCTATATCTGATGTACATTGAGAATGCATGTATAGAAGCAGCATCCAGGAAGTTTTGTCTTTCAAACAAAAAGGGGGAGATTGAAGAATCTCAACTTTGAGGACCTCATCACAAAAAGCTCTGAGGACCTCCTTGCAGTACACTCCGAGGACCTCCAATGACAAAACATCAAGGTTTTGTTTGAAAGACAGAAATTTAGGGAAGTATCTAATACAAACCCTAAAATATACTTTCTATTATTCTGCATGATCTGATACAATAACCGCTACCTTCCTTATTTCATGATATCATCCGTATGGAAAGCAAATCAAGGAAATCAAGAAGATTTGGAAGAGAGCTCAAGAATGGAAATTATCCCTTGGAGAATAAAGAAGCGTTCGCCTCCAACTCCCAAATATATATATACGGTGCATACCTACATTGAAGGAGTGATTTCCAAGCAAGAAAATCGATGAGTAGGAACTTTGTGAAAGAAAGTTCTGAGTGTAGGAATATTGAGTGAATATTCTGAGTGTAACCATTGTTGTAGTGGTGAGCCTTTGTTGTAACTAGTGGTTAAACTGGTGAGGACCTCTAAGGTCATGAATTTGAAGTTAGATAAATGCATCTCTGTCAAGTGAGGTCACTGGTTGTAATCGCCTCCACTGTGAGGCATCTGATCCAGAAGACATTTGCTGAGTCTTCTATTCTGGTAGGCCAATTGAGGACCTCACAAGTTCTCTAATTGAGCTGAGTTGTAACCTCCTCCTTCTTAGCACTTTTAATTATTGAATAAAGAAGTTATTTTTTTCATATAAAAGTGCTACTAACTTGGTTGTGTTGATCAAAGTGCAGAATTATTTACATAACCCTAATCACCCCCCCTCTAGGGTTATTTCAATTGGTATCAGAGCAGGGCCACAGATCTCAAGAGTCTAACAACTCGTGGTAAAGATCATAGCCGGCCTCAACACAACCGAAGCCCCTCAAGGATGTCCTCACTGGACAAAACTATAGAATGTGGAAAAGGCAAATGGAAATCTTCCTCAAGGACCAAGATGAGGACCTCTGGACTGTGGTTACCGAGGGAGATTATCCTACTCCCACGTAGAAGAACTGTGCTGGTCAAGATGTCCCAAAGAAAAGATCTAAAATGACCAAGAAAGAGTTGGAGCAATTGAAAAAAAATACTCATGCCCTAAACTTGATTTATTGCAGTTTAAATTCAAATGATTTTGAACGTATATCTAATTGTGAAACTGCGAAACAGGTTTGGGATTACTTGATAACCTCATACGAAGGCACAAGTCAAGTCAAGGACACCAAAGTAGATATCCTTGTCCAGAAGTATGAGGCATTCAGAATGAAGGAAAATGAGACTATTAAAGAGATGTTCAAAAGATTCAGCAACATCACCAACCACCTCATATCTCTGGGAAAAACCAACCCAAATGAGGAACAAGTTATAAAGGTTCTCTGATGCCTGCCTAGAAGAAAATGGGGTCCAAAAGACACAGCCATTGAAGAAGCTCAAGATCTCAAGGCCCTCAAGCTGGAGGAACTCATTGGAAAACTATTGGCCTATGTGATCCAATTGAATGACCTCTCAGAACCCAAGGAAATTGCCCTCAAGGTAGTATGTAAATCTGACAGTGAGTCAGATGATGATGAGGAGGAAGATACAATGGCAATGATGGCTAGAGGGTTGAGAAGATTATACAAGAAAAATCCAACCTTTCGAGGATACATCAAGGATGGACAAAACAGAAAAGCAACCTCAAAAGGTAAGCCCTCATTAAGAAAAGATGCTGACACATTCACTTGTTTTGTTTGTGGCAGCTTAAAACACCTTATGAAGGACTGCCCTCACGCCAGAAGAAACAAAGACAAGAGCGATCGACCTCGCGGCATAACCATGAGGCAATGATGGCAACATAGAGTGATAGTGATTCCAGTGAAGGCCACAGTGAGGTACAAGAAATAACAAATGTATGTCTGATGGCAAACACAAGTGAGGATCAAGATCCAACCTCATCTCATGACGAGGTAAACATTGATGACCTCCTTAATCTTTCACCATTACATCTTGCTCATAAGTGTATGCATCTTTTTAAATACTTTACGTCCTTGATAGAAAGAATCAAGCACCTTACCAACCATATTCAAAGTCTCTGTGAGGCCATAGAAAGCCTGAACTCTCAAAATGACCTCTTGTTCACAGAAAGCAATAGACTGTCTCTTTAGGTCAAAGACTGCTATAAAACCATCACTCGATTATCCAATGAGGCAGTCAATAATTCCAATCCTTACCAAAGCAAACCAGTCTCCACAACCCCCTCTTCTCAACCTCGGACCAAAATTCCTACAAATCATCTTCCCAGAGGACCTCTCCTTCCCACGCCCAATACACCACCTCTCAAAAACTATCGGTCCAAAAGTCCTCCTTTCCATGCCAACAAAGGACCTCTCATTCCTATCCCAAACATTCTGTCTCTCAGAGAAAATCATCATAGAGGACTTCCTACAGAAAATAAAATAAGGACCTCATCAAATCCCCTGTCTAAAGGAACTAGACAACTGTGCATTACTAAAATCTGGGTCCCAAAGACCTCATTGCAACGATCTCATCCTTGGTCAAAGATAAAGAAAGGTTTATTGTCTTCTATTACAGGTATGCCTCAAACACAGAGATCCAACCAAGCTCTTCAAACTGAAAATCAACAAAAATGCAAGAGTGACCTTTGGAGACAAAATCCAAGACAAGATCCTAGACATTGGGAAGGTCGTGAAACAAAACCACCCCGCATTTGAGGGGAGTCGTCTACTATGAGGACCTCAACCTATGCACAAGCTATCAAATTGAGGAGTCCTATCATCCATCCTCCTACATATGGTCTCTCTCTCCTCCTGTGTTCGTCAACTCACTGCATGCCTGGACCTTTGATGTCCTCATCAGCATGGCCTCTCAGGCACCTCAAAATTTAGTCAGGGCCTGGTCAAGGTGTCCTCATAATCTCTTTTCCTCCTATCCCTCATCCTTCCTCTCTCTTCCTCTGCTTTTTGGCTACACAATTTAGTACTTGTACTCTCTGTTTCCTTCATGCGAAAGACAAAAAGGGGAGATATCCTTGGTCTGTAATCGAAACAATATGGTGAACTGTTGCTTGCTACTATATGATACTCTATTACAACAATGTACTGTTGCATCTATTGTCCATATCTGATGTACATTGAGAATGCATGTATAGAAGCAGCATCCAGGAAGTTTTGTCTTTCAAACAAAAAGGGGGAGATTGAAGAATCTCAACTCTGAGGACCTCATCACAAAAAGCTCTGAGGACCTCCTTGCAGTACACTCCGAAGACCTCCAATGACAAAACATCAAGGTTTTGTTTGAAAGACAGAAATTTAGGGAAGTATCTAATACAAACCCTAAAATATACTTTCTATTATTCTGCATGATCTGATACAATAACCGCTACCTTCCTTATTTCATGATATCATCCGTATGGAAAGCAAATCAAGGAAATCAAGAAGATTTGGAAGAGAGCTCAAGAATGGAAATTATCCCTTGGAGAATAAAGAAGCCGTTGCTGCCTCCAACTCCCAAATATAGATATACGGCTGCATACCTACATTGAAGGGGAGTGATTTCCAAGCAAGAAAATCAGTAGTAGGAACTTTGTGAAAGAAAGTTCTGAGTGTAGGAATATTGAGCGAATATTCTGAGTGTAACCATTGTTGTAGTGGTGAGCCTTTGTTGTAACTAGTGGTTAAACTGGTGAGGACCTCTAAGGTCATGAATTTGAAGTTAGATAAATGCATATCTGTCAAGTGAGGTCACTTGTTGCAATCGCCTCCACTGTGAGGCATCTGATCCAAAAGACATCTGCTGAGTCTTCTATTCTGGTAGGCCAATTGAGGACCTCACAAGTTCTCTGATTGAGCTGAGTTATAACCTCCTCCTTCTTAGCACTTTTAATTATTGAATAAAAAAGTTAGTTTTTCATATAAAAGTGCTACTAACTTGGTTGTATTGATCAAAGTGCAGAATTATTTACATAACCCTAATCACCCCCCCTCTAGGGTTATTTCAATTGGTATCAGAGCAGAGCCACAGATCTCAAGAGTCTAACAACTCGTGGTAAAGATCATAGCCGACCTCAACACAACCGAAGCCCCTCATAGACGCTCATAGACAAGAGCACCTGTCCTTACTGGAGAAAACTATAGAATGTGGAAAAGGCAAATGGAAATCTTCCTCAAGGACCAAGATGAGGACCTCTGGGCTGTGGTTACCGAGGGATATTATCCTACTCCCACGAAGAAGACGTCTTTGGTCAAGATGTCCCAAAGAAAAGATCTAAAATGACCAAGAAAGAGTTGGAGCAATTGAGAAAAAATACTCATGCCCTAAACTTGATTTATTGCAGTTTAAATTCAAATGATTTTGAACGTATATCTAATTGTGAAACTGCGAAACAGGTTTGGGATTACTTGATAACCTCATATGAAGGCACAAGTCAAGTCAAGGACACCAAAGTAGATATCCTTGTCCAGAAGTATGAGGAATTCAGAATGAAGGAAAATGAGACTATTGAAGAGATGTTCAAAAGATTCAGCAACATCACCAACCACCTCATATCTCTGGGAAAAACCTACCCAAATGAGGAACAAGTTATAAAGGTCCTCTGACACCTGCCTAGAAGAAAATGGGGTCCAAAAGTCACAGCCATTGAAGAAGCTCAAGATCTCAAGGCCCTCAAGCTGGAGGAACTCATTGGAAAACTATTGGCCTATGTGATCCAATTGAATGACCTCTCAAAACCCAAGGAAATTGCCCTCAAGGAAGTATGTAAATCTGACAGTGAGTCAGATGATGATGAGGAGGAAGATACAATGGCGATGATGGCTAGAGGGGTGAGAAGATTATACAAGAAAAATCCAACCTTTCGAGGATACATCAAGGATGGACAAAACAGAAAAGTAACCTCAAAAGGTAAGCCCTCATTAAGAAAAGATGCTGACACATTCACTTGTTTTGTTTGTGGCAGCTCAAAACACCTTATGAAGGACTGCCCTCACGCCAGAAGAAACAAAGACAAGAGAAACAGTCGACCTCAACGGCATAACCATGAGGCAATGATGGCAACATAGAGTGATAGTGATTCCAGTGAAGGCCACAGTGAGGTACAAGAAATAACAAATGTATGTCTGATGGCAAACACAATTGAGGATCAAGATCCAACCTCATCTCATGACGAGGTAAACATTGATGACCTCCTTAATCTTTCACCATTACATCTTGCTCATAAGTGTATGCATCTTTTTAAATACTTTACGTCCTTGATAGAAAGAATCAAGAACCTTACCAACCATATTCAAAGTCTCTGTGAGGCCATAGAAAGCCTGAACTCTCAAAATGACCTCTTGTTCACAGAAAGCAATAGACTGTCTCTTGAGGTCAAAGACTGCTATAAAACCATCACTCGATTATCCAATGAGGCAGTCAATAATTCCAATCCTTACCAAAGCAAACCAGTCTCCACAACCCCCCTCTTCTCAACCTCGGACCAAAATTCCTACAAATCATCTTCCCAAAGGACCTCTCCTTCCCACGCCCAATACACCACCTCTCAAAAACTATCGGTCCAAAAGTCCTCCTTTCCATGCCAACAAAGGACCTCTCATTCCTATCCCAAACATTCTGTCTCTCAGAGAAAATCATCATAGAGGACTTCCTACGAAATTAATATAAGGACCTCATCAAATCCACTGCAAAGGAACTAGACAAGCATGCATTACTAAAATCAGGTCCCAAAGACCTCATTGCAACGATCTCATCCTTGGTCAAAGAGAAAGAAAGGTATATTGTCTTCTATTACAGGTATGCCTCAAACACAGAGATCCAACCAAGCTCTTCAAACTGAAAATCAACAAAAATGCAAGAGTGACCTTTGGAGACAAAATCCAAGACAAGATCCTAGACATTGGGAAGGTCGTGAAACAAAACCACCCGCACCATTTTAGGGGGAGTCGTCTACTATGAGGATCTCAACCTATGCACAAGCTATCAAATTGAGGGGGAGTCCTATCAATGTACTGTTGCATCTATTGTCCATATCTGATGTACATTGAGAATGCATGTATAGAAGCAGCATCCAGGAAGTTTTGTCTTTCAAACAAAAAGGGGGAGATTGAAGAATCTCAACTCTGCGGACCTCATCACAAAAAGCTCTGAGGACCTCCTTGCAGTACACTCCGAAGACCTCCAATGACAAAACATCAAGGTTTTGTTTGAAAGACAGAAATTTAGGGAAGTATCTAATACAAACCCTAAAATATACTTTCTATTATTCGTGATCGATCTGATAACGCTACCTTCCTTATTTCATGATATCATCATCCGTATGGAAAGCAAATCAAGGAAATCAAGAAGATTTGGAAGAGAGCTCAAGAATGGAAATTATCCCTTGGAGAATAAAGAAGCCGTTGCTGCCTCCAACTCCCAAATATAGATATACGGCTGCATACCTACATTGAAGGGGAGTGATTTCCAAGCAAGAAAATCAGTAGTAGGAACTTTGTGAAAGAAAGTTCTGAGTGTAGGAATATTGAGTGAATATTCTGAGTGTAACCATTGTTGTAGTGGTGAGCCTTTGTTGTAACTAGTGGTTAAACTGGTGAGGACCTCTAAGGTCATGAATTTGAAGTTAGACAAATGCATCTCTGTCAAGTGAGGTCACTGGTTGCAATCGCCTCCACTGTGAGGCATCTGATCCAGAAGACATCTGCTGAGTCTTCTATTCTGGTAGGCCAATTGAGGACCTCACAAGTTCTCTGATTGAGCTGAGTTGTAACCTCCTCCTTCTTAGCACTTTTAATTATTGAATAAAAAAGTTAGTTTTTCATATAAAAGTGCTACTAACTTGGTTGTGTTGATCAAAGTGCAGAATTATTTACATAACCCTAATCACCCCCCCTCTAGGGTTATTTCAATTGGTATCAGAGCAGGGCCACAGATCTCAAGAGTCTAACAACTCGTGGTAAAGATCATAGCCGGCCTCAACACAACCGAAGCCCCTCAAGGACGCTCATAGACAAGAGCACCTGTCCTTACTGGAGAAAACTATAGAATGTGGAAAAGGCAAATGGAAATCTTCCTCAAGGACCAAGATGAGGACCTCTGGACTGTGGTTACCGAGGGATATTATCCTACTCCCACGAAGAAGAACAGTGCTGGTCAAGATGTCCCAAAGAAAAGATCTAAAATGACCAAGAAAGAGTTGGAGCAATTGAGAAAAAATACTCATGCCCTAAACTTGATTTATTGCAGTTTAAATTCAAATGATTTTGAACGTATATCTAATTGTGAAACTGCGAAACAGGTTTGGGATTACTTGATAACCTCATATGAAGGCACAAGTCAAGTCAAGGACACCAAAGTAGATATCCTTGTCCAGAAGTATGAGGAATTCAGAATGAAGGAAAATGAGACTATTGAAGAGATGTTCAAAAGATTCAGCAACATCATCAACCACCTCATATCTCTGGGAAAAACCTACCCAAATGAGGAACAAGTTATAAAGGTCCTCTGATGCCTGCCTAGAAGAAAATGGGGTCCAAAAGTCACAGCCATTGAAGAAGCTCAAGATCTCAAGGCCCTCAAGCTGGAGGAACTCATTGGAAAACTATTGGCCTATGTGATCCAATTGAATGACCTCTCAAAACCCAAGGAAATTGCCCTCAAGGAAGTATGTAAATCGGCGGTGAGTCAGATGATGATGAGGAGGAAGATACAATGGCGATGATGGCTAGAGGGTTGAGAAGATTATACAAGAAAAATCCAACCTTTCGAGGATACATCAAGGTTGGATAAAACAGAAAAGCAACCTCAAAAGGTAAGTCCTCATTAAGAAAAGATGCTGACACATTCACTTGTTTTGTTTGTGGCAGCTCAAAACACCTTATGAAGGATCGCCTCACGCGGAAGAAACAAAGACAAGAGAAACAGTCGACCTCAACGGCATAACCATGAGGCAATGATGGCAACATAGAGTGATAGTGATTCCAGTGAAGGCCACAGTGAGGTACAAGAAATAACAAATGTATGTCTGATGGCAAACACAATTGAGGATCAAGATCGACCTCATATCGTGACGAGGTAAACATTGATGACCTCCTTAATCTTTCACCATTACATCTTGCTCATAAGTGTATGCATCTTTTTAAATACTTTACGTCCTTGATAGAAAGAATCAAGCACCTTACCAACCATATTCAAAGTCTCTGTGAGGCCATAGAAAGCCTGAACTCTCAAAATGACCTCTAGTTCACAGAAAGCAATAGACTGTCTCTTGAGGTCAAAGACTGCTATAAAACCATCACTCGATTATCCAATGAGGCAGTCAATAATTCCAATCCTTACCAAAGCAAACCAGTCTCCACAACCCCCCTCTTCTCAACCTCGGACCAAAATTCCTACAAATCATCTTCTCAAAGGACCTCTCCTTCCCACGCCCAATACACCACCTCTCAAAAACTATCGGTCCAAAAGTCCTCCTTTCCATGCCAACAAAGGACCTCTCATTCCTATCCCAAACATTCTGTCTCTCAGAGAAAATCATCATAGAGGACTTCCTACAGAAATTAATATAAGGACCTCATCAAATCCCCTGTCTAAAGGAACTAGACAACTGTGCATTACTAAAATCTGGGTCCCAAAGACCTCATTGCAACGATCTCATCCTTGGTCAAAGAGAAAGAAAGGTATATTGTCTTCTATTACAGGTATGCCTCAAACACAGAGATCAACCAAGCTCTTCAAACTGAAAATCAACAAAAATGCAAGAGTGACCTTTGGAGACAAAATCCAAGACAAGATCCTAGACATTGGGAAGGTCGTGAAACAAAACCACCCGCACCATTTTAGGGGGAGTCGTCTACTATGAGGATCTCAACCTATGCACAAGCTATCAAATTGAGGGAGTCCTATCATCCATCCTCCCTACATATGGTCTCTCTCCTCCTCCGGGTTCGTCAACTCACTGCATGCCTGGACCTTTGATGTCCTCATCAACATGGCCTCTCAGGCACCTCAAAATTTAGTCAGGGCCTGGTCAAGGTGTCCTCATAATCTCTTTTCCTCCTATCCCTCATCCTTCCTCTCTCTCTTCCTGCTTTTTTGGCTACACAATTTAGTACTTGTACTCTCTGTTTCCCTACATGCGAAAGACAAAAAGGAGATATCCTTGATGCATGTCGAAACAATATGGTGAACTGTTGCTTGCTACTATATGATACTCTATTACAACAATGTACTGTTGCATCTATTGTCCATATCTGATGTACATTGAGAATGCATGTATAGAAGCAGCATCCAGGAAGTTTTGTCTTTCAAACAAAAGGGAGATTGAAGAATCTCAACTCGAGGACCTCATCACAAAAGCTCGAGGACCTCCTTGCGGTACACTCAGAAGACCTCGATGACAAAACATCAAGGTTTTGTTTGAAGATGTAAATTTAGGGAAGTATCTAATACAAACCCTAAAATATACTTTCTATTATTCGTGATCCGATACAATAACCGCTACCTTCCTTATTTCATGATATCATCCGTATGGAAAGCAAATCAAGGAAATCAAGAAGATTTGGAAGAGAGCTCAAGAATGGAAATTATCCCTTGGAGAATAAAGAAGCGTTCTTGCCTCCAACTCCCAAATATAGATATACGCTGCATACCTACATTGAAGGGAGTGATTTCAAGCAAGAAAATCGATAGTAGGAACTTTGTGAAAGAAAGTTAGTGTAGGAATATTGAGTGAATATTACGAGTGTAACCATTGTTGTAGTGGTGAGCCTTTGTTGTAACTAGTGGTTAAGTGGTGAGGACCTCTAAGGTCATGAATTTGAAGTTAGATAAATGCATCTCTGTCAAGTGAGGTCATTGGTTGCAATCGCCTCCATTGTGAGGCATCGATCCGTAAGACATCTGTGAGTCTTCTATTCTGGTAGGCCAATTGAGGACCTCACAAGTTCTCTGATTAAGCTGAGTTGTAACCTCCTCCTTCTTAGCACTTTTAATTATTGAATAAAAAAGTTAGTTTTTCATATAAAAGTGCTACTAACTTGGTTGTGTTGATCAAAGTGCGAATTATTTACATAACCCTAATCACCCCTCTAGGGTTATTTCAATTGGTATCGAGCGGGGCCACAGATCTCAAGAGTCTAACAACTCGTGGTAAAGATCATAGCCTACTCAACACAACCGAAGCCCCTTAAGGACGCCATGACAAGAGCACACTGTCCTTCTTGGAGAAAACTATAGAATGTGGAAAAGGCAAATGGAAATCTTCCTCGAGGACCAAGATGAGGACCTGCGGGTGTGGTTCTGAGGATATTATCCTACTCCACGAAGAAGAAGCAGTCTTTGGTCAAGATGTCCCAAAGAAAAGATCTAAAATGACCAAGAAAGAGTTGGAGCAATTGAGAAAAAATACTCATGCCCTAAACTTGATTTATTGCAGTTTAAATTCAAATGATTTTGAACGTATATCAAATTATTAAACTGAGAAACACGTTAGGGAATACATGAAAACCTCATATGAAGGCACAAGTCAAGTCAAGGACACCAAAGTAGATATCCTTGTCCAGAAGTATGAGGAATTCAGAATGAAGGAAAATGAGACTATTGAAGAGATGTTCAAAAGATTCAGCAACATCATCAACCACCTCATATCTCTGGGAAAAACCTACCCAAATGAGGAACAAGTTATAAAGGTCCTCTGATGCCTGCCTAGAAGAAAATGGGGTCCAAAAGTCACAGCCATTGAAGAAGCTCAAGATCTCAAGGCCCTCAAGCTGGAGGAACTCATTGGAAAACTATTGGCCTATGTGATCCAATTGAATGACCTCTCAAAACCCAAGGAAATTGCCCTCAAGGAAGTATGTAAATCTGACAGTGAGTCAGATGATGATGAGGAGGAAGATACAATGGCGATGATGGCTAGAGGGTTGAGAAGATTATACAAGAAAAATCCAACCTTTGAGGATACATCAAGGATGGACAAAGCAGAAAAGCAACCTCAAAGGTAAGTCCTCATTAAGAAAGATCTTGACACATTCACTTGTTTTGTTTGTGGCTCAAACACCTTATGAAGGACCGCCTCACGCCGTAAGAAACAAAGACAAGAGAAGCGATCGACCTCAACGGCATAACCATGAGGCAATGATGGCAACATAGAGTGATAGTGATTCCAGTGAAGGCCACAGTGAGGTACAAGAAATAACAAATGTATGTCTGATGGCAAACACAATTGAGGATCAAGATCCAACCTCATCTCATGACGAGGTAAACATTGATGACCTCCTTAATCTTTCACCATTACATCTTGCTCATAAGTGTATGCATCTTTTTAAATACTTTACGTCCTTGATAGAAAGAATCAAGCACCTTACCAACCATATTCAAAGTCTCTGTGAGGCCATAGAAAGCCTGAACTCTCAAAATGACCTCTAGTTCACAGAAAGCAATAGACTGTCTCTTGAGGTCAAAGACTGCTATAAAACCATCACTCGATTATCCAATGAGGCAGTCAATAATTCCAATCCTTACCAAAGCAAACCAGTCTCCTGACCCCCTCTTCTCAACCTCGGACCAAAATTCCTACAAATCATCTTCTCAAAGGACCTCTCCTTCCCACGCCCAATACACCACCTCTCAAAAACTATCGGTCCAAAAGTCCTCCTTTCCATGCCAACAAAGGACCTCTCATTCCTATCCCAAACATTCTGTCTCTCAGAGAAAATCATCATAGAGGACTTCCTACAGAAATTAATATAAGGACCTCATCAAATCCCCTGTCTAAAGGAACTAGACAACTGTGCATTACTAAAATCTGGGTCCCAAAGACCTCATTGCAACGATCTCATCCTTGGTCAAAGAGAAAGAAAGGTATATTGTCTTCTATTACAGGTATGCCTCAAACACAGAGATCCAACCAAGCTCTTCAAACTGAAAATCAACAAAAATGCAAGAGTGACCTTTGGAGACAAAATCCAAGACAAGATCCTAGACATTGGGAAGGTCGTGAAACAAAACCACCCGCACCATTTTAGGGGGAGTCGTCTACTATGAGGATCTCAACCTATGCACAAGCTATCAAATTGAGGGGGAGTCCTATCATCCATCCTCCCTACATATGGTCTCTCTCCTCCTCCCAGGTTCGTCAACTCACTGCATGCCTGGACCTTTGATGTCCTCATCAGCATGGCCTCTCAGGCACCTCAAAATTTAGTCAGGGCCTGGTCAAGGTGTCCTCATAATCTCTTTTCCTCCTATCCCTCATCCTTCCTCTCTCTCTTCCTCTGCTTTTTTGGCTACACAATTTAGTACTTGTACTCTCCTGTTTCCCTTCTGTCTGAAAGACAAAAAGGGGGAGATATCCTTGGTCTGTAATCGAAACAATATGGTGAACTGTTGCTTGCTACTATATGATACTCTATTACAACAATGTACTGTTGCATCTATTGTCCATATCTGATGTACATTGAGAATGCATGTATAGAAGCAGCATCCAGGAAGTTTTGTCTTTCAAACAAAAAGGGGGAGATTGAAGAATCTCAACTCTGAGGACCTCATCACAAAAAGCTCTGAGGACCTCCTTGCAGTACACTCCGAAGACCTCCAATGACAAAACATCAAGGTTTTGTTTGAAAGACAGAAATTTAGGGAAGTATCTAATACAAACCCTAAAATATACTTTCTATTATTCTGCATGATCTGATACAATAACCGCTACCTTCCTTATTTCATGATATCATCCGTATGGAAAGCAAATCAAGGAAATCAAGAAGATTTGGAAGAGAGCTCAAGAATGGAAATTATCCCTTGGAGAATAAAGAAGCCGTTGCTGCCTCCAACTCCCAAATATAGATATACGGCTGCATACCTACATTGAAGGGGAGTGATTTCCAAGCAAGAAAATCAGTAGTAGGAACTTTGTGAAAGAAAGTTCTGAGTGTAGGAATATTGAGTGAATATTCTGAGTGTAACCATTGTTGTAGTGGTGAGCCTTTGTTGTAACTAGTGGTTAAACTGGTGAGGACCTCTAAGGTCATGAATTTGAAGTTAGATAAATGCATCTCTGTCAAGTGAGGTCACTGGTTGCAATCGCCTCCACTGTGAGGCATCTGATCCAGAAGACATCTGCTGAGTCTTCTATTCTGGTAGGCCAATTGAGGACCTCACAAGTTCTCTGATTGAGCTGAGTTGTAACCTCCTCCTTCTTAGCACTTTTAATTATTGAATAAAAAAGTTAGTTTTTCATATAAAAGTGCTACTAACTTGGTTGTGTTGATCAAAGTGCAGAATTATTTACATAACCCTAATCACCCCCCCTCTAGGGTTATTTCAATTGGTATCAGAGCAGGGCCACAGATCTCAAGAGTCTAACAACTCGTGGTAAAGATCATAGCCGGCCTCAACACAACCGAAGCCCCTCAAGGACGCTCATAGACAAGAGCACCTGTCCTTACTGGAGAAAACTATAGAATGTGGAAAAGGCAAATGGAAATCTTCCTCAAGGACCAAGATGAGGACCTCTGGGCTGTGGTTACCGAGGGATATTATCCTACTCCCACGAAGAAGAACAGTGCTGGTCAAGATGTCCCAAAGAAAAGATCTAAAATGACCAAGAAAGAGTTGGAGCAATTGAGAAAAAATACTCATGCCCTAAACTTGATTTATTGCAGTTTAAATTCAAATGATTTTGAACGTATATCTAATTGTGAAACTGCGAAACAGGTTTGGGATTACTTGATAACCTCATATGAAGGCACAAGTCAAGTCAAGGACACCAAAGTAGATATCCTTGTCCAGAAGTATGAGGAATTCAGAATGAAGGAAAATGAGACTATTGAAGAGATGTTCAAAAGATTCAGCAACATCATCAACCACCTCATATCTCTGGGAAAAACCTACCCAAATGAGGAACAAGTTATAAAGGTCCTCTGATGCCTGCCTAGAAGAAAATGGGGTCCAAAAGTCACAGCCATTGAAGAAGCTCAAGATCTCAAGGCCCTCAAGCTGGAGGAACTCATTGGAAAACTATTGGCCTATGTGATCCAATTGAATGACCTCTCAAAACCCAAGGAAATTGCCCTCAAGGAAGTATGTAAATCTGACAGTGAGTCAGATGATGATGAGGAGGAAGATACAATGGCGATGATGGCTAGAGGGTTGAGAAGATTATACAAGAAAAATCCAACCTTTCGAGGATACATCAAGGTTGGACAAAACAGAAAAGCAACCTCAAAAGGTAAGTCCTCATTAAGAAAAGATGCTGACACATTCACTTGTTTTGTTTGTGGCAGCTCAAAACACCTTATGAAGGACTGCCCTCACGCCAGAAGAAACAAAGACAAGAGAAACAGTCGACCTCAACGGCATAACCATGAGGCAATGATGGCAACATAGAGTGATAGTGATTCCAGTGAAGGCCACAGTGAGGTACAAGAAATAACAAATGTATGTCTGATGGCAAACACAATTGAGGATCAAGATCCAACCTCATCTCGTGACGAGGTAAACATTGATGACCTCCTTAATCTTTCACCATTACATCTTGCTCATAAGTGTATGCATCTTTTTAAATACTTTACGTCCTTGATAGAAAGAATCAAGCACCTTATCAACCATATTCAAAGTCTCTGTGAGGCCATAGAAAGCCTGAACTCTCAAAATGACCTCTAGTTCACAGAAAGCAATAGACTGTCTCTTGAGGTCAAAGACTGCTATAAAACCATCACTCGATTATCCAATGAGGCAGTCAATAATTCCAATCCTTACCAAAGCAAACCAGTCTCCACAACCCCCCTCTTCTCAACCTCGGACCAAAATTCCTACAAATCATCTTCTCAAAGGACCTCTCCTTCCCACGCCCAATACACCACCTCTCAAAAACTATCGGTCCAAAAGTCCTCCTTTCCATGCCAACAAAGGACCTCTCATTCCTATCCCAAACATTCTGTCTCTCAGAGAAAATCATCATAGAGGACTTCCTACAGAAATTAATATAAGGACCTCATCAAATCCCCTGTCTAAAGGAACTAGATAACTGTGCATTACTAAAATCTGGGTCCCAAAGACCTCATTGCAACGATCTCATCCTTGGTCAAAGAGAAAGAAAGGTATATTGTCTTCTATTACAGGTATGCCTCAAACACAGAGATCCAACCAAGCTCTTCAAACTGAAAATCAACAAAAATGCAAGAGTGACCTTTGGAGACAAAATCCAAGACAAGATCCTAGACATTGGGAAGGTCGTGAAACAAAACCACCCGCACCATTTTAGGGGGAGTCGTCTACTATGAGGATCTCAACCTATGCACAAGCTATCAAATTGAGGGGGAGTCCTATCATCCATCCTCCCTACATATGGTCTCTCTCCTCCTCCCAGGTTCGTCAACTCACTGCATGCCTGGACCTTTGATGTCCTCATCAGCATGGCCTCTCAGGCACCTCAAAATTTAGTCAGGGCCTGGTCAAGGTGTCCTCATAATCTCTTTTCCTCCTATCCCTCATCCTTCCTCTCTCTCTTCCTCTGCTTTTTTGGCTACACAATTTAGTACTTGTACTCTCCTGTTTCCCTTCTGTCTGAAAGACAAAAAGGGGGAGATATCCTTGGTCTGTAATCGAAACAATATGGTGAACTGTTGCTTGCTACTATATGATACTCTATTACAACAATGTACTGTTGCATCTATTGTCCATATCTGATGTACATTGAGAATGCATGTATAGAAGCAGCATCCAGGAAGTTTTGTCTTTCAAACAAAAAGGGGGAGATTGAAGAATCTGACTCGAGGACCTCATCACAAAAGCTGAGGACCTCCTCCTTGCAGTACACTCCGAAGACCTCCAATGACAAAACATCAAGGTTTTGTTTGAAAGACAGAAATTTAGGGAAGTATCTAATACAAACCCTAAAATATACTTTCTATTATTCTGCATGATCTGATACAATAACCGCTACCTTCCTTATTTCATGATATCATCCGTATGGAAAGCAAATCAAGGAAATCAAGAAGATTTGGAAGAGAGCTCAAGAATGGAAGTTATCCCTTGGAGAATAAAGAAGCCGTTGCTGCCTCCAACTCCCAAATATAGATATACTGCATACCTACATTGAAGGGAGTGATTTCCAAGCAAGAAAATCGATAGTAGGAACTTTGTGAAAGAAAGTTAAGTGTAGGAATATTGAGTGAATATTCTGAGTGTAACCATTGTTGCAGTGGTGAGCCTTTGTTGTAACTAGTGGTTAAACTGGTGAGGACCTCTAAGGTCATGAATTTGAAGTTAGATAAATGCATCTCTGTCAAGTGAGGTCACTGGTTGCAATCGCCTCCACTGTGAGGCATCTGATCCAGAAGACATCTGCTGAGTCTTCTATTCTGGTAGTCCAATTGAGGACCTCACAAGTTCTCTGATTGAGCTGAGTTGTAACCTCCTCCTTCTTAGCACTTTTAATTATTGAATAAAAAAGTTAGTTTTTCATATAAAAGTGCTACTAACTTGGTTGTGTTGATCAAAGTGCAGAATTATTTACATAACCCTAATCACCCCCCCTCTAGGGTTATTTCAATTGGTATCAGAGCAGGGCCACAGATCTCAAGAGTCTAACAACTCGTGGTAAAGATCATAGCCGGCCTCAACACAACCGAAGCCCCTTAAGGACGCTCATAGACAAGAGCACCTGTCCTTACTGGAGAAAACTATAGAATGTGGAAAAGGCAAATGGAAATCTTCCTCAAGGACCAAGATGAGGACCTGCAATTTGTGGTTCTGAGGATATTATCCTACTCCCACGAAGAAGAACAGTGCTGGTCAAGATGTCCCAAAGAAAAGATCTAAAATGACCAAGAAAGAGTTGGAGCAATTGAGAAAAAATACTCATGCCCTAAACTTGATTTATTGCAGTTTAAATTCAAATGATTTTGAACGTATATCTAATTGTGAAACTGCGAAACAGGTTTGGGATTACTTGATAACCTCATATGAAGGCACAAGTCAAGTCAAGGACACCAAAGTAGATATCCTTGTCCAGTATGAGAATTCGAATGAAGGAAAATGAGACTATTGAAGAGATGTTCAAAGATTCAGCAACATCATCAACCACCTCATATCTCTGGGAAAAACCTACCCAAATGAGGAACAAGTTATAAAGGTCCTCTGATGCCTGCCTAGAAGAAAATGGGGTCCAAAAGTCACAGCCATTGAAGAAGCTCGAGATCTCAAGGCCCTCAGTGGAGGAACTCATTGGAAAACTATTGGCCTATGTGATCCAATTGAATGACCTCTCAAAACCCAAGGAAATTGCCCTCAAGGAAGTATGTAAATCTGACAGTGAGTCAGATGATGATGAGGAGGAAGATACAATGGCGATGATGGCTAGAGGGTTGAGAAGATTATACAAGAAAAATCCAACCTTTCGAGGATACATCAAGGATGGACAAAGCGAAAAGCAACCTCAAAAGGTAAGTCCTCATTAAGAAAAGATCTTGACACATTCACTTGTTTTGTTTGTGGCGCAAAAACCTATATGAAGGATCGCCTCACGAGAAGAAACAAAGACAAAGCGATCGACCTCAGGCATAACCATGAGGCAATGATGGCAACATAGAGTGATAGTGATTCGGTGAAGGCCGGTGAGGTACAAGAAATAACAAATGTATGTCGATGGCAAACACAATTGAGGATCAAGATCAACCTCATCTCATGTGAGGTAAACATTGATGACCTCCTTAATCTTTCACCATTACATCTTGCTCATAAGTGTATGCATCTTTTAAATACTTTACGTCCTTGATAGAAAGAATCAAGCACCTTACCAACCATATTCAAAGTCTCTGTGAGGCCATAGAAAGCTGAACTCTCAAAATGACCTCTAGTTCACGAGAAAGCAATAGACTCTCTTGAGGTCAAAGATCTGTAAAACCATCACTCGATTATCAATGAGGCGTCAATAATTCCAATCCTTACCAAAGCAAACCAGTCTCACAACCCCTCTTCTCAACCTCGGACCAAAATTCCTACAAATCATCTTCTCAAAGGACCTCTCCTTCCCACGCCCAATACACCACCTCTCAAAAACTATCGGTCCAAAAGTCCTCCTTTCCATGCCAACAAAGGACCTCTCATTCCTATCCCAAACATTCTGTCTCTCAGAGAAAATCATCATAGAGGACTTCCTACAGAAATTAATATAAGGACCTCATCAAATCCCCTGTGTAAAGGAACTAGACAACTGTGCATTACTAAAATCTGGGTCCCAAAGACCTCATTGCAACGATCTCATCCTTGGTCAAAGAGAAAGAAAGGTATATTGTCTTCTATTACAGGTATGCCTCAAACACAGAGATCCAACCAAGCTCTTCAAACTGAAAATCAACAAAAATGCAAGAGTGACCTTTGGAGACAAAATCCAAGACAAGATCCTAGACATTGGGAAGGTCGTGAAACAAAACCACCCGCACCATTTTAGGGAGTCGTCTATGAGGATCTCAACCTATGCACAAGCTATCAAATTGAGGGGAGTCCTATCATCCATCCTCCTACATATGGTCTCACTCCTCCTCCCGGGTTCGTCAACTCACTGCGTACGACCTTTGATGTCCTCATCAGCATGGCCTCTCAGGCACCTCAAAATTTAGTCAGGGCCTGGTCAAGGTGTCCTCATAATCTCTTTTCCTCCTATCCCTCATCCTTCCTCTCTCTCTTCCTCTGCTTTTTTGGCTACACAATTTAGTACTTGTACTCTCCTGTTTCCCTACATGCGAAAGATAAAAAGGGAGATATCCTTGATGCATGTCGAAACAATATGGTGAATTTGCTTGCTACTATATGATACTCTATTACAACAATGTATCATTGCATCTATTGTCCATATCGATGTACATTGAGAATGCATGTATAGAAGCGACATCAGAAGTTTTGTCTTTCAAACAAAAAGGGGGAGATTGAAGAATCTCAACTCTGAGGACCTCATCACAAAAAGCTCTGAGGACCTCCTTGCAGTAAACTCCGAAGACCTCCTATTACAAAACATCAAGGTTTTGTTTGAAGACGAAATTTAGGGAAGTATCTAATACAAACCCTAAAATATACTTTCTATTATTCGCATGATCGATCTGATATAACCGCTACCTTCCTTATTTCATGATATCATCCGTATGGAAAGCAAATCAAGGAAATCGAAGATTTGGAAGAGAGCTCAAGAATGGAAATTATCCCTTGGAGAATAAAGAAGCCGTTGCTGCCTCCAACTCCCAAATATAGATATACGGCTGCATACCTACATTGAAGGGGAGTGATTTCCAAGCAAGAAAATCAGTAGTAGGAACTTTGTGAAAGAAAGTTCTAAGTGTAGGAATATTGAGTGAATATTCTGAGTGTAACCATTGTTGTAGTGGTGAGCCTTTGTTGTAACTAGTGGTTAAACTGGTGAGGACCTCTAAGGTCATGAATTTGAAGTTAGATAAATGCATCTCTGTCAAGTGAGGTCACTGGTTGCAATCGCCTCCACTGTGAGGCATATGATCCAGAAGACATCTGCTGAGTCTTCTATTCTGGTAGGCCAATTGAGGACCTCACAAGTTCTCTGATTGAGCTGAGTTGTAACCTCCTCCTTCTTAGCACTTTTAATTATTGAATAAAAAAGTTATTTTTTCATATAAAAGTGCTACTAACTTGGTTGTATTGATCAAAGTGCAGAATTATTTACATAACCCTAATCACCCCCCCTCTAGGGTTATTTCAATTGGTATCAGAGCAGGGCCACAGATCTCAAGAGTCTAACAACTCGTGGTAAAGATCATAGCCGGCCTCAACACAACCGAAGCCCCTCAAGGACGCTCATAGACAAGAGCACCTGTCCTTACTAGAGAAAACTATAGAATGTGGAAAAGGAAAATGGAAATCTTCCTCAAGGACCAAGATGAGGACCTCTGGACTGTGGTTACCGAGGGATATTATCCTACTCCCACGAAGAAGAACAGTGCTGTACAAGATGTCCCAAAGAAAAGATCTAAAATGACCAAGAAAGAGTTGGAGCAATTGAGAAAAAATACTCATACCCTAAACTTGATTTATTGCAGTTTAAATTCAAATGATTTTGAACGTATATCTAATTGGGAAACTGCGAAACAGGTTTGGGATTACTTGATAACCTCATATGAAGGCACAAGTCAAGTCAAGGACACCAAAGTAGATATCCTTGTCCAGAAGTATGAGGAATTCAGAATGAAGGAAAATGAGACTATTGAAGAGATGTTCAAAAGATTCAGCAACATCACCAACCACCTCATATCTCTGGGAAAAACCTACCCAAATGAGGAACAAGTTATAAAGGTCCTCTGATGCCTGCCTAGAAGAAAATGGGGTCCAAAAGTCACAGCCATCGAAGAAGCTCAAGATCTCAAGGCCCTCAAGCTGGAGGAACTCATTGGAAAACTATTGGCCTATGTGATCCAATTGAATGACCTCTCAAAACCCAAGGAAATTGCCCTCAAGGAAGTATGTAAATCTGACAGTGAGTCAGATGATGATGAGGAGGAAGATACAATGGCGATGATGGCTAGAGGGTTGAGAAGATTATACAAGAAAAATCCAACCTTTCGAGGATACATCAAGGTTGGACAAAACAGAAAAGCAACCTCAAAAGGTAAGTCCTCATTAAGAAAAGATGCTGACACATTCACTTGTTTTGTTTGTGGCTCAAACACCTTATGAAGGATCGCCTCACGCCGAAGAAACAAAGACAAGAGCGATCGACCTCAACGGCATAACCATGAGGCAATGATGGCAACATAGAGTGATAGTGATTCGGTGAAGGCCACAGTGAGGTACAAGAAATAACAAATGTATGTCTGATGGCAAACACAATTGAGGATCAAGATCCAACCTCATCTCATGACGAGGTAAACATTGATGACCTCCTTAATCTTTCACCATTACATCTTGCTCATAAGTGTATGCATCTTTTTAAATACTTTACGTCCTTGATAGAAAGAATCAAGCACCTTACCAACCATATTCAAAGTCTCTGTGAGGCCATAGAAAGCCTGAACTCTCAAAATGACCTCTAGTTCACAGAAAGCAATAGACTGTCTCTTGAGGTCAAAGACTGCTATAAAACCATCACTCGATTATCCAATGAGGCAGTCAATAATTCCAATCCTTACCAAAGCAAACCAGTCTCCACAACCCCCCTCTTCTCAACCTCGGACCAAAATTCCTACAAATCATCTTCTCAAAGGACCTCTCCTTCCCACGCCCAATACACCACCTCTCAAAAACTATCGGTCCAAAAGTCCTCCTTTCCATGCCAACAAATGACCTCTCATTCCTATCCCAAACATTCTGTCTCTCAGAGAAAATCATCATAGAGGACTTCCTACAGAAATTAAAATAAGGACCTCATCAAATCTCTTTTCCTCCTATCCCTCATCCTTCCTCTCTCTCTTCCTCTGCTTTTTTGGCTACACAATTTAGTACTTGTACTCTCCTGTTTCCCTTCTGTCCGAAAGACAAAAAGGGGGAGATATCCTTGGTCTGTAATCGAAACAATATGGTGAACTGTTGCTTGCTACTATATGATACTCTATTACAACAATGTACTGTTGCATCTATTGTCCATATCTGATGTACATTGAGAATGCATGTATAGAAGCAGCATCCAGGAAGTTTTGTCTTTCAAACAAAAAGGGGGAGATTGAAGAATCTCAACTCTGAGGACCTCATCACAAAAAGCTCTGAGGACCTCCTTGCGACACTCAGAAGACCTCGATGACAAAACATCAAGGTTTTGTTTGAAAGAAAGAAATTTAGTGAAGTATCTAATACAAACCCTAAAATATACTTTCTATTATTCTGCATGATCTGATACAATAACCGCTACCTTCCTTATTTCATGATATCATCCGTATGGAAAGCAAATCAAGGAAATCAAGAAGATTTGGAAGAGAGCTCAAGAATGGAAATTATCCCTTGGAGAATAAAGAAGCCGTTGCTGCCTCCAACTCCCAAATATATATATACGGCTGCATACCTACATTGAAGGGGAGTGATTTCCAAGCAAGAAAATCAGTAGTAGGAACTTTGTGAAAGAAAGTTCTGAGTGTAGGAATATTGAGTGAATATTCTGAGTGTAACCATTGTTGTAGTGGTGAGCCTTTGTTGTAACTAGTGGTTAAACTGGTGAGGACCTCTAAGGTCATGAATTTGAAGTTAGATAAATGCATCTCTGTCAAGTGAGGTCACTGGTTGCAATCGCCTCCACTGTGAGGCATCTGATCCAGAAGACATCTGCTGAGTCTTCTATTCTGGTAGGCCAATTGAGGACCTCACAAGTTCTCTGATTGAGCTGAATTGTAACCTCCTCCTTCTTAGCACTTTTAATTATTAAATAAAGAAGTTATTTTTTTCATATAAAAGTGATACTAACTTGGTTGTGTTGATCAAAGTGCAGAATTATTTACATAACCCTAATCACCCCCCTAGGGTTATTTCAATAAGAATTTTATAGAATTACTTCATTGAACATGCAAAAATAAGAATAGAAGAAAGTACAACATGTACACTTTATTTACATAAGGAAGAAACACATAAGAGCTTACATTGTGCCTTTTTAGAGGGAAGCCTTGCCTAGCCTTTGAAGGAGCCTCTTTGAATGTCTTTGAAAGCCTTGAATACTCCTCTTGAAGATGCCAAAATGGTGCCAAAAGTGGAAGGAAAAGATTGATGAAAAAGGATGAGAAAAGGGTGGGAAAAGGAACTCTTTTTGTGGGTTTTTAGGATGATTTTGTGATGTTTTTGGGAGGTTTTATGGGAGATTTATGTAGGGATAAGGGAGAATAGGATGAGAATATGAGTTAGGGGATTGGAGAAGATGGAGGAATGAAGTTTATGATTTTAAGAATGTGGTGGAAAGATGATAGAGAAGGTGTAGGAAAAATGGTTTCTTTATGGGTTTTTAGTGGTGTTTTTAGGATGTTTTTGTGGGGTTTTTGTTTAAGAATGGTGGGGATAGTATGGGAATATGGATTAGGGGTTTAAGAGGATGAAGATAGGGAGATTAGGATGGTAAGAGAATGGTGAAAAGATTATAGGAAAGATGGTAGAATAATGATACTAGAATGGAGATGATGAGAGAATGATAGAATTGAGAGTGTAGGAGGGAGAAGGGATGAATGAGTGAATGATTGAGTGAGTTTGGCTTTGGCAAGAGGGGGTATTTATAGGCTTTAGGAGGCTTAGGGGATACATGTACATTCATGCACATACACTCCCCTTTCAATCACATGCAATTCGTAGTCAATTTGCACAGATTGCAAGGCAGCAAGGGGGAGTATTTTGGAGTGGACGATGGCTTGTGGTGAATGAATTTGGGTGTGAACAAGCTCAAGGCTGAGCGACATTGGGAAAGGGGAGATATGTATCTAATTTCCTTCATGCATCCTTGGACGGTGAGGGTATGAATGGAGTGTATTCGAAGTCAGCTTGTTCACACTTGGACGGTGGGGCTTTAAGAGATGTTTTTGGATGCTTTTGTGAAGCTTTAATCTTGAAACTGTTAGGTTTTAAGTTATCTATTTCTTAAACAGATACAGATTAATTGGGGGAATATTCATAACGGTTATAAACAATTAATCATAACAATTGCAGAGGCTTTAGTAATTATACCTGATTGTTAATTCCGGCTGAAGAAGAGGTTGACCTTCCAGATTCCAATGCTGAAATACTCTACTGAAAAGTCCACGCAGCACTCTGGGAACTCGATTGCTAGATCGACCCGATTGAGACGAATCTCAATCTAAGATGTATGTGAGAATGTTTCAGGAAACAGAGAATGTTTCCTGAAACAAGAATTGCAAACTAAAAGAGAGAGGAACTCAGGAAATCACCCTGGTATCTCTCTAAGAGTCTCAGGCAGTTAGTGTTGAATAATCTCTCCCAGAGACCCCTTTATATAGGGTTTAGGAAACCTAGAGAAAGAGTTCAAAACCCTAAAGGGCTGACTTAACGCAATGACGCGCTTCTCAGGCCCAACACGGTCCGTGTTGGACTCCAGAAGGTCCACTAACTCGGCCCATGGAAACCACAGACCGTGTTGGGCTGATTTCTCACAGAAATCAGTTCCCGATATTTCTAAATATAATACAATATTATTTTGGTTACATACATTGTTCAGGGCACTGACTTGTGTGACCCAGTAGGACCAAATAATATAGTTGTAATTAAACATATTCAATTACTAATTATAGAGGTCTCTAGCAAGACATATAATTACTATATTACTTTGGTTTAATCTCCGTGTATATCGAACATTGTCGGGACATTCCCAACAGAGACCTCTTGGAAGCTTTTGCATGTGCTCTTTACATAGTTTTTTGCATGGCTTGCATGGCTAAATGAAGCTTGATTGCTTACGTAAAGATCATGCATGCAATAGGATAGGAAATTCACATGTAATGGTGCATGTGTGCTTGTCCGAACTTGGGCATGTTGATTGCATGCGAGGAACTGTCTTGGCTTATCTTTGGCTTGGATTGGCTTCCCTAATTTCCTTATTCTAACTAAAGTACATAACTAAAAATACATAAAAAGAAATAATAAAAATTACATTAGAAGTATATAAAACTATGCTAAAACCCAGTGCCTGAATGAGCATATCAGCCGACTTCTTTTCTTTATTTTTGCTTCATTTTATATAGATATGTTATATATTTATGTACCAAATTCCGTGAGTACAGAGAGCCCCCACTTTGATTGAGTTCGAGATAGGACGAAAATCAAAGTAGAATAATGGACACCGGTCGGGATACGACTTCTGAGTGCAAAGCCTGTAGATATGACTTTGGAGTGCAAAGCCTGGGTGATGCTTGGAAGTTGAGTCCTACATCACGGTTGTGGGCGCTATGCGCCTCTATCAGGGTTGATCTCGAGCAAGAGTGATGCTCTACTTGATTGTTGATGTTTGCGTATCGTGTGCTGATCTTAGGCGCGAATGACGCCCTACATGAAATGATGAATGATCTCAAGTGAGAATGACAACCTACTTGAAGTTGTGAATTTGATCTCAGGCGAGAATGACGCCCTACTTGAAGTGGTCTCGGGCGTCTGATGACGCCCTACTTGAAATGATCTCGGGCACTGAAGGCGTCCAACTTGTAGGTGTGGGCAGACACTTGGAAGCTAAGTCCTATGTCGTGGTTGGCAAACTTGCGCCGGTAGGTGTTCTTAGGCGAGAATGACGCCTTACTTGTCGGGGAGACTTCATCGGGCGCGATTCCGATGGTTCTTGGAGATTGATGTTGATGATGGCATTTTCGATGCCGAAGGAGTTCACCAGGCGCGATGCTGATGGCCTTGGGGGTCGAAACTTCACTGGGCGCGATGCCAATGACTCGAATGTTGAGACTTCATCGGGCGCGATGCCGATGGCTCAGGATTGAAAATGCATCGAAACTCTACTGATGGCCCTGGGTGATGATGATGGTGATGATGATGGTGGTGGCAATTCAATGCCGAGAGACTTCATCGGTCACGATGCCGATGGCTCTAATGTTGGGGACTTACGCCGTTTTGCGACCTTGTTTTTGGTCTTTTTGACGATGAAGGCATTTTTGATGCCGATGAGACTTCACTGGACGTGATGACGATGGCTCTTATTTCTGAGATCCCGTCGGACCCAATGCCAACGACTCTTAGTGCTGAGACTGCACTAAACTCTGTCGGTGGTTCTAATTTTGGCTTTCGGTGGCAATTCAATGCCTGGGGACTTCATCGAACACAATGTCGATGGCTCTTTTTTTCTTTAGATTATGTTAGCATGATCATTGGGAAAATGCTCTTATTTGGGAACTTGATGTTCCATTATTGAGAAGACCACCCCTTTTTTTTGGGCACACTTAGCCGTGCTCCTACTTGAAAATGTGTTAGCTTGAACTCTTGGAAACAAGCATGGAGAAAAGACAAAGGCTCCTTCTTTCCCTAGGCCGGCCGGACGCTAGAGAAAAGAGAGGAACCCTTGCATTCACTCAGACCCTTAGCAACAAGCATGGAGAAAAGACAAAGGCTCCTTCTTTCCCTGGGCCGGCCGAACACTAGAGAGAAGAGAGGAATCTTTGCATTCGCTCCAGCTTTTGTAGGCCATGCAAGAGACAAATTTGGTCACAATTACTGTAGATAGCCCCCATGCCGATCAATCTTGAGCCTGGACAAATGAGGGCATGACACGTGGCTGTGTGAACCAAACTCTTGTGATTACAAATTGGATCTTCTAGCTACGACATTCTTTACCGCTTCTCAACTCAAACTTCACCTGCTTCTCTCTCTTGAAGGTCTTTTGGGTATTTTTATTTTCATCGCAAAAAGATGAATGTTCCGAGGAGAGGATGCAAACTTGCTTCTCTGCCAGCAGTCCAGGAAGACGATATAGAGGAAACATCCCAGTAGGGATCAACGCCGGTACATTGGGTTTTCCGACAAGATGAGCATGTGCCGTCTCTTCGTTCTTGCACTTCGGCGTGCTTTATTTCTTCGACCAGCTTATTGTTATAGCATGTTGTTGCTGAGACAACTTGCATGCTACTGCTTGTTCCAGCACTTTAAGTTGAATTTAAAGTAGATGATACTTCAAAATTTGCTTTAAGCGCATATATGCTGCCTTTGGAATTTCACTGGGGGAAAAGATTCTTGAATTTCGCCTGGTCGTTGAGTCGCATCAGTCATTTGTGAAGATTTTGTCCTTTGTGTCGGACAGTCACCATTCATGTCAGGAGGATGAAGATAATCATGTCCTTCGTGATAAGAAAGCATGTCGACCGACCTGAATGAGATGGCATAGGGGCTTAACCAGCCCCCGGTGTTGCATTCTAGAACGGTGAAGTGACACTTCTTTGCTTTTTTTTTTATTTTTTTGTTTCTGTTTTTTTTTTCTTTTGATATGCAAGTATGCATGCAAATGATCTACTAGACTCTTGCACAAACAATACATTTTTTTTACACAAATATTCATGCAATTATGTATTTATGCATGACTTATGGACCTTATGCATGACAGACTGACTCTATGCATGATAAACTTAACTCAATGTGACTCTGACACAACTGATGGATGCAATGCAAACCTATTATGCTTAGACACGACACACACATGGCGCTTTATGCTCCTATACATGCAACTCTATATGCAGGTAACCCCCCGACTCTTTATTTAGATAATGACTTTCTAGGAAAATGGTTTTCTAAGACAATGTTTTTCTAGGACAATGAACTCCTAAAACAATGACTCTTTTTTTTTCGGACAATGCTTTCCTAAGACAATGACTTCCTAAGGATCAAGGCCACTTGTGGGGAATTTCAGGAAAATTCAGGATGAGGAACATTCCGGTTCATGAGACAGGGAATGATGGCGGAGGTGCTAGGCCTGAAGGATGTGCTTCTTGGATGCTCACGTAGATGACCTCGAATGCTTGCAAATATATGTAGGATAAGCCCGCGGTTCGGCGTAGAACCTTGATGACATTGCCCTGCCCTGGGGGGCCATATTAGGAGGTTTGTAAGGCCCAGGTTTAATATGGATTGACGATATGATGTACGAAGACCATGAAATGAAAGGAGACATTGCTTCTTATGTTGCGCTGATGGAAGTATGTCCTTAGTCGTGAGTCTCGATTTCTCCTTTTGCCTAACTTGTCCAAATGGTTTTCAAGTTAGCCTCTCTTTTTCCTTTTCTTCTTTTTTTTTTCCTTTTTTTTCTTTTTTTCCTTTTTGTCTTTTTTTCTTTTTTTCTTTTTGTTTTTTTAGACTACTAGGACGTCAATGAGAATGAAGATGCAGGATCTTGTAAGATAGGGAGTAGGTGTCCCTCTTAGAAGCTATCTCCGATAAATGTCTCGGACAATGTCACAAAGGTAGCACGAGCCCCCAGTTTAGAGTAGCTTGTCTCCGAGTCTGTTCATGATCGCGTATGTTGCTGCCAGTTAGCCGCTGATTTGATGTTGACGGCTTTTGCTCTTGCTGAGAAGTGAGCCACACTCATGCATGCTAAGAATGGGCGTTAAGAATAAAACCTCATACTTGCAATAATGACCGAGCTGAAATGTCCTCAAAGGGTGAGATGAGATGTAGAGGCTAAAAAGGTTGGTTAGAATGTGTTTGGTGTAAGACATGATGGGAGAGGTATTATTAATGAATGAGATGTGGAGACACTTAAGAATGAACCTGCCTTAAAAAGGAAGGAGAGAGGGTCAAAAGGGATAAACATCATCTCTTGGGAAAAGGATGGAATATGGGGATAAAGAGACACTTAAGGATGATGGTGTCTTGAAAGGGTGAAGAGATGGTCAAATGGTGTAGACATCATCTCTTGGGAAGAGGCTGGAACATGGGTGATGGAATGATGTTCAAGTCTGGCAGAAGAAAATGGAAAATGGAGGGTTAATGATGGTGATAGAAATCCAAGGTTTCCTCTCCGTTTGCCTAGCCCGCCCAAGTGGGTTTTCGGACTAGCTTTTTATTCTATCTCTTTTTTTATTCTATCAAAGACTAGTTTATTAAACGACAAAACTCTCTAAAGTGAAAATTATTGGGTCGGGCCTCGAAGGGATTCTCCTACGTATCCAAGGTGGAATCACGCAAGTCGCAGTTCTTTAAGCGCAACTTTGATAGGTAGTGCCTCGAGGAAGGCTTAATGGTTCGGAAAGATGAAGGCAGGTTATGAAGACAGGTTAAGAAGGCGTATGAAGGTTATTGAAGGGTAAAAGATTTGATGAGGTGTATGGATGATGAGGTGAAGGTTTGAGATCAACGAGATTTTTTTCTAGTGTGCATGACTCTTATTTCTGCCTTCTAATTTTCTTATTCTCCCCTCCTCTCTTTTTCTGCTCTCTTGTTTCTTTCTCCCTTTTTTCTTTTTGCTTCAACTTTTTTTTCACCCCTTTTTTTGTTATCTATCTCCATGCTTTTGCTATCCCTCTCAACTTTTTCTTTTTTTTTCCTAACTTATTTTCTTTTGAATCTCCTCTTCTTTCGAACTCCTTCATGGATTGCCTCCTATTCTCCTTCAGTCATAGCACACCTTTTGGATTTGGCTTAATTTAATGAAAGAAAGGGTTTTGAAAAGGTTGAGATTTGATGGAAAAGGCTAGAAATGTAAGTGGTTGGTGAAATGAAGGCTGGGCGAAAGTCCCCTGTCCTCGGGACACTTGGTTAAGCTGCGACATTTCTAATGAGGAGTGTTCACTTCAGCGAGGTTATTGGACTTGGTCTTTTCTGACAACACTCTCTCCTACTGAATGGGAGGTGCAAGCTGACTTCTCTCTACAACTTTATTCTCTCCTTTTGCCCAACTTGCCTCAATGAGGTTTTCACTCTGTTTTTTTTATCACTCTTTTTTTTTTGAATTTCTCTTTTCCTCTCTAACCCTGGATTCAAGAAAATGAAAGGATGGGAACGAGGTGTAAGACAAAAATGGAAAGATGAGAGAAGATGAGTTTGCTAGGCTTGGTTTATAAGGATGATGGATGGATGAGAGAACTTTTCAACTCAAATCAAAAGCACAAGCATAAAATTTTGTTTAATCAAATAGCAACAAGAGCAATTGAATTCAAGAAATGAATTAAGAATTGACTCTCAACTCTAACAGACTCTGGAAGTAACATGCTTGACAACCAGGAATGTAGCTAACTCTAAAGCTCCTTCGATAATGTGCCCTCCTTGTCTTCGTTCTACCTGGTCTTTTGTGCTGCTAAAGGTAGTTTCCCTGATTTGATCATGTCCTCAATCATATTCTTCAAAGTTTAACAATCCTCAATGTAGTGCCCCCTTGGGTTTCATGGTAGTTGCAGAATTTCCTAGGGGTGGAAGAAAAATTCGGAACCGGCACACCGAACCGGATAAAAAAACCGGAAATGGGCAACACCGAACCGGCTTAAAATTCTGGTGCACCGCACCGGAAAAACCGGATGTTAAACGGGGCGATTTTGGTTTGGGATATTCACACCGACGGGGAACCAACACCGAACCGTTAATATTATATATAAATTTTTGTTAAAAAAAATTTCTACCAAAAAATTAATACAAAAATAGTGTAAATTAACTTGTTAAAAAAAAATAAAGAACATTAGGGCATTGGGCTTATGGGCTAAGATAGTAAGAACTAAGAACCGACACTGAACCTTTTTTTTTTTTATTGAATATACATTTTTTGATGTTGATAGAAATTAATGCGGTTCCGGTTCACTGGTGAAACCGCACCGTTAAAGCCGGTGCACCGGTTTTTAAAAATTGGGTGATTCGGTTCCGGTTCCGGTTTAAGGTTTTAGCGCACCGTTTCGTCTGGTGCACCGCTTCGACACACCGAAACCGAACCGCAGCGTTTCCACCCCTAGAATTTCCCGTCATCCCGAAAATTCCCTTTATTGCCGGTTCAGGCCTTGATCTTGGCACTAGACAAATGAAGAAAAACTTATCACAATGCATGCATGTCTTAAATGACCTATACGGAACTTCGTAAAATGAAAAGCGCCTATATGCTGACTCGAGAAAGACTCACCAAGGACATGGGTTTGCATGTACTAACTGACCCTCGTGAGGCTTCCTAAGGTGCACAACTCCTATATGCTGACTCATGAGACTCACCCAGGACATGGGCTTGAACGTGCTTACTAACCTAAATGAGACCTTCTAGGATGCAAGACTTTAATATGCTAACTTAATGAAAAGACCTACTTATAACATGGGCCTAGATGCCCTAAATTTTATATGAGACTTCCTAAAATGCAAATGCCTATGTGCTGACCTGGAAAGGCTACCTTATGAAATGGACCTACATTAATCTTCCTAGAAAAAGAAAGACTCACATGATATGACAGCACGAGAAAAGACTCAATGATTCACCATGATATGGGTTTACACTAGACTTCTTAAAAAAGACAGGTATCTACATGACGACTCTAGACATATATTTACCCATGACTTAGACCTTATACTAGAATTTCTACAAAAAGAAAAACACTTATATGCTAACTCTAGATGACACACCCATGACATGGGTTTGCCATCGGCAACTTTAAAGTGAAAGACACATGTTGACTTAGGAATGACCTACCCATGACTTAGACCCTATATGAGAGTTTCTAAGGAATGAAGACACTTACCTGTTGACTCAAGAAACGACCTAATGATCCACCCATGGCATGGGTTTTACTTTGGACTTTCTAAAAAAGACAGACTCACATTGACTTAAGAAAAGATTCACCTATGACCTGTGCCTCGTATGAAAAACTTCTTAAAGACCGAAAGACATTTACATGCAGATGCTAACACAAAGACTCATCCTAGACCTTATATGGGACTTCTTAAAAAATGCAAGACACTTACATGTAGACATTAACAAAAAGATTCATCCTAAACCTAGGTTTACATTGAACTTCCTAAAAATGGAACACACATGTTGACTCAAGAAAGGACTCTGATAAGTGCTTCTTGTATATATGAGAACTTGGTTGTTTTGATGAGAATTTGGGGAATATTTGATGTGATTGTATTATTTTATGCCCGAATTTCCCATATTATGCTTGGTTGGAGTTTGGTGAGTTTTGTAGGAAATTTTTGAAGAATCGATGTAAACCGAGCCAAAAATCAAGTGTAGATCCAAGTTGTGTGCATAAAGGACCAAGAAGTGTGAAGTTCGATCACCCAAGGCCCAAACAATGGCCCAAACAGCTCCTAGGCCCGAGTCTGCAGTGACACGGGTGGTGTCAGCAGTGGCACGGGTAGTGCCTATAACCAGAAAGTTTGGAAATTTGTGTAGTGCAGCGGCACGGGTAGTGCCTAGGGGGGCACGGTCCGTGTCACCCCTGGCGCGGTCCGTGTCGCCTGCGTCTTTTCGTTTTCGATGGTTTCAAGTTGGAATTTGCCTATATTTATTGTGATTTCCGGCTGTCTTTGGGAGCAATCATCATCCTACCATCCTCCATTCCATAACCTAACCTTAATCTATATCATTCATCATCCTTAATCCATCCACCATTGAAGATTGAGAGAAGATTGAAGATCGAAGAGCAAATTGAACACATTTTGAAGTGGAGGAGCAAAAGTCCTCCATTGTTGATTCCTAGCAAGATTGTTCTTCCCTTTGGTTTATTTCTTATTCTCTCATAGATTTTATATGCTTTCTAGAATAGATTTCAATTGCTTTGTAGTTGCAAACATGAGTAGTGAGTAGTTCTTTTTAATTTGGGGGATGAACCTTTGAAGTTGTTTGATGAATTGACTTTGTTGGATTTAATAATCATGAATTTAGTTTGTTGCAATCTATTTGGCCTTTGAATTGAATTGTTATTGCTTTTGTTTGATCACCAATTGCATGTAATTTGGTTGTTGAACGAAGTACCGAAAGGAGAAGTTTGATATCCCGAAAACCTAGGTTAAACTAATTAAAAATTGTCTAGACATAGAAGTTTTTAATTAGGGTTCTTGAGATAATTAGTTATTTAACCTTGATTAAATCAAAATAACCACGAAAGTAGGTGATTGGTTTGTCTTTGCAATTCGCTCTAGTGGCAAAATCTCATTGCGAAGTATTCTATGCAATTATCGAACCTTGATTGTGCAAACTAATGAAATGAGTGTTCAATCCATATTGTTGATTCGTTACTTGACTTAGGTTTTATCCCCTGAACGTCTTTTTATCTTGATAAATCCAAGTAAATTCTGTGAATATTTGTTTGTTCGCTTTGAGTAGTGAATAGAAATACAGTTAGTTGCTTCAAACAAAATCCCGATCGGCTTAGCAATCAATTAGGAGGCTAGTTCAGTGCGTTGAAAGGAAAAGTCCCTGTGGAAACGACCTTGATTCATGCTACAATTTCACCCGTGCACTTGCGGCCTATCAGACTCGCATATGACATGGACTCACATTGGACATGACTTAGGAAAAGACTCACCTAGGACCTAGACCTTACATGCGACTTCCTAAAGAATAAAAAACACTTACATGGTGACTCTAAAACAAAGACCTACCCATGACATGGGTTTGCGTGCCCTATGCACCTATATAAGACCCCTTAAAGAATGCAAGACACTTACATGCAAACTCTAAAACAAAGACTTTCCCATAACATGGGTTTGCGTGCCATATACACCTATATAAGACTCCTTAAAGAATGCAAGACACTTACATGCATACTCTAAAACAAAGACTTTCCCATAACTTGGGTTTACTAGACCATACATGAAACCTCCTAGAATGTAAGACATCTACATACTGACTCAGGAAACGACTCAACTGTGATACAGGTTTACGTGTTCTATTTTCTATAAGACTATAAGACAAACAACAAAACTTTTTACAACAAGAGCATTATAAAGGGTCGGATAAAGTCAAACATAGCGAGTCGACACAAGTTAGAAATCGCAAGTGAGTGTTTCTAAATTCGGATGGGCCCATCCATAGGCCGGCCGTTTCAAGAAGAATTCGTCACTTGAACTAACAAACTTGTGTTAACTCAAGCCACGTTGGCTATTATACGGACTAGAATAATGCTCGACACACTGACAGCCTAACTTCTGAGCTTCTATTTACACACCCTTTTTTATTTAAGACCCAACATATTTATTTATTTAACTCGTGGAAAGCGGATGTTGTAAATGATCAAATAAAGCCATCAAAAGGTGAGTTAAAACAGGCTTATAAACCCAATCATTAATTCCACCATGGATGGGCCTAACAACCGGCTGACCATGGATTTTTTTTAGACTTAATAATCAAGTTTATAAATTTATTTTCTCTAACCTTGAGACTATTACGTGAGCAAGAACAACACACACTGACTTTGTTTTTATTATTAATCATTTTCCTTGGACCCAAAATAAGAGAATACTGAGAAGGGCCGAATAAAACCATCAAAGGTGAGTTAAAATGAATCGATAAACAAGGCCAATTAACCTTTAAAACGGAAGGACCTCACAACCAGGCCGACCATAAAATTTAAGGCTAATTAATCGAGTTTAAAAACTTATTTTTTCTCAAACCCGACGATTATTACGCGGACTAAAACAATATCTTAAGATTAGGTCCGACTCTAATGAAGACTCGACAAACACAAAAACATATTTACACTTAACAAAGACTCAAAACACGTACTAACAAAAACCTACCAGAGACTTAAACACGTATTTACACCTAACAAAGACTCAAAACGCGTTTTAACAAAAACCTAAGAAAGACTCAAACACATATTAACAAAAACCTAAGAAAGACTCAAAGTACGTGTTAACAAAATCCTAACAAAGACTTAGACACGTGGCAAAGACTCGACAAACTCGAACACCTAACAAAGATCCAACAAACTCAAACGCGTGGCAAAGACTCAACACTCTCAAACACGTGGTACAGACTTGTTTATGAAGAGGTCCGGGTTCCTTTCTCCTGGTGACCACCGCCAAGCGAACCGCCTCGTCCAACTCGAGCCTCGAGTTGCAATTTCCGGTCACTTCGGGAGCTGGGAGGCTAGTCTCGGCCATCCGATGGATGGGCCCCGGGGCTCCTTAGGGAGGGGCCCGCTCACAACACCGACCCCGGAGGCCTCGGGACTGGACCGGGCCGTCTCGAGACTAGAGCATAGAAGGTATCGGGGTGCAAGTGTTTAAAACCCCCGGGATTAATAAAAACCAAGGCACAACTGCGGCCATCAGAGAGCTGGCTCGACCGAGCAAACTCCTGGCTCACCCGAGCAATGCTTCTGTCGAGCGTGAACTGGGCGTCAGGGGGCCTGCTCGCCCGAGCTGTTCCTTTTGCTCACTGGCGCGTTGTCGGTGTCATCTTGCGCACAACCACGCATCCAGAAGACCTGCTTGCCCGAGCCTTCCTCCTGCTTGCGAAATGAACTGCCGGAGATCTTTGCGACGCGACCGCCGACATCGACGAGCGTAAGGCCCGCCGCCGAAGCCGTCCCTCTGCTCGCCCGAGCCGGCGTTCTGGAAGACACCTTTTTTTACGCTATTTTGGCTTAATTTTGGGTTTAGTATAAATAGCTTGTTATTAAACTTCTCCAGGCACTTTTTGACTGATTAATGAATATGCTTATGCATTGCTTAGGGTTTCTCCCTTCCTTCTAAAATCTTGCTTTACTTTATCCATTGATTAATGGTGGTGTTTGCAAGTCATCTCTTTATTGATCATTTGGTGGAATCATCCTTTATGATGGTCATGGTGGGATGCTAGGCCTTTGGTGGTGGAGTTTCCTTTATCCAAGGTCATATCCAAATCCTTTGGGTGATCAAGCTCTTATTCGATTGTGAATCAAATCTCTCAAGCTAGTCCATCAATCTTTCCCATCACGCCACGCTCCATTTGGTATCAGAGCACAAGGTTATTCATCTAGCTTGAGTATTCCATTGTTCTTGCTAGTTTGTTCTCTATTGTTGGATTTTTGCTATTTTGATTGAAATATTGGTGTTCCCCAACCCTTGTGACTCCAAGTGTGTTGGAGAAATTGCTATTGCTATTGTGTTTGTTGATTTTGATGCATATTGGAGCTTTGAGGATGAGTTGAAAAATTTGTATACACAAGGTGTTCGATAAAATGCCCAAGTGAGAAAAACACAAAGAACCCTTATCCAAACACAAGCCAACTACAAGAAAACCCCCAAACTCCACAAAATATCCCAAACACAATCCGTCCCATACCTTTCCCTCGATATGGATGGTCACGATGATTCCGATCGAGAGGAATCAAGCCACCGGGGTAGCCCTCAACTTCGGGTTCTCGAGAATCGACTTGCCACCCATGACGAACAATTCTCCTCCATCAATCGAACCCTTAATGCCATCATGGCACGGTTGGATAACCTCGCCCTAGGCGTCGGTTCGCCTCGAGTTGAACGTCCGAGGCGTACACAAAGCCCACCCGTCCTCCTCCAAACTTTGAGTCGAGTGACGATGCTAGAGGCTCTCCACGACGCCGAATTCGCCGGAATGTGCATGAACAACCCCCTCGAGATGATTTCCAGGACATAAAAATTGACATTCCCGAATTCCACGGTTCCACTAATCCGGACGACTACATCGAACGGACCCAATTGATGGATAGGATCGTCGAAACCAAGGAGTATGATGAGGAGAAGGCTTATAAGATCGCAAGTTTGAAACTCACCAAGTAGCCGCTTTGGTTCGAGAATATGAAATCACAACGGGCTCGAGAAGGGAAGGCGAGAATTTCCACTTGGACCCATCTTAAGCAAGTGATGAATCGCCGTTTTTTACCAAGCACTTACCGTCATGACAATCGAAAGGGCCTATGCCTAACTCAAGGCGAACGAACCGTTGGAGAGTACATATCTGGTCGAGCAACTTCTTATCAAAAGTGGCCTCGGGAACACGAAGATCAAACCATGATGCGTTTTTGAATGGCTTGGATCCCACCATCGCTAAAAGGGTCGAGATCCAACCATACTATTCCTGGATGAGTTGTGTAGCTTGCCCGGGTTGAACGACGTCGGAAAGAAAGGACTCGCCAAGTCTACTTCGCAACTATTTTCCACCGTCAAATCGACCTCCTTTTCAATCGGCCACCAAACCTAGTGAGACACCCAAGTTCCTGCGACACCCCGGGACAAAGGGCGGGACTTGTTGTGGCGTCTCCTCGAGGACCACTCGTCTTTTGGAAGGAAAGAAATGCTTGAGTGCCATGGATATGGCCACTTCGACCGATTGTCCAAACCGCGGACCTTGACTCTCAAGGAGGTTCAGGACATTGACGAGGAATTGCAAGGAGCCCAGGATGAGCCTGAATTTGTTGTCGAGGATGCATACACTAGTGAGGAAGGAGAAACCGCGGCTGTTTCGCGTGACCAAGGAGACGCTGTTGTCTTGAGGCGAGCTTTGCATGTTCAAGAAGTCTCTCTTGACAGAGCCCAGCGGGAGACTATATTCCAAACACGATGCTTAGTTGGGGGCAAGGTGTGCGAGCTCATCATCGACGGGGGAAGCTGTACTAATGTGGCCTCTACCTATATGGTTGACAAACTGGGATTACCCCTATTGCCACATCCCCGTCCTTATTCGCTGAAATGGCTCTATGACCGCGACGGCATTAAGGTAACAAATCGTGTCTTAGTGAATTTAACCTTTGGCACTAACTACAAGGACTCTATTGTTTGTGATGTTGTCCCCATGAGCGCGTGTCACATATTGTTGGGTCGACCGTGGCAATTTGACAAGAAAACCACTCATGACGGATCGAAGAAAACTTACTCCTTTATCCACGAGGGCAAGAGGGTTAAACTCCTTCCACTAGCACCACATGAAATATCACCACCTAAACCTGGGGCGGGAAGTGAGGAGCCCAAACACTTGAGTGAGACACGGGTCGAGCGAGCCCTAAGCAAGGAGAAGGCCATTTTTGCCTTGCTCCTCTTAGAGGCGAACACATGTGAGGAAGTGAAACCTAAACACCCTCTCATTGCCCCCCTTCTTGCTGAACTTGGAGATGTATTCCCCGAAGAGCTCCCACCGGGTCTACCTTCTATCCGAGGTATTGAGCATCAGATCGACCTTATTCCCGGCGCTCCACTTCCAAACAAGGCGGCATATCGGTGCAACCCGCAAGAGACAAGGGAGTTACAAAGACAGGTTGACGAGCTTATTTCACGAGGCTATGTTCGAGAGAGTATGAGTCCGTGCTCCGTCCCGGCCCTCCTGGTTCCGAAGAAAGATGGTACTTTCAGGATGTGTGTAGATAGCCGAGCCATCAACAATATTACCATCAAGTATCGGTACCCTATACCGAGGCTTGACGACATGCTCGATGAACTACATGGTTCCTGTATTTTCTCCAAGATTGACCTACGGAGTGGCTATCATCAAATCCGTATGAAGGAAGGCGATGAGTGGAAGACAACGTTCAAGACAAAAGGGGGATTATATGAGTGGCTTGTCATGCCATTTGGACTTTCCAACACCCCGAGCACATTCATGCGTCTTATGAACAAGATGTTGAGGCCCTTTATTGGTAAATTCGTCGTGGTTTATTTCGATGATATTCTAGTATATTCGAGGAGTGAAGCGGAGCATATTATGCATTTGGAGCGGGTGTTCGAGGTTTTGCAGCAACAACGGCTTTATGGTAAACTGGAGAAGTGCGAATTTTGCACTCCCCAAGTCACCTTTCTTGGGTATATTGTTTCCGGCATGGGTATTTCTATGGACCCTTCGAAGGTGGAGGCCATCCGTTCTTGGCCCTCTCCCTCTACTATCACGGAGGTGAGGAGCTTCCACGGTCTTGCTTCTTTCTACCGTCGGTTCATCAAGGGCTTTAGTACCCTTACCGCTCCCATTACCGAGTGCATGAAGAAGGGCACCTTTGAGTGGACCCGAGCAGCCCAAGGAGCTTTTGAGAAGCTGAAGTCATTACTTTGTGAGACTCCGGTACTTGCTCTCCCGGATTTCACATAAGCCTTCGACGTTGATTGCGATGCTAGTGGTGTAGGCATTGGGGCCGTGTTGATGCAAAACCAACGTCCTATCGCTTATTTCAGTGAGAAACTCAGTGGTTCAAGGAGGAACTATTCCACGTATGATAAGGAGTTTTATGTTCTCGTTCGGGCTCTAGATCATTGGTCACACTATTTGAGGCCGAGCCAGTTTGTCCTTCATTCAGACCATGAGGCGCTCAAATATTTGAATGGACAACACAAGCTTAGCTCCCGGCATGCTAATTGGGTTGAGTTCCTTCAAGGATTTAATTTTGTAGCGAAACACAAGAAGGGGAGTATAAATGTGGTCGCCGATGCGCTTTCGAGGAGACACTCTCTTCTTTCCATAGTTGAGGCGAGGGTACTTGGGTTCCAACACTTGAAGGAGTTTTATAAGGAGGATGATGACTTTAAATCACACCTCGGTGGTGGTGATGGACCGTATTTGCTACAAGACGGATTTCTCTTCAAGGGCAACAAATTGTGCGTTCAAAAATGTCCGTTGAGAAAGCTTCTAGTGCGGGAGGTTCATGGAGGTGGACTCACCGGTCATTTCGGTATCAATAAGACCATCGACATGTTAAAGGAGCACTTTTATTGGCCGAAGATGGGAGGCGATGTGCAGGACGTGATATAAGAGTGTATTATTTGCCACCATGCCAAAACCCAGTTCCACCAAGGGCTTTATACACCCCTTCCGGTTCCGAATGGTCCGTGGGAGGATTTGAGTATGGACTTCATTGTAGCTCTTCCCCGAACCGTGCGTGGCAAGGATGCAATCCTAGTCGTCGTTGACCGCTTTTCTAAAATGGCGCATTTCATTGCCTGCGAGAAAACCGATGACGCCACACATATTGCCACCCTTTTCTTCTGAGAGGTGGTGCGCTTGCATGGTGTCCCGAGGACTATTGTGTCGGATAGTGATACTAAATTCATGGGTCACTTTTGGAGGTCTTTGTGGAAGCTCTTGGGAACGAAGCTTTTATTTAGCACATCGCATCATCCTCAAACAGACGGCCAAACTGAGGTAACTAACAAGACACTCATTACAATACTTCGTGGTCTTGTGAGCCGGAGTCTACGAGATTGGGATGCCAAGTTATGTCACGCCGAGTTTGCCTATAATCGATCCCCCTCTCTTGCTACGGGTCATTCGCCTTTTCAGACTTGCTATGGTATCAACCCCATAACTCCTATCGAGCTCCTTCCTCTTCCTCTAGAGTCGAGGGTTAGCTTTGAAGCAAGTGAGAAAGCCGCTGAGATCCAGAAGCTTCACCGACAAATTTGGGAAAAGATCGAGCGCACCAATGAACTTTATAAAGCCCGAGCCAACAAGCATCGCCGTGATATCACATTCAAGCCCGGGGACTTGGTTTGGCTACATCTAAGGAAGGAACGGTTTACATCCCGGAGGAGTAATAAGCTAAAGCCACGAAGCGAGGGACCGTTCAAAGTTTTGGCCAAGATAAATGACAACGCCTACAAGCTTGATTGTCCGGGAGACATCGGTGTTTCATCAACCTTCAACATCGGGGACCTCTCACCCTACATTGAGGATGTTGAACCCGACTTGGATTTGAGGGCAAATCCTCCTCAAGAAGGGGAGGATGAAGAGGTCCGGGTTCCTTTCTCCTCTTTGGTGACCACCGCCAAGCGAACCGCCTCGTCCAACTCGAGCCTCGAGTTGCAATTTCCGGTCACTTCGGGAGCTGAGAGGCTAGTCTCGGCCATCCGATGGAAGGGCCCTGGGGCTCCTTAGGGAGGGGCCCGCTCACAACACCGACCCCGGAGGCCTCGGGACTGGACCGGGTCGTCTCGAGACTAGAGCATAGAAGGTATCGGGGTGCGAGTGTTTAAAACCCCCGGCATTAATAAAAACCAGGGCACAACTGCGGCCATCAGAGAGCTAGCTCGACCGAGCCAACTCCTGGCTCACCCGAGCAATGCTTCTGCCGAGCGTGAATCAGGCGTCGAGGGGCTGCTCGCGGTATTCCTTTGCTCGCCGGCGGCGTTCTGTCGGTGTCATCTTGCGCACAACCACGCATCTGAAGACACGCCGCCGAGCCTTTTCCTGCTCGCCGGTGAACCTGCCGGAGATCTGCCGCGCGACTGACGACTAACAGAGGCGAAGGCACCCGCCGCCGAGCTATTCCTTTTGCTCGCCCGAGCCGACGTTCTGGAAGACACCTTTTTTACGCTGTTTTGGCTTAATTTTGGGTTTAGTATAAATAGCTTGTTATTATACTTCTCCAGGCACTTTTTGACTGATTAATGAATATGCTTATGCATTGCTTAGGGTTTCTCCCTTCCTTCTAAAATCTTGCTTTACTTTATCCATTGATTAATGGTGGTGTTTGCAAGTCATCTCTTTATTGATCATTTGGTGGAATCATCCTTTATGATGGTCATGGTGGGATGCTAGGCCTTTGGTGGTGGAGTTTCCTTTATCCAAGGTCATATCCAAATCCTTTGGGTGATCAAGCTCTTATTCGATTGTGAATCAAATCTCTCAAGCTAGTCCATCAATCTTTCCCATCACGCCACGCTCCATTTTAACTCAAACACGTGGTTACACAGACACATACACATGCACATGCACATGCACATACACATACACATACACATGCACATGCACAAACACAAACACAAACACAAACACAAACACATGCATAGACGCATACGCATACACATGCACAAACACATGCACAGACTCATACACAAACACATGTACAAACACATGCACATGCACATACGCATACGCATACACATGCACATACACATACGCATGCACATGCACAAACATAAACACACGCACAAACGCATACGCTTACACATGCACATACACATGCACATGCACATGCACAAACACAAACACAGACGCATACGCATGCACATGCACATGCACATACACATACGCATACACATGCACAAACACATGCACAGACTCATACACATGCACATGCACATGCACAGACGCATATTTACACATAGTCTACAACACACTTTATCTACTTTACGGACCTAACTATTTATGGACCCTAAGGACAACTGATCATTATAAGGGGTCGAATAAAGTCAAACACGGCGAATCAGGACCGAGTATGGGAGTACAAGTTAGTGTTTCTCAATTCGAATGGGCCCCACCCATAGGCCGACCGTTTTAAGGAGAATCCCTAACTTGGACTACCTACACAGACCAACTCGAGCCATGCTGACTATTACATGGACTAGAATCATGATCGACAGGACTGACAGTCCGACACTTTTCTATACATTTTTATTCTATTTGTTTAGGAAATCGGATATCATAAAGGACTGGATAAAACCAACAACAGGCGAGTTGTAATTAATTATGGACTTAAATCCCAAATCCAATATGGTTGGGCTTAACCACGGGCCGACCATAAGTATGGTGGATTTAATAATTATATCGATAAATCAATTTACTCAAGCCTAGCGATTATTACGTAGTCTAAGACATTATCCGTTAACTTTGTTTAATTTATTAGTAAGATTTTTGGACCTAAGGAAAACTAATCATTACAAGAGGCCGAATAAAGTTAAGCATGGCGAATCAAACCTAAGTCAAGGAGCACAAATTAGTGTTTCTCAATTCGAATGGGGCCCATCCACAGACCGACCGTTTTAAGGAGAATCCGTAATTTGGACTACCGACTCAGACTTAATTCGAGCCATGTTGACTGCCATGCGGACTTAAAATAACGATTAACAGGACCGACAACCCTTCTTTCTCCGCGTTTTTTTAAATTTATTTAATTACCAGAAAGCAAGTATCATAAAAGACTAAATAAAAACAATGGGCGAGTTATAATTGATTTATGGACTTAATTGCCAAATCTGATATGGTTGAGCCTAACCACGGGCCGACCATAAGCGTGACAGATTCGATAATTAAGTCGCTAAATGAATTTACTCTAGCTCGGTGATTATTTTGCAGTCTAAGACTTTACCCACTAACTTTATTTTGACTTTTAATCAAGTTTTCTTGGACCTTCGTTAAGAAGCTGTCGTAAAGGGCCATATAGAATCATTAGAGGTGAGTTGAGTTTACTTTATGAACTAAGAGAATCAACCTTTATAGATAAATGGGCCCAACCATTGGGTTAACCATAATTTTTGAGGTTAACTTAGTTGGTAAACATGACTCTTCTCAGCCCAATGACTACAACGACTAGAACAACATCCCTAAACTAAGGTCGACTCTTTACAACAAACTTAAACACATAGCACATAGCATACATATGAACAAAGAGATCCTAACCAAAGTTCTATGTACAAAAGGGTTTATTGGCTAGATAGGCTTATCGGCTCATGTACTCGCCCCTGGGGTGCATTCTCGTTGTAAAGGCAACTAAAATGTAGGGGTGTTGCTCTTCGTGGCTCGTGTGGAGACCTTTAAGAGTAATGAGTGGATGTGGTGACTAAGTCTCATCCGGTGTAAAGGCACCATCAGAGTATAGCCGGTTTTGCATCCCATAGGTAATTTTTGTAGCTGTAAGGAAAAAACTAAACCGCCGCTTTAAGTGCAACCTTGCCCACATACGTAGCCGAGAGGTAGCCAAGTATATGCAATGTATTTATGCTTAAAAAAAAGAATGACTTAATACTATAAAGTAAGAATTAATTTTCTTTCCAAATTTTTAAAGCACACTAAACTTTTTTCAAGTTTTACCCACTTTTAAAACTCCCTAATGGAGTCGCTAAAAATCCTGAAGACATTTTTCCTCGCCGTTCGGGCTTCCGAGCGTCCACATTGGATTGGGGTGTGATTCGGTGATTTGTGCTGGGGTTTGAACCTTTGAAAAAGACCCTTTGAGGACTTTTAGTTCACTACAACATGAAACATCTGGGGCTACGACCGATATGTATCGGTCGCTCGAATTGACATGGGCGACCGATAGAGAGCGACCGATACCATATCGGTCACTATTTAGCAACCGATACGGTATCGGTCGCAAGTCTCACTTTATCAGTCGCTGAGCCAGCGACCGATACCATATTGGTCGCTGGGTATCGGTCGCGAGGCTCAATAAATACGTCAATGGTAATATTAATTTCGTCTGACTTGCTATCGGCCGCTGAGCCAGCGACCGATACGGTATCGGTCGTTGGCTATCGGTCGCCCGGTCTTTTAATGACACAACGGGCATAATTCAATCGAATTCGCTGCTCTTTTTCTCTCCATCTCGCTCGTTCCTCTCACACCCCGACCCCAACCACCGCCCCAACCACCTTCACTCCGGCGACCACCTTCACTCCGGCCACCACTGTCGACGCTGGCCGACACTGCGACCACCGACGACCATCGCGCGCACACTTCCAGCAACCATCGACGCCAACATCTCCGGCAACTACCAATGTGAGTCCCCTAATTTATTTTTGTAGGTAAATTGTTGATTTTTAATTGTAAAATTCATATATATGGTTGTGTTTGAGTAATTTATTTGAGTAATTTTAGTGTGGTTATGGTTTGAAATTCAAATTTAGGGTAGTGTTTAGTGTTAGTCAAGTTTAGGGTTTGAAATTCGATTTAGAATTGTGTTTTAAATGTAAATTTTTAGGGTGAATTTGAGTAATTTACTAGAGTAAATTTAGTGTGGTTATAGTTTGGAATTCAAATTTAGGGTAGTGTATGTTTTCAATGTAAATTTTTAGGGTGAATTTGAGTAATTTACTTGAGTAATTTTAGTGTGATTATAGTTTGAAATTCAAATTTAGGGTAGTGTATGTTTTGAATGTAAATTTTTAGGGTGAATTTGACTAATTTACTTGAGTAATTTTAGTGTGATTATGGTTTGAAATTCAAATTTAGGGTAGTGTATGTTTTGAATGTAAATTTTTAGGGTGAATTTGAGTAATTTACTTGAGTAATTTTAGTGTGGTTATAGTCTGAAATTCAAATTTAGAATCGTGTATGTTTTGAATGTAAATATTTAGGGTGAATTATGAATGTTTAGAGTTTATTATATTATTAGGTTTTTAGGGCTTTAAATTAAAGTTACAATATTGTTGTATATTAATGTAAGAGTATATGTTGTTGAAATTGTTGTTTTTTAATTGTAAAATTCATATATGTTGTTGAATTTGAGTAATTTACTTTAGTAATTTAGGGTTTACTAGGTTATAGACCTGTTCAATGGGCCGGGGACCCGCCGGCCCGCCCCGAAAAAATGTGGGTCAAGGTCAAAATTTTAGAAGGTGACCCGGCCCGGCCCGAAAATGTCGGGGCCCCGAAGTATGGTCGGGTTGGGCTCGGGGCGAGGGTTGGTGACCCGGTCCGGTCCGCCGACCCGATTAAATACAATTTTGTTTAAAAAAATCTTCGATTAAATTTAAGTTTTTGTGACCCGACCCGACCTGGCCCGACGACTCGGCTCGGCCCGACTAAATACATAAATAAAATGCGTAAATTTTAGGCTTTTCTGATAAAAAAATTTCATTTTATATATTTGTCGGCCCGTTGACCCCGCCCGTGGCCCGTAGGGTCTGGGCTTGGGCCGACGGTACTTGGCCCGAAGGTTGGGCCAGGCTCGGGCCGACGGGTCAAAAACTTCCGACTCGACTGACCCGACCCGGCACCCGACCCGGCCTGACCTTTGAATAGGTCTACTAGGTTATGAATAATTGGTTTAATTAGTATAATTAATTATAGGATGTTTGTATATGTTTGTATGGGTTAGGGTTGTGGTTAGGTTTAATTGATTGTATATGTTTGGTTAGTTAAGTTAAATTAATTTAGTTATAAATTAGGATTGAGTTTAATTAAATGATTAGTTAAAGTAAGTTAAAGCAATTCTTGAGAATGTGTATGATTATTCAAATTTAAGTAGGTTAGTTTTATATGTTATAAATTAGGGTTGAGTATGAATGATTTTGGTAGTTATTAGTAACTGAGTTAGTTATTATGTTTTGTTAGGAACAAATTTACGCGACTGCCAACTTCGTTGGTTAACTTAATTAAAGGCACGTCTTCAAATAGCAGATTCATGGTTGTTGTGGGGAACAATTTGTCATAGTTTTATGAATAGGTCATTATGTGGTTGCGACGTATGATGCTGGTCGTGACGCATTCGTACGTCGCAAGCCCAAGCAATGCTAGTGTTTTATACTCGTTATCCTAGTACAAGGCGAGATAGAAACCAGTGTGGGCAACACTCATCATAAAGCCGAGGTTAACGATTGACGACATTGATGATGCCGCATATCAAGAGGATAGCACTGAAAATCCTCCAAGACTATCTGGCATTGATGAGGGCCAAATCGAAGATCGAGATGACTTAAGTGATGAGGAACCCATGAACGGTGATGCTAATGAATCCATTATGGGGGGAAGAGAGAGTGGGAATAGAGGAGGATAATATGTTAGACCCTATTTGTACCGAGATTATTAGTAGTGATGATGAAGAGGAAAATGAGTAGTGAATTCTATTATCATGTTAATATACATTACTAGTCATTATCATTTATTATATTCACAACTTGGTTCATATTTTTCATGTACTTAGTTGAAGGTAATGCATTCTACTCTTACGCATGCTATTTTTGTCATATATATATATATATATATATATATATATATATATATATATATATAATATTGGAACTAACTTGTGTTTTGATTTTACCTTATATTAACTATTATATTAGGGGGAGACAGCCACATAGTGTTTGGCAAAATGCAGCTCCGATCGACCCTACTCTATACCCCAACCGTATATGACTTGAACGGGGGGAGGATTGGTAAGATGATCACATAAAATCCTATGTACATTTATTTAGAATTTGCTTTATTAACTTTATTTGTTTTTTTCGTAACGATTGCATAGGTTCGCCGACACCCGTTTAGCACGGTTTGTTGGAGGGCAAATTCGTTCCTACCCGAATCCGAAGCATGCTTCTAAATGGTCCAAAACTGAGAAAACAAATTTGTGGGGGAAATTCTGTGTAAGTAATTATGCAAATTGGGTTATAATTTTCTTTTACTTAATAGTCGTTTAACTAATCACTAATAAATTACTTTATACAGCGTCATTATGTGTGGGACGAAGACATCACATGAGAGGTGTTCAGTGGGTGGCACACGAAATTGTGCGACCGGGCTTCTGATACGGGATACAAGGTCAAGACCAAAGAGAGGACTGACCCTGTACCTTATATGACCGAGGAGCACCGTGATGCAATGGAGGAGGAATCCCAAACCGAGGATTTCATTAGACGGTCAAATGCCGCCAAAGCAAACCGGAATTCGGAGAAGGCAGACAATTGCATTACGCATGTCGGCTCGGTTTCGGCAGCAACTTATTTTAAGAAGAAGGTGAAGCCTATCCTGGCACAATTAATAAAATTATATGTATACATTAACTAGTAAGAACTCTCTAAACAATTGTTTGCATTTATTATTCTAACTTGTAGATGGCCAAGGGGAAATTCATGACCCTTTTCGAAGTCCATGCTCACAGTCATTGTGGGCGAGATCCTACGGGGAAACCGGTGTGGAGTTCCCCACATGATGCCACACTTGATGTAAGTTTCCTTTACACATATTCGTAAACATTAAGTTGTGTATAAGATTGTATTTGAACTCCGGCGTGTGGCCGTGCATGTTTAAAGTGTCTTTTGGATTGTGTTTGAACTCCAGCGTGTGGCCGTGTATGTTTAATGTATGTTTTGGATTGAATTTGAACTACGACGTGTGGCCGTACATGTTTTATGTGTGTTTGGATTGTATTTGAACTCCAACGTGTGGCCGTGCATGTTTAATGTATGTTTAGGATTGAATTTGAATTCATGTGTGTGTCCGTGCATGTTTTATGTGTGTTGGGATTGAATTTGAACTCCGGCATGTGGCCGTGCATGTTTAAAGTGTCTTTTGGATTTTGTTTGAAATCCGGCGTGTGGCCGTGTATGTTTAATGTATGTTTTGGATTGAATTTGAACTACGGCGTGTGGCCATGCATGTTTTATGTGTGTTTGGATTGGATTTGAACTCCGACGTGTGGCCGTGCATGTTTAAAGTGTCTTTTGGATTATGTTTGAAATCCGGCATGTGGCCATGTATGTTTAATGTATGTTTTGGATTGAATTTGAACTACGGCGTGTGGCCATACATGTTTTATGTGTGTTTGGATTGTATTTGAACTTCGGCATGTGGCCATGCATGTTTAATGTATGTTTAGGATTGTATTTGAACTCCAGCGTGTGGCGGTGCATGTTCTATGTGTGTTGGGATTGAATTTGAACTCCGGCGTGTGGCCGTGCATGTTTAAAGTGTCTTTTGGATTGTGTTTGAAATCCGGCGTGTGGCCGTGTATGTTTAATGTATGTTTTGGATTGAATTTGAACTCCGGCGTGTGGCCTTGCATGTTTTATGTGTGTTGGGATTGAATTTGAACTCCACCGTGTGGCCGTGCATGTTTAAATTGTCTTTTGGATAGTGTTTCAAAATCCGGCGTGTGGCCGTGCATGTTTTAAGCCCGTTTTGGATTGTGTTTGCTACTTATGTATGAATGTTTATAAGAAACTTTTCGCCAAAAATTAGACGAGCGTGACATAAGTGAGAACTCCGCGGAAGCTAGGGAGTTGTACCTCCAGTTGGCAGGGGGTACAAACCGAAAGACCAAGCTGTCTATGGTCTTGGGAGTGCGACCTCGTACTTCTACGATACTCCACCCCCCGCCCAGGGTAATTCTTCTTTGAGGCATGCCGGCGCAACCCCGTCCACCGAATCTATTATGCAAGATCAACTTGCTTCCCACTCATCCGCCCTTTCTCAGATTTAAAGCCAACTGACACAAGTGTTCCAACATCAACAACAAGCTGGTAGTTCTTCTTCCCTGTCTCAATATCTAAACTTATCAGGATCCCCGCAATTCCCTCCCCAACCTTGAACTTATGAATTTTTAGTTATTATATATTTGTACGGATATCTAAACTTATCAGGATATGTATGAAACTTATGAATATTTAACGTATGTACATGGGAAACTTAGCTTATGTATGAAACTTATGCATGAATGTTCAATATTATATATGTTTAATTATATTATGTATGAAACTGACAGGTGGATAAATACGCAGCTGAATATATATATATATATATATATATATATATATATATATATATATATATATATATATATATATATATATATATATATATATATATATATATATATATATATATATATATATATATATATATACACATAGATATATATATATATATATATAGATATATATATATACATAGATATATATATACATAGATATATATATATATATAGATATATATATATATATATATATATATATATTGGGTAATATAATAATAGCAGCGACCGATAATTCATAAACATATCGACAAACACAGCGTGATTATAACCTAATCGATCACAATCCTGAATTTTTTAAAAAAATTAAATTAAATTGTGTGACCGATACGTATCAGTTGCTGATTAATGGTCACTATTAGTGTTTGTTACCTTGCGACCGATACTGTATTAGTCGCTACTTTGCGATCAACATGTTGCGACCGATACTGTATCGATCGCTGAAGTTGCGACCGATACACAGTGACCGATGTGGTATCGGTCGCCCGTGCCTCTATCGGTCGCAAGTTTAGCGACCGATACGTATCGGTCGCCCGGTTACGAAAACCACGGATATGCGGCGACCGATACGTATCGGTCGTTGCTATCAGTCGCCCGCCCTCTCCTGCGACCGATAGTAACGGTCGCCTCAGACCTGTTCTGTGGTAGTGGTTATACATTTCATGAATAATATTTGTAAAATTACTTTCCCTTGTGCATTTTATGAGTCGTTGAATTAAACCTTTAAGAGTGAACATCCACTTGTTCCAAACTCATCCAAATTTAATCCAATTGGCTCATTTATAGGCTCGGAAAAAAGTGGTTTATGCAAGTATTATTTAGAAATGCACAAAGAAAAGACCTTAAAGTTGCATCGACACGTTGTAAAAACATGTTTTACCATAGTTTATGCAATTCGATGTACTTTTAGCTCGAAATGGGAGTCGCCACCCGACTTTTTAAGGGAAAAGCCAAGACAAACCAAAGAGAAAATGAAGAAAGACTCCGCCTACGAAACCCAAGAGTGGATTCGGGGGTAAGGCTACGAACTCGAAAGGTAGGAACCTTTTGAGTTCGCCTCTCACAAAAGGAAAGACTCTACTAAAAGTTTTAAGTACACTTTATAAAGTTTGGAAAAGAGATAAATAAGAACTTTATAGAATTACTTCATTGAACATGCAAAAATAAGAATAGAAGAAAGTACAACATGTACATTTTATTTACACAAGGAAGAAACACATAGGAGCTTACGTTGTGCCTTTTTAGAGGGAAGCCTTGCCTAGCCTTTGAAGGAGTCTCTTTGAATGCCTTTGAAAGCCTTGAATACTCCTCTTGAAGATGCCAAAATGGAGCTAAAAGTGGATGGAAAAGATGGATGAAAAAGGATGAGAAAAGGGTGGGAAAAATGAACTCTTTTTGTTGGTTTTTAGGATGATTTTGTGATGTTTTTGGGAGGTTTTACGGGAGATTTATGTAGGGATAAAGAAGGATAGGATGAGAACATGGGTTAGGGTATTGGAGAAGATGGAGGAATGAAGTTTATGATTTTAAGAATGTGGTGGAAAGATGATAGAGAAAGTGTAGGAAAAAGGGTTTCTTTAATGGTTTTTAGTGGCGTTTTTAGGATGTTTTTGTGGGGTTTTTGTGTAAGAATGGTGGAGATAGTATGAGAATATGAATTAGGGGTTTAAGAGGATGAAGATAGGGAGATTAGGATGGTAAGAGAATGGTGGAAGATTATAAGAAAGATGGTAGAATAATGATACTAGAATGGAGATGATTAGAGAATGATAGAATTGAGAGTGTAGGAGGGAGAAGGGATGAATGAGTGAATGATTGAGTGAGTTTGGCTTTGGCAAGAGGGGGTATTTATAGGCTTTAGGAGGCTTAGGGGATACATGCACATTCATGCACATACACTCCCCTTTCAATCACATGCAATTCGTAGTCAATTTGCACAGATTGCAAGGCGGCAAGGGGGAGTGTTTTGGAGTGGACGATGGCTCGTGGTAAATGAATTTAGGTGTGAACAAGCTCAAGGCCGAACGGCCTTGGGAAAGGGGAGATATGTATCTAATTTCCTTCATGCATCCTTGGATGGCGAGGGTATGAATGGATTGCATTCGAAGTAAGCTTGTTCACACTTGGACGGTGGGGCTTTAAGAGATGTTTTTGGATGCTTTTGCGAGGCTTTGTGTTCGGTCTCGTTCCGAGCCGAATTTTATATCTTTTATAGGTTATTTTTGCTCATTTTAGCCCCGGTTTTATATATTAGATATGATGATTTCGTGTTTTATAGGAAAATAGGAGTTAGAAGGAATTCAGGCTTAATTGAGGGTTTTTAGGGAATCCCGAGCGATTTCCGGAGTCAACTCGATGCGGGAACCGAGGCGAGACCAACCCAGGAACTTCATCTCCTTAATTGGCGCAAAACAGGGGAATGGGACAGACCTATCTCACGCCGGAGTCACAGTAGTCACGCCCGTGACATTCATCTGCCGAGCCAACAAGTCAAGCCAAGCATCGCACCAGCCGGGCGTCGCGCCCGTTACGCTAGCCGTCGCGCCCGCTACGTGCTGCGGAGAGAAGGCAGGGCCAGCACGCAGAGCATGGTAGCGCCCGTGACTGACTGAGTCACGCCCGTGACATTACCAGGCCGCGCTCGCGACCATTGTGATGGCGCCCGCAAAGTCTAGGAGAGGCTGACGGATGCAAACGGGGCAGTGGGGCGTCACGCCCGCGACGACTTGAGTCGCGCCCGTGACCGTCTGAATTTGCGGAAACCTCTGACGCGTGTGCTGCGGATTAATTGTAGGGTTTTGGGTTGTATTTTTCCTTCCTTCTTTAAATACCCCATTGTAATTCAGACCTAAAAATTATCTTTTATCTAGTTTTTCATAGTTTTAGGAGTAGGATTAGAGTAGATTAGATTTAATTGCTTTCTTTAATTTCTTCAATGCTTTAATTGTTCTTCAAGTTTTCTTCATTATTCTTCAAGCTTTCTTGCAATTTGTATTCAAACTTTCTTCAAGTTTTCTCAATTCAAGCAAGTTTCCATTGAAGTTTTACAAGCTCTCTCTTTCTCTCTCTCTCTCTCTCTCTCTCTCTCTCTCTCTCTCTCTCTCTCTCTCTCTCTACTTTCAAGTGTCATTGTTGACTTGTTTTCCAAGCTTTCTAGTGATAGCCACAACAAATCCACTTTTAGTGGGGAGGAGGGTGAAGGGTTACAAATTCTACTTCCTAGTGAGAATTTCGGGATCCTTGGTAATCCAATCCACAATTTCTTGTTTGTTCGGGGGAAATTACAAGTGTAGTTGAAGATTAGAAGATTTTGGTCATCAAAGGTATAATTTCTTGTTCCTAATTTCATTGTTCATTCTAGTTCTTCATTCTTGCTTTTAATTGTTTTCTTAATTTCATGCTTTATTTGATTTCATGCTTTTATTGCTTTCTTGATTAAGATAGCTTAATAGCTTTATTCACATAATTTACCGCTCTCCGCATTGAGAAACCCCAAACGCAAACTGATTCCATCGTCAAGCCTAACACCCATCCTCGTGGACCGACAACCCTACTAAAAACCACAAAAATTACAATCGAACAATGTTGCCGTTGTCGGGGATGACGTTATTTGGTAGATTAGGCTATTGGTTTGTGTGTATATAGCTTACCGCTTTCTAGGATCTTTCAAGGAAAAAAATGTAGTGAAAAAATTGAATATCCAAAAAAAATAAAAAAAAAGAGATTTCATGTTTTAGCTTCCCTCAAAATGAGCAAGAGTTATTTTGTGATTATCGTGATAGATTAAAGGATTATCTTGCTTGTTGGCCCCCTCATGGTCATATTTTTTCTAATTGAGAAGTGTTAGTTGTTATTAATGAGGGTTTGAACTTCGAGACCCGTTCTCTTTTGAATTACTTTGATTTCAATGTTGAAAATGAGTATCGGGCTTGGGAATTATTTGATTGGTTGTATACGGATACTTGTCAATTTGGGGAGACTTTTTATTTATTGGGTTCTTGTTTTGGTAACCCGTGTGCTCTCTAGTCTTCATGCTCAATCTCACTATGAGAAACGTTATGTGGAAAATTCTTATGATCTTCTCCCGTGTGAAGTTGTTGAATCTCATCCTTTGTGTGTGCATTGTGAATCTCCATATCATGCTTCCGAATCTTGTGTGGAAGTTAAACTAGATAAAATTCGTGCTGGAATAGATGGTTTACAAGATGAGGTGTGTGAGAAATTCAATGAATGCTCGCATAAATTTGAACACATGCTTAAAACTTGGGTAGAAGCTTTTTCAGCACAATTGGTTGATTTGAATGTTGAAGTAGGTTATTCATCGTCTTTGATCCCTGGAATGCATGTCGATTCTTGTGTTTATGATTATGATGATGACTACTATAACAGACCATGCCTTGGACTACTTAGTGATTCCTTAGCTCTAACTGCACCTAGTGAGCATGAGACACATGATGATTCTGTGTGTGATGATGAAGAACTTGATGAATACATGCTTGATGATGAACCATTGTCCACACCATTGTCCATGCTTTTGTGTTAAGAAAAGGTTGAGTTTAGTGAATGCCATGTTGCTTATGATGAATTTGAACATGATCTTGTTGAGAGTGAAGTTGAATCTTTTGTGATTGAATGTGTGCTTGATACTGAATTGTTCACTTTCATTGAGGATCATTGTATTGATGAGGCATTCGCTACCCTTCCTTGCGAGTTCATTGAAAATAATGTGAAATCTTGTGATGATGAACTTGAGTGTTTGAGGATTGATCCTAAGTGTTTGAACTTGGTTTGTGACAATGATATTTTTGATGGCGATATGCTTTATGAGTCGTTGTTTGTATCCAAGTATTTGCATGAGCATGTTCAGGAATGTGTTGTATTGCCCCCTCCCCTTGATTTGTATACCCAATCTCCGTTTACGAGTCAATGGGAGGATCCATTTGTCATGTCTCAATTTACCATGCCTAGGAAAGTGTTGTACATTCATGTAGTCCGTCATTTTACTGACTTTTTTAAGGTTTTTGATAAACTGTTAAGAGCATTAATGTTTGCTAATGAAATCTTGAGATTGTGCTCTTATGTACACCATTATGAGATGCATGAAAGAATGCATGACTTGTTACTCCGGGCGTTGAATGGTTCTGACATGGTGCCCGATATCTTGAGGCGAGAAGGAGTGCTGCTATTGATAAGAAGCCTTCTAGGTAATATCCTTCCTCACCTTTCTTGTACAGTTAGTGAGTATTCTTTCTTTTCTTCTTTTGTTTTCTTTTTGTGTGTTTCTTTTTCTTTCCTTTTGGGAGTGCTTGCTTACCTACTTCTGTTTCCTTGGAAGACATGTCAACCTCTTTGTGTAGGAGTGGGAGGGTAGTATGCATTCCGACTTTTGAAGTATAGAAAAGAAAAAAAAGAGTGAGATTCAATTTGTAAATATTTTGGTTTTCCTTTAGTCCTTTAGTTAGTAGTGTCTTGTATATATTTTTATTTTTCTTTTATTCTTGCATGCCAAGTTCTAAGCATTTAGATGAGTTTAAATTGTATATCCTAACCTTATGCTTAGTGCTTTTGGATCGTGTATTGGTTATGATTTAATTGAAGATTTTGAAGTAACCTCTTTCCACCCTCTTTTTAAGTGTATATATTCTTGATCCACGTTGTATGCTTGTTTTTCCTTTTGGGTGGCGAACCCCATGTGTGTGAATGTTGGGATTATCTTGTTGTTGGAACCGTGTGGGCTCGGGTCGCCACCACTTTTTATGTGATAAGTGTTTTGTATATATGTTTTTCTTCGATTTTCTACCTTACTTGTGACACTCTTCTTCTCACGATGGAGACATTGTGATGTTTTATGTTGGAGTGGGGGTGATTTTTTTCATGTTCATGGGTAGACAACCTAGTTCTTTGATTTTGTTTTTCATAGTTTGTGTCTAAAATCTGAAAATTCTGTGTGAAAGAGGAGAAAAAAAAGGGAGTGAAAAACATTATTCGATTTTCGTTCTTTTTCTTTTGTTTTTGCTTTGTCTTTAGGATAAGTGTAATTTTTGCTTTGAAAACTTTCTTAATCTCCTTGAAAGCAACCCGTATGAGCATTATCGTCCTTAGTTCAAGTCTTGTCATGACTCATTTGTATAGATTCCCTCCGTTAAATGCTTAATAAGATCCTTGATTCTTTCACGTTCTTCTTGAAACTGTGAGACTCTAGTTGGCCACATCCGAGCTTGTTGAAAAAGTGAAAGCTAATTAAATTAATTAAATCGAAAACTGTAGTGTTAAGTTAGTCTACCTACATGGGTTGGTATTAGCGGCGCGGCGCTATTACCCCTTAAGCACTTCATTTTCGTAATGATGAGGCGTATGGAGTAGCCCATGTTGGGAGGGTAAACCCCATTATGGGTCGTTCAACTCCCGAAAAAACTAACACCAATCTCGTTGAGCTTTCTCAAGCCAACGCTAATTAATGAATCGTAATAATTGTGGAGTCTTTCCTTGCGTTTCCTGCGGCCCTCACCAAGCCAAGGGCGACACAAGTGAGGGAGGACGACGCTTAAATAATCTTTGCTTTGATACAAGCTTGGAATGTGGTTTGCTCTAGATCATAGTTATTAAAATCCCGATCCTGATTTACGATCCTCTGATTTTATGGTCCAAAATCGTCAACACGATTCTACAATTTACACATGATCCACGATCCTACATGGGCTAAATTCTGATCCTAACTTCCCCATAGTTTCGAGTTAGGATCCCGATTTTAACAACCTTGCTCTAGATCAATCAGAATCGAGTAGAATAACACTTGCACTTGAGCACATAGGATCTTATTTCATAGGAGATGTTGGGAATCGAATACCTTAAAGATTGGCAATATCTTGAATTAGGTGATTTGGTATGCTCATAATGGTTCCTTTTGGTTTATTAGCATTGTTTTCTTAGTAGCGATTGCATGATTCCTGGAACAAGCAAGTTTTTCATTTCTTCTTTTCAAACTTGTTTTGTTTTTCGCTTTCCCTCTCTCATTTTCTTTGGCTTTTGTGGGTATAGTTGCTATAAACCCTCACGAGACCTTCCTCATCCAGTTGGGTTGCCAAGGGGTTTAAAGGGCATGATGCATGTGCTAAATGCATCCGCGATTCCTGCGAAAGTGAGTTAGGATTTTTAGTTTCTTTTTCTCTGTTTTTATCTTTGTTTTTAGTTTGCTCGGGGCGAGCAAACCATTGTATGGGAGTGTTGTTCGGTCTCGTTTCGAGCCGAATTTTATATCTTTTATAGGTTATTTTGCTCGTTTTAGCCCCGGTTTTATATATTAGATATGATGATTTCGTGTTTTGCAGGAAAATAAGGAGTTAGAAGGAATTTGGGCTTAATTGAGGGTTTTTAGGGAATCCCAAGCGATTTCCCGAGTCAACCCGAGCCGGGAACTGAGGCGAGACCAACCCGAGAACTTCATCTCCTTATTTGGCACAAAATAGGGTAATGGGACAGACGTATGTCACGCCCGAGTCATAGTAGTCACACCCGTGATACTCATCTACCGAGCCAACAAGTCAAGCCAAGCGTCGCGCCCGTTACGCTGGCCGTCGCGCCCGCGACGTGCTGTGGAGAGAAGGTAGGGCCAGCGAGCAGAGCATGGTAGCGCTCGTGATTGACTGAGTCGCGCCCGTGACATTACCATGTCGCGCCTGCGACCATTGTGATATCTCCCGCGAAGTCTGGAAGAGGCTGACGGATGCAAACAGGGTAGTGGGGCGTCACGCCCGCGACGGCTTGAGTCGCGCCCGCGACCGTCCGAATTTACGGAAACCTTTGACGCGCGTGTTGCGGATTAACTGTAGGGTTTTGGTTGTATTTTTCCTTCCTTATATAAATACCCCATTGTAATTCAGACCTAAAAATTATCTTTTATCTAGTTTTTCATAGTTTTAGTAGTAGGATTAGAGTAGATTAGATTTAACTGCTTTCTTTAATTTCTTCAATCCTTTAATTGTTCTTCAAGTTTTCTTCATTGTTCTTCAAGCTTTCTTGCAATTTGTATTCAAACTTTCTTCAAGCTTTCTCAATTCAAGCAAGTTTCCATTGAAGTTTTACAAGCTCTCTCCCTCTCTCTCTCTCTCTCTCTCTCTCTCCTTTCAAGTGCCTCCTTTCAAGTGCCATAGTTGACTTGTTTTCCAAACTTTCTAGTGATAGCCACAACAAATCCACTTTTAGTGGGGAGGAGGGTCAAGGGTTACCAATTCTACTTCCTAGTGAGAATTTGGGGATCCTTGGTAATCCAATCCATAATTTCTTGTTTGTTCGGGGGAAATTACAAGTGTAGATTGAAGATTAGAAGATTTTGGTCATCAAAGGTATAATTTCTTGTCCCTAATTTCATGGTTCATTCTAGTTCTTCATTCATGCTTTTAATGGGTTTCTTATTTTCATGCTTTATTTGATTTTATGCTTTTATTGCTTTCTTGATTATGCATGTTAAGATAGCTTAATAACTTTATTTACATAAGTTACCGCTTTCCGCATTGAAAAACCCCAAATGCAAACTGATTCCCTCGTCAAGCCTAACGCCCATCCTCGTGGACCGACAACCCTACTAAAAACCACAAAAATTACAACCGAACACTTTGATCTTGAGACCTCTTGGATGTTTTTGCATGTGCTCTTTACATAGGTTTTTGCATGGCTAAATGACGCTTGATTGCTTACGTAAAGATCATACATGCAATAGGCTAGGAAATTCACATGTAATGGTGCATGTGCACTTGTCCGAACTTGGGCATGTTGAGTGCATGCGAGGAACTGTCTTGGCTTATCTTTAGCTTGGTTTGGCTTCCCTAATTTCCTTATTCTATCTAAAGTATAACTAAAAATACACAAAAAGAAATAATAAAAATTACATTAGAAGTATATAAAACTATGCTAAAACCCGGTGCCTGAATGAGCTTATCAGCCGACTTCTTTTCTTTATTTTTGCTTCATTTTATATAGATATGCTATATATTTATGTACCAAATCCCGATGGCTACAGTAGGGTAGTCGAGCTTAGCTTTTGGTTTTTCTAATTGGTGAAAACATAAGGCTTAATTAATTACTATTTGAGGGACCAGGTTAGTGCATTGATGTGCGAGGTTAGCTACGAGAACTTGTCATTCTCATACGAGCAAGAAGGTTGTCTTGAGGAAGTTAAATCATACGGTTAACCAGGGAAACTATTGAGAAACTGTCATTATTTTATGTTACCCTAACACAGAAGCAAAAGATTTGTTCTAAGAGGTAATTATTGGGATCTTATAACATTTTGGGTATTGGTAATTATTTGTTCGGCATGTTCTAAAGATTTTATTTTACGAATTTAGAAGACTAAAACCTTAGTTATAAGTTGATGCTTTCAACTAGGGACGTTCATGGTGAGAATGACTATAGGCCATACCTATAGGGAATGGGATGTGTGTCACTTTCTTTGTTTTCTTCGGTGTTGCAAGTGCATGCTTGGTTATATATATTTTTTTTCCTTTGTCAGATGGCATACCACCACCATTGTTGTGAGCACCCAACCCCAACTTCTCTTAAAGACTTGAACTCCGAGGAGGATATGGAATACAACCCTGAGGAGGGCCCAAAACCAGAAGAAGACCTCCGACGAGAGTTCGGAGGCTGAAAGAGGACTTGACCCACGAGGAGCAGCCGCTGAAGATTCTAGATTATGGAGAGGAGCAACTTCGAAGAAATACTGTCCATGTAGTAAAAGAGCGATGGGAGAACCATTCCACAATCGAAGACATTTGGAAAGCCAAGGAGGAGATGAGATCAAGGTATCTGCACCTTTCCAAAGTATAAGATATGCCGATTTTCGAGGACGAAACTCTTTTGAATGGGGTAATGATGTAAAACCCCGAGTTTTGGTTAAGGTCGCCGTTATTTTCCGTCTGGAAAAAATCCCGTTAGTCTTGAGTTTAGTTTCGAGGACGAAACTTCTTTTAAGGGGGTAATGTTGTAAAACCCCAAAAAATTGTTGTATTAAAATTGTCTTCCTTACCATTCACTAGACACCATTCGTGATTACACCAATATAAAACCCCACCACTCTCCTCCCTTGCCTTTAAGCTTGTGGTTCCCTTGTTTAGAGAACTACAAGCTTTAAATAAAGCTTACCCACACAAACACGCCAACCCCCCTCAACTTTAGGAAACAACAAAATTTTCAACTCTCATCCTAAACCAACCTAAACTTATCATGAAAACAGAGGAATAAAGAGTTAATAATATTAAAATAAAAATAAAAATGCAGGCATTATCTCCGGCACCTACCACCACACCAACCCCTTTTTAACCCACAATCCCTCCATTGACAATCCAATGTTCGAGCTTCTCGCAAAACGGGGGCATGGGTGGCACACGTGCCGACTGGCAGAGCACGTGCGACATTCTGTCAAGCAAAGTTTTCACCTATCAACAAAATGACAGCTGCACAAGGTCAAAGCCCTCCGGAGACGAAATCACGACGGTGAACGGTCACCGAAGCTTGGACCTAGTTGCGATTGAAAACCTTCCAAAGCCATTGACGACGGATATGTCCCTAGCGCTAATGCACGGGGCCCAGCTGTGGGTGGCATACCAGGGAGTCCTTGGGGAGTACTTGATAGGGCCGCAAGGGCACGATGTACGTAGTAGCACGTCAAGGTCGATCCCACAGGGACTCAATTAGCAGCACAGAAAACTAATCTCTATCACGATTAGTTTTATGTGCTGCTAATTGAGTCCCTGTGGGATTGACCTTGACGTGCTACTACATACACCGTGTGCTTGCGGCCACCAAGTTTTTCATTCTTGGGGACTCGCCCCTAGAGCGAAAGCGAACCCTCTTAGGTTGACTAAGATGTTTTCTGTTTTCTTTCTTTTTCTTTTCTTTTTATCTTTGATCTTTCGGTTTTGCTAATCGTCGCCCTGGGGGCGATGGTTAAGAAAGAATCTTATCTATTTTTTTATTTTTTATATCACATATATTTAATTTTAGATATATATTAAATATTAAAATAGGAAACAATCCCCTTAATTTTAGATACATTTTACTCCCAAGTTATAATCATATATATTTACTTTTAGATAAACGTCTCATATCATTGTTTCAGTTGAAAAAAAATTCAACCTATCCTCCATGGCTAATCAACACCATCGAAACATACTGTTTACCCTCTCAACTTCTCCATCTCATCTGCTATCCTCAATCCAACTATGACATGCTGTTGTTGGATTATTGAGTAAAACAATATCAAACTGATCTTAAGTTAGAAAAAGAAAAACGCTAGCTTATGGGTCAATTTTGTGCTAATTGAAACGTCAAGTAATGAAATTAAAGAAAAAATTTCTCTGAATTCGATCCTTTGAATCCTTGGTTATTATTGTTCTATTCATGGTATCACAACCCATTTCATATTTCATCAACTTTTTTTCTAGCTGCAAATTTTTTAATGACTTGTACCACAACAAGATTAAACAACGCATGTTCAATGTTTATCTCAAAGCATTATGCAAAGCATCATAGTTAAATTGCAATATGGATTCAGAAAAAAAGATGATGATTAATTTATGTAAAATATGTATTTTTAGAAACAAAATATTCTGAATTAAAAAAATAATTAGAAAAAGTATATTAGACAATAATAAGATTTTTACAGATTTGATTGCATAGAAAAATATATTTTATTGCAAATGTAATCTATTATAATATATTTGTAATTGTATATGATCTTTATATAAACTAAAAGTAGATAAGATTCTTTCTTAACCATCGCCCCCAGGGCGACGATTAGCAAAACCGTTGATCTTTTATCAAAAAAAAACCAAAAAAAAAACAAAACAAAAAAATGGAAATTTTTTATTTTCCCCAATTTGAGTAGGAATTATTTTGGCACTATTTTGAGAGATTACTTGCATGTCCTGTTCCACGTGGTATTATGCATGGGAAATCAGATGTTCTTGACATTATTGCTTTGGGAGTGAATAGTGAGACTCTTACTCTATTAGAGTATTTTGATTTCTATTATGCTCAAACTGTTGATGACGCTTGGAGTTTGCTTGAGTGGCTTGCACGCGATACTCGTGATTTTGAAAATTCTTATTATACATCTGGTTACTATTACCCCAATCCTCGTGCATCTCATGCTAGATTATATACTCAGCCCCATTGTTTGTCTCCTTGTCGTTTATGTAGTTCTTTTGACCATGAGGATTTTGCATGCCTTGGCTTAGCCAGACTTGAGATTTTAATGAGGGCAAAATGCATGAGTCAATTGATAGGACAATTGACATGGTGCAAAGGTCTAGCCTATTACATGATTCTGACCATAGTTCTAGTTCTTTCAATTTGAATGTTGGGTTATGTGATGAGGTTGAGTCTACCGTCCCTTTAGAGGCTAGTGTAGAGGAAATAGTTGACCCTTTTGACACACCCTTGCCGATTGTTGTTCCTTTTCATCCTAGCTTACCTAGAGACACTACTGATGGTGTTTTGAATTTTCCTAATGCACCCTTACCTCTTTCTCAGTTGACGAGGTTTGAGGTGAGTGACTCCCATGGATTTGACGCTAGGTACGGTGATGACGTTTGTCATGAGTCAGTTGATGTTATTGTTGAGTCATATTTTATGCATAATTTATATATTTATTTAGTTTATATTATATAAATTATTTGATCTAATTCAGTTTATTTTGTCTATTTTTAGGAAAGTCCCACTAAAAGAAATTTTGAAGGAATTGAGATCAAAAGGGAGAATTAAATTAATGTTAAGGAAGATTTGGTTTCCTAATCGGATGAGGAGATTGTTGCGAATCTTAAGGAGCAAGAAACAAATCATACGGAAAAGTTTTGAGAGAACTCATATACCTAGATATATATATATATATATATATATATATATATATATATATATATATATATATATATAATACATATATAATATATATAGATATATAGAGAGATATAAAGGGGAGGAGAGGAGGAGGCAGAGGAACGCCACCATCCACGCACAACTCATCTGTCCATCATCATCATTCGTCCATCATTATTATCATACTATTAAAGGGGTGCTGTTGTTGCAAGGCGGTGGAGTTGACGTACAGTGATATCTTCGTCCTTCTTCTACTTAATTAGGTTGTATTCAACACTTTTAGTATTAATACAATGTCTCATTATTTTACTGTTGGTCTTTCAATTTATATGATGAGTGAGTAGTTTTATTATTTGGTGTAGTTTATTGAAACCATGCTAAATTATGTATTTTTAGACAAAGTTTTGATCTTTAATGTCTAATTTGTGTTTCCTATGATTTTATGATAATCTGTGATTATTATTTAATGTTTTTATATGGAATTAATTAGAATGCATGCTAGTTAGTTCCTTATAGATTCAATTGATAGTTTAGAGTCTTTAGTAATTGAAAGCTAGAGTCTTTAACGTTAGTATCTCCCTAATTAATCATGGATGGCTCAAACCTTCTCTTTTAATTAGGAAATTATCATAAATCTTTGTTAAATCGATTTGCTGGTAAATTGGTTGCAAGGTGTTAGATGATGTTTTTTCTTGTTCTTAATGCTCTAATTTGATTATACTTTAGTGCTGGTACTAGGGAGTCTTATTTAGTAGGGTTTATATTCGGGTTGGTCCTAAGTAAACTAAAATGTAAGAAAAAACGGGGAAAAACCGCTGGTGGATCTTTTCTACAGTCTAACTCATCGAAATGTCAATTTGAGTGTCAATGATAAATATTAATTTGCATGGTCTAAATAGACTGTATCAAATAAATTTATTATATTGTTATCCGAGTCAAATTCTTGGGCGGGTTTGGTACTTCCGTTTAATAGCATTAATTCGTCTATTCTGTTTAAATAATTAAACTTGAACACCCCCCTATTAATTACCGTAAAGTCTAGTAGTATTTTAGAGTAAGTATTTTTTATTGAGGTAAGGCAGCTGGTAGTTTCGTATTAGATTAGATTATTAGGTTCAGGGTTTAACTAGGAATTAGTTTAAGTTTATTTTTGTTTATTTCTTTTTTTTACGTAGGTTACTTTTTTAGTATTTTAACTTTTCATATCTTACTTTATTGTTTTCCCTTTTTCTAGAGTTTGTTTGGTAATTTCTTACATTTACTTATTTGATTTTATTTCTGTTTCAACTTATAGTAAGTTTTGACTTAAAATCTTTGGTTTAGAACTAATTAAGAATACGCATAATCTAGTCCCAGAATGTTATTTCGTAGTTGAAAAGTTTATATTTATTGATCTAAATTAATGATTAATTTAGATTAATTAGATAAGTAATTAAAGTGTTACTTAAATAGGTAAAACTATTTAGAAATCAGTCTTTCCTCGTTGGATTCGATCTCTACTTTCCTATCTACATTAGTTAGATTAATCATAGTAGTGGTTAAATTTGTAAGCCCTGCGACAAGCTGTTACAGTTATTGATGAGGAGTCTTGTGAGGGGATTGTGTGTGGATTGGATCCTTCAAGTGAGGAAGCTGAAGATGTACTCCATGCTTCTATGCTTTGTTCACTACCTTCTCTTGCCCCTAAGAACTTTGAGGAGCCCATTCCCTGTGAAAAGACCATTGATGTTCATGTTGATGTGGGATGTGAGGTTGACTCTTGTGATGTGACTGTGATTGAGGGGACCAACAATGTTCTTGATTTGTCCTTAGGCGCTTTAGGAGGATTTCATCCCTATCTTGATCTATATTGCAAATGCCTAGAGGACAAAGCTAGAAAAAACATGTGGATAACGCATTTTGATTCTTTTGATTTTTCTAGTGTCATTGACTTGTTTGAGAGAGCGCAACTAACATTATTTGCCATGAGTATTTTGTTTCTCTCTTATCTGCAGGCTTGTGAACCGCATGCTGTAGAGTTTGACAAGCTTCTAAGGGCGTTGACTGCATTTGACGTGAGTTTCGTCAGCTTAAGACGTTAAACTAACGCTTCTTGGGAGGCAACCCAAGCATTTATTCGTTTTCTTTGTTTTCTTTTGTTTTGAGTTAGTTTTTCTTTGATTGTGAAAACCCTCCTATGTTGAGTTCTTTAAGGTGTGTGTTTGGATTGTCTTTGCAAGCGTATACTTGGGAATTTTTTGGCTTGATGTGGATGATAGGAGAAACTTTGTTGTTTGTTTGATTTAGGTTGCTAGTCTTGTTTGCGATTCAACTAGTCTTGAATGATTCTTAAGTATGATAGTGAAGTTCTTGTGTTTGGTTCATCAAAGGAACTAGTTGTAGTGATTGTGGTAGGTTAACCCGTGAGACTTTTTGAGCCTAAAAGACTATCATTTTTATAGTCTCATTTTATTTTGAGCGTGACCTTACCATGTTTGTATCTCTAGAACTTGATTTGACTCTCTTTGAAACTGGATTTGACTTGTGCATTGTGTTAATATGAATGAGGCCCAATTTGAAGCCACATAGCCAAAAAGTCACCGGACATTTTGACCTCTTTTTGCTAGCCCTTTACTAACCATTTTTCCTGTCTTGTTGTTACCCTATTTGCGCGCCCTTAGCCTGTTTTTAATTCCCACATCTCCTAGCCAAGTTAGTGGAGCAACAATTCAGTTGGGGGGTGTGGACATTTTTCCTCGCCGTTCGAGCTTTCGAACGTCCACGTTGGATTGGGGTGTGATTCGGTGATTCGTACTGGGGTTTAACCTTTGAAAAACCCTTTAAGGAAAATCAAACCTATATTTCATGAATAATATTTTGTAAAATCATCTTCCCTTTACTTATGCATTTTATGAGTCCTTGAATTAAACCTTTAAGAGTGAACATCCACATGTTCCGAACTCTTCTAAATTTAAACCAATTTGCTCATTTAAATGTTAGGCTCGGAAGAGAGTGATTTATGCAACTAGTATTTAGAAATATAAGAGACAAAACCTTAAAGTTGCATCGATACATTGTAAAACCATGTTAACCATAGTTTATGCAATCCTCGACGTATTTTAGTTCGAAATGGGAGTCGCCACCAACCCGGCTTTTTAAGGGAAAAGCCAAGACAAAACCAAAAGAAAAAGAAAGAAAGACTTCGCCTGCGAAACCCAAGAATGGATTCGGGGGTAAGGCTACGAACTCGAAAAGTAAACTTTAAGGGTCCGTTTGGACCTAGGAAAACAAGGTGGACAAAAAAATCTCATGGAAAAAAAATTTGGAGGAAAAAAAATTTGGGGTAAAGTAAATTTCTTTCCGTTGTTTGGTTTAAGTGAAATTTTGAAGGAAAAAAAATTGATTTTCCATTCAACTTTCTTTTCCTTGTTTGGTTTGAGGAAAAATACATGGAAAAATAAAATTTGAATTAGAACTTGTAACTGTCAAGTTTCACTTTTCTAGATCATATGATGTGATTTAAGAGAGAGAGAGAGAGAGAGAGAGAGCAATAAGATAGTTAGAGAGAGAGGGGGAGAGAGAGATAGAGATAGAGATAGATAGATAGATAGATAGATAGATAGATAGATAGATAAATAGATAGATAGATAGATAGATAGATAGATAGAGAGAGAGAGAGAGAGAGAGAGAGAGAGAGAGAGAGAGAGAGAGAGAGCGAGAGAGAGAGAAAGAGTTAGAGGGAGAAAGAAAGAGAGAGAGAAGAGAGTTAGAGGGAGAGAAAAAAAGAGAGAAGAGAGAGAGAGAGAGAGAGAGAGAGAGAGAGAGAGAGAGAAAGAGGAGAGAAGAGAGAAGAGAGTTAGAGAGAGAGAGAGAGGAGAGAAAGTTTGAGAGAGAGAGAGACAAGAGAGAAGAGAGAAGAGAGTTAGAGCTAGAGAGAGAGAGAGAGAGAGAGAGAGATGGGAGAGAAGAGAGAAGAGAGTTAGAGAGAGAGAGAGAGAGAGAGAGAGAAAGAGATAGAGAGAGAGAGAGAGAGAGAGAGACAAGAGCATTAGAGAGAGAGAAAGAAAATCCAGAGAGCCGCGAGAGATGAAGGAGAGAAAGGTTCACTTTTAGGTCTAAAATTTTTCTCTCAACTTTACTTTCATTTTTGAAGGGAAAAGTTTTTGTTCTTTGTTCCCCAAAATTTTCCAAGTAGTTTTCCTACTATTTTTTTTCCCATTCATTTTTCTTCAATCCAAACAAAGAAAAAATTCTCACTTTCCAATTTTTTTTCCATGCTATTTTCCTAGTTCCAAACAGACCCTAAGAGTTCGCCTCTCACAAAAGGAAAGACTCTACTAAAAGTTTAAGATGTGCTTTTGATAAAGTTTGGAAGGGAATAAATTAGAACTTTATAGAATTATCTCATTGAATCATGCAACAAGAATGTAATATAAAAGATAAAAGAGTACAAATACACAATTATTTACAAGAAAGAAAGAACACTTAAAAGCTTACATTGCTACTTTGTTGGGAAAAACCTTGCCTAGCCTCTTGATGCTTGATGAATCCTCCTTGATACCTTAAAACCTTCCTCTCCAAGTGCCAAAAGGATGCTAGAAAGAGACGGAAAAAAAGAGATGATAAGAAGAAGAGGTAGAAAAAGAGGGAATAAGAAGGATTTCTTGTGGTTTTGGATGTGTTTAGGCTAGGTTTCTTTGTGGAGTTTAGGATGGATAAGAATAGGATATGTGTTTAGGATTTTTGTGATGGAAAGATTAGGAAGATAATGATGGTAAGAAAGGTGATAGAATAATAGGATGATAAGAGAGATGAATATGAAAGTATAAGAAGTGGAGATTAAGAGAGATTAGGGACTAGAGAGATTAAAGAGATGGATGATGAGAGAGATAAGAGATGGTTTGAAGAGTGAGTTGATGAGTGAGATGAGAGATGGTTTGAAGAGTTAGTTGATGAGTGAAAATCACTTGGATAAGAGTAGTATTTATAGGCTAGCGGAGAGGAGAGATACATGCATACATACATACATCACCTCGTAGTCTCCGGATGAATGCATGATACCAAGGCAGAAAGGGGGAGCTTACCTAGCATGGTCGGTGACACGTGGTCAATTGACCACGTGTGGCGGAGACACCAACGCCGACCGGCCACTACGCCAGGGGGGAGGAACCCATTTCGTCCATGCATGCATGGACGGTGGAGTGTGAAGGTAGTTTGTCTAGGGAAGCTGCCATTCACACTGGACGGTAAGTGCATGTGTTTATTTTAGCTTTTGAGAGTGTTTTTGAGTGTTCTTGTGAGGATTCGATCTCGCGACCTCTGGCGTTTGCTTTTAGGGTTTGCATGGCTCCATTTTTATATAAAAAAATATTCATGTAGCTAGGATGAACCACATGTGATTATGAATGTGATTTTAGGTGAACAAAATACATGTAAAATGCATGCATTTATCGAACCTTTTTTTATTTCTTCTGCTCTTATTTTATATTATCTTATGCGTCAAAATTCCGGTGTCTACAGGGGGCAGTTTTGTAGTCTAATTGTTGGTGACTTTGTTGGTTGTAAGTGCTTGATGAGGGGAATGTTGTTGTTGATCATTATTTAACCCCTCTCTTGTTCGAAGTTTTAATTGGGTTGAAAAGGAAAAAAGTCCACCTTTATGTATCTATGCCATTCACCAAAAAGAAAAAAAATATTGAAAAAAGAAAAAAAAGAAGAAAAAAAAAGAGAGAAGCTTTTAAGAATAAGGTGAATTGCATGGTCCCTTTCTTGCTTGTATCGACTTTCCCTTGCTTTTCCTTCAATGCGAGATGTATATTTGAGCTTAATCGAGGTGTGATGTAAGAGGTGTTATGTTTTATGTATTGGGAATGCTGCTCTTCAGGTCCTTGGCTCTTTAGCTCCACATTTCCTAAACAATTTCCCTCCTTACCCTGCACCTAATCCCCATTACAACCTTTGAAAAGTCCTCATGATTAACATTGGTGCATATTGTTTATAGCGGTAGAAAATTGAGAGTCCTTTCAAGCTTATGGTAGGTTGCTTACATTGGTAAAAGGTTTTTGAGTGAACCTTTATATCTTTTACAAACACACGAGGGGAGTGACTTGTTCGGTTGCGTAAATTGTGGTTCTAAGTACGGATTGTCTAGGATTAGGGATGGGTGTCTGATATGTTTTAGGATTAAGGTTTGTCTAGGTTTTTCCAAAGACAGAAAGCAATAAATAAGTAAAGGTAAGCAATAAATCTAACCTAGGTATGCATAATAACCATCAACAACCAAAAGCAATAAAAAGCAAGTCACAAGAAAGCATTGAACATGAATCAATTAGCACTAAAAACCATCAAGGAAACTAAACTGAAAGCAATAAAGGAAGGAAATTATACCTTTGATGACCGAATGCTTCTATCTTCTACCATAGCTTGATTCTCCCCCGAACAAACGAGAAAATCGTGGCTTGGATTACTAGGAATCCCCAAATTCCCACTTATGAGTGAAATTTGTGACCCTTAGCCCTCCTCCTCACTAAAGATGGATTGGATTGTGGCTAACTTAATCATCAAGACAAGAAATACTGAAATGAAAGCGTAAATGAACAAGTAAAGATGAAGAAAACTCTGAAATTGCTTGATTGAAAGTTGAACACAAAGTAGCTTGAAGAACAAGATAATGAAAACCTATGAGAGAGAAAGTAGAGAACAACATGAAAAGCAATAAAACAATGTAATAACAATAGAAAACTTAAGCTAAAACTATCTGCTAGTGAAATCATAGCTGAGAGTATTTATATTGATTCCAATTTGTTACACAAAACGCAGCATTTCAATCCCAGATTAAACACAGAAAATCAAAGTGGCTTGGGCGAGCCACCCCCTGGCTCGGGCGAGCCAGGCTTCTGGTCTGTTGAACAATATCTACTTGGCATATTTTCTTCGGCAGCACAGGTGATGGGTGATAAGACAATTTTATATAGAGTTTTTAGGGCTCAAATCATGCTAGTTTCATGCTTTTTATACTCGTTATATCATATTTTTATAGCAATTTCTGTGAGTTATGCACTTGTTCACGAGTTTGGTATGTTTTACAGGAATTGGTAAAATTATATCAAAAAGCATGAAGAATTGGAGAAGAAATAGCCAAAGTCATGAAAAATAAAAAGGGAATGAAGAAGGAAAGAAAAGGAAAGGAAGAACGACCCAAATTTACTCGGCCCAAGATCAATTGAAGCATAGAGGCAACGCGCAAGCAGCGTTTTTGGAAACGCAGGCCGCGCCTTGTCCAGAAAGTTTGGCAACCGAGAAAAGACAAAACGCAGCCCGCGTTTTTGGAGGCGCAGCCAGCGCCCTCTCACGGAGAAGTCCGCTATTTGGGCAAAACGCAGCCAGCGTTTCCAAAATACAGGCCTCGTTTTGTGCCCTAATCCAGCCACTATAAAAGGGCTTCGACTTCCGACGTTTGAGATATCAATCAGCATCGAGCAATTTCTTCCGTTTACTCTAGTTCTCAGAGAGATTTTTAGGTAGCTTTTAGAGTAGATTTAGATCAATTTATTTACAGTTGATTCCAAAAGATTGTTATTAGATTAGATTATTGTTCGTGATCGAAGAACACGAAAGAGATCGATTCGGGTGACACGAAGAGATCGATTCCGCCAATTCGAACACGGTTTATTTCTATTCTTCTTTAATTCTTTCCTGTTGTTATTTAGATTTTGCGATGTTTACTTTTAGAATTATGAGTAGCTAATTTTCTTAGTTTAGGGGATAAACTCGATGTCAATTAATTGAATTTGAATACAGTTTTGGTGTTAGGTTATCTTTTTATTCACTTAATCTGCGTGCTTTGTATGTCATGGTAATTTGACAATAGAATGACAGTTTGAGTCTGTACCTGGTTTTAGATTCTTGACAATAGAACGATAGTTTGAGTCTTGAATTGGATTGCGTAGATTGAATAGGTTAGAAAATAGTTAGACATAATGATTCTTGCCTAGGGTCAACCCATAATCAGTTCTTATCTTTGATTAGGCTAAATAGTTAGAAATAATATTTAGGTTAATCATTGTAACTCACCTAGGATCGAAAGATCGAGGTGATAGGGCCTAGAAAGATTATAGACCCTGAATTATTTTTCTACCTGCACCGGAATTGTTGATAATTTGATTAATTGACTAGAATGGACTCCGCTGAACGCTTTTAAATATTTGATAAAACCCCTAAAAATTATTGCTTTCTTAGTTTAATTTAGAAATCTTTACCACACCCTTTAGATCGACCTAGCATTCTTTGTAGCGAACTAGTTTAGTGCGTGATTGAACACAAATCCCTGAGAGAACGATATTTTATTACTACAGACCGTGCACACTTGCGGTACATGCATACCTATATGTTTTAGGATCGAGTTTTGGCGCCTTGCGGATTTGTTTCCCCAATCGCCATTGGACGAACGCGGTCTGGGTGACTAGGTTATTTAATTTCTGTTATTTTTCTTTATTTTTCTTTATACGCTTGGTATTCTTGTTTTTGTCTTTTTCAGGTTTACGCAAAAAGATTTCTCTTTCGAGTACGATCCTGAGATCGAACGAACACTTCGAGAGAGAAGGAAAAGAGCAAGACTGGAGAAAGAATTTCAATAAAATCAAGAAACGGACGAAGAGGAGCTAGAATCGGAATCGGAAAAAGAAGAAGAGATGGGAGAATAGCGACCAAAGACATTCGGACAGTATCTTACTCCCAATGTCACCAACCCGCAATCAGCAATCAACGTTCCCACCATCCAAGCAAACGACTTCGAGCTACGACAGTCTTTGATCAACCTAGTGTCAAATCACCATTCCATGGGTTGACCAACGAAGATCCGAACCGACATCTGCGACTCTTCCGTCAAGCTTGTGACACTTACAAGGCCAACAACGTATCGGAGGACGCCGTCAAACTTCGTCTCTTCCCGTTCTCGTTGGAAGGCAAAGCGTGGGAGTGGCTTGACTCACTTCCACCGAATCCAATCACAACATTCGACGAACTCGCCAACACCTTTTTGGCGAAGTACTTTTCTCCAAGCAAGCTCACCAGCCTAAGGAATCATATTTCTACATTCACACAAGAGCCGGATGAGTCACTGTACGATGCTTGGGAAAGATTCATGGACATTCTCCGACAATGTCCTCAGCATGGATTTGAACCTTGGGTTCCTGTTCAATCCTTCTTCAATGGAGCGAATGAATCAACAAGAGGAAGCATCCTCTCTGCAGCCGGAGGCGACCTTATGGACAAAACTGTGCCTCAAATCACGAGTCTGATCAAACATCTGGCGAACAACTCCTATCAATGGTCCAAACCCCGCCAAAAGGCGGGAGGTAAGTTTAATGTTGATGCAATTTCTTTATTGTCATCTAAACTTGATTCTTTAACGCAAAAAATGGACCAATTAAGTTTGCCATCTAACCCTCCGACCTGCAATGTTCGTCAGTCGACCGAACATGAAACTTTTACTTGCCCTACAGGTGGAGTTAGTAATGAACAAGTCCAACAGGCCAATTATATTGGCAATCCTAGACAAAATTATGATATGAATTCTAACACTTACCATCCTAGGCTTAGAAACCACCCTAATTTTTCCTATAGGAACGAAAATCTCACTGGTCCTCTTCAAGGACAAGGACAGCAAAAATATATTCCCCCACCTCAAAGGCCAACTCAACAAGGACCGCCCCAAAAGTCTAATTTAGAAACCATGATGGAGAGTCTTATCGCAGGACAACAGACACAGGAAGGTGTTATAAAAGACCTAATGCAAAATGTAGAGGCTTTAGCAACCCACAATAAGATTTTAGAAAATCAGATCGCCAATTCGGCGACTCCCTCTACTAGTTTACAACGCCAACCTGTCCCTAATCCGGGTGCTCAATGTAACGCTATAACCTGCGAGGAAGTGAACCTTGAGTGTGAACCCTTAGGAGAGCATATTTTACATAGGGTAGTCAAGACTGAACCTAAACCAGACCTGATAGAGGGAACTAAAAACCCCTCAATTATGCCTAATAAGGAAGACCTAAGCAGTTTTAGGATCCCTGCCCAATTGGATGGTAGACCCGTCAAGTATGCACTGTGTGATACGAGATCTGAGGTGAATGTTTTGCCTAAGTCTTAACTAATGAAATATGAACGTAGGGAATTAAGGGTGACTGACAAGATTCTTCGTCTAGCAGACAAAACCCTTAGAAAACCTCTAGGGATCTTACATGACGCTTCCCTCCAAATAGGAGAGCACATTGTTCCTGTAACTTTCTTGGTACTACATACAGGAGAAGATCCAGAATCAGAGATTATTCTAGGGAGGGCCTTCCTTTCGACTGTCAATTGCAAGATGGATATGAGGAAAGGCACAATGATCATGGAGCTAGGAAGGTCGATGACAAAATACGAAGTACGAAGAGGCAAGTTGATTCAGAGACATGTTCCAAAAATAATTCACGATGAAGGAGATCCGGTTCCAAAACGGATCAAGGACCCTGATGAGTAGGGTCCATAACGTCGAGCTAACGACGTTAAACAAAGCAACCCCAGGGAGGTGCGCTATTATTTACATATTTATTCCTCCCCACTTTTTTTATTATTATTTTAGTTCAATTATTTTAGCTTTTAGTTTTACTCTATAGTTTTTTTTTGAAGTTTACTAATATTTTTCTTTTAGTGTGTAGAAAAAGGAAGAAATTCGAGAAATTCATGGCTTATATTGAATTTTTCTTTCTAACCTAATGAATTCTATGTTGGTAAATGTTTGTAAGGATTTTTGATGTGTCAATTTGTAAGGGAAATAAGGAGGAAACAAAGAAAAGGGAGAAAACAAGCAAAAATTGGCGAAAAACGAGCTGCCATCATCAGGTAGGAAAACGCAACGCTTTTCCGGTATCGCTGCGCCGTCTGTAAACTTCAGGTATGCGATTTTAACAAAACGCAGCCTGCGCTTTAAAAACGCAGGCCGCGTTTTGTCCTTTTGCCCAGAAATTTTGCCCGCTTCTTAATTTAGTCGGGGCCCTCCCCTTTCTTTCAAAACACAACACTCCCTCCACCTTTTGCCCTAACTCTCGACACCCCTCTCCCCCAACGCTACCTGCGCCACCAACGACCACTACCGTCGCCGTCCTTGTCGCCGGCGCCTGCGAACCATCACACACCACACTCTTTCCTCTCTCTTTCCTCTTCTCACTTGCACTCTAACACTTTGAGTCTTCAAACTCCATTCTTCTTCAACCTCAAGGTATGGAATTCTCAACTCTTCCTCTTGTTCCTTGATTATACACTTCATTCTTGGTATGATTTTGGTTGAATACTTGAGTTTATTGAGTAATTTGTTCAATTTATACCAATTGTTATATCCTAAGATTCAAATTTCTTGATTTAGGTTTGAATTCTTGGATTAATTTCTTGATTAGGGCTTGGGTTGAGTTGGATGATATCTAATCTTTTTGTTCCAGAATTGAGAGAATTATGTTGTTGGATGTGTTTAGAGAGCAATGTGATGATAAAATTGAGAAATTTAGGTCTAGGTTTTGGTTGTGATTATGTTATGGTATTGTGCTATGTTTTTAGTAAGGTTTTAGGTTAGCTATATGTTGATTTCAATCCCTAGTATCAAATAAGCATGGGGGGATTGATCATACTAAGTTTATATGTCATGAACATGCTTATTTGATACCTAAGATTTGTCTTGGTGAATTTACTGATTTTATGAGTGTTTTTAGATGGTGAGAACTAAGAATCCTAGCTTCTCCGGACCACCGGGAGATAATAACGAAGCCGGAAGCGAAAAGCCACGGCAGCGGAGAAAGGAAAACAGAAGGTCGCGCCATCAAAAGATTCGAGCAACCCAAACCCCTTCAACTTTGAAGGGGACGTCAAGAAAAGGTACGACTCCCTCTCCAAAAGAGCCCTCATCCCCACCAAATATATGCATGAACCTTTCTTGCGTAGTTGTGGTATGTTGGATGATGTTGATTGGATGTTAAGCCGTTGCCACATGACCAACGTAGCTAGGTTAGGAGAGCCGACCTATAGCGGACTTACCCATGAATTCTTGTCGACCCTAGTTGTAAACCTCCAAGGGAGAAATGGGTGTATTCGTTTCTAGTTTTTGAGGGTAGAGAGGAACATGACCGTGTCCCAATTTGCCCGCGCCTTTGGTTTTCCTGAACGAACATGTAGGGATTCATCCCTTATACCCATATATAGAATGGGACAGGAGAGGTTTCTTTTTCAGAATTTCTGGTTTTGATAGTTGGGACCCTAGCAACACCCCCACGTCCTTGATTAGGAACCCCGTATTGAGGTATGTCCACCGCATACTCTCTTGCGGTATTTTCGGGAGGCCCGGTAACTCAAACAAAGCTACCCGGGATGATTGCTACATGCTACATGCCATGTTGGATACCGACCCTCGTGTCGACCCAACAGCTATGCTAGCCCACCATCTTTCTAGTGTCGCCACCTCAACCAACAAGGGGATTGCCGTAAGGGGCTACATTACTCACCTTGCATGCCAATTCGGCTTTAGGCCACCTAGAAACCCCACTGACCTAGTCCCGGGTAACTTATTCTTGGATAGGGGGCAGTGTAATTACTTTGGCTTGTGTAAGTTTGACAAGGACTCGCGTTGTCTCTTGGTCTATCCCAACAATGCTAGGTTTCCCATGCCTAACCTCCACACCTCTCCCCAAGTTGTTGAGAATTTGATGTGGATGCCTCCCTTCCCCAAGTTCGATCCGTAACGAACTGCAACTGTAAATCCACCCTAACCCTCAACCCGAACAACCCCAACCAGACTATGAGGCACGCTTTCGCGACCTCCAAACCTCCATTGACCGGACCGAACACCGTGTCAACGAGTTGAGGGAGAGCTTTGTTGAGTATTGGGGGCAGTCTGACCTGCGATTTGACCGTCTCGACGAGTCAATCGCCAACCTCATCGGCCTTATTTAGGCCATGTTCGATCGACCCTCACCACCACCAGGACCGAGCCATACCGACCCTTCTCCACCGACCGAGGATCCTTGATCCTTGGCTAATCCCTTACCCGTCACCGTTGTCTTCTGCATTGAGGACAATGAAACATCTAAGCATTGGGGGGTTGAAAAATATTTCTTCCTGTAAATTTTTCTTATTTATCTGTTTTTCGTTTATTTTTCTGTTTTTCCTTCATTTTCTTTTATTTTCGTCTTTCTTTTTTTTGCTTTATGGTAGTTTTTCAAATTTTAGTGTGATTTCTCTTATTTTTGTGTGTTTCTTTTATTTACTTGTTCATAGTTATTTGAGTTTCTAGTTTGTTTTTCCTTTTTGTTTTTCTTGTTTCTTAAGTTTTTCTTCTAAATTTTTCTTTAATTTGCATCCACCTAGTTTGCATTAGATAGAAGCATATAGTTTTTCCTTTTTCTTTTCCTAGTTTCTTTTTTTTTCCTTTCTTTTGCATTCACCTATTCAAAAATCCCAAAAAAATCAGAAAAAACTAGAAAAAGACCAAAAAAATTAGAAAAGCCAAAAACAAAAAAAATTATAGGATAAGATTAGGATTAAAACTGAAAACACCTTCAGTGATGATTTGTAAACCTTTCTTACTTTCAGTTTAGCCTGCTTCGCTTAGAAAAGTCTGGATTAGATCCTAAAAGTTTTTGAAACCTTTTTCTTTAAATCTTCTGATTTTGAGACAAGTTATGAAAGTTGTATCTTTTTGCTTTGACTATCTTAGAAAGTGTAAATGTGCGTGCCGCAAATCTTTGGGCTAAGTTTAGTTGATTGAGCCCCATCCTGTGAGTCTACATTGCCTAAATTTTTGAATTGTTCACTTTTATCAATTCCATATTTCCTGAGTGACTCAACCATTAGTTGCATCTCTAGAACTTGCTTTGCATCTTGCTTGAGACTACATACTTGAATTGCACGTTGCGACACAGTGATTAAGGCATTCGTTTTATTTTGCTAAACTACATAGCCAAATAGCCTACCCTATACTATATTTAACCGTTCTTTTTGCCCCGCCTAGCCTTTGTTTATCCTTCTTTCATGATTGAACCCTGACAATGCAAGCCTTGGCCTTTGATATCCAGTATCCCTTGGCCTTGCTTGGTTGAATGAGAGTTTGTCGTTTTTTCGGAAGGAATCGTTGGTTAGGTGTGTTTGGACAAAAATGTGAAGTTTGGGAGAAATTATGCTTATTGTTTCAAATAGGGAGAAATTAAAGTCCCACCTTTTGAATAATTAGTGTTTGGTTATGTTGTTCATTTATATATCGAAGTCGAAGTTGTAATTTCGTAGTTTTCTTCTCCCCGATCACCCACCAAAAAAAAAAAGAGAGAAGTAAAAAAAGAGAGTTCTAAAAATAAAAGGGTGTTTAGGGAGATTCAATTTAATTTTGTAATCTTTGACTTGGTTGTATTCAGTTGACATGTTTCATATCGTAAAGGGTGAGAGGTGAAATTCCTTGCATACACTAAGCAAGAAGGAGAGTTTAGAGTGTTTTATTCGTTGAAATTCAATCCAAGCATGGCTCTTAACTCCTCAATCCCAAATTTTACCGCTCCTTACCCCTAACCTAAGCCCTGTTACAACCCGATAAAGTCCTTTTGATTGTCACTTGTGCATTGCATACAAGTAGTGGAGAGCGAAGTTCTTACCAAGCTTATGGTAGTTGTTTCTATTGCTTTGAGTATGAGAAAAACCCACATACATTCAAATTTGAGTGTTTGAGCGTTCAGCTTTTTATCCTAAAGTGAGTTTTGCTCTTTTGACTGGCTTACGTCCATAACTAACCGCGCACATTTGCATTATTTTTAAGACTGTTGGCAGGTTTATGCTTCAGAAGTACTTGTTCTCTCCTTTTGGTTTCGAAATTTTCTTCCTTTCTCTTTTTAACTGAGTTTTGATCTTGTCCAGACTGATCTTTGTGATTGCCTGATTGAATTGATGTGTTAGATTGGTTAGCCTGAGGGGGTGTTAAGATTTTGTTTTTGTAATCCTTTCGAAAGACCTTTTCGCCTCTTTCTCTTCTTACACTTGGTTTCTCCTGTTTGAGCCCTAACCCTCCTATTTTAATTCTGACTTGCTTGAAGACAAGCAAGAGCTAAGCATGGGGGGATTTGATAAGACAATTTTATATAGAGTTTTTAGGGCTCAAATCATGCTAGTTTCATGCTTTTTATACTCGTTATATCATATTTTTATAGCAATTTCTGTGAATTATGCACTTGTTCACGAGTTTGGTATGTTTTACAGGAATTGGTAAAATTATATCAAAAAGCATGAAGAATTGGAGAAGAAATAGCCAAAGTCATGAAAAATAAAAAGGGAATGAAGAAGGAAAGAAAAGGAAAGGAAGAACGACCCAAATTTACTCGGCCCAAGATCAATTGAAGCATAGAGGCAACGCGCAAGCAGCGTTTTTGGAAACGCAGGCCGCGCCTTGTCCAGAAAGTTTGGCAACCGAGAAAAGACAAAACGCAGCCCGCGTTTTTGGAGGTGCAGCCAGCGCCCTCTCACGGAGAAGTCCGCTATTTGGGCAAAACGCAGCCAGCGTTTCCAAAAGGCAGGCCGCGTTTTGTGCCCTAATCCAACCACTATAAAAGGGCTTCGACTTCCGACGTTTGAGATATCAATCAGCAGCGAGCGATTTCTTCCGTTTACTCTAGTTCTCAAAGAGATTTTTAGGTAGCTTTTAGAGTAGATTTAGATCAATTTATTTACAGTTGATACCAAAAGATTGTTATTAGATTAGATTATTGTTCGTGATCGAAGAACACAAAAGAGATCGATTCGGGTGACACGAAGAGATAGATTCCGCCAATTCGAACACGGTTTATTTCTATTCTTCTTTAATGCTTTCCTGCTGTTATTTAGATTTTGCGATGTTTACTTTTAGAATTATGAGTGGCTAATTTTCTTAGTTTAAGGGATAAACTCGATGTCAATTAATTGAATTTGAATACAGTTTCGGTGTTAGGTTATCTTTTATTCGTTTAATCTGCGTGCTTTGTATGTCATGGTAATTTGACAATAGAACGATAGTTTGAGTCTATACCTGGTTTTAGAATCTTGACAATAGAACGACAGTTTGAGTCTTTAATTGGATTGCGTAGATTGAATAGGTTAGAAAATAGTTAGACATAATGATTCTTGCCTAGGGTCAATCTATAATCAGTTCTTATCTTTGATTAGGCTAAATAGTTAGAAATAATGTTTAGGTTAATCACTGTAACTCACCTAGGATCGTAAGATCGAAGTGATAGGGCCTAGAAAGATTATAGACCCCGAATTATTTTGTTACCCGCACTGGAATTGTTGATAATTTGATTAATTGACTAGAGTGGATTCCCCTGAACGCTTTTAAATATTTGATAAAACCTCTACAAATTATTGCTTTCTTAGTTTAATTTAGAAATATTTACAACACCCTTTGGATCGACCTAGCATTCTTTATAGCGAACTAGTTTAGTGCGTGATTGAACACAAATCCCTAAGAGAGAACGATATTTTATTACTACACAGACCCGTAAACTTGAGGTACACAGACACCTATATGTTTTAGGTCTGTCAATGGGCTCGGTCGAGTCACTGCAGGTGCTCGGTCGAGCCGTCTCTGTGGTCACTCCTTGCCTTAGCCAAATTTTATCATTTTCATGGTGGCTCGCAGAGGCTTGACTCGACCGAGCCAGAATCTTGTTCGGTCGAGCAATCTTTCTGTCTTCACTTCTTCTTGACTCGGCTGAGGTCGGCAAGTCTGCTAACTTCCAACTACTTGACTCGGGCGAGCCAGCATATGACTCGGGCGAGTCATCCTACTGCCCCTTCCTGCTACTGCTTCCTCTATTTGATGAAGTCTGCTCCGTTTTGGCTCCATTTTGGGTCAATCTCTTATTTTCCTACAAAACTAGAAAAACCTTATAAGTAACATGATACACGGGGTTAGAACATGTAAAAACACCCTAATCAAGAGAAGAATTCAGCTTGAAATGAGACCGAACACCACTCCCACACAAGGGTTTGCTCGCCCCGAGCAAACTAAAAACAAAGAAAAAGACTAGAAAAAGAAAACTAAAAACCTACCTCACTTTCGCAGGAATCGCGGATGCATTTAGCGTATGCATCAAGCCCTTTAAACCCCCCGACAGCCCGGGTGGACGAGATGGACTCGTGAGGGTTTGTAGCGGCTATACCCACAAAAGCCATGAGAAAAGACGAAGGGGAAAGAAAAAGAAGTGAAAACCGAAAAACGAAACAAAACAAAAGCAAAGAAAATATTCCCGTCCCCAACCATGCACCTAGTCCCCCAACCCGCCTCAACAATCAATTGGAAGAAGCAAGTATAAACAAATTAAGACACGAAGGTTGGAAAACTGTCAATCTTTGAGATTTTGAACCAAAACACTTCCTGATGAGCAAAACACCTCGTGCATATGTGCAAGTGGGCTCTAGTCGGTCCTTCCTATCCTAAACCAGACAATCAGAGTTGTTCTCATGCTCAAGCTCGGGATTATCTATCCTACTTCACTCTTGGTTTTTCTTCTAACCTCTCTATTCTTTCTTTTTTCTTACATCGCTCTTTTCTTTCTTTTTTTCTAACATCGCTCTTTTCTTTCTTTTTCTTTCCTTTTCTTGCTTTTTCTTGCTCTTTCTTACCATTCTTCTGCTCAACTCTTTTAGAGCGTTTGTGTCGGGTTTTGCGGGATTTAAGCACCGACCTTCGCAAAGGGTTACCCTCCCTGCTGGGTTTCTCCATACGTGAATCATTGCACTTAAGGGGCATAGGGTGCCGATCCACCCAAACCAACCCATGACGGTAGGGCCTACAGTAATTATTTAATGCATTAATTAAGAGCTTAAGCAATTGAACAACTAATACCGTCTAACTTAGGTTAGAATTCACAGTCAAAGCGTGTAAGATTTGAGGATTCCGCTTTCCCATTCCATGTAGAGGTCTAATAGAGATAAGTCATGGCAAAAATCCTTCCTAAGGCCTATCATTATTCATACAGGCCGCTTCTAACTGATTGAATTAGCCAATTAGACAACTATCTACACAACTATGAACGGAAACAACTTCAAAAAGAAAAAGAAACTTTTGGGTTTTTCACAACATTTCTCCCCTTTTTTTTCTTTTCACACACAAAATTTTCAATTTTTAGACATAAACTACGAAAAACAAAAACAAAGACTCAAAAACTAGGTGATCTACCCATGACAAATGGAAGTATCACCCCCCACTCCCACACAAAACTTCACAATGTCCCCATTGTGAGAAGAAGGGTGTCACAAATAAGGTAGAAAACCTAAAAGCACACAAACAAACACATAACAAATAAAAATGGTGGCGACCCGAGCCCACACGGCTCCAACAACAATAATATTCCAACATTCACACTCAAGGGGTTCGCCACCCAAAAAGGAAAACTAAGCATGCAACATGGATCACCACTATATGCACAATGAAAGAGAGGGTTGAATGATGTTACCTGAAGGTCTTCAATAAACGCATACCCAATGCACGATCCACGAACATAACACCATAGGTTAGAGATAAACAATGAAAGCATATTATGTGTGAAATGTTTACATGCTAGATAAAAAAAAAAAGGAAAAACAAACTATACAAGACAAGAAACTAAAGGCTTACTAATTAAAAGAAACTTAAAATATTTACAATATGTACATGATCAATGATTAACCTCAACGCCGAATCTCACTATATGAGGAGGGAATTGAGGGTGAAATACCTCGCCACTACCCGGTCCTACGAATGAGAAAACCCCAAACGTAAACCATACATTCTCATTCATACATCCCAATTTCACGATGCACAAGCTTACAATGACAAACATCCTATCCAACAAACCATGACAAAGCCTAGTGAAGCGGCACTCAACATCCAACAAGTCTCAAGAATGCAAAACCATATTGGAGAACCTTCCACCATACCCCATTACATGAACACAACACACCCCCCCCCCCCCCCGCACATGTATATCACAAGATATAAGTCAAACACTCAAATGCAAAAGATAAGAGGGGGGTGGAATTCTTACAATCACTACTCATCTCCTCCCGGAGGAGGGTATGGGTAATATGGGAAGTAAGTTGGGTAGTACTGGTTGACGTAGTCGGGCGGTGCCGGCGGACGGTTGGCCATAGCATAGTGATAGTACCCCCAATCCCTCCAATACTGATTTTGCTGATGGAAGTACTCGTCATAGCGCCTAAAGCACCCTTCGTGCCTATCGAGCGTCGATTGTTGAGCACGAATGAGATCTTATAGACTCTCCACTAAGTTATGAGTACTTTGGAGCAAGGTCCGTTGCTCCCGGAGATCAACACCCAATCGATCCATCTAGCTAGCCAAGTACCCCATCGTAACCTCTTGAGAACCGCTACCGCTAGCTTCGCTCTGGTTTGCCGGTTCCCCTTCTTCTTCCTCTTCTTCCTCCTATTCTTCCTCGTCTTCATGCGCAAAAGGGTCATTGGGACCCCCAACTCGACGATGGCTCCTTGGATCCTCCCCGCACGACCAGTTGTGTTGGTTGGTCACGTCTAACCAACGCGCGGCTCGCTCATGGTCCAAATTAATGGACGTCGCATGTCGATCAGAACCATGCTTGTAAATATGTTTCGTGCGGTGTCTCTCAAGTATAACCATGCGTTGCAATCGCATACCATCGATTGGTTCGGGGAAATACCGCGGGGTAAACTTGCTTATATACCCTCCAAACCTTTGTTTCTTCAAAAAGGCATATAATATGCCCCATGCCAATCGTAGTTATATGGTTTCTTGAGGTAATGTCCTTCAAGCTATGTAAAATACAAGACCCCGTGTTAACCCTTTTCCCTTGAAGGGTGTTGAAGATCACAAACAAGTCGTCCCTCCTAACGTTGGCCCTTTCATCATCCCTGCCGAAGACCGAGCTCGAAACTATGCGATGAAAAATCCTAATAGCCAAATTGCATAAGTCTCGAGCCTTGGAATTTCTGGTAAAAAAGGAGACGTCTAGAGCGTGCGACCTTTGTTGCTTCCGTCGCCAACAAGTGAGACTCTTCATAGCAGATTGCTCATCAAAATGCACGTTCTCCTCCTAATAGAGTCCATCTTCCGGCAGCCCAAGTGCGCGACATAGTTCTTGCACGGTGCAAGCCCTCTCTTTGTTGTCCATTCTATACCGGAACTTCGCTTGCCGTGTCCCATCGTCATCAACTTGCAAGGAGATAAGAAACTCAAGTATCGGTTGGTCATAGATGGATTCTTCAATCTTGATGAATGAATCCCACCCCAAGGTATTTATGATGAATTCAAAACTAGGACCGCAATACACCTTCCTCACAGTAGATTCGTCGTACACATCCGGGGTACAGATTTTGCGATGTTGATATAGCTCATATTTCTCCCGATGATGTTCATCCCGGAATGTTATACGCACTCCCCGGTCAGCTTGAAAAGGAGTTGGTGGTTGGGCCTTGTATTGATCCTTGTCGACCGCCGATGAGGACTCGGGTGGGGGTGAGGGAGAACGTTCCTCACTTGTGCGTGCTCGTTTGGAACGAACCATATTGTACTTAAGGCAACACAAGCAAACTCAAGCTTAACCAAATAGCAACAAACGTACACAAGCACTCAAGCCCTAATTTCTGAGAACAATTCACAAGTAACACCCAATTTAACCTTGAAATTGAACTTTTGAAGCACCAATTGAATGTTACCTCCCAAATAAGCACCAAAGGAGAGAGTTGCTGAGATGGTGAGTGCAAAAACGAGCTTTGCTAGTGTACACCCACGCTTGAAGAACCAACAACAGCAAGTACCCATTGGAAGCACCAAACACCAAGTAGCGAATACAAATCGGGCAAAGAACAACAAGCACAGAGCAAACACGCAACAAATTCGCCACTGAAATTTCGAACTGCTTGACACCCAGCAAGGAGCAACACAAATCGCACAATCGCACAGCAAAAAATCGGAACACAGCTGCAAGCACTCTTGTGACAACGCACAAATAGAAAATTTCGCACTGCTAGGGCACAAAACGCGACCAAATCTGGGAAGAAAGAGAAGAGATTAGTGAAGATTGAGAGTTAGGGTAAGATGCTAGTGTTTAGGGGAAGTAAGAGAGTGAGATGAGAGAGAAAATGAGTGAGAAATTATGAGAGAAGTGAGAGAAATTCGAATAAAACAGCCCGACAAAAAGCAGATCTGCCGACGGCTCGACCGAGCCGGATAAATCGCTCGCCCGAGCAAAGCTTGTGTGCGCATTAGGAAGCCCTAGCCGAATGACGGCTCGACGGAGTCGTCCAATAGGCTCGCCCGAGCATTGTTTCTTGAAGGTTGGTCGTTTCTTTCAAACCTTTTTTCTGTTGAGCTCCTGTTGGTTGGCTCGACCGAGCCAGAACGTTGCTCACCCGCACCTTCCTTCTGATGAAATCATGCCTTAGCGTTTATTTCAATCTTTATTTTGGTCCAGTTGCCTGACTCGGTCGAGCCAGAATCTTGCTCGGTCGAGCCATGTTTCTGAAAGTTATGCCCCTTCTTTTCTCTTTAAATCTGGAATTCAGCTCCGTCAGTGCACTCGGTCGCGCTCACCTGTGGCTCGTCTGAGCCATGTTCCTGTCCAAAATTTGAAAAGGTTAGCTTTCTCAAAACTAAGTATGTAACTTTCACTTCTACTAAAAATATTTCAAACTCTCAAACACTCAAAAACCTCCCAGGGCACCTTAGAACCCGAGACACTTAACTAATGATCTAACAAAAACTATCCTAAGTAAAGATTTAAACAAAACGAAACCAAAAACACACAAAACCTAAGAAAATAACTACCCAAAACTTTTTACAAGGAAAAAGAAGAAAGCTGGCATGCATGCCTCCCCACTCCCACGCAAAAAGGTCACACTATGTCCTCATTGTGGCAAGAAATAAAGGAAGACAAACACCCTAAAAGAAGAAACATCAAAAATCACACCAAATGAATGACAAAGAAGCCTCTCACCAACTAAGTTCAAAAGATGAGGAAGGATAGTACCTGATTAGATCACAAATAATCTTCACATGACTTGTAAATGGAGATTGAGTATACAAGCCATGAAATGATGCACATATGAGCAATAAATGGATCCTTCCTTCTTGTTAGTGCATAATTAGGAGAAGCAAACAAAGAAGCAAATCAAGAAAAGTAAACTAATTTACAATATATACAAGAATAGTACCTCACCTTTCTTCAATCAACGGACGGATCGTGGAATGTCACACACTCCACATCCACCTGCTCCGGAAGCTCCAAGAAAGGTTTCAACCTGTGACCGTTTACTTTCCACACAGACTCGTTAGTGGGGTCCTTAATCTCAACTACTCCCGATGGAAACACGGTGGTCACAATGAATGGTCCGGTCCACCTAGATTTCAGCTTACCCGCAAACAAGTGCAAACGTGAGTCGTAAAGGAGGACTTTCTGCCTCGGGACAAAGGTTTTCCTAAGAATGACTCTATCATGCAAAACCTTAGATCGCTCCTTACTCAACCTCCCGTTTTCATATGCTTCCCTCCTTAATTCCGCTAATTCATACAAAGTAAGCTTCCTAATATCCCCAGCCACCTAAAGGTCAAGATTCAAGGCTTTCAAAGCCCACCACGCCCTATGCTCAAGTTCCACTGGTAAGTGGCAAGGTTTCCCAAAGACTGCTCTATATGGCGACATACCTATGGGGTCTTGTAGGTCGTCCTATAAGCCCATAAAATGTCGGTCAATTTGGTGGACCAATCTTTTCTATTATTAGACACTGTCTTCTCAAGAATTTGCTTAATCTGCTTATTAGACACCTCAGCCTGGCCATTTGATTGGGGATGATAAGCGGTGGTCATTCTATGCTCAACATAATACTTCCTAAGCAAAGCTTCAAAGGATCGATTATTAAAATGGGTCCCTTGGTCGCTAGTGATCGCTCGAGGCACCCCGAACCTAGAGATGATGTTTTCCCGAAGGAACCTAGTCACTACTTCTGCATCATTTCTCTTCGACGGAAAGGCCTTAACCCATTCAAACACATAATCTACTACTAGAAGGATAAACTCATTCCCAAAAGAGGTTGGAAACGGTCCCATAAAATCTATGCCCCACACATCGAAGACATCTATAAAGATCTCGGGATGTAAAGGCATTATATCTCTTCTAGATATCCTCTCTAAACTTTAACATCTAGGACACCGCTTTGCATAGTCATGGGCATCTTTCAAAACGGTCGGCCAATAAAAACCACATTGCAAGACTTTGTATGCCGTTTTCTTCCCAGAAAAATGCCCCTCGCATGCTTGATCATGACAAAACGAAAGCACATCTAAGATTAACTCATCGGGTATGCATCTTCTAAGGATTTGGTCGGGGCAATGCTTGAATAGATAAGGGTCGTCCCACACAAAGTTTTTCACTATATGGAGGAACCTATCTCTATCGTGTTTGTTCCAATCCCCCAGCATTTCCCCGGTCACCTTAAAATTGACAATATCAGCAAACCACGGCTCTACTCCTATGCTAAGAATACACTCGTCGGGAAAACTAGCATCAATAGGAGTTTCTGTCTCATGTTCAAGTATTATTCTATAAAGGTGGTCCGCTACTGGATTTTCATATCCCTTTCTATCACGGATTTCACAGTCAAATTCCTGGAGTAGTAACACCCACCTAACCAATCTAGGCTTAGACTTTTTTTTCTTCATCAAATAACGAATAGCCGAATGGTCGGCATACACAATCACTTTTGCACCCAACAAGTAAGGCCTAAATTTCTCAAAAGCATAGACCACAGCAAGAAATTCTTTCTCAGTTACCGTGTAATTCAATTGTGCCTCATTTAAAGTGTGACTCGCATAGTGGACCATGACAGGTTTTTTATCAATTCTTTGTCCTAAGACCACACCTATGGCAAAGTCGGAGGCATCGCACATCAGCTCAAACGGTTCCCCCCATGTAGGGGGTTTGAGAATAGGAGGTGATATTAAGGCATCTTTAAGCGTATTAAAGGCCTTCAAGCATTCATCCAAAAAATCAAAAGTCACCTCCTTGGCCAATAAAGCAGAAAGGGCTTGGCGATCTTACTAAAGTCACGAATGAATCGACGATAAAATCCAGCATGTCCTAAGAAAGACTTAATCTCCTTCACACAAGTGGGGGGGTCAAGTTCCTAACTAGGTCAATCTTCTCTTTATCCACTTCGATTCCTTCCTTTGAAATCACGTGGCCCAAGACTATCCCCTTTCGTACCATAAAATGGCACTTTTCCCAGTTTAAAGTCAAATGTTTCTCTTGACACCGACTCAAGACTCGACTCAAGTTGGACAAACAATCATCAAAAGTTGTGCCAAATACAGAAAAATCAACCATGAATATTTCAACACAATCATCAACAAGGTCTGAGAAAATAGACACCATGCACGCTGAAAAGTGGTTGGGGCGTTGCAAAGTCCGAAGGGCATCCTACGGAAAGCAAATGTGCCAAATGGGCATGTAAATATAGTCTTCTCCTGATCACATGGGGCTATGAAAATCTGAGTATACCCCGAATACCCATCTAAAAAACAAAACTAATCGTGCCCTGCCAACTTCTCTAACATCTGATCCATGAATGGTAAGGGAAAATGGTCCTTTCTTGTAGCCTTATTGAGCTTTCTATAATCTATACACACTCTCCATCCTGAAGGTACGCGGGTTGACACATGGACCACATGTATGGGACTCACCTATTTACTATCGGAAATCGGGTATATGATATCATTGTCTAGCCACTTCAAAATTTCTTTCTTGACCACTTCTTTCATTTGGGGATTAAGCCTTCTCAAAGGATCCCTATGTGCCACACTATCGTCTTCCAAATATATCCTATGTTGCACAATGGATGGACTGATTCCCCTTATGTCTCCAAGTGTCCACCCTAAAGCCCCCTTAATCAACCTAAGGACATCAACTAGTTTGTTCTCTTGATCCCTATCTAGGTCAGAAGCAATAATAACCGGATAGGTTTCACTAGGGCCAAGGAACACATACTTAAGCTCAGATCGAAGGGGCTTTAGTTCTAGAGTTTTGGAAGATGGTGGCTTTGGCTCTACGGGTTCAGGCACATTTTGAGAAGAAAACAATGATTCATACAACAATTCACCGTAAAAAAAATCAGAGTCACATAATGAAGTCAAACAATCTGGATCAATCCCTAACTCAGCAAGCTCATCAACATAAGAAACATCACTAAGGTCAAAATGGGCATTATCCTCAAAGTCACTCACCCAGTTCAAAGCTCTACCCTCTTGTTCCTCAATGCCTAAGGGAGACTTGTGCAAATCAAAGATATTTAGCTCCATGGTCAAGTTCCCGAAGGTTAGCTTCATCCTACCGTCTTTGCAATTAATCCATGCATTCGATGTGGCAAGGAACGGTCTACCTAAGATGACTGGGATCTCATCACGAGTGCTATGGACTCTCGCGGTCTCTAACACTACAAAATCTACTGGGAACACAAAAGTGCCTACTTGGATCAAAACATCTTCTATTATCCCCTTTGGAACTCTCGTGGACCGGTCAGCTAATTGAAGCACCATCCTAGTGGGTTTCAACTCACCCAAGCCTAGGGTCTCATAGACATGCAATGGCAAAAGGTTGACACTAGCCCCCAAATCAAGTAAAGCTCTATCAATCTGGCTATCCCCTATGGTTATGGAAATGGTTGGACATCCGGGGTCCTTATACTTCACAGGAACCTAACTCGAAAGGTTTGAACTCACATTGGAGGCCAAGAAGGCCTTTTTAGGAACTTGAGTCGCTCGTCTGGTGGTGCGTAACTCCTTAAGGAACCTAGCATACGATGGACATTGTTGAATGGCATCTAACAGAGGAATATTGACCTTGACCTGAGAGAATATTTCCCTAATCTTCTCCAAAAACTTCTGGTCCTTATTCCCCTTTAACCTTTGCGGGAAAGGTGGGGGAGGCTTGTAAGCCACCGGTGGTAAAGGACTAGACACAGGAGCTACTCTAAGTAAGGGTTTCGCACTCGGAGGCTCAACCAAGATAGTTGGCCTCTCTTCCTCATAAGGCTCCTCCTCAACAGACACCAACTCATTAGTGGCCTCATCACACACAGGCTTCTTTCCACACACATCAGACAATGGCATTTGAATCCTGTTATCTACTTCCTTCCCAGACCCAAGGGTAATTATGGCATTCAATCCCCTCATTTGGTTCGGGTCACATGATGATGAACCAGAGGCTTGCCCCGCGGGGTTTGCCTCGGGTTGTCCAAGAAAGCTTCCCCTATCTCTATTAGCCATCATGAACTGAGAAAAGTTTGCATTCATTTGTTTAAACATTTTCTCCAAACTACTCACTGAACTCTAAACATCCTTTAAACCAGTTTCTAACTCCTTATACTTTCTATCCCCCTTATCCTCACTAGGATACCCCAGTGGAGGTCGGGTATGGGCAACTTGGGGTTGCATGGTCTGCCCTCGAGGTGCTTGATAAGCAACCTGGGGTGGTGGTCTAGCCTGGACTTGAGGTTGCTGATGGAGAGGTGGGTTTCCTTGGAAACCTCCTCCTTGGTGAATTGGTGGCCTCAAGACATTTTGATTGGCAGGTCCATAAGACAAGAAAGGATGTTTTTGCACCCCGGGATATTGGTAGGACCGGTACTGATTGAACATTGCATTCACATTTTCCACATTCGAAGACATATGTTGCTCAAACAAAGGACAATTCGCATACACATGGTCCGGTCCTTGACACCAAGCACATATCACTTGAGATTGAGGGGTTGGGGAAATAGGTCGCTCTAAGGCACTCACTTGTCTACAAGGTTGGGTTTTAGCAGACATGAGTTGTTGTTGAGCTAGGGTTTTGTTCATGTTTTCTAGGGTAACAAACCTAGCCTCATATTTTGTGGACTCACTAACTGCGTGAACCCCCTCCCCCCTCTTGCATTGGACAATTGTGCTCCTATGGACTCATCCCTAGTAGTCTCCCATTGCATTATCCTCTCTAACATACTCTCCAAGAAATCCCAAGCTTCCTCTGCTGTTTTGTCCATAAACCCTCCTTGACACATAGACTCTAAGGTTACTCGGGTTTCCTGATCCACTCCCTCATACACTATTTGGCACAATCTCACTAGGTGAAACCCATGGTGGGGAAATTGAGACAAAAGATTCTTAAACGGCTCAAAAGCTTTCCAATAGGGCTCCCCCTTGTCCTGTCTAAACTTCAAGATGCAATTTCTCATTTGAACCTGTAGACACCGGATTTTGTACCAGGACAAGTGTACAAATCAGGAGTAACAAGAAAAGAGGCTAGAAGGAAAGCCAAGCCACTGGGCCTCCATTAATCAAGAGTTACTGGGCCAACCCACCACAAAAAGCCTTCATTTTCCACCCTTTCCACATACATATGCCCCCCATTTCGAATCCCATTTTTTCCACAAGTCTCATTGGACCTATTTCTTTTGATGAGAGTAAAGTACACATCATAAGCTTTCCAACGCCTTTTGAATTGCCTCAATCGGAGTCCGGATGAAAGAGTTATGGTCATTCGAAGATCCGGCCCACTAGCTGAGACAAAACCCCGCACGAGTTTTAATCAACAGAGATGGCCCAGAACCAGAGTCTGCCCAAGGCGCGCCCCGGCCCAGTCGCTTCAAAACTCGCGCGGGTTTTAGATGGCCTAAATGCGTCGTTTTGCCATCCACGTCAGCGATCCGTGTGCCTGGATATTTTAAAACCCGCGTGGGTTTTCTAATTGAATCCGGCGCCAAAATCTTGATCATCCCATGATATTAGCCCATGTGCATTTGACTTAACCTTGACTTTGTGATTGCATGGCATGATCCAAGGGATGTGTCCCCATGATTTTCCCTCCTAAACCTCACCTTCTCCAACTATAAATACCCCCTCCATTCTTCCACTCATCTCACCAACAACTCTCATAATCCACCACCATTATACTCCCATTCTCACCAACTATCATCATAATTTTACCTACACTCTCCTAAACTCTCTCTATTATCAAGCATTCTCATCAACTAACACCATTATTCTACCCTCATTTCATCAACAATCATCCCTTATTCTACCGAATTTCCATCACTCCCTTAAAATTCCCTCATCCATAATCACTCTCTAAACCTCTCCTAATCACTTTTGTCACATCCATATCATCACCCTAATACCATTTTCTAAACAACTTCTATCTTCCATTAAAGTCCAAAGGCAAGGCAAAGTCAAGGATTTCAAACCGGCACATTCGGGCTCCTAAATCAAAAGAGGTTCGATTCATTGCTTTCTTATTGTCATTGTTTAAATTACGTAATTCGTACTTTAATTTCGTTATTTGTACATATTTTGTAAATCAAAAACCTCATTTTTTTATATTACATGATGATGAATATAATTTCATGAAATTAATTAAACTTCTCCCCGCTCTTTTTCATTTTAATGTCGATTTTAGTAGAGTCTGTTTTCTAACAGTCGATTTTAGTAGAATTCGTAACCTTACCCCCGGGCTTAGAATCGTGTTTCGTAGACCAGAGTTATTTTTATTATTTTTTTATTGTTTGTCGGTTTCCTTAAATCGGCTGGCGACTCTTAATTCTTTTATAACCCGTTTAATTATTTTAAACATACGGATTTACACCAAAATACTTAAAAATGATTTAGTCTTTTCCATCCACTAATCCAAGGATAAAATCGAGAGACAATGGGCCAGAAATTGATAAAACCCTCGCGGGTTTTATCAGTTTTAGCCCATGTTCTCTGGCCCAGGGAAAGGCACGGTCCAGCCCATGGACACTTAAAACCCGCGCGGGTTTTAACAGCCCATGGCGGCCCGTTTGCCCTCTGTTGGGCCTGGATCTAGTATTTGTGCCAAAACTAAATTATTTTAAAAGTATTTCGGTGTAATTTCGAGTGTTTAAATAAATAAAAACGGATTTATAAATAAATAAAGTTTCATCACCCCGAAAATGAATTTCATAAAATAAAAATATCCTTATTTAAGGATTAAGCAACCTTAGTCGGCTCCCAATCACTTAAGTAGCGCATCCGAGAACAATTTCCCCGAACGGGAATTTCCGGGTCCTACAGATTGGCGACTCCACTGGGGACTTAAACTTAAAAAGAGGGTAAAACTTGAAAAAATCGAATTAAATTGAAATTGTAAAAGGGAGAAGTTGATTTATTTCGCGAATTTATAATTCTTTTTAGGCATCCTTTGCATACCGGGCCACTAATCGCGTCTTTTGACACGTTAGCACAAAGGCGACGATTAAGTTATACCTAGGTGATTCCCTAAAGAGCGGGTAGGCCACTACTTGTGTGATGCACTCTACATTGCCAAGCATTTGGTCTCTCCTCTCCCCGCGTTACACTCAAAGGGCTTCCTTGAAGTTCTTGGAGCAATACCTCACACTCCTTGCCTAAAGGTATGGGGTACGGAGATGAAAACGTGCGGTAGGCCATGTAATCCAACCATAGAAAAATCTGTGAACATAGAACCTTGGTTTAGGGTATCCCCTCATGTTGTATGCTATATGCTATGTGCTACCCCTTCCCTTTTCCTTTTGTTTTAGAGTCGACCCTAGTTTAGAGGTTTTGTTTTAGTCCATATAAAATTCATTGGGTTGAGAAAATTATTATTTATTAATTAGAATAATTGACTCAAAAAGCATCTTGGTTAGCCCAAGTGGAAGGGTCCATTTATGCTTGAAAGATGATTATTTTAATTAATAAATAAAAATCAACTCACCTTTGATGATATTATATAACCCATTACAAAATTCTCCTAACGAAGGTCCCAAAAAATTAATTAAAGAGTCTAACAAAGTTAATGGATAGCGTTTTAGACTGCATAATAGTCACTAGGCTTGAGAAGATTAATTTGTCGATTTAATTAATAAATCCATCACATTTATGGTCGGCCCGTTGTTAGGCTCAACCATAATGGATTTGTCAATTAAACCCATAAATTACTAATAACTCGCTTATTGTTGGCTTTATTCAGTCCTTTACAATATCCGTTTTCCTTGAGTAAATAAATAAAGCTTGTTGTATGTTATGTGTAAATACGAGTCTGTATGTTTGGTCTTCATTAGAGTCGCACCTAAGTTTGAGATATTGTTTTAGTCCGCGTAATAATCGTTGGGTTTGAGAAGAAATAAGTTTATAAACTCGATTAATTAACCTTCAATTTTACGGTCGGCCCAGTGGCGAGGCCCATCCATTTTAAAGGTTAATTATCCTTGTTTATCGATTAATTTTAACTCACCTTTGATGATTTTATTTGGCCCTTCTCAATATTCTCTTACTCATGGTCCAAAGAAAATTGATTAATAATCAAACAAAGTCAGTGTGGGTTGTTCTACCCCGGGTAATAGTCTCAAGGTTAGAGAAAATAAATTTATAAACTTGATCATTAAGTCTAACAAATCCATGGTCGGCCCGTTGTCAAGCCCATCCATGGTGGAATTAATAATTGAGTTTATAAGTTTGTTTTGACTCGCCTTTTGACGGCTTTATTCGGTCCTTTCCAACATCCACTTTCCATGAGTTAAATAAATAAATGTGTTGCGTCACAAAAAAAAAAAGAGATAAAAAAAGGGTCGTCAGTTTTGTCGAGCATTATTCTAGTCCGCATAATAGGCAATAAAGCTCGAGTTGTTTGAGTTGTTGGGCCAAGTTACGGATTCTCCTTAAAACGGTCGGCCTGTGGATTAGGCCCATTCGAATAGAGAAACACTGACTTGTGCTTTCCAACTTATGTCGACTCGCTATATTTGACTTTATCCGGCCCTTTATAATGCTCTTGTTGTAAAAAACTGTTGTTGAGTTGCTTCATGGGTCAGTGTATAGGTGTCTTACATGTTAGGAGGTATCATATATGGTCTAGTAAACCCAGTTCATAGACGAGTCTTTGTTTCAGAGTCTACATGTAAATGTATTTCAGTCTTTTCTCATACAAGGTCATGTCATATGTGAATCTTTTCTTAAGTCAATATGTGTGTTTTGTTTTTGAAAGTCTAAACTCGGGTCATGGGTGAGTCTTTGGTCTAGGTTATAAGTGAGTCTTTTCCTGGGTCAATGTGTGTTTGTCTCTTTTAGAAAGTCCAAGTGTAAACCCAGGTCATGGGTGAGTCTTTGGTCTAGGTTATAAGTGAGTCTTTTCCTGGGTTCATGTGTGTTTGTCTCTTTTAGAAAGTCCAGTGTAAACCCAGGTCATGGGTGAGTCCTTGTTTTAGAGTCAGGATATAAGTGTCTTGCATTCTTTAGAAAGCATCATATAAAGTCTAGAATAAATCTTTGTGTTAGTGTCTACATGTAAGTGTCTTGCATTCATTAGAAAGCATCATATAAGGTCAAGATGGGTCTTTGTGTCTGCATGTAAGTGTCTTGCATTCTTCAGAAAGTCTCATATAAATTCATAAGTCATGTAAACCCAAGTCATGGGTGAGTCATTTTTCAAAGTCAACATATGAATGTTCTGCATTATAGAAGTCTCCTATAGGGTCTAAGTCGTGCAAACCCATGCCATGAGTCAGTCATTGAGTCGTTTCTCGAGTTAGTGTGTAAGTGTGTATCATTCTTAGAAATTCTCGTATCAAGTCTAAGTCATGGGCAAGTATGTGTCTAGAGTCATCATATAAATATCTGTCATTTTATTAAGAAGTCTTGTGTAAACCCATGTCATAGGTTAGTCTTTCCGGGTCAGCATATAGGCATTTGCACTTTAGGAGGTCTCATATAAAACATGTAGACCCATGTCGTGGGTAAGTCTCTTCCTTGAGTCGGCATATAGAGGTCTTGCATCCTAGAAAGTCTTATGTAGATTAATTAGCACTTTCAAACCCATGTCCTGGGTGAGTCTCTCCCCCGTCAGTATATAGGCTTTTTTCATCTTAGGAAGTCCATATAGGCCATTTAGGTCATGCATGCTCTGGGATGGGTTTTTCTTCATTTGTCTAGTGTCAGGGTCAAGGCCTGAGCTAACCATAAAAGGAATATTTGGGATGACGGGAAATTCTGCAACTACCATAGATCCCGAAGGAACAACATGGAGAATTGTTAGACTTTGGAGCACATGATCCATCCAGGGAAACTGTCCCCACCGAAAGCAGCACAGAGGACCAAACATAACATGGATTCCCCATACGAGGACAAAGAGAGCACATCATCAAAGGAGCTTTAGAAGTAGCTACAGTCCTGGTTGTCGACCATTTCATGCTCAGAGTCTGTTAGAGACAGTTCTTCATTCATTTCTTTGCTCTTGTTGCTTTGTGATCAAACAGAATTTTGTGCTTGTGCTTTTGACTTGAGTTGAGAAGTTCTCTCATGTATCTATCATCCGTGCAAACCAAGTCTGACAAATTTCATTTTCTCTTATCCTTCCATCTTTGTTGTATACCTGGCTCCCATCTTTTGTTTTATCGAATCCAAGGTTTAAAAAAAAGAGAAAAAAAGAAAAAGAAAAAGAAGAGAGAAGTCAGTCTACATTCATCAAGTAGGCTGGGCAAAAGGAGAGAAGACCAAAATCATCAGTCTCTTGATAATGGACATCTCAATGCTCCTAGACCAGCAGCTTAAACAAAAATGTGCCAAGGACAGGGGGCTACCGCCTCATCACCCACATCACCATCTATGTCACCTGTTACCTTCCCATTTTCCCACAACATCTATCATCTACATCTCGATCCCAAGTTCCCATTCATCCCTCTTTGCATCACTCATAAAAGGCATCGTTCAAAAAACCTTAGCCTTGTTCAACCTAATAATTCTCCTCATGACCAATCCATATCTACCCCAAAGCCAAAAGGTGTGTTGTGACTAATGTCATCAAAAGGAGAATAGGAGTCAACCCTTGAAGAAAGAGTTTGAAAAAGAAAAAAGGTTTGTTGTGGCTAATGTCATCAAAAGGAGAATAAGAGTCAACCCATGAAGAAAGGGTTTAAAAAAAAGAAAAAAGTGAAAAAAGTGAAAGCAAAAGAAAAAAGGTGAAAAAAAAGTGAAAAAAAGCTGAGATAGATAGCAAAAAGAAAACAAAAAAGTTGAGAAAAAGAAAAGAAAAAAAAGGAGGAAATGGAGGAAAGCAAAGAGAAAAGAAAGAAAAAAAGGGATTAGAGGAGAATAAGAAGTGAGAATGCGAAAATAAGAGTCATGCATACCTCAAAAAAAAAAATCATCTCAAACCTTCACCTTATCATCCATACGCCTTAGCCTTCTATAACCTTCACAAACCTTTCATCCATCCATAACCTGCATATGAACCCTTAAACCTTCATGACCATCTTTTCGAACCGTTAAGCCTTCCTCAAGGCACTATCCATCAAAGTTGCGCTTAAAGAACTACGACTTGCCTGATTCCACCTTGGATACGTAGGAAAACCTCTTTGAGGCCCGGCCGCTACAAGGAGTATCCTTTGTCCTTAAAATGTTGGTCTTTGAAAAAAAAAAAGAAAAAAAGGAGAGGCTAGCTAGGAATCTCAGGCTAGGCAAAAGGAGAGTGAGAGAATAAGAGAGGCTAGCTTGAAAACCCGTCAGGGCAGGTTAGGCAAAAGGAGAGGAAACCTTGGATTCTATCTTTCATCATCATCAACCCTCCATCTCCCTTCTGTCAGACTTGGACATTATTCCATAACCATGTTTCAACCTTTTCCGAAGAGATGATGTCTATCCCTTTAACCATCTCTTCAAGACACAATCATTTTTTAGTGTCTCCCTATCTCATTCATCAATAAAGTCTCATCTACCATCCCTTTCAGTCCTTTCTCAAGAGATGATGTCTATCCCATTTGACCATCTCTTCTCCCTTCAAGACACGATCATTCTTAAGTGTCTCCACATCCCATTCACCATCGTCCACCGTTTCTTTCCCCAAACATCTTCCAACCCTTTTTTAGTCTTTTCATTCCATCTCACCCTTTGAGGACTTTTCAGCTCATTCATTAATGCAAGTATGAGGCTTTGTGTGGCTTACTTCTCAGCAAGAGCGAAAGCCGTCTACATCAGATCAGCGGCTAACTGGCAACCACATGATCAAGAACAGACTCAGAAACAAGCTACTCTAAACTGGGGGCTCGCGCTACCTTTGTGACATCAGTCAAGACATTTATCGGAGGAAGCTTCAAAGAGGGACACTTACTCCCTATCCTACAAGGTCCTGCATCTTCAATCTCATAGATGTGCTAATAGTGGTCTCATCAAGAAAAAAAAGAGAGAAAGAAAAAAAAAAGAAAAAAGAAAAAGAAGAAAAAAAAAGAAAAAAAAAGAGGGGCTAACTTGAAAACCCTTTGGGCAAGTTAGGCAAAAGGAGAGATTGAGACTCACTACCAAGGACTATGCCTCCTCCTATTTTATGGTCCCCATGCATCATCTCGTCAATCCACATCGAAACTGGGGGCTTGTGAATCTCCAAGGCAGGACAGTGTCATCAAGAGTCTACGCCAAACCGGGGGCTTGTCATACATTAGCATACATTTGCAAGCAATCAAGGTCATCTACATGATCATTCAAGAAGCACATTCTTCAGGCCTGTTTCCTCCATCATCCTTCCCTTTTCCGTGGATCGAAACATTACTCATCCTGAATTTTCCTGAAATTCCCCACGAGTGGCCTTGATCCTTAGAAAGCATTGTCTTAGGGAGTCATGGTTTTAGGAAAGCATGGTCTTAGAAAATCATTGTCCTAGAGAGTCTTTGTCGGGGGGTTGCCTGCATGTAGAATAACATAAAGCATCATAAAGGTGTCCTGTTTAAGCATTAATAGGTTTGCATTGCATCCATATGTCATGTCAAAGTCACATAGAATCAGTTTGTCTTGCATAGGATCTGTATGTCGTGCATAAAGTTAATAGTCATGCATTGCATGTATAGAGGTATGAAGCATCACGTGTGTCATGTCTAAGCATAATAGGTTTGCATTGCATCCACATGCCATGTCAGAGTCTCATTTAGTCAATCTGTCATGCATCAAGTCAGTCTATCATGCATTGAGTCAGTCTGTTGTGCACCGAGTCAGTCTGTCATGCATTGAGTCAATTTGTCTGTCATTTAGTCAGTCTATCATGCGCATTGAGTCAGTCTGTCAGTCTATTGTGCGTTGAGTCGGTCTGTCATGTATCGAGTTAGTCTGTCATGCATCAAGTCAGTCTATTGGAGATCAAGTTAGTCTGTTGTATATCGAGTCAATTTGTCATACATGCAGTCAATGCATGAGTGCATGAATGCTTGTGTCAAAAAAAAGAAAAAAAAGAAATGCATTATTTGTGCAAGAGTTTAGTAGACTAGTTGCATGCATACCCGCACATCTGAAAATAAAAGAGGAAAGAAGAAGAAGCAAGGAAGTGTCACATCATTGCTCGAGCATAACACATTTGTTCAAGCCCAATCAGACCGGTCGACATGGTTTCCAATCACCAAGAGCAAGATTAGAGCGATCTCTAATCCAACTCTTGCTGGACAAGTTAGCATCCAGTCAAGCGCATGCATACTCATCGAGAAAAGGACAATCAAAGGCTCAGACTTGACTACTAATCATCAAGAGCAAGAATATAGAAATCTCTAATCACACTCTAGATGACTTCTATCCATCATCCGAAGCTCATCCTCATGACGGTCTTCCAGTCTGCCAGGGACGCCACTGACACAATCATCCGCATCGAGAAAATCTGATCCGCCTCGGGAAAATCCGTTGGGCACCACCAACAACATCGGGAAAATCCGGTCTGCCTCGGGAAAATCCGTTAGGCACCACCATCAACATCGCGAAAATCCGATCCGCCTCGGAAAAAGGCATTGGGCATCTTCAACATTGGGAATATCCGATTCGCCTCGGGAAAATCCGTTGGGCACCACCAACTGCTTCGGGAAAATCCCACCAACCTCGGGAAAATCCGTTGGGCATCGTCATCAATCTGCCAGACGGGTAATTCTCTATATCTCCCGTCATTGATCAAAATGATCTAACATTCTGCTTTGGTTTCTGTGCAGGGAGCCATCACTGACACCAGGTCGCCGCTAAAAGGCGCCATCATCATCCATCATCCGGCCGCCACATAAAAGAGTGTCGAAAGCATCCATTTTCCGGTCGCCACATAAAAGAGCACTGATGTCATCCATCCACACAACCCAAAACCGATGGCCCTAAGACTGCGGCCCGGAGATTTCCAAAGCTCTGGTAAAAATCTGAACCCATTAGCATTTCCAAGAACTAATACTTAATTTTGTTATGATTTTTAGGTTGCCACATAAAAGAGCACCATCATCCGGTCGCCGTTGAAAGGGACCATCCATCGTCAGGTTGCCGTATAAAAGAGCACCATCATCGGGTCACCACTAAAAAGGGACCATCCATCATCCGGTTGCCACATAAAAGAGCACCAGCAGCGACAGTTGTCAAACAGTGGCTACCTAAAGGCCTCCAATGATGTCGTCAGCGACAGTCGTCCAACGATCGCCACCTAAAGGCCTCTAACGATGTCGCCAGCAACAGTCGTCCAACGGGTTCCACATAAAGGTCTCTAACGATGTTAGCAACAACAGTCGTTGAAACGGATACCACAAAAGGTCTCCAACGACATTTTCAACATCAGTCGTCCAATAGTTGCCACCTAAAGGTTACCAACGACCTCATCAGCAGCAGCAATCGTCCAAACGGATTCTACTTAAAGGTCTCCAACGACATTCTCAGCATCAGTCGTCCAACGATTGGCACCTAAAGGTTACCAACGACCTCTTCATCAGCGTCAGTCGTGCAACGGATTCCACTTAAAGGTCTCCAACGACATCTTCAGCAGCAGTAGTCCAACAGTTGCCACCTAAAGGTTACCGACGACATCATCATCAGCAATATCATGTGGTCGCCATATAAAAGAGCACCATCAGCATTAAGACAAGCAACAAGTCTACTTTGACCTTCGTCCTATTCGGACTCGATCAAAGTGAGGGCTCTCTGTAGACACCGGATTTTGTACCAGGACAAGTGTACAAATCAAGAGTAACAAGAAAAGAGGCTAGAAGGAAAGCCAAGCCACTGGGCCTCCATCAATCAAGAGTTACTAGACCAACCCACCACAAAAAGCCTTTAATTTTCACCCTTTCCACATACATATGCCCCCCATTTCGAATCCCATTTTTTCCACAAGTCTCATTGGACCTATTTCTTTTGATGAGAGTAAAGTACACATCATAAGCTTTCCAACGCCTTTTGAATTGCCTCAATCGGAGTCTGGATGAAAGAGTTATGGCCGTTCGAAGATCCGGCCCACAAGCTGAGACAAAACCCGCACGAGTTTTAATCAACAGAGATGGCCCAGAACCAGAGTCAGCCCAAGGCGCGCCCCGGCCCAGTCGCTTCAAAACTCGCGCGGGTTTTAGATGGCCTAAACGCATCGTTTTGCCGTCCACGTCAGCAATCCGTGTGCCTGGGTATTTTAAAACCCGCGTGGGTTTTCTAATTGAATTCGGCGCCAAAATCTTGATCATCCCATGATATTAGCCCATGTGCATTTGACTTGATCTTGACTTTGTGATTGCATGGCATGATCCAAGGGATGTGTCCCCATGATTTTCCCTCCTAAACCTCACCTTCTCCAACTATAAATACCCCCTCCATTCTTCCACTCATCTCACCAACAACTCTCATAATCCACCACCATTATACTCCCATTCTCACCAACTATCATCATAATCCTACCTACACTCTCCTAAACTCTCTCTATTATCAAGCATTCTCATCAACTAACACCATTATTCTACCCTCATTTCATCAACAATCATCCCTTATTCTACCGAATTTCCATCACTCCCTTAAAATTCCCTCATCCATAATCACTCTCTAAACCTCTCCTAATCACTTTTGTCACATCCACATCATCACCCTAGTACCATTTTCTAAACCACTTCTATCTTTCCATCAAAGTCCAAAGGCAAGGCAAAGTCAAGGATCTCAAACCGGCACATTCGGGCTCCTAAATCAAAAGAGGTTCGATTCATTGCTTTCTTATTGTCCTAAAAGTTAGGGTACCCCAAAATTAGTTTTCAAAAGTTAGGTTACCAAAAAATTGTTTCTTCAAAAGTTAGGGTACCTCTAAGTAATTTTTTGTAATCTAAGGGTACCCCGGGTGGTGTGACCATACTAAGATACTCCTTATACTCCGCTGTCCAGATAAGCGCTAACCCCGTCCCAGTAAAGAAAGGCAGATTTTGGGTATGATAATGTCGGGGGTCAAAAGTAACTCCCTGAGGTAGGGCCGGTAGCACAAAACATGATGGAGGCGGGTCATAAGATGGATAGAGCTGGTCGCTCAATGTCACCCTCGGTTCTTCCTCACCCATGTTAGGCAAGTCGACTAAAGGTATCTCTACCCTAACATTCTATTGGTTTCCGGCATTCGAACCCATCCTATCGAATGATGCACTTTCTCTCTTTTTATTGGCTTTTCTATTTTTTTCAATTTTTAGTGATTTGAATATTTACACTAATCTACCACAGCAGTTAAACTATGCACACTATGCACAAACAAACGAAGCTCCTAAACTCCCAAATAACACCATCCCCGGCAACGGCGCCATTGTTCGGTTGCGTAAATTGTGGTTCTAAGTACGGATTGTCGATCTCAGGGATGGGTGTCTGATATGTTTTAGGATTAAAGTTTGTTTAGGTTTTTCCAAAGACAGAAAGCAATAAATAAGTAAAGGTAAGCAATAAATCTAACCTAGGTATGCATAATAACCATCAACAACCAAAAGCAATAAAAAGCAAGTCACAAGAAAGCATTGAACATGAATCAATTAGCACTAAAAACCATCAAGGAAACTAAACCGAAAGCAATAAAGGAAGGAAATTATACCTTTGATGACCGAATGCTTCTATCTTCTACCTTAGCTTGATTCTCCCCCGAACAAACGAGAAAATTGTGGCTTGGATTACTAAGAATCCCCAAATTCCCACTTATGAGTGAAATTTGTTACCCTTAGCCCTCCTCCTCACTAAAAATGGATTGGATTGTGGCTAAATTAATCATCAAAACAAGAAATACTGAAATAAAAGCATAAATGAACAAGTAAAGATGAAGAAAACTCTGAAATTGCTTGATTGAAAGTTGAACACAAAGTAGCTTGAAGAACAAGACAATGAAAACCTAAGAGAGAGAAAGTAGAGAACAACTTGAAAAGCAATAAAACAATGTAATAACAATAGAAAACTTAAGCTAAAACTATCTGCTAGTGAAATCGTAGCTGAGAGTATTTATATTGATCCCAATTTGTTACACAAAACGCAGCATTTCAATCCCAGATTAAACGCAGAAAATCAGAGTGGCTCAGGCGAGCCAGGCTTCTGGTGTGTTGAACAATATCTTCTCGGCATATTTTCTTCGGCAGCTAATAACTGCGTTTCATGACTACATTTTTAAGGGCTTTTAATAATGAAGTAGGGGGAGTTTTATGTGTGAACCTCGATTTTTATTTCAATTTCCCTACTACACTTAGTGTTGTTTTTAATGTAAATTTGTAGGTTTTGAGGCCAAAACACCAACTTTCTCAACTTCAGGCAAGAGTGAATATACCACGAACCTCTACATGTCAAACCCAAACCGTGGTACAAATTTGGGACGGAAAGAAGCAAGGAATGGTCGGGCAGCAGCAACCTCGGGCAGCCCGAGGTGGTGGCTACGGTCCGTGGCGGTTCAGCTCCTTGTGCCCAACTCATTTTTTGTGAAGGAAAGAAGAAAGAAACGAAACAGTGGCAACCTCGGGCAGCCCGTGGTGATCACCACGGTCCTTGTACGGATTGTACGGATTGTACGGGCCGAGGCGGACTGCCTATGCAGATCGGTTGTTTTCGCGAGTAGAAAAGGGGGCAAGCGGCAGTTTTTCGAGATTGAGTCATTATCTATCAGTTTTCTTTCGTTCTTTGGCCGGGAAGGAGAGAAAAGAGAGCCCTAATACTTCCATTCTACTCCTCTTCCCCACCATCAAGATTCAAGACCGAATCGATTCAAGAGAAACCAAGATCAAGATTCGCAAAGGAAAGAAGCGACGTTCGCGGAGAAGGTTTCACCCCGGGATCGAAAGGCTCGACGGGTTGTATTCTTCGCAATTCTATTCTTTCTTTTCGATTTCCTTCTTAGTTTTGAGATTCGATTATGATGTTTGGAACTTGTGTCGTGTTTTCATTGAATATGAGTGAGTAGTTTCTTTGAATTCTAGGGTTTTGCAACCCGAAACAATGTGGTTTGATTGATTGTTATTAGTTTGTGCATGAACTCTTGATTAGAATCAATAGAAGGTTGTGTTTACCATGTTTATGAGTATTCTTAAGGCCTTGGATATTTGTAAGTTTGAGATTAACCTGAGAAGTACTGAAAGGTGAATCAGGGTAATATGACTACCAACCTGTCTACCTAGGATTGCGAAAGTTGAAAAAGGAGTAGTGAACTAGGGAATCATTAGATAACCTGACCTTTTGAGACCTTCAATTCTGTTTAACTTAAAAGGCACACGAAAGTTGTTGATTAGGTTGTTTAGAATAATTCTATTTAGCATCGAAAGGGCGATAGGATTCAGAGGTTATCGATTCTTGATTCATTCTTGAATGTATGATTGTGCAGGCTAGGTTTTAGTAATCGAATTCGTTGTTAGGTTAGCATCTCCCTAGAAGTCTTTCTCTCTTGATTAGAACATTAGATTATTTTTTCCTGCTTTATTAGTTTTATTAGTTTGTTAAACCTTTTCCAAAACCCAAAACCTGATTAGCTTAGCAATCGCGATAGAGATAAGTTTTCTGTGCTGCTAATTGAGTCCCTGTGGGATCGACCTTGACGTGCTACTACGTACACCGTGCGCTTGCGGCCCTGTCAGCCGCACAGGTGATGGGCTCGGTCGAGTCACTGCAGGTGCTCGATCGAGCCGTCTCTCTGGTCACTCCTTGCCTTAGCCAAATTTCAGCATTTTCATGGTGGCTCGCAGAGGCTTGACTCGACCGAGCCAGAATCTTGCTCGGTCGAGCCATTCTTCTGTCTTCACTTCTTCTTGACTCGGCTGAGGTCGGCAAGTCTGCTAACTTCCAGCTGCTTGACTCGGGCAAGCCAGGATATGACTCGGGCGAGTCATCCTGCTGCCCCTTCCTGCTGCTGCTTCCTCTATTTGATGAATTCTGCTCCGTTTTGGCTCCATTTTGGGTCAATCTCTTATTTTCCTACAAAACTAGAAAAACCTCATAACTAACATGATACACGGGGTTAGAACATGTAAAAACACCCTAATAAAGAGAAGAATTCGGCTCGAAACGAGACCGAACATGACTCACATAGCCTAAAGTGAGGTCCTACAGATTCCAACTAGTTCGCTAAGCATGTGAATGGAATTTGATTGCATTTGAGTTGTGATAGATTAGTCGTATTGCTTCTTGACTTGTGATTATATTTTGAACAACAATTTGTGTTTCAATTTGAATCTTATTCTCGCTAGGGAGTCCTAGACTGTATGCTTGCTTCGGTATTCTTATATGTCCTTTTTATTAGAAGAGGTGTGAGTAGGTTTCTTTTTCTTTTCAAGTCCTTTCATCTAGTTTTGAGTCTTGTACGTGCTTGGGGACAAGTAAGGAGTAAGCATGTGGGGATTTGATAACTGCATTTTATGACTAAGTTTTTACGGGTTTTCGATAGTGAATTAGGTATAGTTTTGAGTATAAATTTTTATTTTTATTCCAATTTCTCTACTACACTTGGTGTTGTTGTTTTTTATGTGAATTTGTAGATTTTGAAGCCAAAACACAAACTTTCTCTCAACTTCAAAGCAAGAGTGAATACACCACGATTCTCTATATGACAAATCTAGACCGTGTACAAATTTGGGATGAAAAGGATTAAGGAAGGCCTGGCCAGAGGTCACCACAGTCTGACCGTAGTGGACCCCACGGCCCGTGGCAAAAGCAATTCTTGCGCAGCTGCTGATTTCACGAGGAAAAGCAAGGGAAATTGGTCTGATTCTTTGAGCCTTTCATTTCGGCCCAATCACAAGGGGGAATGGTGGAGCCAATTCAGACGCCCCACGAATTCATTCACCCAAAAACACAAAAGTGAGAATTGAGGGGGCCATACATTCTATTCTTTGGGGAACCTTTCATGTGGCCCAATGGCAAGCAGGCATGTGAGGCAAGCATTTTCATTTGTTCAGCTCACATTCGGTCCAATTGCAAACAAGAGAAGTGAGGGGAAATTCAATTCATTTCCTTCAGCCATTCATGCGCCCAATGAGAAAGGGGAGAGGTGGAGGCCAATTCAATTGCATTCGGTCAACCCTTTTACTCGGCCCAATGGAAAGGGAGAAAAGTGAAAAGCAATTGAATTCCATGGGTCTAAGTATTCGTTGGCCCAATGGAGAAAGAAGAGAGTGGAGGCCTATTGATACAAATTGGTTGCGGTCCAATCAAACAAGGAGTATAAATTCAATTCATTTTCATTCAACACTCACTCGGCCCAATCAAAATCAAGAGAGGTGATAACCTTTCACTTCACTCGGTCAATCTGGCATTCATCCACACAGCACAACAAGAGGAGATGGAGACAGCGTGTGTCACGGGTAGACCGTGTGATGGAGGTCCATCTACAACAACAATGCAAGCCGAGCTCGTAAGGAAAGAAGAGAGGACTTCTGTCCTGAGGTCCTTAGCAGGTCTTTCACTCAATGGGACTTAGCTGGACATTCAGGAGGGATCAAGTCCTTCCTTCAGCAAGCATAGAAGAGTTGTGACAGACATGTCCTAGGGGAATTTTGAAGCATTCAAAGGCAGCAAGGTGATCACCCCAGGATCCTGAGCAGGAGGCAGCCTTGGCCTTAGAACTTAAGTCCAGTTGGTGCAATTGGACCTTGGCAGAAATCCAACCTGTGAAATCAGGGTTCATGTCTCATTCAAGGTCTATTACAACCTGTAGTAGAGTAAGGCAATGACATTTGGTGGTTGCCTTGTGTTCCTAAGGTCATTTACTACTACTGTTCGAGGAGTGCAGGTGACTGATGTCCTTGGGCATTTTTACAGCATGTTGGTTCATGAAGTGCAAAGTGACATGCGGTGGGCGATGTTAGCATTTTCGTGACCTTGAGGTCATTTGATCATTTTCCTTTCAATAATCGAATGTCCTTTAGATGCTAATATTACCAGCAACCTCAGCATCCAAGATGAAGATTATAGTAAGCTTAGTGGAAGCATGACTAAGGCCCGATAAGCAGGTGTTGGCGAATCCAACTCTAGCCAGCAACATTTGTATTTATTTTTGTTGTTATTTTCATACAATCAGATGTAATTAGGCCTTGTATTAGTTTAAGCAGCTTTCTTATGTATCTTAAGCTAGCTTAGTAGTAAATTAGAGGCTTCCTAATGCTTAGGAAAGCCTTAATCACTCGGTTACAGGCAGTTGCTTGCTGAAAGTAGCAATATAAGCAAGGCTCCTGTGTAATAGCATTCAACTTTGAGTGAATGAATGAGAAACCAGTTGAGCTTGCTTTTGTGTGTTTGTGAGTGTCTCTAAAAACTCTCCATTGTTTCTACTTGTCTGCAACTAAGCTTTGGCAAGCTTAGAAGGTGTTAAGTAGAGCTCGGTTCATGTTCTGGTTGTGTGGACTGTATCCAGCGCATAGCTGAGTTTGCCCTTGTGCTTCTTGCTATGGTGTGGTCTGTATCAGTGAGAGTCACAGGTTCTTTATCTTCTTTTATTTGTTTTTCGTTCCTTGATGCTATTCCATCCCTAGGAAGAGCTTAAGTTGAGCAACAGACAAGATGGAGTCCTTGGTGTTGTCGGACAGTGCACTCTGATTCCCTTTAGTCTCACATACAATGACTTTGGTATCGGTGTGTGACTTTCTTAGTGAGCTTCTTGCTGGTTACAGGATGTCTTCTAGTAGGACTACCGAGAAAGTGGCTGAACAAGCTCTTAGGGAAAAGGCTAAGTTGGAGAAACAGGTGCAATATTTGACAGATCAGTTAAAGAACTATTTATATTTGAAGAAGCAAAATTTTAAGGAAGACTCTGATTATGAAGAAGAAGGGAGTACTTATTCTAGTAATCCTTTTAGTGAAGAAGAGGGTCCTAGTGGAAGTAAGAAAGTTAGGACTAGACAGAGGAAGGCTGGAATGGATGACAAATTAGATTTCAAGGTGGAAATTCCTGAATTTGAAGGTCACTGGACATTGAGGTGTTCTTGGCCGCAGATCATGGAAAGGGTTTTTGATCTGAAGGAGGTTTCTAAAGAGAAGAAGGTTAAGCTTATTGCTTTGAAACTGAAGAAACATGCTTCAATCTGGTGGTCTAATCTGCAGAAAAGAAGAGTAGAGAAAGGAAAAGAGAAAGTTAAGACTTGGGAACAGATGATGGAAAAGCTAAAGTCTAAGTTTCTGCTTGTGAATTATCTTAAGGAGAATTATGAAAAATTGCAACATTTGATGCAAGGTAGTAAGTCTGTGGAGGAATACACAAAGGAGTTTGAGCATCTTTTGTGGAGATGTGATCTCAAGGAGAATGAAACTCAAGTTCTGGTGAGATTTCTAGTAGGATTGAATGAAGGCATTAGGAATGTGGTGGAACTGCATCCCTACACTACTTTGGATGACCTTAATTCTCTGGCTCACAAGGTAGAGTTGCAAAGGAGGTCTACAGGAAAGGAGTTTGCTGTGAAAACCCCTTATAAATCTCAACCCAAGTCCTTTACCTATCCCAGAACCTACCCCACAGCCCAAAGAACCCCCTTTACCCCAAGATATCCTACAAAACAACCTACCCCCTCACAAAAACAACCCCCAGCTCCTCAAAGAATCCCAAACCCCATTGCCACTAATAACAGGAGATGTTTCAGGTGTCAAGGACTAGGGCACATAGCTTCAGAATGTCCTAATACGAGAGTGGTGACCTTGGATGATTATCAAGCTTCATGGTTTACTAAACCTGAAGTTGAGGAGGAAGAGGAAGTACATCCAAAAAGAGAGTTGCTTGATCCAGTATATGATGAGGTAGAGGAAGGTCCTGATGAAGGAGAGCTATTGGTGATAAGGAGAGCCCTTAACAGTTCTTCTGTGGAGACAGAGAACAAAGAGAAGCCTTATTTCATACAAGATGTCTTGTGAAAGGGAAGGTCTGCTCGATCATTGTGGATGGTGGCAGCTGTACAAATGCAGCTTCACAGGAAATGGTGAAGAAGTTGCAGCTCGAGACTTCATCACATCCAGCACCCTATTCTATTCAATGGCTGAAGTCTAGCAAAGGCATTCCTATTATAGAAAGGTGTTTGGTGAGTTTTTCAATAGGCAAATCCTATCATGATTCTGTTTGGTGTGATGTCTTGCCTATGGATGCATGTCATTTGTTGTTGGGAAGGCCTTGGATGTTTGATAGGTCTGTGCAACATGATGGAAGGGCTAATACTTGTACCTTGGTGGTGAACCACAAGAAAATAACCTTAACCCCACTCAAACCTACCCAGCCCATAAAGAACCTTTATCCTGAGCCTACCCTTGATCTTTTACTAGCTGCTGAGCATCATGAGTTCAGTGTTGGTAAGGATCTCATCTTATTATCCTCTGATGAACCACAAACCCCACAAAATAACCATCCCCTACTTATCCCACTTCTGGAAGAGTATGCATTTCTGTTTCCAGATGAGATGCCTCCAGGATTGCCCCCCCCCCCCAAGAGAGACATCCAGCACAAGATTGATCTAGTCCCAGGATCAGTATTGCCCAATAAACCTGCTTACAGGATGGCTCTAGCCGAAACTGCAGAGATTCAAAGGCAAGTGGATGATCTTCTTAGCAAGGGAATAATAAGGGAGAGCCTAAGTCCATGTGCAGTACCTGCTCTGTTGGTTCCTAAGAAAGATGGTAGCCAAAGAATGTGTATGGATTGCAGAGCTATAAATAAAATCACAATCAAGTACAGGTTTCCAATACCTAGACTTGAAGATCTTCTTGATGAACTCCATGGGTCTCAGGTGTTTTCCAAGATAGATTTGAGAAGTGTTATTATCAAATCAGAATCTATGAAGGTGATGAATGGAAGACAACATTTAAAACAAAGGGAGGTCTGTTTGAATGGCTTGTAATGCCCTTTGGTCTTATAAATGCTCCTTCTACATTCAATGAGGCTTATGCTAGGTACTGAAGCCTTTTATTGGAAGTTGTGTAGTTGTTTATTTTGATGATATTTTGGTTTATAGTAAGACAGCGGTAGAGCATCAACAGCATTTGAAACAAGTGATGGATATTCTGTCTAAGGAGAAGCTTTATGGGAATTTGAAGAAATGTTAGTTCTTTACAAACCAAGTTATTTTTCTTGGTTATATAGTATCTGCAGATGGCATTCAAGTTGATCAGGAGAAGATCAAGGCCATCCAAGAGTGGCCTACCCCCAGCTCTAGTCAGCAAGTAAGAAGTTTTCATGGGTTAGCTTCATTTTACAGAAGATTTGTGAGAAATTTCAGCACTATTATGGCACCCATGACTGAAGTCATCAAAGGGAAGTCTTTTCATTGGACTCCAGCAGCACAGAGGTCCTTTGAACAGATCAAAGAGAAGCTTACAACAGCACCAGTTCTTGCTTTGCCTAACTTTTCTAAGATCTTTGAAGTAGAGTGTGATGCGTCAGGAGTTGGCATAGGAGCTGTCTTATCTCAAGAAGGCAGGCCTATAGCTTACTTGAGTGAAAAATTGAATGAAGCAAAGAAGAAGTACAACACTTATGATAAGGAGTTTTATGCAATTATCCGAGCTCTTGAGCATTGGAGACATTATTTGGTTGGTGGAGAATTTATTCTGCATAGTGATCATGAAGCCCTGAAATATATTCAAGGACAGCACAAGCTTAATCCCAGGCATGCTAAATGGGTCGAGTTTATGCAGTCTTTTCATTTCATGATCCATCATAAGTCAGGCAATATGAACAAGGGAGCTGATGCACTTTCCAGAAGATTTTTCTTGTTGCACATCCTGGATTCCAGAATCCTAGGATTTGAGCAACTGAAGGTCCTTTATGCTACATATGAAGATTTCAAGGACAAGTTTCAGGCTTGTCAACAACATCCTCAGGGTCTGTATCATACAGATCAGGGATTTTTATTTAAAGGCAGTAGATTATGTATTCCTAGAAGCAGTATAAGGGAATTATTAATCTCATAAGTGCATGGAGGAGGATTAGAAGGACACTTTGGCATAGAGAAGAAACTACTTATGCTTAAAGAACATTATTTCTAGCCAAAGATGGGAAGAGATGTTGAGCATTTAGTCAAGAGATGCAGTATATGCCAATTATCCAAGAGTCAAAGTCTACCTCAAGGACTTTATACCCCTTTGCCACTTCCTAAAGGTCCCTGGGAAGATATTAGTCTTGATTTCATTGTGGGACTTCCATGAACTCAGAGAGGTAAAGACTCTATTATGGTTGTTGTTGATATATTCTCAAAATGGCTCATTTTATTCCTTGCAATACTACCTTTGATGCTGTTAAAGTTGCTGATTTATATTTTCAAGAGGTAGTCAAGTTACATGGCATTCCTAGGTCTATGGTTTCAGACAGGGATACCAAGTTTCTTAGCCATTTCTGGGTTACACTATAGAAGAAGATGGGAACTCAACTTAAGTTTAGCACTACCTGTCATCCCCAGACAGATGGTCAAACTGAGGTTACTAACAGAACCTTAGGTGCACTCTTGAGAAGCCTTGTAGCAAGAAACAAAGGAAGTTGGGATACTATGCTACCCCAGGCAGAGTTTGCTTTCAACAGAGCCCCCAGTAAAGCTACTGGTCATTCACCTTTTCAAGTGGTTTATGGACTGAATCCAATCACTCCTTTGGATTTAGTACCCCAAGCTACTTCAATCAAGTTTAGCTATGAAGCTGATTTAAGGGCCAAGCAAATTAAAGAGTTCCATCAACAAATCCAACAGCAAATTGAGAAGCACAATGAGAAGGTAGCAGCAGCAGCAAATCAAAAGAGGAGAAGAGTTGTGTTTACTCCAGGTGACTTGGTATGGGTACACCGCAAGAAAGACAGGTTTCCTAGCAGGAGAAAAGGGAAGCTTGTTTCCAGGGCTGATGGTCCATTCGAGGTGCTTGAGCAAGTCAATGAGAATGCTTATAAGTTGGCTCTATCTGAAGACTATGGAGGAAGTGCCACTTTCAACATTACTGATCTTAGACCTTATTATCCAGCAGAGGAGGGTTTACCAAGTTTGAGGTCAAACTTTTCTGAACTAGAGGAGAATGATGGAGGTCCATCTACAACAGCAATGCAAGTCGAGCTCGTAAGGAAAGAAGAGAGGACTTTCTGTCCTCAGGTCCTTAGCAGGTCCTTCACTCAATGGGACTTAGCTGGGAATTCAGGAGGGATCAAGTCCTTCCTTCAACAAGCATAGAAGAGTTGTAATAGACAGGTCCTAGGGGAATTTTGAAGCATTCAAAGGCAGCAAGGTGATCACCCCAGGATCCTGAGCAGGAGGCAGCCTTGGCCTTAGAACTTAAGTCTAATTGGTGCAATTGGACCTTGGCAGAACCCCAACCTGTGAAATCAGGGTTCATGTCTCATTCAAGGTTTATTACAAGCTGCAGTAGAGTAAGGCAATGACATTTGGTGGTTGCCTTGTGTTCCTAAGGTGATTTACTACTATTGTTCGAGGAATGCAGGTGACTGATGTCCTTGGGCATTTTCTACAGCATGTTGGTTCATGAAGTGCAGGCAGCAACATGCAGCTGGACAGTGTTAGCATTTTCAGGAACCTTGAGGTCATTTGGTCCTTTTCCTTTCGATAATCGAATGTCCTTTAGATGCTAATATTACCAGCAACCTCAGCAGCCAAGATGAAGATTATAATAAGCTTAGTGGAAGCATGACTAAAGCCCGATAAGCAGCTGCTGGCAGTTCCAGCTCCAGCCAGCAACATTTGTATTTATTTTTGCTGTTTTCTTCATACAATCAGATGTAATTAGGCCTTGTATTAGTTTAAGCAGCTTTCTTATGTATCTTAAGCTAGCTTAGCAGTAGATTAGAGGTTTCCTAATGCTTAGGAAAGCCTTAATCACTCGGTTACAGCCAGTTGCTTGCTGAAAGTAGCAATATAAGCAAGGCTCTTGTGTAATAGCATTCAACTTTGAGTGAATGAATGAGAAACCAGTCGAGCTTGCTCTTGTGTGTTTGTGAGTGTCTCTAAAAACTCTCCATTGTTTCTACTTGTCTGCAACTAAGCTTTGGCAAGCTTAGAAGGTGTTAAGTAGAGCTCGGTTCATGTTCTGGTTGTGTGGACTGTATCCAGCGCATAGCTGAGTTTGCCCTTGTGCTTCTTGCTATGGTGTGGTCTGTATCAGTGAGAGTCACAGGTTCTTTATCTTCTTTTATTTGTTTTTCGTTCCTTGATGCTATTCCATCCCTAGGAAGAGCTTAAGTTGAACAGAAACAGGACAGTAAGGTCCTTGGTGTTGTCCAGACCAGTGCACTCTGATTCCCTTTGGTCTGCACATACAACAGCTTTGGTATCAGAGCTGTGTGACTTTCTTGGTGAGCTTCTTGCTGGTTACAGGATGTCTTCTAGTAGGACTACCGAGAAAGTGGCTGAACAAGCTCTTAGGGAAAAGGCTAAGTTGGAGAAACAGGTGCAATATTTGACAGATCAGTTAAAGAACTATTTATATTTGAAGAAGCAAAATTTTAAGGAAGACTCTGATTATGAAGAAGAAGGGAGTACTTATTCTAGTAATCCTTTTAGTGAAGAAGAGGGTCCTAGTGGAAGTAAGAAAGTTAGGACTAGACAGAGGAAGGCTGGAATGGATGACAAATTAGATTTCAAGGTGGAAATTCCTGAATTTGAAGGTCAGTTGGACATTGAGGTGTTCTTGGATTGGCTGCAGACTGTGGAAAGGGTTTTTGATCTGAAGGAGGTTTCTAAAGAGAAGAAGGTTAAGCTTATTGCTTTGAAACTGAAGAAACATGCTTCAATCTGGTGGTCTAATCTGCAGAAAAGAAGAGTAGAGAAAGGAAAAGAGAAAGTTAAGACTTGGGAACAGATGATGGAAAAGCTAAAGTCTAAGTTTCTGCTTGTGAATTATCTTAAGGAGAATTATGAAAAATTGCAACATTTGATGCAAGGTAGTAAGTCTGTGGAGGAATACACAAAGGAGTTTGAGCATCTTTTGTGGAGATGTGATCTCAAGGAGAATGAAACTCAAGTTCTGGTGAGATTTCTAGTAGGATTGAATGAAGGCATTAGGAATGTGGTGGAACTGCATCCCTACACTACTTTGGATGACCTTAATTCTCTGGCTCACAAGGTAGAGTTGCAAAGGAGGTCTACAGGAAAGGAGTTTGCTGTGAAAACCCCTTATAAATCTCAACCCAAGTCCTTTACCTATCCCAGAACCTACCCCACAGCCCAAAGAACCCCCTTTACCCCAAGATATCCTACAAAACAACCTACCCCCTCACAAAAACAACCCCCAGCTCCTCAAAGAATCCCAAACCCCATTGCCACTAATAACAGGAGATGTTTCAGGTGTCAAGGACTAGGGCACATAGCTTCAGAATGTCCTAATACGAGAGTGGTGACCTTGGATGATTATCAAGCTTCATGGTTTACTAAACCTGAAGTTGAGGAGGAAGAGGAAGTACATCCAAAAAGAGAGTTGCTTGATCCAGTATATGATGAGGTAGAGGAAGGTCCTGATGAAGGAGAGCTATTGGTGATAAGGAGAGCCCTTAACAGTTCTTCTGTGGAGACAGGACAGGAACAAAGAGAAGCCTTATTTCATACAAGATGTACTGTGAAAGGGAAGGTCTGCTCGATCATTGTGGATGGTGGCAGCTGTACAAATGCAGCTTCACAGGAAATGGTGAAGAAGTTGCAGCTCGAGACTTCATCACATCCAGCACCCTATTCTATTCAATGGCTGAAGTCTAGCAAAGGCATTCCTATTATAGAAAGGTGTTTGGTGAGTTTTTCAATAGGCAAATCCTATCATGATTCTGTTTGGTGTGATGTCTTGCCTATGGATGCATGTCATTTGTTGTTGGGAAGGCCTTGGATGTTTGATAGGTCTGTGCAACATGATGGAAGGGCTAATACTTGTACCTTGGTGGTGAACCACAAGAAAATAACCTTAACCCCACTCAAACCTACCCAGCCCATAAAGAACCTTTATCCTGAGCCTACCCTTGATCTTTTACTAGCTGCTGAGCATCATGAGTTCAGTGTTGGTAAGGATCTCATCTTATTATCCTCTGATGAACCACAAACCCCACAAAATAACCATCCCCTACTTATCCCACTTCTGGAAGAGTATGCATTTCTGTTTCCAGATGAGATGCCTCCAGGATTGCCCCCCCCCCCAAGAGAGACATCCAGCACAAGATTGATCTAGTCCCAGGATCAGTATTGCCCAATAAACCTGCTTACAGGATGGCTCTAGCCGAAACTGCAGAGATTCAAAGGCAAGTGGATGATCTTCTTAGCAAGGGAATAATAAGGGAGAGCCTAAGTCCATGTGCAGTACCTGCTCTGTTGGTTCCTAAGAAAGATGGTAGCCAAAGAATGTGTATGGATTGCAGAGCTATAAATAAAATCACAATCAAGTACAGGTTTCCAATACCTAGACTTGAAGATCTTCTTGATGAACTCCATGGGTCTCAGGTGTTTTCCAAGATAGATTTGAGAAGTGTTATTATCAAATCAGAATCTATGAAGGTGATGAATGGAAGACAACATTTAAAACAAAGGGAGGTCTGTTTGAATGGCTTGTAATGCCCTTTGGTCTTATAAATGCTCCTTCTACATTCAATGAGGCTTATGCTGATCTTGAAGCCTTTTATTGGAAGTTGTGTAGTTGTTTATTTTGATGATATTTTGGTTTATAGTAAGACAGAGGCAGAGCATCAACAGCATTTAAAACAAGTGTTGGATATTCTGTCTAAGGAGAAGCTTTATGGGAATTTGAAGAAATGTCAGTTCTTTACAGACCAAGTTATTTTTCTTGGTTATATAGTATTTGCTGATGGCATTCAAGTTGATCAGGAGAAGATCAAGGCCATCCAAGATTGGCCTACCCCTAGTTCTATTCAGCAAGTAAGAAGTTTTCATGGGCTAGCTTCATTTTACAGAAGATTTGTGAGAAATTTCAAGACTATTATGGCACCCATGACTGAAGTCATCAAAGGGAAGTCTTTTCATTGGACTCCAGCAGCACAGAGGTCCTTTGAACAGATCAAAGAGAAGCTTACAACAGCACCAGTTCTTGCTTTGCCTAACTTTTCTAAGATCTTTGAAGTAGAGTGTGATGCGTCAGGAGTTGGCATAGGAGCTGTCTTATCTCAAGAAGGCAGGCCTATAGCTTACTTGAGTGAAAAATTGAATGAAGCAAAGAAGAAGTACAACACTTATGATAAGGAGTTTTATGCAATTATCCGAGCTCTTGAGCATTGGAGACATTATTTGGTTGGTGGAGAATTTATTCTGCATAGTGATCATGAAGCCCTGAAATATATTCAAGGACAGCACAAGCTTAATCCCAGGCATGCTAAATGGGTCGAGTTTATGCAGTCTTTTCATTTCATGATCCATCATAAGTCAGGCAATATGAACAAGGGAGCCGATGCACTTTCCAGAAGATTTTTCTTGTTGCACATCCTGGATTCCAGAATCCTAGGATTTGAGCAACTGAAGGTCCTTTATGCTACATATGAAGATTTCAAGGACAAGTTTCAGGCTTGTCAACAACATCCTCAGGGTCTGTATCATACAGATCAGGGATTTTTATTTAAAGGCAGTAGATTATGTATTCCTAGAAGCAGTATAAGGGAATTATTAATCTCATAAGTGCATGGAGGAGGATTAGAAGGACACTTTGGCATAGAGAAGAAACTACTTATGCTTAAAGAACATTATTTCTAGCCAAAGATGGGAAGAGATGTTGAGCATTTAGTCAAGAGATGCAGTATATGCCAATTATCCAAGAGTCAAAGTCTACCTCAAGGACTTTATACCCCTTTGCCACTTCCTAAAGGTCCCTGGGAAGATATTAGTCTTGATTTCATTGTGGGACTTCCATGAACTCAGAGAGGTAAAGACTCTATTATGGTTGTTGTTGATATATTCTCAAAAATGGCTCATTTTATTCCTTGCAATACTACCTATGATGATGTTAAAGTTGCTGATTTATATTTTCAAGAGGTAGTCAAGTTACATGGCATTCCTAGGTCTATGGTTTCAGACAGGGATACCAAGTTTCTTAGCCATTTCTGGGTTACACTATAGAAGAAGATGGGAACTCAACTTAAGTTTAGCACTACCTGTCATCCCCAGACAGATGGTCAAACTGAGGTTACTAACAGAACCTTAGGTGCACTCTTGAGAAGCCTTGTAGCAAGAAACAAAGGAAGTTGGGATACTATGCTACCCCAGGCAGAGTTTGCTTTCAACAGAGCCCCCAGTAAAGCTACTGGTCATTCACCTTTTCAAGTGGTTTATGGACTGAATCCAATCACTCCTTTGGATTTAGTACCCCAAGCTACTTCAATCAAGTTTAGCTATGAAGCTGATTTAAGGGCCAAGCAAATTAAAGAGTTCCATCAACAAATCCAACAGCAAATTGAGAAGCACAATGAGAAGGTAGCAGCAGCAGCAAATCAAAAGAGGAGAAGAGTTGTGTTTACTCCAGGTGACTTGGTATGGGTACACCTCAAGAAAGACAGGTTTCCTAGCAGGAGAAAAGGGAAGCTTGTTTCCAGGGCTGATGGTCCATTCGAGGTGCTTGAGCAAGTCAATGAGAATGCTTATAAGTTGGCTCTATCTGAAGACTATGGAGGAAGTGCCACTTTCAACATTACTGATCTTAGACCTTATTATCCAGCAGAGGAGGGTTTACCAAGTTTGAGGTCAAACTTTTCTGAACTAGAGGAGAATGATGGAGGTCCATCTACAACAGCAATGCAAGCCGAGCTCGTAAGGAAAGAAGAGAGGACTTTCTGTCCTCAGGTCCTTAGCAGGTCCTTCACTCAATGGGACTTAGCTGGGAATTCAGGAGGGATCAAGTCCTTCCTTCAACAAGCATAGAAGAGTTGTAATAGACAGGTCCTAGGGGAATTTTGAAGCATTCAAAGGCAGCAAGGTGATCACCCCAGGATCCTGAGCAGGAGGCAGCCTTGGCCTTAGAACTTAAGTCTAATTGGTGCAATTGGACCTTGGCAGAACCCCAACCTGTGAAATCAGGGTTCATGTCTCATTCAAGGTTTATTACAAGCTGCAGTAGAGTAAGGCAATGACATTTGGTGGTTGCCTTGTGTTCCTAAGGTGATTTACTACTATTGTTCGAGGAATGCAGGTGACTGATGTCCTTGGGCATTTTCTACAGCATGTTGGTTCATGAAGTGCAGGCAGCAACATGCAGCTGGACAGTGTTAGCATTTTCAGGAACCTTGAGGTCATTTGGTCCTTTTCCTTTCGATAATCGAATGTCCTTTAGATGCTAATATTACCAGCAACCTCAGCAGCCAAGATGAAGATTATAATAAGCTTAGTGGAAGCATGACTAAAGCCCGATAAGCGTTCTTTGCGATTCCAAACTCACCGGCAACATTTGTATTTATTTTTGCTGTTTTCTTCATACAATCAGATGTAATTAGGCCTTGTATTAGTTTAAGCAGCTTTCTTATGTATCTTAAGCTAGCTTAGCAGTAGATTAGAGGTTTCCTAATGCTTAGGAAAGCCTTAATCACTCGGTTACAGCCAGTTGCTTGCTGAAAGTAGCAATATAAGCAAGGCTCTTGTGTAATAGCATTCAACTTTGAGTGAATGAATGAGAAACCAGTCGAGCTTGCTCTTGTGTGTTTGTGAGTGTCTCTAAAAACTCTCCATTGTTTCTACTTGTCTGCAACTAAGCTTTGGCAAGCTTAGAAGGTGTTAAGTAGAGCTCGGTTCATGTTCTGGTGGTGTGGACTATATCCAGCGCATAGCTGAGTTTGCCCTTGTGCTTCTTGCTGTGGTGTTGTCTGTATCAGTGAGAGTCACAGGTTCTTTATCTTCTTTTATTTGTTTTTCGTTCCTTGATGCTATTCCATCCCTAGGAAGAGCTTAAGTTGAACAGAAACAGGACAGTAAGGTCCTTGGTGTTGTCCAGACCAGTGCACTTTGATTCCCTTTGGTCTGCACATACATCACCGTGGCTATGGCCACGGTCCGTGGCGCCTGGGCTACTGCTGTGTGGCTTGAGCGTGCGTCGCAAGTAAGAGATAGCAAGTGACGGTTGTTATTTTTGGAGGAATCATTCATTCATCCTGGGAGAAGACATCATCATCGATCATCCATTATTCATCCATCCATAAAAAGAGCCAAGAACCCCATCTACTCCTCCCCATTAATTCAGCAAGGGTGAAGCTAAGGTGCTTATTCAGTATGCCTAATACTTGATTGATTTCAGTAGAGGGTGGGTCTGAGTTGAGCTGACCTAGATATTGAACTTGATTGATTTTAGTAGAGGGTGGGTCTGAGTTGAGCTGACCTAGATATTGAACCGTTTTGGTTAGCTTCTGGTCTCTGCGAAACTCGAGTCTAGAATAAAGGTCTGAGTGCTCTTATTGCACATATATTTTCTAGAATGTTTTACTTTAGTGGATTCAATCTTAAATAAGTCACTGCTATAATCATAAATTTACCCAAATTATTTTGTTTCTAGAAAATGGGAGCGGCTTATATATAACATAAAGTTGCACAAACAATAAACTAATGACCATATAATCTAATAGATGTTATACATTTGTGGCTGTAATATTTATACAAACCAACTTGTGAGCGACGACAATCTTTCAAGCTTGCGGTTACTGTGGCTTAGTTCTGCCCTTTGTTGTGGTCATTCTTCTTGATTACTTATCATCTAGTTAGAAATGTTGGTGCATGGACAATTGAGACCTATGCCTAAATGATCTTAACTTGTTAGTTTCTACATGATGGGTCCCCCCCCCCCCCACCCAAAAAAATAAAAGGAAAAAAGAAAAGATATTTACGTTTTCTGTTTTTCTTCAGAAATTATATTCCAGCTCTTCAGGAATGCAGGTAAATCATTATTGGACAATCGTTCCCAACTTGGACTACGGAGTAGAGCAACATGCCTAGTTAACCTTCTTTTTGTTGTAAAATTAGTTACAGTGATGCTTTTCAAATCACAACTGAAAAACATCAAAACAACCCTCGGTACTTTGAGGCTACGATTTAGTTTGAAATTGATTTACCATATCTGAATGTATAAACATAGTTTATATTTTTTTCATTGATTTTCTTGCAATCCGCTAGTGGTTTTAGGCATCTGTTCCTTTTGCTTGGTTGACCTGACATTATATACATGTGCTTGTGTGCCCGAGGCGCGAAGTGAAACATTTTGTTGGTTTATCCGTCGATGAGACCAGTGATGTATGACTTACAGCTCAAAGGGTTGGTAGTGAGCTTGAGCGCTATCATGAAGCATCATCATTGACATTTGCAATTCAAGTTCTGTCATATTGAAGTGACCTTCAAATTCATTCTCAGCATTCCTACTATTCTCTGCCCTATTCTGTGTGTCCATAGTTGTGTATTGTACTGTTGTTCCATGTTACATTGTGAACATGATAACATCTAAAGAACTTGTTCTTTTCTCTTTCAGTTGTTAGAAAATGAAATTAACTTGTGGGTGCCAAGCTATATGCATAAATCTTCACCTTCATGGACCTATCCTTGGCAAGGTTCTCATGTGAAAATGGGATGATGTCAATATTGCAAAAGAATATTATTAATGCAAACCTATGATGGCTTGGAAGGATGCTGATGGAAAGTCCTATTCTTGTTTTGAACTGAGGCAATACTAGTTTGTTGTTGGTTCCTTTACCCTGTGATTCATATTTTACCATGTCATCTCTTGCCTAAGTGTGGTCGTATAAACTATGTATCTAGGCGTCTCTTTCAAAGTTGTTGAATACCACGGTCTTGTGTCTGTTTGAGTGATAGTTCATAGATGTGGTGGTTGTTGATCTATCCATGAAATCATTTAATGTGATGGAAGAAGTTATCATTTATTCATCCATTTTCCCAACAAACTTGACAACAGTGTTGCATTGAACTCTCAGGATGCCCCTAGGCAGGGCAGACGAAACCCCATGTCCATATCCATATCATCCCAAGGAAAGCTAGTGACTTTGAGAAGAATGATGAGATTTATGATGCGACAGAGTCTACATTGCGCAACTTTTATTTTTGATTCAAGCTCATTTATTGCGATCTGCCAACATTTTAACCACTTGCATACTTGGTTTGTTACCAGATAGATGTGAAGGAGAATGAATTGGCACAAAAGCTGGACCTGGACAAGGAGAGGAAGGACAGAACCCTTGAACAGATGAGTGAAGAGGCAAATGTGTACCAGACACTATTCTCCTGAATTTTTGAGGCTCTGATACTTTATTCTAATCATGTTTGACATTTCTGACATTTTTTGGTTGGAGATGTGTGTCATGGTAGTATGATTGGTAAAGTAATGGATTCTTTAAGCATTGGAGACAACTGCAACAAAAGCATTAGGGTACAAAACCTTAATTGGATCGTTACGAAGGAATGGACTCGATTAGGAGAGGCTTGCTTGCTTGATTGCTTTTTCTTATCTTCCTAAATGATTTTAATGTTGAGATTCTAAAGATTGATCATTGACGATGGAGTTGGTCAGTTGGAACTTATTATCGGCTCTAGTGCTGCTACATTTTTTGGGGTTTTATATGGATACGATGTGATAGCCGTTTTTATTGAGTCTAATCACTTCTTTTTTGGGGCTCCATCATCTTGTTTGTTAGCTTCAGAAGGTGATATGCAAGACATAGCAAAGTATTATTCGACAATAATACATTGTACTTTGAGGGTATTGGACAATTATGCATTGTATTATTTTCTTGGATTCTAATGCTTTGCTTGGGAGGAGGGTAAACGGAAGGAGGGGGAGTTAAGGAGGGTGCTTACTCCTCCTTACCCTTGCTTGGGCAAGGAGCGAGAGAGGGTAAGGGAAAGTAAAGGGGTGTGATATTTACCTTCCTTTACCCCTTTTAACTCTTATATAAAAATAGTTCTACTAATACTATACCAACTTTTTGATGCATTTGGTTGAGATTGAAAATTTGTTTGCAATAATATATTGTTCAAATAATGTAATTCACATATTTTTTAAAGGATTTTCGGTGCCAAATAATCCATTCTATAGGCTTTATGATTGCAAATAATCCAAACTGGTGTTTTGGCCACAAGTAGGCTGAATTTTCATCATATTTACCGGACTGAGCCCGAACCAAATTTCACCACCGGAAGACTGACGTGGCAACAATACTACATGCTAAATATCGGTGAGCGGACATGATTTTTCCTCATTACTATGTTTTTCACTGTCGAAATTTGACATTGGTTTAGTCCAGGAAAATTAAATGATAAAAATTCTGTTTATTTGTGGCCAAAACTTTGTTTGATTATTTTCGATCCCAAAATTTCGAAATCGGGTCATTTTTAATTTTCATTGTGACATTTAAGGGAGGGATTACATACTCTTTTCTTTTTGGCTCATTTTTCAAGTTTGGTTTGTTATTGTCATTCATTTAAAATTCTTTAATTAATGTAGAAAGAAATAAACTTGTATAATTATTTTACTATCATTACTTTTAATTTCCTTACTAGGCTTCAACCCGTGCGATGCATGGAGTGAACTCAATTAGTTGCTTTTAAAATTTTATAAAAGTCATGGATGTGAAACTTACTGATGAACATTGAGGAAAACGTTTATGAATGTGAAACTTATTGATGGGGAAGGTAAAGGATTATGTCTATATGATTATGAAGTGCGATAAGATTGATCTTGCTTGCTCCTGACTGTAGATGAAGAGAGGTTTAATTTTGGGATATTTAGTATGTTGTTTGTGAAAGTAGATGCATAATAATAGGTTAATATATGGGAAATAGATGCATAATAATAGGTTAATATATGAGAAATAGATATAACATCTAACAAATGTGTTATATTTATATAGATATCTACAAAAACTCATGAATCTCATTGACCTAACCACAATGATCATGTTAATAATCTAATCGGTAATTGTTTTGAAGTGTTTTGGATATTAAAGTCATTAGTTATGGATGATTTTATTTTAGTGGTGTAATTAAATTAAAATTGAATACTACTGTTTGAGATTTCGTATGAGTCGTTTAAAAATATATTTTTAAATTTCTTGAAATGTAAATAAAATTTGGAAAGAAGTAGAAAATAACATACAATTTAAATTAAAATTGAACACTGTTGTTCGAGACTTAGTAGGACTTGTTTTGAATGTAACTGTTGTCAAGCTGATATATTTTTTAATTTCTTTAATTGTAAATAAAATCTGGAAAGAAATAGAAAATAAAATACAACTTACTGCGCTATGATTGGCCTAGACTGCAAAAAATGCTCCCGTGACTTTATTTCGTATGACCCACAATGATTTCTATTATAATATATAGATTCTTTTGCCAAAATAATTACTGATATTTGGACCAAAATAATTTAATTTAGTATTTATCTATCTTCTGATTGGACGAAATCCCTACAATTAATCTCCTTTCTTCATTTAGCGGGAGCCAAAAAAATTATTATTATTATTATTATTATTATTATTATTATAAGTAAGACCAAAATAATTAATGTTATTTGCACCAAAATAATTTAATTCAGAGTCCAAACCAGTCAAGCATTAGTCATACTTTCTGTTTTTTAATTTTAAAATAAAATTTGGATTGAAAATAAAAAAAATGAAAATAGAAAAAAATATAATTTTCTACATTGCGATTGACCGATTCTCCTACAATCACTCCCGTGGCTCTATTTAGTGGGACCCACAATGATTTCTATTATAATATATAGATAGATATTATTATTATTATTATTATTATTATTATTATTATTATTATCACCAAAATAATTACTGTTATTTGCACCAAAATAATTTAATTCAGAGTCCAAAGGAGTCAAGGATTAGTGATACTGTCTAGTTTTTTAATTTTAAAATAAAATCTGGATTGAAAAATTTAAAAAAAATTGAAAATAGAAAAAAAATTCTACGTTGTGATTGGCCAATTTCCCTAAAATCACTCTCGTGGCTCTATTTCGTGGGACCCACATTGATTTGTATTATAATTTTTTTTTTAATTTTAAAATAAAATCTGGATTGAAAATTTAAAAGAAATTGAAAATAGAAAAAAAATTTATACGTTGTGATTGACCAATTTCCCTACAATCACTCTCGTGGCTCTATTTCGTGGGACCCACAATGATTTCTATTATAACATATAGATTTTAATTTTTCAATTTTCTACTGTCTAAACGTTTTCGTCCATGATTATAGCCACTTAATTTCTACCAAAAACTTCAATCAATTGAAAGAAGGAATCATGTATAGCGATTTCCAGCTTTTGGCAATTATGGTAATTACGGTAATTCCCGCGATGTGTACCGTACATGTGGCATGATCAAATCTCATACGTCGATTTTATTTATTTGCAAATTCTGAAAAAAATTGAAGCTATGAGATTTGAAATTGCAATCTATCCTATAATAAACAAATCCCTACCCATTCGACTATGCGTCTTTCACCGATTAATTTTGCAATATTTTAATATTGTATACAACATACCTTGGAATTTAAGTTTCAAAACTCTTCTGCCTTCCGCGATTAATGATGCCCCTGATATTCGTCTCCGCTGTTTTACACAACACGACTTCTCACTGCCGCTGCCGACCAGTTTTCTAGCACCAATTTTCGAACGACCGGATGTTACCAGTGCCAAAGAACAACGATGTTCTCAAACACCGGCCATGCACAGTACGATTTCATTTCGTTTTTTTCCACAATCGGTTTTGGATGGCGTCGAGGGTAGCAGATCGGGAGTGGCTGGTCTCGGGATTGCATCCAAGCGAGGGAGACTTGGCCGCGGGAATATTTCTCGCAGTAGTTGTATCTCCGACAAAAGGTCGCCGGAAACAATGGAGGTCGGTAAATTTGTTTCAATCTTTTTATCCGGTATCCATCATAATCTATTAAATATATTAAAACACAAGCATGGAAAATCTAAACCTAAAAGAAATAATTTAGAAGGTTTGGTGAATTCCAAAGCAAATTCCAAACCTACATAATTTATTATTACATTCATAAATATAATATTAATAAAAATGAAAAAGAAAAGGAAATAACTAAAGTCATTCATAAGTTACCAATATTTAATGCATACACAATTAGAACATTTTAAATTTTTCAAAAAAGAAAAAGAAATACATAAGATCATACATACATAAATTACAAATATCTAATACAAAACTAGAGCAATTTTTACTTTTCATTTCATTCATTTACTATTGTAATATTATGACCAAAACTTTAGAAATAAAATATAATAATAGATACTAAAGTAAAATTTTCATGAAAAAGCTATAAAATTGTTTCGTATTCTTTTTAATAACTATCTTAGAAAATAAATTTTTTGATAGAAACTACAATATATACTTTTAACAATAAAAAAAAATCAAATTATATGTAAGCTACCAAAACAAGAATAAGAAATTGGAATAAGTATAGATTAAAAAGTTGAACAAGAGGTTAAAATCCACGTAATATATAATGGAAAATAATAAGAAAATAGAATTGTCACGTAGTTGTTGTCGTAACAATTTTTCGAAAAACAAACATCCTTCAATCCTTCTTAAGTCGAAAAATTAAACTATTTATCCTTAATCGTTATGGACATGAAATAAAATAAACTTAAATGATAGTTTATCCATAAAAAATAATATTTTTATAATATTGGATTAATAATTATTATAAAATTACTCTAGAAAATAAATAATGTAAAATTATTGAAATATTATCCGTGCATTACACGGGATATTATAGACTAGCTCATAGTTAACAAACAAGTCCTTGAAAAAAAATTAATTTTTAATTAATTATACATAATTTTCACAATTTAAAAATCAAAATTAGTATTTTTGAAAATAAATAAAATCGACGTATGAGATCTAATCATGCCACATGTACGTTACACATCGCAGGAATTACCGTAATTGCCAAAAGTTGGAAATTATCTTACCTTTTTTGTTGAAAAAATAGTGTTTTGATATTATTAACTCTTGCAATTCAGTTGAAGAAATAATAATAATAATAATAATAATAATAATAATAATAATAATAATAATAATGGTGATATATTAATTATAATCATATCAATAATAATAATGATAATAATTAATAATAATAATAAGTATTTTCTGAAATTTTTTATTCAACATTATTTTCTAAAAAATGTCTAATACCAAATGGTCACCCAAAATAATTTCACAAAAAAAAAAAAAAAACGAAGTAATGTATCAATTACAGCCGCTAATCAAAGAGGGAAGATAATTGAACGTAGATTGATGAGGATAGTGTTGTATTAGCCACGGAAAGGGTTGGGACCGAAGTTGGCGCCAGGATTGCGTTGATTCGTGATTCTTGAATGCTTTATTATGCATTCATCCACAATGCACCTCCTGCTTCCTACACCAAACTCGTCAATTTCTAATTGCCACAACACTTGTAATATTTTCTATTGGGCCTACGAAACCTACATGTCATTCCCATGACCACCCACCTTTCTCTCCCCCTCCTTATTCTTAAGCCACAGAAAATCAATTTTCAATTCTGGGTTTATAACAGCAACTGGGCAAAGGGTACAATTTGACAGAGGTTGACAAAATGGCCTTGCAATTAAACGGTGGTGGGTGTTGCTGCCTGTATCAGTACCAGAGTGGGTCAGGTTGGGGTAAAAGAATCAATCAACATGACAGATTTGTAGTTAAACCTGTGGCTTCTTCAGAAGCTTATGCTGCTTCTTCTACTACTGTGAAACAACTGTCTACAAGCGAGGGAAAGGTCAAGTTGGGAGCTTCTGATGTCGAGGTCACCAGGGTTGGCATTGGTGCTTGGTCTTGGGGTGATACCAGCTACTGGAATGATTTTCAATGGGATGGTAATTCATTGCTTTTCTCAACCTCTTCTTTCTCTTTACCAAAACTTGGTAACCCAAATTGTATGTCTTGCTTTTGTTCTAATATGCCAGACAGGAGGTTGAAAGCAGCCAAGGCAGCATTTGACACTAGCCTTGATTCTGGGATCAACTTCTTTGATACAGCTGAAGTCTACGGCTCAAGGGTCAGATTACGTATTTCAATCTTTTCCTGTCTTTGTTTCCGTTCCACTCATTAACAATACGTTAAAACCTTTTGACATGTAACCATGTTCCTCTGTGCAGTTCTCATTTGGTGCTATCAATTCTGAAACTCTTTTGGGGAGGTTGTACTGCAATCTTTGTTTTTGCACTTCTCATTCAGCCATTTAGCTCATCACAAGCCTAAAAACTCTTTTAAACACGATTCAAGTTGACCATTTTCAATCAACCATTCGTAACAAACCCTATCACAAATATTCAATTTGTTGGATGAATTTGGATTTGCTCTACTTTGGGCTTGTGTTGCTCTTATATTTTGGCATTTCTACCTTCTTAACCCCCTCATGCACCTACCCTTTTTTCCTCTTCTTGGCAATTATTGAAATTTTTATTCAAGGAAAGGGCGTGACTGATCAATCAAGGGAAAAACTTGGTGGTCACTAGCAACAGTAGCCCAGCAAAGCAAGAATAATCTTGGTTGATTTCAGCTAGTTCAATGTTTGAGGATTGCACCCATGCCAAACCTCCAAATAACCACCTGAGGCTTAATTCCTTGTTCAATTGGTAAAGTTGATTTTAATGATGACGAGTCTGTGATATTTTGACAGGTTTATTAAAGAAAGAAAAGAGAAGGATCCAAATGCAGATGTTGTGGTAGCAACCAAGTATGCTGCTTTGCCATGGCGGCTAGGTCGCCAAAGTGTGGTCAGTGCCCTCAAGGATTCACTTTGTCGCTTAGGCCTTTCATCAGTCGATCTCTATCAACTTCACTGGTATGCATATCCTAATATCCTATGGAACTTGGCTGACATATTAGCCATTAATTCCTTCATGATGTAGCTAATCATTATGTCTGTTGTTCCCAGGCCTGGAATATGGGGAAATGAAGGTAAAAATCAATCAACCAAATGGATTTGGTCCTTTCATCTATGAGCTTTTGTGCAAGCTAACTGACTTCACCAGGATGGTACATGTTCAGGGTATATTGATGGTCTTGGTGATGCGGTTGAACAGGGCCTTGTTAAGGTTGTTGGGGTTTCCAACTATAGTGGTAAGTGTATGGACTACTATGCTTGTGATATCTGATTTAAGTTTTGTTTGTGGTGGTAATTGAAGACGAACAGCAAATCTGGTCACAGTTCTTGGCTTTTGTATTGATCCATTATGTTGCCTTACTTGCACCTGAGCGTGCCACATGATGTACTTGTTAAAGTTGAGACTTCAATAGAAGTAAACCATGAGAGCAATTTTCCGAAAATCTTAGGCATTTTCTTAGTCGTAAATGGAAGCTCAAGGATTCATTTCACATGTGAGTGTGAGCAGGGAGCTATCCCATGAGGTTGAATGAAGAACCATGCGATCAAGTGTCTGACTTCGGCTAGTTTCCAACAATGTTGTGGATTTTGAGTTCAATTTGAATGTCCAAGTGATGCAGGAGGATACTAATTAAGGATAGCTAACAAGACATAGGAAATAAGAATATTATGAAATCAAATATCTCTTGATATTCTTCATAACATTGTCATGGGTATTTTGTTAGTACATTTTAAGATAGGCGAAGTAAAGATGCTAGTAGTATGAAAGTGATTCTTAGTGCCTCTACCAAAAGTCCTTCATTATGTTTGACCTAAAGGCCTGAAGACTAAATCCGAGTTTTGCAGAAAAACGGTTGCGTGATGCATACCAGCAGCTGAAAAAAAGAGGCATACCACTGGCTTCGAACCAAGTGAACTACAGCCTCATATATCGGGCTCCAGAGGAAAATGGTGTGAAGGCTGCATGTGATGAGCTTGGGGTTACTCTCATCGCTTATTCCCCTATTGCTCAAGGTAGTTAGTTCAAATTGCTGAATTATGGATATGTTGCATGCTTTTGAGGAGATTGAATTTAGTGTGGTGAAATGTTTATGTAGGAGCCCTGACCGGGAAGTACACACCTGATAATCCACCTTCAGGTCCTCGAGGTCGTATATATACTCCAGAATTCTTGACACAGGTATGTTGGGTGCTTAAATCATCCTTGCACACCTTGAAATTGACTGCCAGAGCGACATTCATTACAACGGAAGTTTGAATCTTTTTTCCCTTGACTACTTTTCTTTTTTTTATAAAAAAAATGGTATAATACAGCTACAGCCGGTGGTGAACAGAATCAAGGAGATTGGGGAGAAGTACGACAAGACATCCACCCAGGTACGTTGGTGTTGTTAGTTATATAAACTTGCTTCTTTCTTCTATCTATGCTGAAACAAAAGGTTGCAGTTTTGTTTGAGACTTCCAAAGCATGAATGTGACTGCATCATTAAAAAGACCTTACTACTCTAATAGTATAGACATGATTCAAAAAGGGTGGTTGAGATTAGAAAAATGTTTGTGTTTCAGGTGGCTCTGAACTGGCTAATAGCACAGGAGAATGTGGTGCCAATACCAGGAGCTAAGAATGGGGAGCAGGCAGCTGAGTTTGCAGGAGCACTTGGTTGGAGACTTACCAAAGAAGAGGTTGAGGAGCTGCGTTCAATGGCTAAACAAATAAAGCCTGTTATTGGTTTCCCCGTCGAGAAGTTGTGAACCTACACTTGACAATCATACTTATTTGCACTGACTAATGAGTAAATTACATCTACCCTACCTGCCATTTGTGGTAATAATTTTTGCACACCCGACATTTGTGAAATAATTTTCACCTTACCTGACATTAAGGCTCCATTTGGTCCTTGAAAATTAGGATAGAAAGAAAATTTTTTGAAACATCATTTATTTTCCTTAACGTGGCTTTAAAAAGGTGGAGGAAGAAGAGTTAGATGGAAAACATAATGGAAAAGTTACATTGATTTTGACATCAACATTTTCCTTCCAAAGTTGAGAGGAAAGTGAAATGGAAAAATGATAGGCTAAATGAGATGGTAGGATTGGGGAGGGAGAAAATGAAGAAATAGATTGGTAGAGAACATGGAGGATCTTATACTAAATTAGTGAAGAGATAAAAATTTTCTTTCCATTTCATTTTCCAAAGACCAAACGGAGCCTAAGTGAAAGTGATTTTTACTGGGAAAATCTGGTTACTTCTCATGAATTGAGAAAAATACAATAATGCCCCTATATGACTATATAAATGTACCATGTTGCCCATAATATTGAGAAGGAAATGACTTAAATGACCTTTTCATTGTTTTGTATGCAAAAAGGTGTGTTGAAACTCCAAATAGAAAACACCAACAGTCGATTAACTCCAAATAATGTCCCTATATGACTATATGAATTAATATTAAAGGTAAAAACGTCAATTCGTATTTAATTGAAAGTCATATTAATTAATATCAAGGGTAAAAAAAGTAAATTCATATTTATCTTTTTAATGTTACGCCGGAAAATCCACCAAAAATCAATTATAAAATATCTTAGGAGGTTTAAATTTGTGAACACTTAATGTCAGGTAAGGTGAAAATTATTTCACAAATGTCGGGTGCGCAAAAATTATTACCACAAATGTCTGGTAGGATAAACGTACCTTATACATGGCCGGATGATTCCTGATGCAATGATTCCTGATGCACTACCTTATTCCTCTCATCATCTTTGTCTGTTTTTCTTTTCTTTTAAGATGGATGCCAGTTAGCTTAAATGTTGATTGTCCCTAAGGGTCCGTTTGGACCTTGGAAAACAACATGGAAAAAAAATTATTTTGGAAAATAAAACTCTTTCCTTTGTTTGGATTGAAGAAAAATGAATGCAAAAAAAATAGTTGGAAAATTGCATGGAAAATTTGGAGTAACAATGAATAAAAAATATTCCCTTAAAAAATGAAAGGAAAGTTGGGAGAAAATTTTGGATCAAAGCCAATCTTTCTTTTCATCCTCTCTCTAACTCGTCTTTCTCTCTCTCTCTCTAACTCTCCTCTCTCTCTCTCTATCTCTCTCTCTCTCTCTAAGGGTCCGTTTGGACCTAGGAAAACAACATGGAAAAAAAATTCTTTTTGGAAAATGAAAATCTTTCCTTCGTTTGGATTGAACAAAAATGAATGGAAAAAAAAAAGTTGGAAAATTGCATGGAAAATTTGGGGTCACAAAGAATAAAAAATTTTCCCTTAAAAAATGAAAGGAAAGTTGGGAGAAAAATTTTGATCAAAGCCAACCTTTCTCTTCATCATCTCTCGTGGCTCCCTTCATTCTCTCTCTCTCTCTCTCTAACTCGCTCTCTCCCTAACTCTTCTCTCTCTCTCTCTCTCTAACTTTTCTTTCTCTCTCTCTCTCTCTCTCTCTCTCTCCAACTCTTCTCTCTCTCTCTCTCTCTCTAACTCTTCTCTCTCATGCTCTCTCTCTTTCTCTCTAACTCGCCTCTCTCTCTCTCTCTCTCTCTCTCTCTCTCTTCTCTCAATCTCTCTCTATCTCTGACTCTCACTCTCTCTCTCTAACTCTTCTCTCTCTCTCTCTTTCTCTCTCTCTTTCTCTCTTTCTCGCTAACTCTTCTCTCTAACTCGCCTCTCTCTCTCTCTCTCTCTCTCTCTCTCTCTCTAACTCGCCTCTCTCTCTCTCTCTCTCTCTCTGTCTCTCTCTCTCTCTCTGTCTCTCTCTCTCTCTCGCCTCTCTCTTTGTCTCTCTCTCTCTCTAAGTCTCTTATATTTCTCTTTATAACTTTGTCTCTCTTTAACTCTGTAACTCTCTCTCTCTCTCTTCTCTTTCTCTAGGTCTTTTTTCTCTCTTTCTCTCTCTAACTCTGTAACTCTCTCCCTCCCTCTCTCTCTCTCTCTCTCTCTCTCTAACTCTTCTCTCTCTCTCTCTCTCTCTCGCCTCTCTCTTTGTCTCTCTCTCTCTCTAAGTCTTTTCTCTTTCTCTTTATAACTTTGTCTCTCTCTAACTTTGTAACTCTCTCTCTCTCTCTTCTCTTTCTCTAGGTCTTTTCTCTCTCTAACTCTGTAACTCTCTCCCTCTCCCTCTCTCTCTCTCTAACTCCCCCCTCCAAATCACATCATATAATCTAGAAAAACGAAGCTTGACATTTAAAAGTTTCATGCAAAAAAAAATTTTCCATACATTTTTCTTCAAACCAAACAAGGAAAAGAAAGTTGAATATAAATTCAATTTTTTCCTTCAAAATTTTACTTAAACCAAACAAGAGAAAGAAATTTACTTTACCCCCAAAATTTTTTCCTCCTAATTTTTTTTCCATGAGATTTTTTTTCCATCCTGTTTTCCTAGGTCCAAACGGACCCTAAGTCTCTTCTCTTTCTCTCTCTAACTTTCTTCTCTCTCTCTCTCTCTCACTTTCTTCTCTCTCTCTAACTCTCTTCTCTCTCTCTCTCTCTCTCTCTCTCTCTCTCTAACTTTCTTCTCTCTCTCTCTCTCTCTCACTCTCTCTCTTCTCTCTTCTCTCTTACTCTAAGTATCTTCTCTCTCTCTCTCTCTCTCTCTATCTCTAACTCTCTTCCCTCTTTCTCTCGCGCACTCTCTCTTCTTTCTCTCTAAGTCTCTTCTCTTTCTCTCGCGCACTCTCTCTTCTTTCTCTCTAAGTCTCTTCTCTTTCTCTCTAACGTTCTCTCTCTAACTCTCTTCTCTCTCTAAGTCTCTTCTCTCTCTCTCTCTCTCTCTAACTATCTATTCTCTCTCTCTCGCTCTCTCTCTCTCTCTCTCTAACTCTCTTTCTCTAACACTCTTCTCTCTCTCTCTCTCTCTCTCTCTCTTTCTTGCTCTCTTTCTCTCTCTCTCTCTCTAACTCTCTTTTCTCTCCCTCTCTCTCTAACTCTCTCTTCTCTCTCTTTGTTACTCTCTCTATCTCGCTATCTCTCTAATTCTCTTCTCTTCTCTTCTCTCTCTCTCTCTCTCTCTCTCTCTCTCTCTCTCTCTAACTCTCTCTTTCTCTCCCAAATCACATTATATGATCTAAAAAATTGAAACTTGATATTTACAAGTTTTCTTGCAAATTTTATTTTTCCATGTATTTTTCCTCAAACCAAACAAGGAAAAGAAAATTGAATAGAAACTCAATTTTTTTCCTTCAAAATTTACTTAAACCAAACAAGAGAAAGAAATTTACTTTACCCTAAAATTTTTTTCCTCCTAATTTTTTTTTCCACGAGATTTTTTCCCCATCCTGTTTTCCTATGTCCAAACGGACCCTAAGAGTGTGTTTGGACTGCAGAATATATGGTTTAAAAAAAAAATCTCGTGGAAAAACAAATTTGGAGGAAAATAACTTTGGATAAAGCAAATTTCCTTTTATTGTTTGGTTTGATTTTCCATTCAATTTTCTTTGCCTTGTTTGATTTAAAAAATGCATGGAAAAAAAACAAATTTACTTGAGAACTTGTAAATATAAGAGCAACACAAGCCCAAAGTTATTTTCCTTCTTTTCCAAGCATCATTTTTTTTCTAAATCACACTGTGTGACCTGAGGGGGAGAAAGAATATTAAAATGAATGCGTGAGAGGGAGTAGTGGGGAGAGAAATAATATTAAAACATGTGCGTGAGAAAGAGTGATGGAGAGAAAAATAAGGGGGGGAAGAGAGAGAGAGAGAGAGAGAGAGAGAGAGAGAGAGAGAGAGAGATATCAAAATGGGTTCGTGAGAGAGAGTTGGTGAGAGAGAAAGAAGAAAGAGAGATTAAAATGGGTACACGAGAGAGAGAGAGAGAGACGCAACTCGCGAGAAATGAGGGAGATAAATGTTGGCCTTTAAATTCAGATTTTCTCTCAACTTTCCTCTCATTTTTTAAGGGAAAATTTTTCATTCTTTCTTATCAGAAAATTTTCCATGCACTTTTCCAACTAATTTTTTTCCATTCCTTTTTCCTCAATCCAAACAAAGAAAACATTCTCATTTTCCAATTTTTTTTTTCTTTCCACCCATTTTTCCGCAGTCCAAACGCACCTTAAGTGCTCAGTTAAGGTTCATTGACCTCTCTTCAATTATACACATGATGAAGTAGCTACATGCAAGCTTCTGAGCCCAAAAGAACAAGCTCTATTGCCTTTCAAATATTACCCTTATTCTCATTTATGTTGAAGATATTGTTTTCATCGTGATCACATTGCCCTCTTATACATGTCATCCGACTTCTAGTTGCGCAACTCCAAATGAAGGATCTTGGTAATCTCCGTTACTTTCTAGGGGTTTATGTAGTTCACACTTAAAGGGCTTTCTTTCGGTCATGCTTGGGAGAGTGTTACAAATAAGAATAAGAGTTCATAAAAGTAAAAGAGGGTGAGAATAGGTGAGCATCTGCAAGTAATTTATCCTTACTTGGGAAGTCCATTTCGAAATTTATAAGGTACATAAGAGTAAGTTATTATGTTACTATCCATTGGTTCTGCAAAGTACATCCTCTCTGTCATAGTATAAGTTGATACTTAGATAAAAGCCTTGAGCTTCTCAGTGGATGCTAGCTAAGGTACCCCTCAGCAAACCACATTCTCAGCCACTCAACTCTAATATGTACATGTTTAATGGCTTTATCTATTCTCTATAGTTGGTCATGTTTTCATAGTGCATACAAGATCATGTTACATATTTAAATTTAAATTGAGAAATTGGTCTTGTCAACCAACAAAATATGTAGTTATGTGGAGATACTTTGTACATTTAGACTATTGCTAATACCAAGTTGAAACTAGCAGTAGATTTATATATTGATTGCTTTTTCTATTCCAAGTCCAATTATTACTATGTAAAATGTGAATAAAGGTAACTACATATTCGTAAACATCTATCTGATATTTGTTGGCACAAGCAATGAAACCCAAAGAAAAACAAAAATTTGAGAGAAACGGGCTCAAACAAACTTCTAAGAAAAAAAAATAGCTTCATCTCTCCACAATTGCAATAATTCTAAGAAAAAAAAAGATGACATATCTGTGTGAAAAAAATGTCGATATCACACAAACTCAAACACACTCATGTGAGGAGCCAAACTGCGAAGTCTTGCAACATGAGGCGGATCCTTACCTTGTATATGAATACATCATTATAACCCCCATGGTTTAAACTATATTCTGAGTAATTGTGTAACGCTCCGAAATTTCAAATACTCAATAACTAAAGACTTAATATAATATTAGCAACGACCAACAGGAAGTCACACTAATGGGTGTTACTGCTGTATCTTCGAAAATGACAAGGCAAAGGTACAATTCAAACTACAAAATAAAAAAGAAAAAGAAAAACAATCTAATATCAAAATTAAATAACTTAAAACAATCCTTATTACAACTCCAAGTCTTAAACATAATTTCAGTGCAAATTAAACTACTTTGTCCTTACTCTAAGCCCCATGCCTTTCAAATTACAAGGCAAAATTACAATTCAATCTACAAAAAGAAAATAATTAATATCCAAATAAAATAACTTAAAACAATTCTTATTACAACTCCAAGACTTAAACATAATTTAAGTGCAAATTTAACTACTTCACCCTTACTCTATGCCTCATGTATTTCACGATACTCAGTACTCGAAAACAAAACATTTACCTTTCTAGACGGAACTCAACAATGTTTATCCCTAACTGTAAAGTGCAGTTGAAATTCTTTTTCAAACAATTTAGGGGAAGAAGAGAATAAGTCAAACCATTTCCAACACAAGTGATTCCCAACTCGAAGGAAAGTAAAATTCTCAAAACCATGTTCTTGCCATTATTAGAAACCACTCATTATTAACAGGCTCCTACCAACGATTTATAATAATTCAAACTGAGATTCCAGATCCCTTGGCCTAGCAAAGGCTTGTAATTAATTGAACTGTTATACCAAATCCCTCGGCCTACTAGAGGACTATGTGGACAGCTTACCCGGGGAAGTTTTTATTGTAACTATCAGACTTTTTGAGTCCAATCTCTTGGTGCACAACACTGCTGAATACCAAATTATAGTCTTTGGTTATCCCCTAAAACTCGATTAATCTTCCAGTTTGATGATTAATGCCTTATGAGATTCAATGTTAGTGTTCATAAATAAGAACCCAACCCAGTTTTTAAAACTTCCAATTAAAACAACCCTTAAACACTACTATTGTCTTTGAACTTACAACATGAATTTTGACGCCCACACACACACACACACACACACACACATTTGACAAGTAAGAAAAGTTCAGTTTCACAGAAAGTCACCTGTGGGAAACAAACTTTAGGAAAATATTCAAATTCAGAAAAACAGTTAAAGAGGCGCCCTACGAGCATTTAGGACATAAACATTACCTTGATCGCTTGCTTATTCCCTAATTTGAGCTCGACTAACTATTTAATCTAAACTCGTACCTATTAACGAATAGATAAAACTAGCTTAAGAAATGTAGCAACAAACACTCCTAACCTTATCCTTCCCAGAAAGGATACATAAACCCCTTGTTTTCAAAAGTAGACCAACCTAATTGTTTCACTCATATTTCCAAAATGAGACAATATAAACTTCATTCTTTTTCATTTTCAAAATTGGACAGACTCCTAATTGAACTTTAAGGGCACAACTTGGTCTCCCAACACCGTATGAGGGTATACTATACCTTTCTGGAAAACTTAATGAATCCTTTACGACTTCTTTTTTGACCATGAAACCTAAAGCCAACCCTAAGAGGTCCAAAAAGGTTAAAGATGACAATTGGTCCAAATTTTCACTGTTTTGGGAAAATAATCATAACATACTCTATACTCAATGAACACCCAAAATTCTAAACTTGTATTAAAGTTGAGACTTTAGATCACCAATTGTCCAAATATTTTAAATTAATTCAACTCCTACTAATTATGACAAATTTCTAAAATTATCCTGACATTCTATCCAAATTAACATTTTTCCAATGTCATCTTAATTTAACCAAACTCCTTCCAATTCACAACCAATCTTCCTATTAGCTAGACACTTAAACCCTAAGATCGCCCGTACTATATTGGTCACGATATAAAAATACCATGGCACCATAATTACACAACCCTTAAATTAACAACACAACTATAACAACAATAATAATTAAAAATTTTTCATAAAACTCTAACTTATAAAACTTATAACTCAAACAAAATTAAAAAGAAACCAATTGTATAACTATAACATTAACACTAAACATAGCAACCATAGTAATAACAAGGAAAGTATTAAATTTTTACAATAAAATAGTGAACACACTACTAGGGTTTTATTAATGACAGAGCCGGCCCTGAGGGGAGGCGAGAGGGTCGACCGCCCAAGGCCCAGGATATTTAAGAAAAAATTGTCTTCAACTAAAGGCTCCAACTGAGAATTACTATGTGTCATGGGGGCCCAATTGAAAACTACTGCGCAGAATCAAATAGGAGGAAGAGTAAGGTAGGTGGGCAGTGGGGGCCCAAAGAGGACCTCATTATTTCTTCTGACCTTATTTAGACAAGTTTTGATTCGCACGCATTGCGTGCATCGATTGTTATATTTATTTATTTTTGTGGGTGTGTATATATACACACACAAAATAAATAAATTTAAAAATCGATGCACGCGTGCAAATCAAAACTTGTTTTGCTTAAAAATAAAAATCCTCAATAATAATTCGACTTTGGGTCATGATGAATATTGGCGAGTCAGTGCAGTTAAAATTATCTTCCGTTCAATTGTTTCTAAAAATAGGTTAAATAAGTTCAAGATAAATTTTCAAAAACAATTCTTTCAAATGAATTCAAATAAGATCAAACCGCTAAGCTCAAGTTGGTTCAGTATAATAAGTTTAGATAAGTTTAACTTGTAATAAGCTCAGTCAAAATAAGTTGGAGTGAACATATTCACAATAAAAATATAGTGAGAGTGTGAGACGGAAGCAATATTATTCATTATTGTTCGTTTACTCCCAATATGAACAATTATGCATTATAGATATGATCTTCTTCATGATAATTTTTTTTTACTTTTATATGATTTTAATTTTTATGTGGCAAATATTATCGAATACCTGAACAAATCATTACGTTTCTATTATTTATTTGTCACATTGGATTTACTGATTGTTAAATGAGTGCAATTATGCAACTTAGAATAAAGTTATGATAAAACAAATATTTCTTAGTTAAGTAAAAATCTTGTCTTATAAGACTACATAATAAAATAAAGGAACGAAAAGATTACCAGTAATACTCCAACTTTGATATGTAATGACAATCTTTAAACGAAATTGATCGAATCTTTTCTAAAGAAATAAAGACGATTAAAATTAATATTATACTTTGCACAAAACATCAAAAAATAAAATAATGTAAGATAACAACATAGCAACCTAAAATAAATTAAAATAATAATAATATAATGTAAATTAGGGTAAATAGAAACCCAAAAAAATAAAATGAAGTAAATGGCGGTTTCAATGTGATAGATGAAAATAGAAAACATATAAAAAAAAATACTAACTTAAAATATGGTGGTCTAGTGGAGTAGTGGTATAGAAATTGGAGGGTTTTCCTTTGCATTAGAGGTTCAAATCTTAGTTGTAACAATTTCTAAAATAATTATTTTGGTCATTACTATTCTATCCTTATAATTTATCAATGGCAAAGGGTAAAATGGGAAAGTGAAATTTGCGCGCCATAAGCCCCTTTGGCTTTATATATTACATAGATTAATTATATTTTATTTCATTAATTCTTGTTCCTATTATTATATGTCGTTGGGTTGTGCTTTTCTTTCACTCACCAATATATTTCCATTAAAAGCAAAAAAAAAAAAAACCTAAGATATACTAGTAATTATTATTGTTATATGTGAGTATAATTAATTAGGTCATGTTTCACAAAATTAGTGATTAGATATTGGTTAGCTATTTGCACGAGTGTTATGAAGAAAATGTGTTTGGGTGAATTAGATCAATAAATTACAAAAAGGTATCCTATGTTTTGCGGTATCTATTTTTAGGAGACCATATTATTGAAAATAATTTCTAGGTACCCTATGTTTTGTAGTACCTATTTTTTGGTGACAAATTATCTTTTAGATTTATTACAAGATCCTCAAGACTATGTAAAATTGCAAAAATTCCTTACCTTGATAGAAACTTGTCAATTTATATTTCCATCAACAATACTATTTGTTTTAGAAAATTAACATCTCCATATTTTTCATTTGATATCAAAGCAAATAGTAATGCAGAACATATAGTAATTATTTAAAACAAAGTATCAGAGCTTGTCAATGAATAATATGGAGATGGTAATTCTTTAAAACAAATAGTAATGCAGGTGGAAATATAAATGGACATGTTTTTATCAAGGTAGGGATATTTTTGCAATTTTACATAGTTTTGGGATCTTGTAATAAAACTAAAAAATAATTTGTCACCAGAAAATAGATACTACAAAACACAAGGTACCTAGAAAGTATTTTCAATAATATGGTCCCCTAAAAATAGATACCGCAAAACATGGGGTACTTTTAGTAATTTCTTGGAATTTGGTTGTTTGGTTATTGATATAAATTTTTTTGTTGTTGACAAGGAGGCCCTAAGGTCAAGGAAATAAAACTATAACTATAGACCTAGGCCAAAGCACCCCTATTCAATATGCAAACAGGACATCGTATTGTTTCATTGCTATATTGTCTCAAATTGTTTCATTCCTATACTGTCTCAAATTGCTATACTTTGTTAACTTACTACTCAAATGGAAATAGGGTAGCCTCCTCCTCTATTTTTATTTGATTGGGATGGACTATGGAGATAAGTGTTGTATGGCCTGTGCTGTAGCATATTTTTTGGTGATGTGGGACACTTACTTTCAGTTAGTAAACTTTGGGTATTCACCGTTATTTATCAAAAACCATAGAAGTGGCTTGATAATGGATTTAGTTGCTATACTTATTCTATTAATTTCTTCGCTTGAGATAGTGAGTATAGCAATTTGAGATAGTAAGTATCGTTGTGGTTGTCAATATTTGCTTGTTTTCTTTTTATCAAATTGACACTATGTGAATGTTCAAAAATATTTTTTAGATAAAACTGTTACTATATTTCCATTTATGCAGACTCGAACGACAAATTTTCTCTTTATTATGCATTCATGGGCATAGAGGAGCTACATTTTGCATCAATTTCATGGAAGAGGAATTAGTCTTTCGCAAACGCACGTTTTGACTAAATTCATAGTATCGTTGTTTAGTTGAAATGATGACACAGTTTTTAAAAAAGGCCATAATTTACAAATTGATATACTATTATGCCCAGGGCCCCAAAAATATTAGGACCGGGCCTGATTAATGATTGATTGAAACATCATATACAACCTTTTTAATTACAAAAATCAGTGATATACTTTTATATTCGCAAAATAGTAAATTTAATAAGTAATAATAACAAGCTTATGTGAGAAGTAACCAATAATAATAATATTAGGACTATGGTTTTAGGGTGCAATACTCAAAGAGAGAGATGCAACTCTTGAAGTTGTTAGGATCAAGATTTTAGTTAGGATTGATAGGGGTCCTCAGAATTGAGATTATAGAATCGGATCGAATATTGTAAGATTCTACGAACAAAGTGAAAATTATTTTAGGTGACTTGAGGTTTTCAAAAAAGAAAACAAAAACAAAATATTGTACTTTAAAATTTCTACAAAAGGCAATGAATCTCATTGATCATAGAATTATCCTAATCGATTCTAGTACAATTCCCGGCGATCCTAGTCAAATGACAACTATCATAACATAAATAACCTATAATTAGGATAGGTTGGATCTTGACGATCCCAATGATTCTAGCAATCCTAAGCGATTCAGGTGTAATCCTAACAAGGTAGTGATCTTGGAACGAGTTGGATAGTTTGGTGATTTTTGGATCGTAAACGATAGTCGTGATTTTAATAAAAATAGGCGAAACTAGGCAATGCTAGGGTTGGCGGAGGCATTTGGGGGTCGGTGGCGTCGCTCGACGTAGGTGGGGGTGGTAGGAAAATGGGTAGGCCATGGCGGTGGCTGCGCAAAGCCACGACCTGCATAAAAGAGAGGGTGAGAAAAAGAGAGAAGAGGGAGGAGAAGTGGCAGTTACCCCTGACTGTTGGTGGTGGGGCAGTGCAACGACAACGGTGCGAGGCTGACAATAGGACCAAAACTTATAAGTGATTAAGGTTTTTCAAGTCTCGAAGAGAGCCAGGAGTTCCTCTTTAAAGCTATTGTTTGAAGCATTTACAACCACAAGTACCAACCAACAAGCTCATAAGAGCATACAATGAACATTTTTTGCGTTGTTCAGACTTTAAACATCCGTGGGATGGAGAATTTGTGGGGGTTTACTTTCTAAAAATTCTTTAAGGATTATTTGCACATTTTATCAATAGTAATTGTAAGATCACATTCCCTTTACAGTATGCATTTCATGAATGATTAAACTAAACTTTAGGAGTGAACATCCACTTGTTTCAACTCTTTAGAATTAGTCCAAAATTTGTTCACAAAATATTAGCCTCGGAAGAAGGTAATTTACGCAACTATTATTTAAAAATGTACAAAATTACCTTAAAGTTGCATCGATTTTTGGTACAACCATGATAAACATGATTTAGGCAATCTCGATGTGTTTTATTAGTTTGAAAGGAGTCGCCACCCGACTTTTTTAAGGAGAAGAGCTAAGACGATACTGAAAAGAAAACAAGAAAGATGTTTCGTGTAGAAATTTTGGTTTGGGTAAGGTTGTCGTATCCTTAGGGATGGTGTGTCAGGCGATAGGAAATTGGTTTGGTTAGGTTTGAATATTCCAAAACAATAAACATGCATAAACAACTAAATTAAACTAACTACGAATTTAAAGACAAAATTTAACATGGAAAACTGCAAATGATAAATAAGCTTAGACAACTAAATTAAAGTAACTATGAATTCAAAGACAATATTGAATCTAATCAAGAAGAAGCAATTAAACTATAATACAAAATTACCAGAAATGAAAAGCAAAACAATTAACTCAGCTAATTAAACAATGAAATCAAGGTTAAGTGGACAGAGTATACCGATGGTCTTCTGTTCAATGTATCTCCCTTAACCCTTGCATTAACACTTTTCCCGAACAAACAAAAAGTGTGATTCAGATTACTAAGAATCCGAAAATCCTCATCTGAAGGGAGAATTTAGGGATCCTTAATCCTCCTCTTTCACGAGAAGTTGGAATTTGGGGACTAACTAAAAACAATAATCTCAACTTGCAAAGAACGACTATTACAATGCATAAAAGAGATAATAGAATAAGAAGATTGGTGAAAATTGAAACTTGCATTAATTTAACGTTGAGTGACACTAGCAGAAGAATGAAAAACTAGAGAGAAACGTGAAATTCAAACGAACCTTAAATAAATGTTGAAAACTAACTAACTAATTTCGTCCTTGTGCTCAAGCGGAGTATTTATACAAGAATCGTGGGAAACCGAAATCGACATTTTAACTCACAAAGTCGGCCACAGAAATTACTCAGACGCAGGTCGTGCCTCTGTTCCACGCAATTTTTCCTCTGTCTTAGGCGCTGGTGGTGTCTGGAAAGGCGCTAGCTGCTCCTAATCTATAGTTTACCAACCTTCCACATCAATAATACTTTATAGTTTACCAACCTTCCACACCCACAATACTTTATAATTTATATCTAACTCTAGGGTTCTCTATAGTTTACAAACCTTCCACATCCACAATACTTTATTCTATCTCTTGATAAAATTCCTCTTTCACAGTGCCACTCCTAATTTGCTTCTTGAATGACCATTCATTCCTTTTTCTCTCACTAAACACCTCAGTTGCTCTTAATTATCTTCTATTTCATTCCCAAATTGCTCTCATATCATCGTAAAATTCCTCCCCCTTCTCTTCCTCTTCTCCCCCATTCCACCATCTAAAAGAGAAAAGCCTTGCATGCCCAACTTCAGACCTAACCTTATGCATGCCCTTCCCGATATTATCGTTTCAAGCTTAATGTTGTCAACAAAAGACAACAGTAACTGATTTTTATGATAAAGAAAAATATCAAGTATTGTTCAATGTATATTGTGTACATTTTTATACCCCCTTATCTAAGATTTTCAACAGATTTTTGTAATTATTTTAGGTAATTTAATTAGATTTTGATTATTTTACTTTTTCCCTTATAAAACCCAAAACTAGATTTTCTTGGTTAAAAATCTCATAAAAAGAATTGAATTAGTGTTATGAAATAATATATTTATTTGTGAATGTCCGTATATGGCAATAAGATATCGATCTATTGGGTATCTTTTGGACCGTGTCGGGATCGGGTCCAAGCTTTCACGCACGAGGATAAGCCAACGGGTCAGCAAGCGCCGGTAGTTGCACTCTCTTGTGATGCTTATATCGGGGATTTCGACGAGAACATGGATAGAGGAGCTAACCGGCAACACCGTGCTAAGTACGTTCATCCGCTTGTTCTCAAGATTTGTTATACCTTCAAGAAGAGCGGGGAGGTGAGCGTCAATTTAGCTTGGCTAAGGCGAGACGTCCATTGTCGGGGTCCAAACTTCTCCACGGATGTTTCGAATGGCCGGGAAGAGATTTCGAGACTTGTCGATAACCACAAGGGCTATGGGATGATGGGTCATCCCGAGATGTCATGAATATTTGGCATCGTGGTTCGGTTGTGAGCCGGGTGAATAAAAACACAAGGTAATAATGGCAATCAAAGGTTCGAAATACGCGTGCCTTCACGCTTTGGGTCATAACTCCTTTAATATAACTCCGATGGGTCTCAAATTTTGGGAGCTTAAAGTACACACCAAGGGCTTTCCATCGATATCATACGTGTCTAAAACAGAGTCCGGATAAAGAAATTATGGGCGTTTGAAGTCGGTAGGGAAAAGCTGCCTAGAACACCGTCACGCCCAAGTCATTACTCTGAGCGCCCACGACAATTGACGATGGTGCGTTGGATTTGTCAGACCAATGAGCCGTCGCCGAGTCGATTTGTGACTTGCCCGAGTCACCCCCTGCGACGCGCGTGTTATTTCGTTATTTTTGTTCTGTTTTAACCTAATTTCCTGTTTAGTATAAATACCCTGTTTATGAGTTTTTTTCCATAGCTTTTGATGATTAAGAACATGCTATTGCATTGGTTAGGGTTTCCCTAAGTTTTCTCCAAAAATCTAGATTACTTTATCCAATCTATTGGTGGTGTTTCTAGTCATTCCTTTATTGATCATTTGGTGGATGTTTCCTTTATGATGGTCATGGTGGGGTGTTAGGCTTTAGTGGTGGCTATCTTTATCCCAGGTCATATCCAATCCCATTTGGTGTTCAAGGTTATTGAAATTGGTTGATTTTGGCTATTATTCTTGTTATTATTCAAGTTCAAGGCTATCGTTGAGAAGTTCAAGCATGGGTGATTGAGATGTTCATCTTCCTTCCCTTATTCTATTGTTCATGGATTTCTCTCCTCTCTTCTACAACCACAACTCAAGCTAAAGTCATCAATACTCCCACCGCGCCATGCTCCATCTTTTTGGTTAGGATATATAATAGGATAATTCTGTTCACTCTTGCTATGTAACTAGTATATATATCTCTTGTGGGTTACGAATAAATGATTTCATTCTCCTCTCTCAGTCTCTATTTTCTCTATTGTTCTTCTCTGTTATTCTCCGTTATTCTCCCTATATTATGTTCATATATTTATTGTTTCATAACATGTTATCAACACCATAATCTCTTCATCGATTTACGAAAACTCGGACATCTCAAAAAATAGCCTATCGCTTTCAAATTTTCCCTTTGGGCATCACAATTTAAAGTTAGAGTCTTTCAATATTTCTCCCTTGAATTTGTATCGGAAGGACACTCCAATTATATCTAATGCATAATTGGGCAAAATCGCATGGTTAATTATCTACTTGAATGATTAAGGTCGGTGATTGATATAGCATTTTACTAAAGTTGTTCTTAATAATAACATCATGTTTTGTTAATAACTTTGGTATCATAATTGGATATCTTTGTATTTAGCGCGCTATTTTATTTTATTAGTGAACCAGAAGTTCACTCATTATATCGAAATTTTAATCTTATCATTTTCCAGAAGTTCACCTTACACTTGATAATATTGTTTGATTTCATTAGTGAACCAGAAGTTAACCCTAGTTATGAATATTACATTTAGTTTTATCAGTGAACTTGAAGTTCACCGGAATGGTAAGAATTTTACCTTCATTAAGTGAACCAGAAATCACACGTATGTCGAAGTTTTATCTTATGAGTGAACCAGAAGTTTGCTCTAATATTGATAATGTTATTTAATTTTACTAATTAACGAGAAGTTCTATCCAATAATAAGAATTTTGTCTTATTTTCATTAGTGAATAAGAAGTTCACTCTAATGTTAATAATTTTACCCGATTGCTTTACGTCGCCCACCTTTTTACTATTGTCGCCCACTTTTCGCATAATATTTCCAACACTTGCTCTTCAACCTCATAACCTTCACTCTCCACCTTCTGTGTAGTCCATCTCTCTAGAAAACGCTCTCAACCAACGACCACCACAAACCATCGTCATCCCGGGATATCGAACGCTACGAATCGAAGGAGTTGAGGTATATTTCGAATTAGTTGATTTGAATTTGTGTTGTAATTTTTAAATTTGAAGGAAAAATCGAAAACAAATTTGTCAGAGATTGTCGGCTGCCGCACGACGAACGACAACTAGCGGCCAGTGCCGCGTGCAGATCGCGGCCTTGCCAAGATAAGCGCGCGACATCGGCCGTCGGTTGCCGTGCGTTTCGTGCGGCAGCTGGCCGCCAGTTGCCGTGTAAAACACGTGGCAGGCTCGCGGCAAATTTTTTTTATTTTTTATTTTTTAAATATATTGATAAATAAATAATAATATTGTTATTAATAATATTATTGTTATTAGTTAATATTAATAATTATTATAATAATTAATATGTGTATATTATTGTTAATATTTAAAATCTGATTAATTAATATTATTGTTAAGCATGTGTTAATAATAGTAATTATTATGTGTATATTTTGATTATGTTATTGTAAGTGTGCAATGTGTACATTGATTATGTGTCTATTTATGTCATTAATTTTTTATAAAATATTGTAATAATATTATTAATAATTAAATATATCATTGTAGATTTGTTGTTTTTTTATTAATAATAAATAATTGGATTGTTAGTTACATTAGTAGAATTTGTATGATTTAGCGTTTGAAAATTTTATTGTTTATTATGAGCATGCATAGATTAGTATGAGTTACGGTAATGTTTGTTTGTGAAAAAATTGTTTAGGGTTTTAGGGTTTAGGGTTCATAACGTATGGTTTTTATATGTCAACGTATATTTTATATGTTTTCATTATACAGGTGATTTAAAATGGTAGGCAAGGGTAAGGGTGGAGGGTTTCTGGAACGGTCGAATCAGCTTCCGACTGGTTGGAGGGGGGTGATTCTGGGGACCCCCACAGACGTAATGTGACTGCATCAGCATGCCGTGCCGGTCGAGGTAGGGGTGCCGGTGTAGGTAGGGGTGCACATGATGATGCGGGCGGCTAGCCCGAGGACACGGGGAGTCAGACCACGCGAGATTTCGTTGACCATCTGAACCAATACATGGAGGAGTCGACCGACACAGAGACAACGGGGGATGATGGGACCGGGGAGCCCGACACGCAGATGATCCCTACTTCAGTCGCGCCTCCTCCTGGGCTAGTTTACAGGCCAACGGGTTTCATGCCGATGAGGGATGCATCGGGGAAGTTTGCCCCAATTCGACAGCGGGGACAGGGAAGCAGTTCTGCTACTGGTGATGCTGGGACCAGCAGCAGGCATAGTAAGAGGAGCCGGAGTGGTGACGACGACTGGAAGATTGATGGTAACGTGCCCGGGGGACCTGCAATTGGGTCTGTTATACCGAGCTTTGGATGTCACATTGCTCGGGTAATATGGGAGGGTCGCGAGCGTTCGCCCCATGCGGTTTTTGAGTGCGTGACGAAGAAGAATGCGCTGAGGGAATTGAGGTCAATGAGGACACGATGGATCGCGCATGCCAGGCTGCACTGGAAAGGATCCAAATCACCAATTTGGTGGACTTGATGTATGACCACATCGATATGACGTTGGTCTCGGCGTTCGTTGAGAGGTGGCAACCCGACGCAAACACATTTCATCTTCCCTTTGGTGAAATGACAATCATGTTGCATGATGTGCAACATATATTGGGTCTTGTAGTTGATGGACTGATGCGTGAAGGTCTTGATCGGGAAGTGGTTAACCAGTACGTGCCCGATATTTTCGATAAGCGAATGGAGGAACTGAAGACCTTGCACACTTATGATAAGGGTGCCATACTTGACGTTGTTTTGAGGTTGATTTGTACATCGATCAGTTATCCTATTCCCCATAGGATAAGGGCATGGTTGTTGAGTTTGCTGGGAAACACTATCCTCGTGGACAAATAGAGGGATAGAGTTCGACCGCATCCGTGGCCTGGCACTGACGTTATCGTTGATCGCATTGCTTGGGGTACGGTTACATTGGCGTTCCTTTATCGGCAGTTAGGGGCGGCGAGCAGGGCTGGGGTAGCCAAGATGGCCGGGTGTTTGACCTTGTTGCAGGCCTGGATCTATGAGTACTTTCCTGATTTTAGGCCACACAGGGAGCGACCGGTTATTGGGCCTCGCGCGAGCAGGTGGTTCCCCAACCGCCTGCTGAGATCGGAACATCGCCTCTGAGCGTTGAGGGCCTCCCTGGACGCGTTGACGCCGGATCGTGTGTGTTGGGCCCCATATGGACCTTCCCCATACAAGTCATGCAAAAGGACGTTGTACACAGGTTCCATTGGTGCATACGACTTCAATGAGTTGTACATGCCTGATTGCGTGGTCCGTCAATAAGGGCACCTACATCATATCCCTCGTAGATTGATCGTACCGAAGAGTGCTCAACGACCATCGAAGGGGCCGTACAAAGTAGAATTTGTGGAGCTAACGTTAGCGCTGATTGGTTGGGGTTTCCAATCAACAACAAAATGTCAATGAGTGATGTGCCATGCACAAAACATGTACCGTGGGAAGCCAATCGACAAACGATGATCATCTGTCACTCGAACAGGTACCCTTAAACCCTTAGCATAATTTAATATTTTGTTTAACAGATTTATCTAACCGCTTTATTTTGTGTTTTATTTTTTTGAAAGTGGGCCTATGACTGGGCCTCACTAGTGCAGCGAGGGAGGTATCCACTACGACCGAACAAAGAGACAGTGCAAGTTACTCGTGGGTGGTATAATGACATGATCGACATGCATGGGCGTTGGTGCCATCAGATGCATATCGAGGTTCCCGACCAGCAAGATGATGAGCAGGAGGAGTAGATTGTGTTTTTCATTTTAATTGGTGTGCATGTACCCTAAACTTAGTGTTGTCATCTAATTTGAAATGTGTTTTTCAATTTCCAATTAACTGCATGAGTTTCCATATAAATTTAATTAAACCTTCATAAATACATAAACATATAACTACAACCATCATCGGCGTTGAGCGGCCCTAATAGCCTGCCATCTATCAATACGAGCCTTGAAGGGCTCATCCCAACCTTCAACACTTACGTCTTTAGCTGCTCGCCATCCAACATGAATCGGCGGTAGAGAGCAGTCATCCTGTAAATGAATAAGCATGAAGTGGTTGTTTGTTCGCACTATTCCCTGAACTTATGCAGGTGCCGTCAGTCCAGGTCTTCCTCGTATGGGTAATACTGATATGCATAGCTCAACTGTCTGCTCTCGTGGACCAGGAGGTGTTGAAAGGCTGATCCACATAATGTTCATCAGTGTCGTAGCTGGAAATAAATCTGTTGGAGCCGACATCGAAAACTCGTACGGGGCTGGTCCAGCCAAGTGACCACCTATCCCGTGGAAGGATTCAAGGAACATATCCCGACTATTACAAAACGCCTTCAAATATTCATTTTCATACCCCCTCAATTCACTGCGCATTGACGTCCTAGCAGTTGGCCATTTTTGTTCGTCCCCGTAACCTGCCTCAGCTATGCATCTAAACCCGCAGTTGCCATCAGTGCCAACATCCGTCCAGCCAACGATGTATGGTATAATAAAATGTGGCAAAGCGTTCTCGAACAGGAACGGATCTGTACACATCCGGGGGATACCTGCGCTTGAGATTAGCTTCAGTTATAAGCAAACAATGTATAGTCATTTTGAAAGCCCTAAACAATTCATTGTCTTAACATGAGATTAACATCAGTTATAAAGATAAAGAAATCCACACCTGTTGAACTCATCCCGGCTGATGAAGAACTGGTTCCCTTTCTCTTTGACGAGTTAGTCGTAGTCTTGCTACCCCGACCCGCTGTTCGGCCGTACTCAAACGCACTGGGGTTGCGTCGTGTGGATCTCGATGTCCTGGGTCTCCCGGGGCATGGGGGGATTGTCTGCGGATCAGGAACCTCGTGGCTGTCGGGATTCAACTCTCTGTGGATGACCTGGGTTACGTGTCGTATAACTGCTGGATCACTGTCCGGAACCAGTTGAACGAGGTTCTCAAATTCTTCCATGTCCGTACCAAATGGAACATCATTTGAGCCAGGAGTTTCACCATCGCCAATTACTGTGAGTTGTCTCCAAAACTTGTTCATCCGTGTACGCTAAATTGGCTCTCCCGTTTTGTAAATTTCCACCATAGAACACGTGCACGGGAGAAGGTGGGTTCTCGACAACTTGTGATCGCACAAGTCGCAGCCTCCGCCAAACCTCATCTCCAGCATCCTATTGAACTCCAACGACAACAGGTCTAGGGCGTGATGAGATACATACCCGTGCAAATTCTTAATGAAATGACAATTACCAAAATTCCTATGCGTGCTCCTAGAATGTTCAAGCTCCCTTCGAATCTCAGTATGTTGATTCTCCAAGTGTTGGTGAATCGTCGCAAAGACACGATCGAAGGTGCCTCTAGAACTGCCGATATAATATTTCAGTGAAGAATGCTGGCTCTCCGCTCTAGAAGTAGCAAACTGGTTCTTGCACTACTTCTATAGTCTCAAAGACATCTTGCGTCGCAAAATACGGTGAATAATCAATACCGTCTCCATCAAACTCCTCCAAATGAACATGCAAACAATACCACATTCATTAATTTCCCCAAACCTTACCAAAACAATACTAAAATAAAAAACACTTAATTACGAAAACAAGACCCAACATGGATCGTGTCTGGCGTCACACGACCCGTGTTGGTGTCCAGAACGTTAAATTTTTTGGCACTAGTCCAACACAGTTCGTGCTGGACCAGTGCCAAAAAGTTTGATACCACGGTTGCCGCGCAATTTGGTTGCCGGCAACGGCGGCGGTGCCGCACGTCGATCGTGGCAACACCGCGGCTGCTGCCGCATGAACTGTGCGGCGACACCACCGTACGTGCCGCATAGTCCACGCGGCGGCTGCCGCGGTGTTGCCGAGATCGACGTGCGGCACTGCCGCCGCACCGGTCCCAAATTTCGTGCGGCAGCCGTTCGTCACTTTTTTTTCCCGGAAACTTTTTAAATTTAACAAATTTTAATACAAAAACTAAATTTACAAACTAACCTCATTTTCTTCACTTGAATTATCATCTTCCATTGACATTTTAGGTTTAATTTCAAAAATCTAAAACAATTTTAGAGAGAATTTGAACGTTTACTTAGAGAGAGTTTGAAAGGATGATGGAAATGATCGAGAGAGGAGTGAGAGAGGTGAGGGGCAAAATTGTCTTTTGGGGGGGCGACATTAGTAAAAAGGGGGTCACATAAAGCAATGCCCTAATTTTATCAAGTTTTATTAGTGACCAGAAGCTCACTATGATATTGAAAAAAAAAGGATTACTTATCTCATAGGTGAACCCGAAATTCATCCTACCACTAATATTAAATTTTGTTTCCGTTGATATATGTATTAGAAGTGAACCAAAAGTTCACTCGAATCATTAAAGCTCTATATAATCTCGTTAGTTAACTAGAAGTTCACTTTCTTGCAAATTAGAATATATAGTTGTTAATTGGCCTAAGGATTGTTGAAAGGCGATGATAGTATACTTGAGGTTGATAAATTTATATCGTCGGTTAAATTTAGCATTTTGTTACAAGTGTGGAGTTTAATGTTTAGATGAGAAATGTTCATAACTTTATTATTAATGACCAATGGGATCACTAGAACCCCTAAATGGTTTTGTCCCATTTTCTGAAGTGAATGTGGTTGGATATAAACTCAATAATCATGAGCAAAATAAAGGTCATGCCACTCGCCGTGACAATCGACACAGTCGTGGTCGTAGTCATGCTAATCTTTTAAAAGATGATATCCCTACCAGGAGTAGGAACACAGAATAAAAAAAAATGAATGATACAAAAGTGAGCAAGGTGTTATTAACGAGGAAATGGAAATGACACTGCACGTACCTGTTGTACGCCATAATATTTTGTTGAACCTTATCAAGCTTGATAAAAAAGCACAAGATATTATTTTACAAAATTTTGATAGCAAGTGATATTATTGTTGATGTTGTCCACTTGTTTCAAGTTACTACTACTTAGATATTCATCTTTGCATTGTTCAAAGACTTTAACAACTATTGTGTTTTAATTATTCTTCAGCCACTTTGTTGATTGACATTAAATTTTGTCTAGGACAATTAAATTATTCTAACTTTGGTAACTTAAGTGTTAACTGTGAACTTGATTTAATCATGGAGATCTGCTTGGGGGAAACTAGGTTAGTTGTTTGTAATTTGGATGTAATGGGGCATTATGAATATGACATGCTTGCTAGAAAAATAATGATATGCATGGTGATCAAAAATAACATTGATTACTGGGTTCACGGAAATGTTATCATGTTGATACGTACATAATTATGGATTAATATGAATCCTCATGTGATGATATTATTTCATGGATATTCATATGATTTGATATGTATGGTGCACCTTGTGGAAAATATTACGCATACAAAATGCGAGTATTATGCTCTCATCCGTCTAAGAGAATATGATATCAATGAGTTATTAAAATTGGTTGATCATATTGAATGATTAAGTATTTTCTAGTATCATGAACAAGACAACTTGTTTCATAATGCCTAATCACAAAGTTCATTGTTATTGATTGACCAAATATTCATGAACTTTGTTTCCTACGTATAATACACATTATAGTGCGTATTGGATATTTGATTGTGATACTATATGAGCATATGAATGGGATCTATCTATGTGAGAATTTAATGATATTTATGTGATTATTCATTATGCTCATAGACATATTTTAAAAGTAATAAATGATCTTGATATCCATGATTAATGTATGTTCACTATGTAGTATTTAACTTTCAAGAGTCATGTATGTGTTTTTCAAGTGGAGCCTTTTTTTTTATATTTTATTAATGAATAAGTGATTAAAGCATTTCCAGTATATGTTTTATACGCATTGATGTTATTTTTATCTTAAAGTGAATTTCATAGATACTTACTTGAGTGGAACCATGAATAAATGAGAAAATATATATGTGTTTTGTAGACACCAGATAACACACATTTTTAGTGATAATAAATTACTTCTTGTCCATTGATGAGGGAAGCAAATATTCACATTATGATACTCTACTTTGATTAAAGACTCCAGAAGAGCACATATAGTACTATTTGACGGGACTAGCTTTCATATTGTGGAAGTACTTTTCTCCACCAAGCTAGTCTCAAAGGAATTTATTAATTAAGTTTCAAAGATATTCGTGGGAATGAATACCATGTTGAGACAACTAGTATTCATATATTATGCATATTGCTTTGAGCAACATGTGTGTTGAAATGGATATCGTCATCCTTATTTTCTGGGTTATTCTACACAACTCACCCAATTGAAGCACATACTCTAGTAAACCATATGTTTACTATTAATGGAAACATTATCATAGTCGGAGCGTCTTGGAGACATTATCATAGTCATATGGATATATTTTAAAGGGCTAGAAAATCCTTAATCAAGTGAGTTCTAATTAGCTGCTTGCTATCAAAGAAAATAAATTATAACACCATCATTCGCAAAGATAGGAATCAAATCTCTTAGATTCCTGGGTTGTGTACAAGTAATATTTGTGTTCGTCCCGTAGACCCATATGTAAAACATTTGAATATAGTATGACTTTACTTGATGCATCAATGAGATAACCACTTGTATGTTTATTATCAACTTGCAACTTGGTGCTTGAAGATTGTTTGCTCAATTGATTTACGAGCACATTTCAAATTATCAATCAAGAAGATTCATCTTGATAATGATTGAAGAGGTCCGGGTTCCTTTCTCCTCTCTGGTGACCACCGCCAAGCGAACCGCCTCGTCCAACTCGAGCCTCGAGTTGCAATTTCCGGTCACTTCGGGAGCTGGGAGGCTAGTCTCGGCCATCCGATGGATGGGCCCCGGGGCTCCTTAGGGAGGGGCCCGCTCACAACACCGACCCCGGAGGCCTCGGGACTGGACTGGGCCGTCTCGAGACTAGAGCATAGAAGGTATCAGGGTGCGAGTGTTTAAAACCCCCGGGATTAATAAAAACCAGGGCACAACTGCGGCCATCAGAGAGCTAGCTCGACCGAGCCAACTCCTGGCTCACCCGAGCAATGCTTCTGCCGAGCGTGGAATCAAGGCGTCGCCCGCCGCTGTTCCTTTGCTCGCCGAGCGGCGTTCTGTCGGTGTCATCTTGCGCACAACCACGCATCCGTAAGACACGCGCCGAGCCTTCCTCCCGCCGCGAGCTGAACTGCCAGAGTCGCTGCGACGCGACCGCCGACGATCGACGGCAGTAAGGGCCCGCCGCCCGAGCTGTTTCTTTTGCTCGCCCGAGCCGACGTTCTGGAAGACACCTTTTTTACGCTGTTTTGGCTTAATTTTGGGTTTAGTATAAATAGCTTGTTATTATACTTCTCCAGACACTTTTTGACTGATTAATGAATATGCTTATGCATTGCTTAGGGTTTCTCCCTTCCTTCTAAAATCTTGCCTTACTTTATCCATTGATTAATGGTGGTGTTTGCAAGTCATCTCTTTATTGATCATTTGGTGGAATCATCCTTTATGATGGTCATGGTGGGATGCTAGGCCTTTGGTGGTAGAGTTTCCTTTATCCAAGGTCATATCCAAATCCTTTGGGTGATCAAGCTCTTATTCGATTGTGAATCAAATCTCTCAAGCTAGTCCATCAATCTTTCCCATCACGCCACGCTCCATTTGGTATCAGAGCACAAGGTTATTCATCTAGCTTGAGTATTCCATTGTTCTTGCTAGTTTGTTCTCTATTGTTGGATTTTTGCTATTTTGATTGAAATATTGGTGTTCCCCAACCCTTGTGACTCCAAGTGTGTTGGAGAAATTGTTATTGCTATTGCGTTTGTTGATTTTGATGCATATTGAAGCTTTGAGGAAGAGTTGGAAAATTTGTGCACACAAGGTGTTCGATAAAATGCCCAAGTGAGAAAAACACAAAGAACCCTTATCCAAACACAAGCCAACTACAAGAAAACCCCCAAACTCCACAAAATATCCCAAACACAATCCGTCCCATACCTTTCCCTCAATATGGATGGTCACGATGATTCCGATCGAGAGGAATCAAGCCACCGGAGTAGCCCTCAACTTCGGGTTCTCGAGAATCGACTTGCCACCCATGACGAACAATTCTCCTCCATCAATCGAACCCTTAATGCCATCATGGCACGGTTGGATAACCTCGCCCTAGAGCGTCCGGTTCCGCCTCGAGTTGAACGTCCGAGGCGTACACAAAGCCCAGTCCGTCCTCCTCCAAACTTTGAGTCCGAGGCTCTCCACGACGCCGAATTCGCCGGAATGTGCATGAACAACCCCCTCGAGATGATTTCCAGGACATAAAAATTGACATTCCCGAATTCCACGGTTCCACTGATCTGGACGACTACATTGAATGGACCCAATTGATGGATAGGATCGTCGAAACCAAGGAGTATGATGAGGAGAAGGCTTATAAGATCGCAAGTTTGAAACTCACCAAGGCCGCTTCGCTTTGGTTCGAGAATATGAAATCACAACGGGCTCGAGAAGGGAAGGCGAGAATTTCCACTTGGACCCATCTTAAGCAAGTGATGAATCGCCGTTTTTTACCAAGCACTTACCGTCATGACAATCTGAAAAGGGCCTATGCCCTAACTCAAGGCAGACGAACCGTTGGAGAGTACATATCTGAATTCGAGCAACTTCTTATCAAAAGTGGCCTCCAGGAACCTGAAGATCAAACCATGATGCGTTTTTTGAATGGCTTGGATCCCACCATCGCTAAAAGGGTCGAGATCCAACCATACTATTCCCTGGATGAGTTGTGTAGCTTGGCCCTTCGGGTTGAACGACGTCGGAAAGAAAGGACTCTCGCCAAGTCTACTTCACGCAACTATTTTCCACCGTCAAATCGACCACACTCAAACCTAGTGAGACACCCAAGTTCCTTGCGACACCCCGAACTGACAAAGGGAAGGGACTTGTTGTGGCGTCTCCTACGGGGACCACTCGTCTTTTGGAAGGAAAGAAATGCTTCAAGTGCCATGGATATGGCCACTTCCAGGCCGATTGTCCAAACCGGCGGACCTTGACTCTCAAGGAGGTTCAGGACATTGACGAGGAATTGCAAGGAGCCCAGGATGAGCCTGAATTTGTTGTCGAGGATGCATACACTAGTGAGGAAGGAGAAACCGCGGCTGTTTCGCGTGACCAAGGAGACGCTCTTGTCTTGAGGCGAGCTTTGCATGTTCAAGAAGTCTCTCTTGACAGAGCCCAGCGGGAGACTATATTCCAAACACGATGCTTAGTTGGGGGCAAGGTGTGCGAGCTCATCATCGACGGGGGAAGCTGTACTAATGTGGCCTCTACCTATATGGTTGACAACCGGGATTACCTATTGCCACATCCCGTCCTTATTCATTTGAAATGGCTCAATGACCACGACGGCATTAAGGTAACAAATCGTGTCTTAGTGAATTTAACCTTTGGCACTAACTACAAGGATTCTATTGTTTGTGATGTTGTCCCCATGAGCGCGTGTCACATATTGTTGGGTTGACCGTGGCAATTTGACAAGAAAACCACTCATGACGGATCGAAGAATACTTACTCCTTTATCCACGAGGGCAAGAGGGTTAAACTCCTTCCACTAGCACCACATGAAATATCACCACCTAAACTCAAGGAAGTGAGAGCCAAAACACTTGAGTGAGACATGGGTCGAGCGAGCCCTAAGCAAGGGGAAGGCCATTTTTTCCTTGCTCCTCTTAGAGGCGAACACATGTGAGGAAGTGAAACCTAAACACCCTCTCGTTGCCCCCCTTCTTGCTGAATTTGGAGATGCATTCCCCGAAGAGCTCCCACCGGGTCTACCTCCTATCCGAGGTATTGAGCATCAGATCGACCTTATTCCCGGCGCTCCACTTCCAAACAAGGCGGCATATCGGTGCAACCCGTAAGAGACAAGGGAGTTACAAAGACAGGTTGACGAGCTTATTTCACGAGGCTATGTTCGAGAGAGTATGAGTCCGTGCTCCGTCCCGGCCCTCCTGGTTCCGAAGAAAGATGGTACTTTCAGGATGTGTGTAGATAGCCGAGCCATCAACAATATTACCATCAAGTATCGGTACCCTATACCGAGGCTTGACGACATGCTCGATGAACTACATGGTTCCTGTATTTTCTCCAAGATTGACCTACGGAGTGGCTATCATCAAATCCGTATGAAGGAAGGCGATGAGTGGAAGACAGCGTTCAAGACAAAAGGGGGATTATATGAGTGGCTTGTCATGCCATTTGGGCTTTCCAACGCCCCGAGCACATTCATGCGTCTTATGAACGAGATGTTGAGGCCCTTTATTGGTAAATTCGTCGTGGTTTATTTCGATGATATTCTAGTATATTCGAGTGAAGCGGAGCATATTATGCATTTGGAGCGGGTGTTCGAGGTTTCATGCAACAACGGCTTTATGGTAAACTAGAGAAGTGCGAATTTTGCACTCCCCAAGTCACCTTTCTTGGGTATATTGTTTCCGGCACGGGTATTTCTATGGACCCTTCGAAGGTGGAGGCCATCTGTTCTTGGCCCTCTCCCTCTACTATCACGGAGGTGAGGAGCTTTCACGGTCTTGCTTCGTTCTACCGTCGGTTCATCAAGGGCTTTAGTACCCTTACCGCTCCCATTACCGAGTGCATGAAGAAGGGCGCCTTTGAGTGGACCCGAGCAGCCCAAGGAGCTTTTGAGAAGCTGAAGTCACAACTTTGTGAGGCTCCGGTACTTGCTCTCCCGGATTTCACACAAGCCTTCGAAGTTGATTGCGATGCTAGTGGTGTAGGCATTGGGGCCGTGTTGATGCAAAACCAACGTCCTATCGCTTATTTCAGTGAGAAACTCAGTGGTTCAAGGAGGAACTATTCCACGTATGATAAGGAGTTTTATGCTCTCGTTCGGGCTCTAGATCATTGGTCACACTATTTGAGGCCGAGCCAGTTTGTCCTTCATTCAGACCATGAGGCGCTCAAATATTTGAATGGACAACACAAGTTTAGCTCCCGGCATGCTAATTGGGTTGAGTTCCTTCAAGGATTTAATTTTGTAGCGAAACACAAGAAGGGGAGTATAAATGTGGTCGCCGATGCACTTTCGAGGAGACACTCTCTTCTTTCCGTAGTTGAGGCGAGGGTACTTGGGTTTCAACACTTGAAGGAGTTTTATAAGGAGGATGATGACTTTAAATCACACCTCGGTGGTGGTGATGGACCGTATTTGCTACAAGACGGATTTCTCTTCAAGGGCAACAAATTGTGCGTTCCAAAATGTCCGTTGAGAAAGCTTCTAGTGCGGGAGGTTCATGGAGGTGGACTCGCCGGTCATTTCGGTATCAATAAGACCATCGACATGTTAAAGGAGCACTTTTATTGGCCGAAGATGGGAGGCGATGTGCAGGACGTGATATCAAAGTGTATTATTTGCCACCATGCCAAAAGCCGTTCCACCAAGGGCTTTATACACCCCTTCCGGTTCCGAATGGTCCGTGGGAGGATTTGAGTATGGACTTCATTGTAGCTCTTCCCCGAACCGTGCGTGGCAAGGATGCAATCCTAGTCGTCGTTGACCGCTTTTCTAAAATGGCGCATTTCATTGCCTGCGAGAAAACTGATGACGCCACACATATTGCCACCCTTTTCTTCCGAGAGGTGGTGCGCTTGCATGGTGTCCCGAGGACTATTGTGTCGGATCGTGATACTAAATTCATGGGTCACTTTTGGAGGTCTTTATGGAAGCTCTTGGGAGCAAGCTTTTATTTAGCACATCGCATCATCCTCAAACAGACGGGGCGAGGTAACTAACAAGACACTCATTACAATACTTCGTGGTCTTGTGAGTCGGAGTCTACGAGATTGGGATGCCAAGTTATGTCACGCCGAGTTTGCCTATAATCGGTCTCCCTCTCTTGCTACGGGTCATTCGCCCTTTCAGACTTGCTATGGTATCAACCCCATAACTCCTATCGAGCTCCTTCCTCTTCCTCTAGAGTCGAGGGTTAGCTTTGAAGCAAGTGAGAAAGCCGCTGAGATCCAGAAGCTTCACCGGAAAATTCGGGAAAAGATCGAGAGCACCAATGAACTTTATAAAGCCCGAGCCAACAAGCATCGCCGTGATATCACATTCAAGCCCGGGGACTTGGTTTGGCTACATCTAAGGAAGGAACGGTTTCCATCCCGGAGGAGTAATAAACTAAAGCCACGAAGCGAGGGACCGTTCAAAGTTTTGGCCAAGATAAATGACAACGCCTACAAGCTTGATCTTCCGGGAGACATCACTGTTTCATCAACCTTCAACATCAGGGACCTCTCACCCTACATTGAGGATGTTGAACCCGACGTGGATTTGAGGGCAAATCCTCCTCAAGAAGGGGAGGATGAAGAGGTCCGGGTTCCTTTCTCCTCTCTGGTGACCACCGCCAAGCGAACCGCCTCGTCCAACTCGAGCCTCGAGTTGCAATTTCCGGTCACTTCGGGAGCTGGGAGGCTAGTCTCGGCCATCCGATGGATGGGCCCCGGGGCTCCTTAGGGAGGGGCCCGCTCACAACACCGACCCTGGAGTCTTCGGGACTGGACCGGGCCGTCTCGAGACTAGAGCATAGAAGGTATCGAGGTGTGAGTGTTTAAAACCCCCGGGATTAATAAAAACCAGGGCACAACTGCGGCCATCAGAGAGCTAGCTCGACCGAGCCAACTCCTGGCTCACCCGAGCAATGCTTCTGCCGAGCGTGAACTGGGCGTCAGGGGGCCTGCTCGCCCGAGCTGTTCCTTTTGCTCGCGGCGTTTGTCGGTGTCATCTTGCGCACAACCACGCATCGTAAGACACCGCCGCCCGAGCTGAACCTGCGGAGTCTGTGCACGCGACTGCCGACCGACGATCGACGGCAGGCCTTCGCCGAGCCGTTTCTTTTGCTCGCCGGCGTTACGGAAGACACCTTTTCTGTTGTTTTGGCTTAATTTTGGGTTTAGTATAAATAGCTTGTTATTATACTTCTCCAGGCACTTTTTGACTGATTAATGAATATGCTTATGCATTGCTTAGGGTTTCTCCCTTCCTTCTAAAATCTTGCTTTACTTTATCCATTGATTAATGGTGGTGTTTGCAAGTCATCTCTTTATTGATCATTTGGTGGAATCATCCTTTATGATGGTCATGGTGGGATGCTAGGCCTTTGGTGGTGGAGTTTCCTTTATCCAAGGTCATATCCAAATCCTTTGGGTGATCAAGCTCTTATTCGATTGTGAATCAAATCTCTCAAGCTAGTCCATCAATCTTTCCCATCACGCCACGCTCCAATGATGGTGAAGGCTTTTGATAGTTTTTGTATGCCAATGGACATAGATGTTAAGCATCCTATGCCAAATGTTTATATGTAAAATGATCATGCAAAATCATTAATATATGAGATGTTGAGTATTTAACAAATGACAAACCTATTACTTTTGAGAGCAGAGCATACTACAAATGTTCAGGAAAATGTCATGTTGCATGCACCAACATTGATCCAAGTAAGGCCAAGAAGTTATCATGAATGTTTATTCCTCCCATACAAATTTTTTCTGGCCATGAACCAAATATCTCCCACCTATGAATTTGAGTGTGTGTGATGTATGCTCCATGACAATGCACTAAGTTGGGACCCCGAAGGAATCGAGAATATATGTTGGCTATGAATTGAATATCCACCCATACTTAAATATAATAGAATCATTCATTGGAGATATACTTATGACATAATTTGCCGATTGTGTGACACAAGTTTTCCCAATATTAGGGGGAGAAATTAAGTTGTTGAACAAGGAAATAAGTAGGAAGGAATTATTATGATCCTCGTACAATGTAATGCGAACTGGAAGTTCAAAATATAATTCGTCTACAAACTTAAGCTAATATACTGCCAGATGTTCTAGTGACTCACAAAGAGTTATTAAATCCTATGTCCCAACTACTAATGCTCCTATAAGAATTGATGTCCCAGTAGGACAAATTGAATTGCTAATGAGTCTAGACCACATATGAAGCGTGGTAGACCAGTCGGTTCCAAAAAGACAAAAGTCCTCGAAAAAGGAAAAAGAGCGAATAATTAATGATAACTGAAATGAGGAAATTTTGACCTCGGAAGAGTCCTCAATTATGACAAATGTGGAAGTTACACCACAAGCTTAAACACCTAAAATTCGCGAAAATGATGAGATCTCAGTTGATTATATAATATAGCGGTGACTATTGTGAGTAATCAAGAGGATCATGAGTTTAGGCCTGTTAATGAATACAGACAAAGATGAGATTGACCAAGGGTAAAGATGCGTTTAAGAATTAGATTCGCTTGTAAAATTGGAAATATCAGGACCTGTTCTCCATACACCAAATTGGTGTAAAACTTGTGGGATACAATTACGTCTTTGTGTGAAAATAGAATGAGAAAAGGAGATTATGAGATACAAGACACAAGGAGTGACTTGTTGCATAAGTGCTTTCGCAAAGACATGGTATCGAATATGAAGGAATATACCCCTATGTAGTTTATGCAACTACACCACCATGCCTTAAATTTGATAGTACATGAAAAGCTAAAAATGCACCTTATAAATATCGCTATAGCTCCCTAAAATTTTGATAATGATATATATATATATATATATATATATATATATATATATATATATATATATATATATAAAACTCCCGAAGGGATCGAAATTGTCGAGAATATTGGTTACTTAGTTTATATATATTTATGTGATTAAAGCAATATGGATGCATATTGCATAATCAAAGAAAATTATTAAATGATCCGGATCCTAATTGTTTGTAAATGTTATTGATGGTTTGGACTCCCGAAGAGTCTCAAAAGTTGTGGAGTGCTTTACAAACGCATTTGGAATGAAAGATTCTGGTAAAATATGTTATTTCCTTGGTCTACAAATTGAACACTTTGAGAATGAACTTTTGTGCGTAAATCAATTCATGTAGCAAAGTGCTAAGATAATGTTGCATGAGCAATGCACTCCCTTTTAAGTACCCTTGCAATGGTACGATCATTTGATATGAAACAAGCCCCCTTTCGATCTTGAAAAATTTATTGGTTCTCAAATAAGTCTTGAAGTATTGTATTGGGGTTATGCAGTACCAATTTAAATGTTATAGAAAAGTTGACTTATGTTTGCTTCTAAAGAAGTATGTACTTTTTTTCCTTCATTGAGTTTTTCTCCCAATTTTTATGAGGATATCCCAACAATTTTATAAAAGGATAATGCAACATGTATAGCTCAAGTGAAAGTTGGGTACATCAAAGGTGATAGAACTAAACATATCTCACCAAAGTTCTTTTTCTCTCATGATCTCCAAATGAAAAACGAAAATAATGTTCAACACTTCAACAGATCCGCTCTAGTGAGAATTTAGTGGATTTATTTACTAAGTCACACCCGACAACAAAGTTTGAAATGTTAGTTGATAAAAGTGGCTTGTGTCGGCCAAGAGATCTTATAAGATGTTCTTATCAGGGGCAGTTAATGTGCGTTATACTCTTTTTTCCTTATTTAAGATTTTATCCCATTGGGTTTTCCATAGAAATGTTTTTAATGAGGCAATATATATTGGGCGCATTAAAGAATTATGTACTATTTTTCGTTAACAAGGTTTTGTTCCATCAGGTTTTCCCAGTAAGGTTTTAACGAGACATATTCTATAGAATAATGGACATTTAAGGGGAAGTATTATGAAATAATATATTTATTTGTGAATGCCCTATATAGTAATAAGATATCTATTGGGTATCTTTTCGGTTAAGATATATAATAGGAGGATTATGTTCATTCTTTATGTGTAGCTAGTATAAATACCCCTTGTGGGTTATGAATAAACGATTCAATTCTCCTCTCTCAATCTCGCTTGTCTCTATTGTTCTTTTCTATTATTCTCTCTATATTATGTTCATATATTTATTGTTTCATAACAATCAGTACTTTTATTATTTTATTTTATTTTAGCCTTTTTGATTTTTCCATTTCAGTCCTAAAGAAAAAAAAATAGAAAACATTGAAATTTCAGAAAAAATAGAAAACGAAGTCCAATTGCTCAATTCCCCACTCGGCCCAACCTCATCAAGTCAGCCCTACTTATTTCCCTTTTTTTCCCTTTATTTCTCTAACACGATCTGCAGCCAAATAAAATAAACCAACAAAGAGAAATTAGTACCATGGTACTCTATTATAGGGGAGACGGATAAGAAACAAAGTAACCCGAGAAAAAGAAAACGAAACACACAGAGGAGAATATATATGCAATTTATTAGGCGTTCTTTGAGTCGTGCTCCAAATGATATGATTGTTCAGTTGCAGATATTAAGTTGTACATATCCACTCTCACTAGTATGAGCGTTCATTTGAAAAAATCTACAGTATAAATTTCAGGTGCATCTAATATATATTTCTTTTCTCGTTCTCTCTATATTATTCGGATGGTTAAGTGTAATATTTGTTGTCCTACGAACTATATGCTTCAGCTAACTTCATACTAAAAATCACATTGAAAAACTTAAAAAAAAACTCGCTTACAATAATCATTTTTTAATAATTATTAAGTGAAATGCTTTGATATAAAATTTAATTACAAAATTTGCTGAAAAAGATTTATTACAAAATGGCGTTAACCTCCACCCTAAATTATTGATTCCGGTGACATTATTGTTGGCTAGTTAGGAAAATTTGTCACTTGCATGTCGAACTAACGATGGATATGGCATGATAAAGGCCCACTCAGATTGATAATACCAGATTTTCTTTTTTATGATTTCGACAACATGCTTTTCCTACTCCATTAAAAATTTAAAATTCTACAACTTGAAAATAACGATTTTCGTGGCGGATAGAGTAAGACATCATTTTTAACAATAATATAATTTGCTAAAGAAAAATATTAAAGGACCACACTTTGTAAGTTGAAGCTGAGATTACCCACATGTAAAGGCTATTTGGGCGCATGTGCAAGACTGGGAACATTTCAAATGGTGCATCTCATATATGATTTGGACTTATTTTATTTTTATAAAAATTAGTACATGAAATATTTGAATTGCTTTTGGTAATGCAACTACAATGTCATTTTTCCATTGAAAAGAAAATCATATTATTTGAGTACTTTAATAAAAATGTTACTTACCTTTTTCATTTCAATTAAAAATGTTACTGATTTTTAAAAATGACCAATAATGTCATTGAACTTTCTAAAATAGTCTAAATTATCATTGAAACGATATATAGCAAGTTGTAAACCGTTTAATAGTTTGCTTGAATAAAAATGTTACTCAACTTTCTAAAAAAAAAATAGAAAATGTCATTCAACTTTCCCAAAAACATTTTTAAAAAGACAACTATCATCAATTAAAAATAGAAAAAAAATGTCAATATCTTTCATTTATTTAAATTAATATATAAAAATATTCAAGTTTCAAATGGAGATTTGGAAAACAAAATTTATTTATAAATCATGTAATTGTAAATTAATTTTTTTATGATTATGACTTGCATATATATATATATATATATATATATATATATATATAGGGAAATTGGATTCTAATAATCCCTACTATTGCAAATTGGATGACAATAATCTCTACTTTCAATTTGTATTCTGGTGGTCCAAAAAAAATAAAATTGTATTGTAGTGGTACCAAATCCATTATCACATTCTTTTTATTTTTTCCATGCCTACCCCATATTGTTTTTGTTTTTTTGGTTCCCACCCCTAGATAGGTGATGAAGTGTAGTTACTAAAACATTTTTTAAATTATTTTTTTGAGATTTCGAGCAATTATTATGATTTTTTAAAAGGAATAAAATTGAAAAAATCATAAAAGTTGAAAAAAAATTGAAAAAAATTGGGAGAAATGCTGTAAATTCATTAAAAATCGTGGTAAAGTGTTATAGAAAGTTTTGAATCAAATGCAACACAAAATCTATGATATTTAGGGTATACTCTCGATTTTGTCCCACTACAATACAATTTTATTATTTTTTTTTTACCACCAGAATCCAAAATGATAGTAGGGATTATTGGCATCCAATTTGTGATAGTAGGGATTATTAGAATCCAATATCCCCCCCCCTCCCTCCCTCTCTCTCTCTCTCTCTCTCTCTCTCTCTCTCTCTCTCTCTCTCTCTCTCTCTCTCTCTCTCTCTCTCTCTCTCTCTCTCTCTCTCTCTATATATATATATATATATATATATATATATATATATATATATATATATATATATACATCCATAGAAGATTTTCTCTCTCATCGAGAGCTTCTCTGTCTAAAGCGATCTCCGATCAGATCAGCCACCTACGTCCAGGGCGTTTAGCCCAGCCATGGCAAAGACTAGGAAAGACACTCATCGATCGGTGACACCCAAGAAGAAAACTCCGACCAAGGCTCCGACGCCTGAGTCTGATGAGAGCAACCAAATTTCGATCACTAGCAAAGCAACCTACAATCAAATTAGGGGAAATACTGCAGATATCCCAAATCAAGAATCAAATCCAAGTACTGCCGAACCAAAAAGGCAAACAATCACGACATATGCTTCATTACTCGATCCAGAAGCAGGCACCACACTGAATTTTGTTGAAGCTGAATCAATTGACGGTGTCGAAGTAGCCAAGATCGAGAAAGAAGAAGTTCTTAAAGAGGTACAATACTGGGCCTCCTCAGTCTTATGTTGTGTATTAGGCTCAAATCCTCCATTCCATGTCCTCGAAGGCTTTATCAAGAGGATCTGGAATGGATATGATTTGAGCAAAATAGCTGCAATCAGGAAAGGCTTAATCATGGTGCGGTTTAATAAGGAAGATGAGAGGCAAGCAGTCCTGAAGAGGGGAATCTATTTTTTTGACAATAAACCTTTCGTTGTTAAACCTTGGATTCCATCGCAGAAGATAGAAGTAGAAGAGATCTCAACTTTACCAATATGGGTGAAATTTCCTAAACTGGATCTCCAATACTGGAGCCCAAGAAATCTAGGAAGTATTGCAAGCAGAGCGGGCATCCCGATCAAAACAGACAAAGCCACGAAAGATAGATCTAATCTATCGTATGCTAGAGTCCTTGTGGAAGTGAAACTCGCTGGCCCTTCCCAGATGAGGTGAAGTTTATTGATGAAAATGATATCCTACAAATTCAGAAAATAGAATACGAATGGAAACCCACCAAATGTAGCTACTGCAACATGCTGGGACATGAAGAAGAGCACTGCAAAAAGAAACAACCAGAGACAAACAAACAAGAAGGGAAACAGGAATGGAAAGTTAAGAAATCAAGCAAGCCAACGAGGAAAATGGGCGAAACAGGCTTTGTGAGAAATGCACAGAACACAAAACCACCAAAAGAAGACAATCAAAATCAGGAAACTGGAATGCTTGCAAATGCAGGACAATCACCAAAAGCAAGCACTCCAATTCACAATCGTTTTGAAGCACTGAGTGGGGACAATGAACCAATACATGAGAATCAAACAGAGATAGTAGCTGAAAGGCCTGAACCAGGCAATCAGCCATCCCCATGAAGATAATCACATGGAACGTCAGGGGTTTGAATGACCCCTTAAAGCAGGGGGATATACTGGTCCTCCTGAGACAAACAAAAGCAGATTTCATCTGCTTGTTAGAAACAAAAGTGAAGAAGAAAAATGAACACATCCTCACAAAAGGTATGTTTAAATCCTGGGACTGTGTTTCAAATTTCCATGTTCAAGATAGTGGAAGAATTTTTATTGCTTGGAAGAATCGAAGCTATGATGTCTTTGTGCTTCACACAACTGATCAATTGATACACTGTCTGGTTCTTGACAAAACCAAAAATCTGTGCTTTAAAGCAATATTTGTCTATGGGTTTAACCGGGCAAAGAATCGCCTTCCTCTTTGGGATGGTCTTCGTCAAATACACAACAACTCCAGTGGCCCTTGGTGTGTTTGTGGGGATTTTAATGCCATTCTACAACCAGAAGATAGGATTAATGGCACTCAAGCTTTTTTCTTTGAAATTAAGCCATTCAAAGATTGTCTCACTGATTGTCAACTCACAGAATTAGTTTTTCGCGGGGCAAATCACTCATGGATAAACAATACTGTGATGTCCAAAATTGACAGACTGTTTATAAATGAGGAATGACATTTGGAAATTGGATACACACATGCAAGCTACCTGTCACAAACCTTATTAGATCATAAAGCCATTTATCTCAAAACCATTGATGGCCCAAGAGGAAGAACCAAGTTTAAATTCTGCGACATGTGGGGAGAAGACCCCCAATTTACCCAAATAATTACCCGTGCTGCTGGCATCTCAACAAAGGGGACAAAACAATATGTCATGACGAGCACAATCAAGGCAGCAACAAATGAGCTCAAACAGCTGAACAGAAACAAATACCATGACATCCATCTCCAGCAGGAAAAAGCAAGAGAACAGCTCCAAATTGCTAAAGCAACCCTCACTGCTGATCCTTTGAACAACAATCTACATGAGGAGGTTGATCTTCATAAAAGGGAATACATCAAAATCCTGAAATCAGCACATTCCCTGCTTTCCCAGCAATGCAAAATTGAAAAAATTGCACTTGGAGACACATGCTCCAAACTCTTCTTTGCAAGGATGAAACAGCGGAAGCATCAGAACACAATATATACCATTGATGATATGGATGGTAACACGAAAGAAGGATACAATGAAGTAGCTGAAGTAATGATCAGGTACTACAGTAACCTGCTTGGGCAACAGACATATAGACGTACGCACGTACGCGATGAAATCATCAAAAATGGCCTTACTCTTACAATTGGACACCAACTCAAACTTTGTACCAATTTCACGAAGGAAGACATCAAAGCGGCTTTGTTTTCCATTCCTAATCATAAATCTCCGGGACCTGATGGAATGTCGAGTGGGTTTTACAAAAAAGCATGGCCTGTCATTGGGAATTTGTTCTGTGATGCAGTCCTTGAATTCTTCTCGTCCGGAAAGCTACTGAAAGTTTTTAACGCAACCAAATTGTTGCTGATCCCAAAAATTGAGGCCCCAACAGCTGCTACCGATTTCCGTCCAATAGCTTGCTGCAATGTGATATACAAAACCATATCAAAAGTGATTGCTTCCCGTCTAAAAAAAGTGCTCCCTTACATTATCAACGAAAGTCAATTTGCTTTCGTCCATGGTAGAGAACTCCTCCATAATGTTTTAATGTGCCAGGAATTAGCTTGAGGATTTCAAAGAGGGTCTACACAATCTCGTTGTATGCTCAAGATTGATCTACGTAAAGCTTTTGACACTGTCTACTGGGACTTCATTGAGGAGGTCCTTCACGGCCTAAAATTTCCCCCGAACTTTATAGCCTGGGTAAAGGAATGTATCACATCCACCTCATTCACCATCAACATGAATGGAGGAAACCATGGTTTTTTTAAAGGAGGACGAGGTCTCAGACAAGGCGACCCCATATCACCCCTTCTCTTTATCATAATCATGGAATATCTCTCTCGGGGCTTTCTCACAGCATCAAATCAAAATGGGTTCAAATTCTACCCGAAATGCAGGAAAATGAGGTTAACCCAACTGGTTTTTGCTGATGACCTGATGGTCTACTCTGCTGCCGATACACACACTCTGAAGATCATCAAGGATACCCTCAATCATTTCGCAAACACTGCTGGACTAGAAGCAAACCCTGTGAAATCTATAATCTTGATAAATGGGATCTCCACCCAAAAGAAGCAAGAACTCCTGCAGCTCACAGGCTATACAGAAGGTAAATTTCCTCCGACTTATCTTGGAATGCCCATCACCTCTGGGAGACTTAGCAAAATTGAATGTGCGAGACTAGTGGACAAAATGACTGCCAAAATCCACATTTGGAAGACAGCCAATCTCTCATATGCTGGAAGAGCTATGCTCATTCAAACAGTCTTAATGGGACTGTACTCATTCTGGGCCAGCATCACAATTCTTCCTAAGAAAGTCATCAAAGAGGTTATGCAAATTTGTAGGAATTTCCTATGGTTAGGAAGGGCCAAATACATCCGGATTCCGCCCATTGCTTGGGATACTGTCTGTCTCCCAAAAGCCAAAGGAGGACTAGGTTTCAAGAACCTAGAACATTGGAATAATGCTCTGATAGGCAAACAAGCATGGGCCATCGCCAGAATAAACAAACTCTTTGGGTTAAATGGGTCCACGAGAGATATGTGAAAGGATCTGACAGGTGGACATACAAACCACACATGGACTCCTGCTGGTACATGAAAAAACTCTGCAAAGTAAAGGATAATCTGCAGCTCCTGCTGGATCGGGATGAACCTTACAAAGTCTCTACCACTTACCGTGCCCTTACAGGTCAAAGAGAGAACTGGCCATGGGCTAGATTTGTCTGGAACATACTTAATACCCCGAGACACTCCTTTGTGGCCTGGCTAGCAATGCACGACAAACTACCTGTTCGAACCAGACTGACAGCCCACTCAAATATGCATACAGATAAGAAGTGCATTAAGTGTACTCACAATGAGGAAACCATCCCACACCTTCTGTTCGAATGTCTGTTTACCAAAGAAATCAGAGAGCACATATCGAAATGGCTGAATATAAATTGCACTAGTTCGAACTTGCAAGCTTGGATCAGAAAACTCTTGGGATGGAAGAGCAGCAAACATAGGAAACAAATCAATCTGGGTACTACGGCAAGCATGATTTACAATATCTGGAGGAGTAGGAACCTGCATATTTTTGAAAACACAATTGTGGAGGCCCCTGCGTGCTTCAATATCATCAAAAGCTCTCTTAGAAACAGGACTCTCTATGTTACTAAACACAATAAACAGTTCGAAACCTGTATAGATATGATCGTTTAAATATCTTACACAGCTTTGTATTTTGACAGATTGCCTTTTGGCCTTTATTGGAATATATTTATATTTTTCCAAATATATATATATATATATATATATATATATATATATATATATATATATATATATATATATATGTATATACATACATACACAAACACATCTGTAAATTAACTATCAAACCCATTAATAATTGATAAAGGATACAACAATTCTAGAAAGGATTTGACTTGAACACCACCACAATTTGATTGAGGTTAAAGTAAGCAAAGCTTGAAGTAGAGAGAACTTGAGAGAAAACTTAGCTTTTGCATATATGTGTAATCGATGCATCTTTCAAACCATTGTTAATGATTAAATACAATGAAGGCGAAGAGAGGGAGCTAAGGATCAAATGATGAAAGGACCCATACTAAATACATTAAATGCTCTCCTAGAGAGGCTTTACAATTCATTGAAGGATGGTGTAGACACCGGAATTTGTACCGGCTTGAACCCGGCCTATCAAGATTAGCAAGTCATTCGGGCTAACGCTAAGTGAGCCAATGGGCCCAAAAGGTCAACAATTTAAGCCTAAGAAGTCAAAACAGTCCGCATACATCTAACAAAACCCAGCTGGGTTTTAAAATTAAGAAGGCGGCCCACAAGCAGGAGCGGGCCGAAAGCGCGCTCCGGCCCAGAAAAAATAGCAAAACCCGCTTGAGTTTTAAGCGAAGCAAGACGCGTCGTATTGCTCCGCCACGTCACCGATCCATGGGAAGATAGTTAAAAGCCGCCTGAGTTTTAATATTCTAGCGCCAATCTGCATGCATTCGATCCCTTGATAAAAGCACACGTGGTTGACTTTCCATTGAGCCCATGAAACCCGCCTGGGTTTTGATCCGAGAGGGCATGATTGTGGGGATATGATCCCTCCATTTTCCCTCCAAACCTCTCACTCCCTCACGTATAAATACCCCACTCCATTTCACCCACACTTCATCAACTACTATCATCTATCACCCTTACTCTACCCAAATCATCATCAACTATTCTCATCAACTACCTCCATACTATACTCCAATTCTCTCAAAATTTCAACATCGACATTCATCTCTGATCCTCCCATAATCACCTTTATAATATCCATATTATCACCCATATACTACCCTTCCAAGCCACTTTACTCTCTTCCATTCAAGCTCCAAGTCAAGGCCAAATCAAGGGATTGAATCCATCACATCCGCCACCTTTAAGCAAGGTTCGATTTCATTATTCATATTATTGTATTTCATCATGTAATCCATTCTTTAATTCCTTTACTTGTACATATTTTGTAAAAAGTAAACATCATTGTCTTTAATCTTGCATGATTTGAATAATAACTTCATGAAATTAACCAAACTTCTCCCCGCTGTTTTTCTTTTCAAGTTCGATTTTAGTAGAGTCTGTTTTCAAACAGGCGGATTAGAGAATTCTTATAATTCTCGACTCCGTAACCTTTCCACCGAATATAGAAACCGGGTTCGTAGATCGGAGTCAATTATTATTATTTTTACGTTTTGTCGGTTTCCTTAAATCGGCTGGCGACTCTTTAAAATTTTGTATATTCGTTTAATTATTTAAGGTATTCGTTTTTTTGCATAAAAATAATTTAAGAAAATAGTTTAATTCATGCCCATCACCCATTCTAGGTTAGGCCCGAAGAGAAATGGGCTAGAAATCGATAAAACCCAGGCGGGTTTTATCGACTTCAACCCACTTTCTCTTTGGGCCGAGAGGCTAGAGGCCCAACCCAGAATCCGTTAAAACCCAGGCGGGGTTTAACGAGTTCTGGTGGCCCACTCGTTTCTTAGGCCTGGATTTGGTGAGTAGGCCGCGATTAAATTATTATTAAAATATTTTGTGCAAATTCGAATAATTAAAATAATAAAAAACGGGTTTGTAAATAAATAAAGTTTCATCACCCCGAAAATGAATTTAATAAAATCAAAATATCCTTATTTAAGGATTAAGCAACCCTAGTCGGCTCCCGATCAATAAGTAGCGCATCCGAAACAATTTCCCCGAACGAGAATTTTTCGGGTCCTACAGATTGACGACTCCACTGGGGAACGTACTGCTACATAGTCAAAAATGCCGGAGCAACATATCAGAGGATTGCCAACACCCTACTTCATGATATGATGCACATAGAAGTAGAAGGTTATGTTGATGACATGATTGTTAAGTCCAAGACAAGGGAAGAGCATATTCCGAACCTTCACAAGTTCTTTCTGCGACTTCGCAAATACAAGATGCGGCTCAATCCAGCAAAGTGCACTTTGGTGTTACCTCTGGGAAGCTACTAGGCTATGTGGTTAAGGCATTGAAGTTGACCCTTCAAAGATAAAGGCTATCCAAGAGTTACAACCGCCCAGGACAGAAAAGGAGATAAGAGGTTTCTTAGAGTGAGTTCAATATATCAACAGGTTCATCTCGAAGCTCACCATGACTTGTGAACCTTTGATCAAGAAACTGAAGAAAGGAAGTAAAGTAGAATCGGAAGATCAATGTCAAGCTGCCTTTGATAAAACCAAGGAGTATTTGCAACATCCTCCAGTCCTCATGCCACCAGTACCAGATGAGCCTCTACTCCTTTACCTTACATTGACCAGCTCCGCAATGGGGGCTATGCTGGCTCAAAAGGTAAAAGGTCAAGAGAGCGCTGTTTAGACCCAATTTTGTGTCTAAATAGTGACTTAATTCTTAAGCTTTTAACTCGTTTTGTGGTTTAATGTTATAACTTTTAATACGTTTTTGGTTATTTTGTAGGTTTTGGAGTTTTTACTCAAAACGTAGCAAAAAGGGCCTTTTTAGAGCATTTTTGGTGATTTCCCGAGCCGAGCCGGACCCGGGACCACTTTCCCCACCCTTGGTGTCGATTAGTGAGATAGCACCCGCTGCGACCCTAAAAATCGGGTGTTACATGCTTTGGAAAGAAGGAAGAAACAAAGGGAAGGAAGGCAGAGGGTAGCCCCCGCCACCCTTGGGGTAGCGCCCGCTACCATCGCTGGGTCGAGGAAGACCGCACCCACGGCGAGCCGGACCGCAACCACGGTCTCTCGAAGGGAGAAATTGCTTGGAGCTTTCGCTGGTCGCGCCCGCGACCCCCCTGTTGCTGCGCGTTTTGTCGGGCCTTTTGTACTGCATTTTGGGGATTTTTATCCCTTGTATAAATAGACTCCTTAGCTGCATTTTGTGGGGGGATTCGAACATAGATAGACTTAGACAATTTCCAGCTTTGTAATTAGTGGATTTAGAGAGAGATTAGTGAGAGATTTATTCTAGGGTTTGTGATATTTGAAGATTTGGGGATTCAAACAATTAAGAGATTGTTGGATCATCTTTTTATTGCTTTCCTTTGTTCATCTACAACATTTTGATAAGTAATCTCTTCCCTTAACTCTTTCATTAATTACTTTACTAATTACTTTGCTTGTTCTTTAATTTCGTTGCTTGCTATTTTGATTATTTTGCTTGTTTATGGTTGTTTGATGTTAGAAATCATGTTTAGGTTTGGTTTGGATGTTGTTAGCATAGTTAGTATTATGATTAGAAGCTAGAAACCCTATGGGTTAGGGGGTAATTAAGGGTGTGAATGGGTGATTAGGTTTGGGTTAGCAATATTAGTGAGTAATTAGTTGGGAAATCAATTTCCCATTCCTTTCCTTCCCTCAAGTGGGATGTATTTGAGTTCGAAAGCTCCCGAATACATCCAACACTTGTGTTGGAAGGTTGGAATTGGGATAGTTAGTACTCTACTCACGGAAATGAATAGAGGCTAACTAGGGAATTCCGTTTCATTAACCCTCCGGGTCCGTCGGTGGACTTTGGGGAAGTTAATCCGGACTATCCTCGGAAGAGGAAGCTCGGTTGGTATTTTCTAACGGAATTGCCACTTGATTTTCTTCCTAGTTATTCCCTTGTTGCAAAACCATTTCCTCATCCCCGTTTGCATCCCGAAAAGCCTCTGAAGCCCATTTTCCATTCCTTGACCAACCTTAGATTTCTTTGTTGCGTTGTGACCTCTTCAAACCAAATACCTTACCGTAGCAATCTCATCCCGACCATTGACTTAGTTTCTATGACCAAGGCCGCCAGCTCCCTGAGAAAGAACGACAAAACCGAGGTCCACAAAACCACTGTTACACAAAAATGGCACCGTTGCTCGGGAGCAACCGCCCCTAGTTTTTGTTTCTTGGTTTTTGGTTATTTGTGTTTGCTTTCACGCTAGAAATCAGTTTGTGTCAATCCAAATGAATTTGATGCTTCTTCATTTCTTGTAGGAGTTTTCGCGTTCTAATGGGGAAGCTCAAGCTGGTTCACCTCGTACCCTTCTATCATATGTCGTTCCATCTTTGGGTACAGGACGCAGTCCTATCACATTACCACCATTACCACCCGATGCTGTGTTCGAGTTTAGACCGCACTTACTTGAAGTCTTCGAAAGAAATCCGTTTCATGGGACAATGCTTGTGGAAGTCCCATTGCTCATATTGATAAATTCGAAGACCGGATTAGCTTTATGCACATTCCAAGGATATCATCAGAATATTTGAAGTTGAAATTCTTTCCTCTCACTTTTGCGGGGAAAGCAAAGATATGGTTACAAACATGTCCACCTGGTTTTTATTCTTCATGGGAGGCACTCAAAGGAGATTTTCTTCATCGTTTCTTTCTGGCGGAGGAGACACACCGACTTCGAGCAGAAATTTTAAGTTTCAAGCAACGGCCGGGAGAAAGTTGTTCGGTCATAGTTTTAGGGGGGGTTTAGGAATAAAATATTCATAAAGGTTTGTCGTATCCACAGGGATGGCCTTAGGTTATTAAGTAATTGGTTTAGTAAGAGATTTTCAAATGCGGAAGCAGTAAATAATTTAAAGGAAAGCAAATTAATATGAATTGAAAACTATAAAAGCTAAAGAAGGTATCAAATGAAGAAGTGCACTGAACTAAATTTGACAAGGAACAAAACTAATCTAAAAATGCGATTAAAAAGCAATAACTAAGAAAGCCATAAAACTAAAGTAATAAAATTAAATTCTAAAAATTAAATTGGGAATAAGAAATTATACCTTCGATAAACTAAGGTTCACTTGAATCTTTTGGTTCGAACAAACTAAAAAGTTTGTGATTTGTATTACTAAGAATTCTCAAATCCTCACTATTAAAGGAGAATTTGTGAACCCTTAATCCTCCTCTTCACTAAAAGTTGGAAGTTTTGTGACTAGTACTAAAGACCTTGAATAACAAAACATCAATAATAAAACTAAAGACGATAAATAACTTTAGGAAAATTACTCAAAACCAACAATACTACCTAAAGATTACTTAACTGAGGTAAAACATAATCAAAGGAAAGGAAACTAACACCTAATATCTACTACCTTCTAGGAAAATAGGGGATTGAAATTGAAAACAGAGCAGAAGAAGAAAAGAAGAGAAAGAGGAAACAGAGGAAAGAATAGAACTCATCCCTGTGCATTCATTTACAGAATTGAGGAATCGAGCATTCAATCAACCAAAGAACAATTCATTCGGAACATGCAAAGACAAGATAATAACCAGATTCGAACATAAAAATCGAATACATTTAGACCTAATACATATCACCAATGCCCAGAACTTTTACGAACCAAATATCGCATCAATGTCAATTTGAAACCAGATTCAAACTCAGAAATCAATCGACAAGAACAAAAATCGAATATCAATACCGAACCAAAACCCAGAATTGAAAGGAAGTAAAATAGAGATTAGAATTCGGAGAATAAAAGCAAGAATCAACCAAACTTAAATCGGAAGAGTTCTTAATCGAAAGTTTCAGAAATTCAAAGTAAAATCTGGAAATGAAATTTGTAAACAAAACGGAAATAAATCTTATTCTAAATTCTAACCCTAGATTTCCGATTCACGATTTCTGGGTTGTCACCCCCCAAAAAACCGATCTTCCGGAGCTTAATTCTCAAACAATCGTAACGTTTAAAAAACAAATTAGTTTAACAAGAAAGACGAAAATAAAACTAAGGCTTAACTCCACTGTCTCTTGCTTCTTCTATTCTTCCCCTTTTTATACTTGAACTCGATCTTCGATCTACCTTGATCTGGACATCGGCGATGTGTTGGAATCGCACTAAGTCGGAGATGATGATGACGATAAACATGGATCTGCAATCAAAGAAAAGAATGCAAGTGTGAGATCAAGAGATGGAGATATATAATAAAAATTTGAGAATGAAAAAGTGATGAGATGAGAATATGATTGATGATAGTGGTGTGGATGGTGGATGTCGGGGAGTGCATGTGCGATCTGAGGGAAATGGAGAAAAGGGATGAAGAAAGAGAAAGAAGAGGGGGACGGGGAAGAAGAAGGAAAAGGAAATAAGAGAGGAAAGTAGAAAGGGGGAAATGGGATTGAATTAGGGTTTAGGGGGTTAGTATCCGGCTGAGAGGAAGAGGGGGAAATGGGTCGGGTTTGTTGGGTATTAGGGTACGAGTAGACGGGTTAGGATGTGGGTTTTTGGGCTTCGGGGTAGCTGGGCCGAGTGAAATGGGAGGAAGAGGGTTTGGGCTGCAGTGGTGAGATTGGGCCGAGAAATTGGATTAGAATTTAGGTTTTTATTATTTATTTTCTAATTTTATTTGTTTTATTATTTTGATTTATATTTATCTGTAATAATAACAAAAATAGTAAAATTACATGAAACCTAATAAAATTACAAAATGAGTAAAAACATAATAAAAATCCTAAATTAATTATTAAAGACAAGCAAAAACCCCTTATAAAAGATATTAATTCGGCTCGAAACGAGACCGAACAAAAGTCTTTTCGACGCTTGGGGGAGATTTATGAGTCTTCAACGACAGTGTCCTCATCATAATTTACCGGATTGGATGTTGCTTCAACACTTCTTTCATGGGCTCCGTGGTCCTCTTGGAGAATCTATTGATAATGCGTCCGGAGGGATGTTCCTAAAGAAGACTGCGGAGGAAGCCAATATTTTTCTTCATGAGCTATCTCAGAATGTTCCTAGTTGGGGAGGCGGCCAAAATTCAGGAAATGGGGATGATTCTTTGGAACACAACCCCACTATCAAGCTTCTAATGGCTACCGTCCTTGATTTGCAAAAGAAGATGGTGAATGATGAAGTTTCCAACCAGTTGAACTTAGCCCGAGGTATGCAAACCTTTGCATCCACACCTATTCCCATTGTGCACATTTGTAATTTGTGTTTTGGTCTACATCTCGAGCATCAATGTGTGGAGTATCGTCAAGTAGAACATGTGAATGCCGTTTATTCCAACCAACTTTATTCCCATTCTTATGAAGGTGATGATCCTGGTTACACTACATTTGCCAATCTTATATTTGATCCTGTTTCTCAATTTTATGACCATCATGCACATTTTCAAGAAGAGTTTTCACATCAACCCACCCCACAACCCCAATTTTCTCAACCATCCCAAGATTCTATAATTGAAAAGTTGTTGCAACAAATTGTGGGTAATCAAGAAAGTGAGGGTGCTCGCCTTAGAGACCTTGAACCCCAAATGACCCAAGTTACTCAACAAGTATAATTTTCTCAACCCATCAAAGGGGAGCTAGTTGAAGCCATTACCCTAAGAAGTGGAAGAAAAATTGAAGAACCTATGGTAGTGGAGGAGAATGTGGAGGAGGAGAGACCTTTGGGAGAGAATGAGGGAGTTGTGGTGGATAGCAATGAAGAGGAGGACTTAGAAGTTGAGCAGGCTAGGATTGAAGAAAAGGAGAATGATGTTGTGGTTAATGAGGCCGAGGATGAAGAAAAAGAAAAGTTGGAAGAGAGGGCAGAGATTGAGAAAAGACGAGAGAAAGGAAAGGAAGTCTTGAGGGAGGATATTCATGTAAACCCATTGGAGAAACCCGTTTCATATAGACCTCCAGTTCCATTTCCCGGAAGATTGGTTCAACAAAAGAATGATGATAAAATTCTCCAAGTTTATTTTGATGATGAAGAAGCTCCAAGTTAATATACCATTTCTAGATGCCATTTCGGAGGTCCCTTCATTCAAGAAACATCTCAAGGACCTTTTGACAAACAAGAGAAGAATCAAGGATTCATCGACCGTTCATGTCACGGTTAGTTGCAATGCTATCATGGGAAGCAAGTGTCCCAAGAAACTAGCCGATCCCGATAGTTTCTCTATTCCATGCTTAATTGGTGATATGAAGATTGATAATGCATTATGTGACTTGGGGGAAAGTGTGAGTGTCATGCCACACACTATAAGTAAGAAGTTGAACCTTGATGACTTGACCCCTACAACTATCCACTTGCAACTTGCGGACCGAAGTGTTAGGAAGCCTCTGGGAATACTAGAAGATCCTGGTTCAAGTGTGAAGTTTTCTTATCCCTTGTGAATTCGTTATTTTGGAGATGGATGAATATTGGAGAAGTCCTATTATTCTTGGTCGATCCTTTTTGGCTACCGCAGGAGCTACCATAGATGTGAAAAGAGGTCGTTTGTCTCTTCATGTGGGTAGAGATCGTATTGATTTTGACATTGACCCTTCAAGAATGAAATCCCACAAAGAATCTCATTTCAAGGCCAATGCGGTGGTAGGCATCTTGGATGAAACCTAAAGGAGTCTTATTTTCTTGAAGTTGAGCCCGATGATTGGGGAGAATTTTAATATCTAAGGGCTTCGCATCCAAATCTAAGCGAATTTGATCGAGGACATTTACCATGATCATCCTCTAAAAATCATTCCATAGAGGAAGGAGATTTCTTTGGGTGAAACCTATGTTGAGTGCAACAAAGTCAATGCGATGATTTTCAAAGGTCCTAGGCCCGGTAAACCACCAAATACCAAATTGAAGTTACTTTCTACTTCCATATCTTCGTGGCCTACTAAGCTTTTGAGGAAGCAAGCTTCGTTTATTCTCAAAGCTAGGAAGTGTTGGAGGAGAAGAAGGAAACGTTGGTGGAGGAAGCCAAAGAAAATGCTACCCGGATTTCCTAGGAGAATGACCAAACCACCGGAAGAGTATCTCATGTCAACCATAACTCTTTTTGAGAATCATGGGAAAAAGAGGAAGAAGAATTGCTGGAAAAGGTTGATGATGTTTTTGGTTTGTGTCCTAAGGATTCCGAGAATCAAGTATTTAGGTCAAGCTAGGGACCTAAAACAAGCGCTCTATGGGAGGCACCCCATAATTTTTGAGTTTCTTATTTCAAATTTTTAGTTTTTTTGCATTTTTTTTTCAAATTTTATTCCTTTTTCTTCTCTTTAATTTTTTCTTTTTAGCTTTCTTTAGATTTTTCTATTTTCTTGTCTTTTTAATTTTTCTATATTTCTTTCTTTTGTAATTTGAGGTATTAGTTCTAAGTTCAAAGAAAAAGTTTGAAAAAAAAAGAGGAAAAATGATGTGAAAAATAGAAAAAGTTGGAGTTGAAAAATAAGAAAATTGAAGTTAGAATGAAGGAAGAATGTGTGAGTGAGTGAAGTTTTGAAAATATATGAGTGTTGAGAGAGTTTGAGAGTTGGAAAATTTTAGATTGAATGTGAGGAAGTATGAAAAATTGAGTGTTGAAGTATGATAATTTTTAGGAGTTGGATTTTTGATTGAAAGTTGGAGTTGGTAGCAGAAGCGGTAACGGGCGCTACCCTAATCGTAGCAGCCGCTCCGCAGCAGGCAACAGCAAGCGGCAACAATAGCAGCGCAACTCCATGAGACGACCGTACCTACGGTGAAGGAATACCGTACCTGCAGTACCACGAGCAACACTCAACAGCTCCCCACCGCTTCAGTACGTGTCGCGCCCGCGACCTGACACTGTCAACGAATGTGTTTCAGCCCTAAACCCCGATCTATTTTCATTTTTTCTCATTTCTTTCTCTCACAACTCGACTCTCTCTCTCTCTCTACAGCCTTAAACCTGCGAAAAACTCTCACTCACACTCACTTCAATCGCTCTCATTCATCAATTCGAAACCCTCACTCTCCTCCATTTTTGAAACCTTGCCCTAATTTCTTCTTCTCTATTGCGAAACCCTGCTGCTAGGGTTCGATTTATGCCCAAATTCAGTTCCAAAGTGTGCAGCATTGTTCGAGCATCTGGTATACATATCTAAGTGAGGTATTTCTAGTATTAATTGTGCGAAATCCCTTCCCTCTCTTCTGCATTTTTTTCGTTTTTCATGCTCTGCTGAGTTGGTTTCGATTTTTTCAAATTTTCACACACGATTCTGCCTTGCTATTTGCTGAGATTGGGTGCGTTAAATTCGAATGTTGGTTCTTGCTTAGTGTTTGTGTGATTAGTTGCTGTTTTTCACCTGTGAAACACACACACGCTGATTGTGCTAAGAGTTTGTTGATTTACACCCACACCCACACAGTACACTGTGTAAGTAGGTTGTCCTTGTGCTTTTCGTGTGTTCTGTTTATGTTGGCTGTGAATTTTGGTTCATTTTGACAAGCAAAATCGTTCCTCCTTGGTGAATACACGTTCAAAGTGCTCCGATATGAGGTAATCCCTTGTGTAACTTGTGCATAAGCTTTTCAAACTCACGTGTTTGTTGCTTGTGTCGAATTTTTGGTTTACTTTTGAAATTAGGCACTGTTATTTGCAAAATTCTTGCCAAGTCTTGCTTTTGTTCATCATGAGTGGAAGGAGCAAGCATTCACAAGTCGAGGAAGCTCCTTCATTGCAACCGGGACCATCCTCATCCACAAAGGATCGTTACCGAGCGCAAACGGCCACACTAATTCGGTGTGAACCAGATGCGGATGTGACTTTCAGGGATGAAGAGCATAAACGACGGTATGAAGCGCTACAAGCACGGAAGATATGTGCATCGGATATTTATGATGCGGTGACAATTGAAGCCATCCATTGCAAGCCGAGCTTCGATTATCTCATTGGTGTTCTTGGTTGGGAGGTATTCATCATGATTGACGAATTGATTGTCGACCAACCCATCCTCGATTTTTTAAGCTCCTTGAAGGTTCACGATGATGGCAAGAAGGATGCACATTTTGAATACCGGGTTGCCAACAAAGACAAGACATGCACCTTGAAACGTTTTTGCCAACGATTGGGGTTGCCCGAAGATGGGAGAATTTATGAGCGATGTGCAAATTTTGATGAGCAGAAGGCAATGAAAGACTTAACTTGTTGGAGGAGGATGAATCTTGGCATGAGAGGCGAATATCCACAGTATCATTGCCCCCACAACTCTAAGGGGCGTGATTTTTGCAATCCAATTGTTCGAATCTTCCATAGAATCGTGACTAGTTCAGTGTTTGGGAGAGATGCCGGATGCCCCAAGGTTCGGAAGGATGATCTTTTTGTGATCTACAATGCCATAAGGGGTAAACGGGTCAACACCGGATCTTGTATTCTACATTGTCTACGGGACATTAGCATGGAACCCCGACCCACGACTATCGGGATGGGGCACATTATTTGCCACTTCCTAGTTCAAGAGGGCTTCGGGAAATATTTGAAGAAGTGGACTCCACGTTATCTTCCGGATCCTATCGACAAGGTGCGGTTGCAGAAAATGAACATCCTCGCCAGACACCCAATTGCCACGATCTAGTGCCATGGACACAACAACAACACGAAGATCCTCTTGGATCTGGACCACGCCGAGCAATGGTTGGATATCACTAAGAAACACAACTGGTCTTGTGGTCAGGTTCCTAGTGACCGCAAGGTGGGTGGTCCAGATGTGTCTAGTGGTGAAGAGGAGGACAATGAAGAAGAAGAAGGGGAAGAAGAAGAAAATAAGGAGGAAGAAGAGGAACATACCGGCCATGGTGAAGCTAGTGGAAGTGGAAGTCATCCATGGGAAGCTTCATTCGAGCATCTCAACTCTCTATTTGAACAATTGAGAGTTGACCTTCGAGAGCAACGAACGATACTCTAGCGTCAAAACAACTTGTTGGAGACCCAACAAGATTTGATATGTGCCCAGCAGTCCATACTTCAAAGGCACGAGGGGTACTTTCAACAACAAAACCAATATTGGCGTGACTGGGGGTATTATCATTATTCCATTGCGAACCATCTCTGGCACCACCGGAGTACTTAAACCGCCATTATCCCACTTACTTTCCATATCACCCATATCCTCCCCCGGGAGGATCCGACCAATAATTTGTAAGTGTCCTCACTCCTACTTTACTCTTTTCATTAATTTTATTTACACTGTTAGTGTTAGATAAGTGTGGGAGAGTGCTTTATGGGAAAGTTGGGGAGAGGTGTGTCGGTTAGTTGGTTTTGTTGAGTTCGTTGTCCCCATGGTTGGAGTTGTTTTGCTTTCATTACTCCATCATTGGTTAGGCCAGTTATGAGAGTTGTTTCACCCTCAATTCCCGCATCAAACTAGTGAGATTCGGGGTTGAGGTTAGTTAGTGTCAATGTACATTTATTGAATAGTTTGTCTTTTCTTTAGTTTTTAGTCTCTAGTGTCTTGTTTATTTTTCTGTTTTTGTTCTTTTTCTTTTATGCATGTGAACACTCACACTTATTATTATGTTTTTCTTGTTTATTCCTAACCCAAGTGTGATGTTTTCCTGGATCGCGGATTGGGTTTGTTCATTAATTGAAGACCTCGAGGTAACCTCTTTCCGCTCTCTTTAAATATGTGTATATATTGATCCATGCTGCATGCTCGATTTTTCTTTTGGGTGGCAAACCCCTTTGAGTGTTTGTGTTGGGATAATATTGTTGTTGGAGCCGTGTGGGCTCGGGTCGCCACGATTTTTATTTGCTAGTTGTTCTTGTTTGCTTGTTTTTGTAGGTTCTCTACCCTTTTTCTTGTGACACCTTCCCACAATGAAGACATTGTGGCATTTCAAATGTGGGGGGGGGGGAGATATTCTGTTTCAAGGGTAGATCACCTAGGTTTTTGGTTTTTATTTTCCTAGTTTTTTCCTAAAATTTGAAAATTTTGTGTGAAAAAGGAGAAAAAAGGGAGTGAAAACCTTAAAAGTTTTCTTTCAGTTTTCGTTTTCGCTTTGTTTTGCTTTGTTTCTTTGATGTTGTTGTCGAAATTGAGAAGCCTTTCTTAATCTTCTTTAAAAAATAACCGGTCTGAGCATTTTCGACCCTGTCTCGGGTACTAGTCATGACTTACCTTCTTAGACTCCCTTCATTGAGTGTCAAGTGAGACCCCCGATTCCTTTCACGTTCCGGTTGAAACCGGGAGATTGTAGGGGTTTGTGTCCGAGCTTGTTTTTGTTCTTTTTTTCCTGTTTAGCAAAGACAAAAGCGAAGTCAAAAAGAAAGAAAAAGAAAGCAAAGCTACAATAACCGGATTAAGTGGGGCATGTCGTTGAATGACATTAACCACCATACACTTAGCCAACCTACACGGGCCCGATATCAGTGGTACGGGACGGATACCCCTTAAACCTCCTCCCATATTGCTTTGCGACGGAGAGGTGAATGGAAAAGACTGTGTTGGGAGGGTAAACCCCATATTTGGGCCGTCCAATTCTCGAAAGTAAGGCTAATACCGACCTTTAAAAAGAAAAAAAAAAAGAGAAAAAACAAGTTCGTTGGTTAAACCAACCAAAAAGAAAAGAAAGCTTTTGCTTCTAAAATTGTGGGGCCTATCCTTGCATCACCTACGGCCTCACCAAGCCAAGGGCGACCAAATGTGAGGAGGGGCAACTCTTTTCTTGTTTGTTTCGTTGTTTTTGAGCTCGGACATGAGTCTTTGGAGTGTTTTGGATTCGGTTAGAACCCACTTGCACATTTGCACATGGGGTTTTGCTTGGCATGAGGTGTAGGGGCTTGAAAATCTTTAAGATTGACTTTTATTTGAGACGGGTGCTTGTGAGATGCTCATAACGGTTCCTTTTGGAGGCTTAATAACGTTTTCTTAATTAAGGTTGCATGATCCTTTGAATCGAAGCTTTTGTTTCTCTTTCCTTTTGTTTTTCTTCGGTTTTGTTTTCACTTTCTCTCTCTCCTTTTTCTTTTGCTTTTGTGGGCACAGCCGCTACAAACCCTCACGAGTCCATCTCGTCCGCCCGGGCTGCCAGGGGGTTCAAAGGGCTTGGTGCATATGCTAAATGCACTCGTTTCCTCCCACGAAAGAGGAGTTGGTGTTTAGTTTCTTATTTTTTTGGTCTTGTTTTGCTCGGGACGAGCAAAAGTTTAAGTGGGGGGGTGTTTAGACCCAATTTTGTGTCTAAATAGCGCCTTAATTCTTAAGCTTTTAACTCGCTTCGTGGTTCAATTTTATAACTTTTAATACGTTTTTGGTTATTTTGTAGGTTTTGGAGTTTTACTCAAAACGTAGCAAAATGGGCCTTTTTAGAGCATTTTTGGTGATTTCCCGAGCCGAACCGAACCGAAAGCCGAGGCGGAGTTGAACCAGACCACTTTCCCCACTTTTGGTGTCGATTAGTGAGATTACACCCGCTGCGACCCTCGAATCGGGTGTTACATGCTTTGGAAAGAAGGAAGAAACAAAGGGAAGGAAGGCAGAGGGTAGCGCCCGGCACCCTTGGGGTAGCGCCCGCTACCATCGCTGGGCCGAGGAAGACCGCACCCACGGCGAGCTGGACCGCAGCCACGGTCTCTCGAAGGGAGAAATCGCCTAGAGCTTTCGCTGGACGCGCCCGCGACCCCCCTGTTGCTGCGCGTTTTGTCGGGCCTTTTGCACTACGTTTTGGGGATTTTTATCCCTTGTATAAATAGACTCCTTAGCTGCATTTTGTGGGGGGATTCGAACCTAGATAGACTTAGACAATTTCCAGCTTTGTAATTAGTGGATTTTAGAGAGAGATTAGTGAGAGATTTATTCTAGGGTTTGTGATATTTGAAGATTTGGGGATTCAAACAATTGAGAGATTGTTGGATCATCTTTTTATTTCTTTCCTTTGTTCATCTACAACATTTTGATAAGTATTCTCTTCCCTTAACTCTTTCATTAATTACTTTGCTAATTACTTTGCTTGTTCTTTAATTTCATTGCTTGCTATTTTGATTATTTTGCTTGTTTATGGTTGTTTGATGTTAGAAATCATGTTTAGGTTTGGTTAGGATGTTGTTAGCATAGTTAGTATTATGGCTAGAAAACCTATGGGTTAGGGGGTAATTAAGGGTGTGAATAGGTGATTAGGTTTGGGTTAGCAATATTAGAGAGTAATTAGTTGGAAAATCAATTTCCCATTCCTTTCCTTCCCTCAAGTGGGATGTATTTGGGTTCGAAAGCTCCCGAATACATCCAACACTTGTGTTGGAAGGTTGGAATTGGGATAGTTAGTACTCTACTCACGGAAGTGAATAGAGGCTAACTAGGGAATTCCGTTTCATTAACCCTCCAGGTCTGTCGGTGGACTTTGGGGAAGTTAATCCGGACTATCCTCGGAAGAGGAAGCTCGGTGGGTATTTTCTAACGGAATTTCCACTTGATTTTCTTCCTTGTTATTCCCTTGTTGTAAAACCCATTTCCTCATCCCCGTTTGCATCCCGAAAAGCCTCCGAAGCCCATTTTCCATTCCTTGACCGACCTTAGATTTCTTTGTTGCGTTGTGACCTCTTCAAACCAAATACCTTACCATAGCAATCTCATCCCGACCATTGACTTAGTTTCTATGACCAAGGCCGCCAGCTCCCTAAGAAAGAACGACAAAACCGAGGTCCACTAAACCACTGTTACAAGCGCCATCTACTAGTTGAGAAAGAAGTTTCTAGACTATGAAAGTCGATACGTTGACATAGAGAAAATGGCTCTTGCATTAGTATGGGTCACAAAGAAGCTAAGACATTACATGCTTTCACATACCGTATATGTCATAGCTGAGAACAATCCCATCAAATTCATTATGGAGCAACCGACCATCAACAACCGCATCGCCCAATGGGTAGTCATGCTTTCAGAATTCAATCTTCAATATTTACCCCTGAAGTCCATCAAAGGGCGAGTTGTTTCAGATTTCCTGGTTGCTTCACCATCACAGGAACCTCCAAGCACTCACTTCGAATTCCCAGACGAAGATGTATTCTTCACCGATGTAATTACGTGGGAAATGTATTTTGATGGAGCTTCTAACCAAATGGGTTGTGGAGTAGGAGTCCTATTAATATCTCCAGAAGGGGCACACGTCCCTGTATCTATAAAGTTGGATTTTGATGCTACCAACAACGCTACGGAATATGAAGCATGCATCTAGGGTCTACAAGCTACCTTGGCTTCAAGCATACGCCATATAAAGGTCTTTGGACACTCCAGCCTCATCATCAATCAGGCCAAGAACGCATGAAAGGTTCGAAGTGAGTGCCTCTTGGCTTATCAGTAGAAGCTCTTGGGACTTGGTGACCAATTTGAGCAAATTAGCTTCCAATACCTTTCTAGGGATCACAATGAATTGGCTGACGCTCTGGCCAAGTTATCTTCAATGATATCGATCCCATCAGGCACGCTCCAGCTACCAATAATAGTAGAGCGACAATCTGAGCCGACATATGTCTGCGCCACAGACACACAAGAAGAAGAAACTGAGGAATGGTTCCATGACATACATAATTTTCTTCGGAAAGAAGAATATCCAGCTGAGTTGGATGCTCGAGGACAGCGGGCGATCAGGTCCCTAGCAGCACAATACTGCTTGATCTAAGATCGTTGTACAAGAAGTCACCTACATGCATCAATTTGTTGTGCATCGATGCTAAAAGTGCAAAAGAGGTTATGGTTATGATACACGGAGCAGAATGCGTGCTCCACATGAATCAGCGCATGCTAATAAAGAAGATTCAAAGGGCTGGTTATTAATGGACCACTATGGAAGCATACTGCTTGGACTTCGTTCGAAGATGCCACAAATGTCAAGAGGATGCCAACCTGCAACATCAACCTCCTTCATATCTGACTACGCTGACATCTCTGTAGCCATTTTTCGTACGGGGTATCGACATCATTGGCAAGATACACCCAACGCGGACTCGAGGACATGAGTACATCTTGGTCGCTATTGATTACTTTACTAAGTGGGTAGAGGCAACCTCTTATGCTAAGCTCACCTCCAAGAATTGGCCAGGTTTATTCTTCAAAATATCATATGCCGATATGGAGTGCCTAATGAGATCATCAGTGATAACGGGAGTCATTTCCAGAAAGAAGTGGAAGTGCTACTCACCACTTAATTACAAAATTAAGCATCACCAGTCTTCACCTTATCGACCTCAAGCTAATGGAGCTGTAGAAGCAGCCAATAAAAAAGTGGCAGGAATCATCAAAAAAATTGTTGTTACCTACAAAGACTGGCCTGACAAGTTGGCATTCGCCTTATGGGGATACCGAACCTCTATACGAACTGCTACAGGTGCAACACCATATTCTTTGGTGTACGGGATGGAAGCAGTCCTACCAATTGAATTAGCAATCCTTTCACTATGAATAGTGGCAGAAAGCCAATTGCCAGAAGCGGAATGGGCTAGGGTAAGGTTCGAAGAGTTAATGTTAATGGATGGAAAGCAATTAAGGGCATTGCATAATGTGCAGGTGTACCAAAGTAGGATCACTCGTGCTTTTAATAAGAAGGTGAAAAGTCGTTCACTTCCAGTGGGTGATTTGGTGCTTAAGGAGATGAGGGCACCCATACAAGACCCAAGGGGAAAGTTGTCACCTGATTGGAAGGGTCCTTATATGATTAAGGACATTTTACCGGGAGGAGCAGCTCAGTTTGCTACTATGGATGGAAAAGATATGATCAAGCCCACAAATTTCGATTAGCTCAACCGATATTATGTTTAATATAGCCAAGCAACTGGAAAACCAATTTTCAGACACGTGGTGAATATTCAATATATGCTCATAAAAAGAAGAAAAAGTAAAGTTTGCAAGAACACAATAATTGTAAACAATATTTCTTCTTTTATTAATGATTAAAATGCAAGTACACTACTTGTAAAAAAAAAAAAAAAGAAATTCAAAAGGCATAATTAAATAAAAGATTATTCTGGCAAAGCACTTTTGTTCCTTCACTTTCATCCATCTTCTAATCATGCTTCATTTTTTCCACTTCGCCAGTGGGCTCATGATCAATCTCCATGTCTCTAGGCCCATTTGGGTCCATCTCTTTGTCTTTAGGTTTATAGGCTCGCCTATGTGGCTTCCGTGTCTCCGCCCTCGGACCGAGCCGGTCTTTTGCCGTGACCTTTGCACTGAGACGTTCCTTTAATGACGAACCAGGGCCCAATCTTACCTTCATAGATGTTGTTTTCCTTCTCGCCTCACCAGCACGGCGAGATTCGACAGCCGCAATTAGCCATCCATGGTAGCTGGCGTCAACATATTGAGATATGTGCGCCTTCGATGGAGCCCTAAGAGTTGGTCTCATCTCCCAATATTTTAGTCATGATTCTATCACCGAGCTATAAAGCTTCAATTGCTCGGGGGCTTCGCATAACAACTCTAGGATGTTTTGTTTGCGGCCCATTTTTCGCCGCACCCGCTCCGGGAAATAGAAGTTCATATTCGATAAACTAGCAATGCACACATAGGCGTTGCGGGAATCACGGGTCACATATTCAGAAATATGCCACCACTCGATCCACCATGTGATGTCACAAGGCTCCTTTAGAAAGACGATCCATTCCGTTATCGATTGACGATCGGTATATTTTCGCTTCCTTTGACCATAATTCATGAGCGTCGGCGATGTTCGAGGCTCCTCGATAAGGCCCAAATGCTCCGTCAGCCATATCTGCCCATAAAGTTAGCACGGGTTACAATTGAACATCAATTATTCCCAAACTAACGAAGTCAAAAAGAAATAAAACCCGCTTGGGTTTTACAGGCAGTAGGTGGGCAGAAAATTGAGGAAAGAAGAAAGGAAGGAGAACGAGGTACCTTATGAAGTAGAGGTCTCCCACGAAGTTCATGTTCTGGATTTGGGTCGTCCAGACCCATCATGGTCTTCGCCAGCATCAAGGGCACCGAATTATAGCCTCGGGCCATGTCTTCAATAATCTTGATCAAGCTCGCTGGCCCGGTTCTTCGCCCACCATGATAGAAGCAAAATTCTTCGAGGAGACATAATACGAGTGCTTGCACTCGTATCACTAGACCATATTCCAATGTGTCAGGAGATTGAAAATATTCGACGATAGTTTGAAAATGTACCTTATCGCCGAATAGTGCGCTTCCTATGACCCAGGATGGAAGGCATAACAGCTCCTTGTATTGTTAATGACATCGGTAGATGTTGGAGGTGACGTCGGACGTGCGAAGTGATTCATCCCGAGAATAGAGGATCTGTCCTCTAGGAGTGGGCATAGCTCCTTCAATGTGAAGCAGAAAATGTGCATCTTTGGATCCCAAAAAGTCTCCGCCGCACGGAGAAAGTCATCGTTGACTCTCACTTGCCGAAGGCTCAGCAAGCTCGTCACCTTGTATCTCCCGGGCTCTTTCTTCTCTTCTTTGGACAAGGTGCTCATCCAAGTAGCAAGCTTCTTTTCGAACACCATGATAATTTTAGGAGAACTTTTTGTGACATTCGTATAGAGATTTTTTTCAAAAAGAAGAGATGAGTGATGATAACATGCATAAGGTGGGGTATTTATACACTCCACCTAAGATCAAAATGGAGCAAATCATCAAACAAAAATGGTCATATGGACGTTGCCCCAAAATCCAATGATTTAAGCCATTCTTCAACGGCTAGCTAAAAAAAAAAAACAAGAAAAAAATGTTAAAACCCGCCTGGGTTTTAACTTCTCTAGGGCCACGCGCGCGCGCCTCTGCAGGCCCAGGCCAGCCTCATTCAGCGGCCAAAACCCACCTGGGTTTTGAAGCGGTCAAGGCCCAACTTGTCAAAGTCCTCAGCCCGTTTGCTTGTTTTCATGTGGGCCTCTTCTTTTGCAAATTAAACTGGCCCAATCGTGTATCTTTTATGCATCGGGTTTTGTTATCGGCCCAATGACGCTCAGTTCTGAAATTTTTGCTCGAGTTAACTCCGACACTAAAGTTTTTGGTTCTTTTTTATTTTCTTTTCTTTTGGGGAAGTGGGATTAATAATCATTCAAAATTGCATTAATAAAGCGACAAAGTTGTGCATTCACCAAGTCTTGCATAATAAACATGACAAAGAGTCGCGCATTAAATTATAGTACAAAGAGTCTTGCATTGCATAAGTTTGGTCACCATAGGGAGCCCGAATCGCCGCTGTCCTCTACTAAGTTGCCACCCACATTTGAAGCTCCAACGTTGGAAGTACCGGTCGTGTCAAAATAGGTGTCCCAGGAATAGTAATCGGGACCAGGAGCAATCTGCACAGGAAGCGATGGCTCGGACAGGGGCACTCCTGAAAGATGTACGCTCGATGGTGAAGACATGGAGTGCTCCTGCGAAGCTGCCAGCCAGGAATGTTCTGGAACCTGCCACTCAACAGACGGAGTAGGCCATACAGGACTGGACCTGTTACGATGAGACCCAGTTGAGTGTTGACCCTCGACCAGAATGCCTCTGCCGCGACCCTCTTGTACAACTGCTAGAGGAGGATGAGAAGATCCACCAATTTCTTTCCGAGACCGGCCTCGAGTAGAATATTCCCCTACCGAAGAGCGGTGTGGGGGCTCCGTGCGGGGAACACCTACATTAGAACGTCGAGGTGGTTCCCTGGGAACAGACTCCGCATCAGCCTCCATATCAGCTCTTCTGGCGGTATCACCTCGATATCTACCCGAGCCGGTGAATGCCCAATCAATATGTTTCCTCATGGTGCTCCACTCCTTAGTCAGTTGTCGGAGGAAAGCCCATCTTGGCTGAAAGATAACAAGACCGGGGTTATCTATAAGTAACATAAGGGATAAAAGGAAGCAACATAAAATGAAGAATTACCAGTTTATGATCCAATGCTTGGAGTATGGAGCACTCGCTGCTGTTCTCCACGACCAAGAAACCCCCAATCTTTTTCCTCTCTGGTGGAATCTCCACCTCAGCAGCCTTGGCATAGGGCCCCAGCTGTAGATTTTCTGGTCAGAAATTAGCCAAAACATAATAAAGATAAAGGAGGAAGATACATACCACTCGAGGAGCCAAACGACTAAGATAACGCTGGAACTCTTCATTGAATTGCTCCTGTGGAACGTCATGCACAAAGTTGTCAAAATCATATGTGTCGAGGGTCCAGAGGAATGAGACCAGGATAACCTCCCAGGATTTGCCTTGAGGCTCTCTCTCCCAAACACCACACATAACCATAAGGCCCCTCAATCAGAAGGCGAAGACAGGTGTCATGCTCCACTAGATGCAAAGGTTGTGGTAACCCTCCGACACTAAAATCGGCCTAAGGACGCCAGTTCACTTGATCCTGCAAAAGAAAAGGCACATTTAAGGATGACATATAGAGGAAAATGAAAGAAAGATGCTGGACGTGAAGAAATAATGGTTGCAAGTTGTCCAAGATGCAACAAATTTGGTCAAGACGCCCCGAGTTATACTTTTTGTCGTGAATGCCCTCGGTAGTCCAGCGTTCAGCAGCTGGTACCGTATGCCCATGACTGCATGAACATGGTGTTACATAAGGAAGAAGGAATAAGCTACATTGAAAAGACAAGTTTCGAGCACATACCTCGAGTACCTTCCACAAGGAAGGACCATACTAGTAACGAGTCTGAGCTGTATGAAGATAGACCGGATCCTCGTCCTACGAAAGTCTTACGCCGTGACGAAGCCAGTGGATAAAGTTCGCATAGGACGCCTTGCCCCAATTCAGGTTTCGAATATTGTTAAACTTGAGAAGGTTTTGAAACCACGTTAGGGAAATGTTGTCCCCGTGGTTGGCAAGGAGGGTAGCAGAAATAACGTACGCCAAGAAAATGAAGCGGCGCTACTCTTCACGCAAGTCTTGGAACCTTGCATCACGGAGGGCCAGTTCAAAGTGCATGTAGGAGAGATTGGAAAGCGCTCCCGTTGACCCAAACGCGCAGACACTAGGCCCAACATATCCAGGACTGCGGGAGGGATCTCTATATCAAAGACCACATCCAGCCCACCCTAAGGAAGACCGCTGATCATGACAAAATATGTGGGCGTGACCGTCATCTCACCCACAGACAAGTGAAATGAGTTGGTTGAATCCCACAACCTCTCAGCCATTTCTCGACCTATGGTGCGGAAAGTCCGATTCTTCCAGGCCCCTAGGCATTTCCAAAAAGGCATGAAACCCGCCATAGTCAAAGTATCACGAACAAAGTCTCCAGGGATCGATTGAGCTACCTTAAGAGGCTCTTTCAAGGCGCCGGGAATTTTCAGGTTATCCTCCTAAATACGATAAGCAGAATTCCAGCGAATTATTTAAAATGGAGGCTCAGTTGACATTTTGGGCTGAAAATATAATCTCATGGGCCCTAGCTGGACCTAGCATAAACACTGGCTCACAGCCATGGCCCACGAAACAATCCGGCAAGCCCAAGTACCTCGGATCGACTCGGTTCAGCACTAAGAAAAGAAAAGCGAGTCAAAACCTACCTGGGTTTTGACCTCCCTAGGCCCATGCATCCGACCCAAGAAGCGCGCCAACCCATCAAACAGAAATAAAACCCGCCTGGGTTTTATTTCCTCAAGTGGGTCGCTCCTTGGACAAATGGGCCAGAGGACATCTTAGAGATAAAACCCGCCTTAGTTTCATTTAGTCTATGGGCCGAGTATTGAAGCATTTTTGGTCCATTTTACAGATTGCGGGTCGGTTTCATGATTGGTCAAAATGCAGAAATAAAAGGATAGTTCAAACATCTTAACATGCGAGTATGCTTAAATTAGCTAAAAATCGACAAGATATATAAAATACATTCATGCTTCCTAATTTTTACGCTGAATTAAGTACAAGAGGAAAGTTGAAGAGTTACCTTGCCATGAGAGCGATAAAACTAAGCATGGTTCCAAGATTGAACAATAAGATCGGAAGAGGCTGCCTGCATGCCAGGAACAATGTTGCGCCGAGAAGACCTTTCATGAGGCCATGCCGCTGCATGAGGAAGAGGTGGATTCCTGCGACCCCGGGGTTGCATGGTTTTAAACCTGAACTTACTTCAAAGGACAAGACTTTCTTTCTAGAGAGAGAAGGAGTGAAAGAGGTGAGAAGGCTATGAAGATGTGAATGAAATGAATGAAATCCTTGGAATTTATAGAAAGGTCGGGTGAATGCGAGCCGTTCGTTTCTAGGACCCGCCTCGAGATGCCAAATGCGTTTCATTGGCTAGAAATTCAAGGGTCATCCTCTTGCCACCAAAAAGGGAGACAGGGTGACATGGTGCATTCCATCCACATGTGGGTTGGGCCCCACTTTGATTCCTCCCATGAAAAAAAAAGAATGTACAAAACTTGCCTGGGTTTTGTTGCAAGCCCAGCGGAAGGACATAAAACCCGCCTGGGTTTTATGCCTTCTACGACCCAAGTACGCGACCCAACGTCTCATGTCAGCCCAGTGGAACAAATCAAAACCCGCCTGGGTTTTGAAGCTGCCACGGCCTAAAATTCATGATCCAGCTCTACTGTTCAAAGTTTCTATAGCCCAGGTAAAAACTCGAACCTTCTTTATCTTTTGATAAAACTAATACCTCATTTTCTCATGACTTTCAGGTCATCGCTAAAAGGGACCGCCATCATCTAGCTGCCGCATAAAAAGTCGCCAGCTCTCCGGTCGCCGACAAAGAGACCACCATCATCTAGCTGTCGCATAAAAAGTCACCAGCTCTCCGGTCGCCGACAAACGGACCACCATCATCCAGCTGCCGCATAAAAAGTCGCCAGCTCACCGGTCGACGACAAAGTGACCACCATCATCCAGCTGCCGCATAAATAATCGCCAGCTCACCGGTCGCCGATAAAGGGATCATCCAGCTGCCGCATAAAAAGTCGCCAACTCTCCGGTCGCCGACAAAAGGACCACCATCATCCAGCTGCGGCATAAAAAGTCGCCAGCTCACCAATCGCTGACAAAGGGACAACCATCATCCACTGCGCGATAAAAGTCGCTCTCGTGTCGCCGGACAAAGGGACCACCACCATCATCCACCGCGTTAAAAAGTCCCAGTAGCCGATCGCCGACAAAGGGATCCCCATCATCCAGCTGCCGCATAAAAAGTCGCCAGCTCACCGGTCGCCGACAAAGGGACTGTCAATATCCAGCTGTCGGATAAAAAGTCGCCTGTTGTTCGGTCGCCGACAAAGGGACTACCACCATCCAGCTGCCGCATAAATAGTCGTCAGCGCACGGGTCGCCGACAAAAAGACCACCATCATCCAACTGCCGCATAAATAGTCGGCAGCTCACCGGTCGCCGACAAAAGGACCACCATCATCCCGTTACCGCATAAAAAGTCGCCAGCTCTTCGGTCGCCGTCAAAGGGACTAGCATCATCCAGCTGCCCCATAAAAAGTCACCAGCTCTCCGGTCGCCGACAAAGGGGCCACCATCATCCAGCTACCACATAAAAGGTCGCTACCATCAACAGTCAGGTAGAGCATCATTCTTGCTCGAGATCATCCCCAAAGAGGCGCATACCGCCCACGACTACGACACAGGACGGAGCTTCCAAGTGTCAACCTACACCTTCAAGTAAGGTAGTCATCAGACGCTTGAAACCACTTTAAGTAGGGCGTCATTCTCGTCTGAGATTAACAGCAGCTCATCAACAGTCTGAGATCAAAAAGAGGCGCATGTCGTCCGCAACCACGATGCAGGACTCAGCTTCCGAGCAATACTCTAGGCTTTGCAATCCAAAGTCATATCCTCATATTACTTTGACCTTCGTCCTATTCGGACTCGATCAAAGTGGGGGCTCTCTGTAGACACCGAAATTTGTACCGACATGAACCCGACCTATCAAGATCAGCATGTCATTCGGGTCGAATGTTAAGTGAGCCAATGGGCCCAAAGGTAAACAATTTGAGCCCAAGAAGTCAAAACAGTCTGCATACATCTAACAAAACCCAGTTGGGTTTTCAAATTCAGAAGGCGACCCACAAGCAGGAGCGGGCCAAAAGCGCGCTCCGGCCCAGAAGAAACAACAAAACCAGCCTGATTTTAAGTGAAGCAAGGCGCGTCGTTTTGCTCCGCCACGTCACCGATCCGTGGGAAGATCAGTTAAAACCCGCCTGGGTTTTAATATTTTGGCGCCAAAATCTGCATGCATTCGATCCCTTGATAAAAGCACACGTGGTTGACTTGGCATTGACCCCATGAAACCCGCCTGGGTTTTGATCCGAGAGGACATGATTGTTGGGATATGATCCCTCCATTTTCCCTCCAAACCTCTCACTCCCTCGCCTATAAATACCCCCCCTTCATTTCACCCTCATCAACTACTATCATCTATCACCCTTACTCTACCCAAATCATCATCAACTATTCTCATCAACTACCTGCATACTATACTCAAATTCCCTTAAAATTTCATCCTCCACATTCATCTCTAATCCTCTCATAATCACCTTTATCATATCCATATTATCACCTATGTACTACCCTTCTAAGCCACTTTACATTCTTCCATTCAAGCTCCAAGTCAAGGCCAAATCAAGGGATTGAATCCATCACATCCGCCACCTTTAAGCAAGGTTCGATTTCGTTATTCATATTATTGTATTTCATCATGTAATCTATTCTTTAATTCCTTTACTTGTACATATTTTGTAAAAAGTAAACATCATTGTCTTTAATCTTGCATGGTTTGAATAATAACTTCGCGAAATTAACCAAACTTCTCCCTGCTCTTTTTCTTTTCAAGTTCGATTTTAGTAGAGTCTGTTTTCAAACAGGCGAATTAGAGAATTCTTATAATTCTCGAATCCGTAACCTTACCCCCGAATCTAGAAATCGAGTTCATAGACCGGAGTCTTTCATTTCTTATTTTATGGTTTGTCGATTTCCTTAAATCGGCTGGCGACTCTTTAAAATTTTATAAATTCATTTAATTATTTAAAATATTCGATTGTTTGCATAAAAATAATTTAAAAAAATGGTTTAATTCATACCCTTCACTCATTCTAGGCTAGGCCCGAAGAGAAATGGGCTAGAAATTGATAAAACCCAAACGGGTTTTATCGATTTCAACCCATTTTCTCTCTAGGCCTGGAGGCGAGAGGCCCCGCTCAGAATCCGTTAAAACCCACACGGGTTTTAACTAGATCTGGTGGGCCACTTGTTTCTTGGGCTCGGATTTAGTGAGTGGGCGGCCAGGATTAAATTATTATTAAAATATTTTGTGCAAATTCGAATAATTAAAATAATAAAAAACGGATTTGTAAATAAATAAAGTTTCATCACCCCGAAAATGAATTTCGAAAATAAAAATATCATTATTTGAGGATTAAACAACCTTAGTCGGCTACCGATCAATAAGTAGCGCCTCCGAAATAATTTCCCCGAACGGGAATTTTGCGGGTCCTATAGATGGGCAAAAGAGGGAATACACAAAAGGGGAGAAAAGAAAAGGGGAAATTCAGAGGGAAAAACCTGACATCCCAAACTCGTCGCGGCCGCAACATGGGAGGTCGTGGGCGCGACAACTGAAGTGTCTAAAATCCTTGCGAGCGCGACGCTCGAGTCATGGATGTGACCTAGCTCGAGGAGAATCTAGGCAAGATGTCGTCAGCAAGGTCTCAGTTTGTATCTCAGGGTGGTTGCGGCCATGCCAATGGAGGTCGCGGCCATGACCCCATACAATTTTTCGATCCCAAAATCTAACAAACGTGGGGTCACGGGCGTAACGTGTGTCTCAGCTCCAAAAGTCTTGGGGGAATGTCACGGTCTTTACGGACTTGTCGCAATTGTGACTCGCAATGTCGCGGTCGTGCCATGCTTTTCACGGATGCGATGTTCAACCTTCTCCCAAATGTTATTTTGTCTGAGGGCTGTCATAGGCGTGATGCTGGCGTCACGGTCACAACGCCCCTAAATTAAGCCCAAAGTGACTTCTAACCCTCTCTTTGATGACAACACAACCAACCACCCTCGGAAGTGGATGATGAAAATCCCTGAAGGTTGGTGAACGTGCTTAGTAGGTTTAGGACACGGTTTTTGTCATTCTCTCTCAGGAAGCTGGGGCTTCCAAACCTAAAATTTCTGTCAATCTCTCACCTACTAGGTCTAAATCTCATGATCTTTTAAGAGATTTTGAAATCAAATAAGACACAAATAAAGAAGAAAAAAGGGTTTCAGGGGTTTTAGGCAATCGACGAATGCATTGTTATTTGGGTTTCGTGGTTAAGAGGCAAAATGTAGGACAAATCATATGAGACTTTTGCTAGGATAAACCCGCTAAGCTCCCTTTCACAAGGGATGCTTGGATTGACTACCTCAAGATCTACCATGGATCCCTAGGGTTAAGTTTGTAAAAAAGGGCTTATTTTCACTCTCATGAGAGTATAACTAAATATTCCATATCGTTCCTAACAAGTTATTAGTGAATTAAGGAGCTCTTACACGTTAATTCACCCCACTTGAAGGAAAGAATAAGGTGGAAATTAGATTTCTCTACTAATTACCCCCTAACTCACTAACCCGGAAACTAATCACCAATTTGATCCCTTAATCACCCCCTAACCCTAAACAACCCTAGCCACTAATCATATTAGGCAGCAGACTTAACCTAATAAAAGACCGTAAACTAACCCTAATGACTAAAAGACTGACCTAAAAAAGGACTCAAGGTAACCATTACCAAGCCCTAATGAGACTCAACATAAATTGAGTTAATGACCACTGAGCTTAGAAAGACTTGCTTAACAGACTCTAATAAACCTAACTCTAAATAGAAACAGACCCAAAAGACTCGATTACTAACCCTAACAACTGACTCAAGAGCCTAAATCATTCGCTCATCTAAACTGACCCACTGAAAGCCCTAAAGAAACTATCTATCTTGGAGTAATGAAGCAATACTACCTAAACAACGATGTTGCCTTATGACTATTGACCGAAAGAAAAACAGAAGGAAAGAAAATAGAAACAGGGGGAGGGACTGAGACAGAGACAGAGACAAACGAACTAAAAGGGGAAAACAGAACAGAAAAGAAACAAAGAGAAAGACGGCGGAAGAATCGACCAGAAACAGGGGATGACAAAAGCACACACAAAATCATGATCCAACAGAGTAAAATCAACACCCAGATTCACAATCCCACAATCGAATATCATAAGGAATCAGTAACGTCTGCTAATACAGATTAAAACAAAGAAATAAAATAGTAATCTAAAGCTAAAATATATCTAAACAGTAACCCTAAAGATGTAGGCCTTGGGGCGTCACCTTCCTCGAAACCAACCATTAACCCCAAATTCAGCCTCTTCCCTCTCTTTTGTACTCGAATCTCAGCTTCATCCTACGATCTTGGCCATCAATATTCCATTGATCTAGACGGTGAAGATGAATTTGGATGGTTAGAGGTGAAGATGGTGGTGGTGTATGTGTATCGATGGTGGTTTGAGGAAGCTCCAAAATCGTACTTTGTTATGCTCCTTTCGTGGATATGTCATAACAAGAAAAGGGAAATAGTGAGATAGGGATGGGAGAAATTGCGAGAAATAGAAAAGATATGAGATTAAGGTGAGATGAGATAGAGAGGAGAGAGGAGAGAGGAGAGAGGAGGAGATGGAGATGAGAGTGAGATGGAGTTCAGTGCGGGTTTCGCAGACAGAGAGGGACGAAGAAGGAGAATCAGAGGGAGGAAGAGTGAGAAACGGAGAAGGGAAAAATGAGATAAGGTCCATAAGGAATCGGCCTTTGGTTGGGGGAATTCAGCTAAGTGAAGAGGGGGAAACGGGTTAGGGTTATTGGGTTGGGTCATGTAGGTAGCTAAGAGCAAGAGGATTTGGGCTGGACAAATAGAAAAGAATAGGGGGAGATGGGCCAAGGGATGGATTTGGGTAATGTTAGGATTAGCTTTTGTTTTATTTAAATTTTTAATATCTTTGCTTCAATTTCTAATAATATTTATAATAAAAATGATAAAATGGAATAATTTCTAGTAAACCTGTAAAATGAGTAAAAACATAATAATAATCCTCATTTAATTATTAAAAACAAGTAAAAAGCCATAGAATAGAGGGGTAAAATCATGCAAAATACGAAATAAACATAATGCTCTTAAGCCACTTAAAGGGGCTCGAGGCTGATCTATAGGACAACCGACATGAGCATGTGGGCTCCCGAGTCCTGAGCAAATTGGACCACCTCCTGGGCGTGATTTGACACTACTCTCTTGGCTTGGGTGATAAGGGTGGAGTATGGAGCTCAGACTACTTCATCCTCCCGTTCTTGAAAAAGGATTTGCCCTCAAATCCTCACTGGGCTCATCATCCTCAAGGTTAGGAGAGAGATCGCAAATGTCCAAGGTAGAAGAGACTCCATGTCGCCTAGGAGGTCGAGCTTGTAGGCGCTGTCATTGATTTTCTCCGTGATCCTGAACAGTCCATCGCTCCGTGGCATGAGTTTGTTCTTCCATCTTGATGGAAATCGTTCCTTCCTGAAATGGATCCAAACCAAGTCCCAGGGCTTGAAAGTGATGTCTCGCTGATTCTTGTTGACATGAGCCTTGTAGGGCTCATTGACTCGTTCGATCTGATCCTAGATATACCGGTGGAGTTTTTGGACTTCCTTGGCTTTCTCACTAGCCTCGAAGCTCACTCTCGACTCTAAAGGTAATATAAGGAGTGAGGGGGGGGGTGAGAGGGTTCACTCCATAGCAAACGTAAAAAGGCGAGTGGCTGGTAGCTTTAGAGGGAGCTTAGTTGTAGGCGAACTCGGCATGGCGTAGCCCAATCCCGCAAGCTCTTGCTCACTAGGCCTCGGAGTAGGGTGGAGAGAGTTTGGTTGGTGATTTTCGTTTTACCATCAGTTTGGGTATGGTGGGACATACTGAAAAGGGGTTTTGTGCCGAGGAGCATCGATAGGGATCGCAAGAAGTGACTGACGAACTTGGTGTCCATATCTGATAAGATGGTCCTCGAGATGCCATGTAGCTTCCTAATCTCCCGGAAGAAGAGATTGGTGATGTGGGTAACGCACTACAACAGAACAGGCCTGCGACGACCGTTACTATCGGTCGTAAACGGGCTCTATCGGTCGCAGCAGAGGGCGGGCGACCGATACGTATCGGTCGCTGCATATCCGTCATTTGACGAACCGGGCGACCGATACCAATCGGTCGCCAAACTTGCGTCCGATATATGATGGGGCGACCGATACCATATCGGTCGCTGTATATCGGTCACCAATTTAGCGACCGATACACTATCGGTCGCCAGTTTAGCGACCGATACACTATCGATCGCAACATATCCATCGCAAATTTAACGACCGATATCCTATCGGTCGCCATGTACCGATCGCAAAATAGTGACTAATAATCAGCGACTGAGACATATCGGTCGCAGATTTTAATTTAATTTTTTTTTAAAAAAATTCTGGATTGAAATCGCTAGGTTATAATCATACTGTATTTGTTGAAATATCGGTCGCTGCTATTATTATATTATCCATATATATATATATATATATATATATATATATATATAAAGTTTAAAATTTTATTTCAAGCAAGAGAATACAACCTCGGAATCAGCAAAGAATATCTATACAGTGATTGTATTTTGAAGTATAGCTGGCAATGAAGAGGGTTCTATTCCTCAACATGTTTTGAATATGAAAGATAGTTTGAGGGCCACTTTGAATCTTCTGGTAGAAAACTTTGAGGTTCCTAACTCTCCAGACATTATAGACGATGCTTGCAACAACAGCATATCCCAGGTCTCTTCTTGTTGTGTTGGTTTTCCATTTGAGGATTTTTTTGCACCACGTAAGGAAATCAGGGCCATTGGCAGGGATGCCGAGCCAATGTTGGATGGAATGTCTCATTTCTTTTGCAAGATCACAGTCATAGAGGATGTGGTTGATGGTTTCAGACTCGTTGTCGCAGAGGCCACAATTTTCAGAAATCTGGTGGGAGTACCCAGCAAGACGACTACGGGTTGGCAATTTACCATGTAGGGCGAGCCACATAATGAAGGAGTGCCGTGGTTTGTTGAGTCTGTTCCAAGTGAGCCTAGCCCATGGCCAGTTCCTCTGGACCTCGCACAAGGCTGTGTAAGCCTATTTCATGGTATATTGGGTTATAGTCAACCCCTTGAGATGGTCCTTTACCTTGCATATCTTTTTGAAGTACCAGCAGGTGTCTCCACGGGGGGTGAAGGACCACCAGTCTCGGCTTTTTATGTATCTCTCGTGGATCCATTTGGCCCATAGGCAGTCCTTTTTGGTTGCAATAGCCAAAACTTGTTTCCCGATTCGGGCCATGTTCCATTTGGTCAAGTTTTTGATCTCGAGCCCTCCTTTACTTTTAGGAGAACAGACAGTCTCCCAGGAGACGAGGGCGATACGGTTAAATTCGGAAGTACCTGACCAAAGGAAATTTCTACAAATTTTGGTAACTTGGTCAATGACCTGTTGGGGAATGATGAAGATGGAGGCCCGGAATGTGTATAGACTCATCAGAACATTATTTATAAGGGTAACTCTCCCTGCATAGGAGATGTTACTGGATCGCCACGTTGTAATTGTTTTGGTGAGTTTGTCAACAAGATTGATGCAATCCATTTTACTCCGTTTCCCTTCAGTGACAGGCATACCCAGATAGGTAATGGGAAAAGTACCTTCTTAAAAATTTGTAATTCGGAGGATTTCCTCTTTTTGCTGAGTCGTTACCCCTGACACCATGGCTGTTGACTTGTCGTGATTTGCAGCAAGACCGGCTGAATTCTGAAAGTGTTTAATGGCATCCATGATGTGTTGGACGGATTGTGTGTTTGCAGCAGAGACAATAAGGAGGTCATCAGCAAAGACAAGGTGTGTGAGCTTTAGGCTTTTGCATCTGGGGTAGTATTTGAAACCATTTTGTTTGCTGGCATATGATAGCAACACGATAGATAGTCCATGGTTAGGACAAAAAGAAGTGGGGAGATGGGATCTCCCTGCCTTATACCCCTGCCCCTTTGAAATATATATATATATATATATATATATATATATATATATATATATATATATATATATATATATATATATATATATATATATATATATATATATATATCAAGTATTTTTCACCTGTCAGTTTCATACATAACATACTTAAACATATATAATATTAAATATTCATGCATAACTAAAAGTTCATACATATATATAATAGCTAAAAGTTTATAACTAAAAGTTCAAGCTAAGTTTCATACATACATACGTTTCATACTTAATATCCGTACATAAGTTCATAAAAGTGCATAAGTTCAAGGTTGGGGAGGGAATTGCGGGGATCCTGATAAGTTTAGATATTGAGATGGGGAAGAAGAACTACCGCCTTGTTGTTGATGTACGAAAACTTGTGTCAATTGACTTTGAATCTGTGAGAGGGCGGATGAGTGGGCATTAAGTTGATCCCGCATAATAGCATCGGTGGACGGAGTTGCGCGGGGATGCGTCGAAGAAGAACTACCCTGGGTAGGGGGTGGAGTATCATAGAAGTATGAGGTCGTACTCCCAAGACCATAGACAGCTTGGTCTTTGGGTTTGTACCCCTCTGCCAGTTGGAGGTACAACTCCCTAGCTTCCGGGGAGTTCTCAATTATGCCACGCTTCTCACACTTTTGGCGAAAAGTTTCTTGCAAGCATTCATATATAAGCAGCAAACACAATAAAAAACGGGCATAAAACATGCATGGCCACACGCCGTAGTTCAAATAAATTCCAAACACGCATAAAACATGCATGGCCACACGCCGCAGTTCAAATACAATCCAAACACAACTTAAAACATTCACGGCCACACGCCGGAGTTCAAATTCAATCCAAAAGAAACTGTAAACATGCACAGCCACACGCTGGAGTTCAAATATTATCCAAAACTAACATTAAACATTCACGACCACACGCCGGAGTTCAAATTCAATCCAAAACACACATAAAACATGCACGGCCACACGCCGGAGTTCAAATTCAATCCAAAACACGTATTAAACATGCACGGTCACACGCCGAAGTTCAAATAAATTCCAAACAAACATAAAACATACTCGGCCACACGCCGGAGTTCAAATAAATTCCAAACACACCTAAACAATGTACGACCTCACGCCGTAGTTCAAATACAATCCAAAACTAACATTAAACATGCACGCCCACACGTCGGAGTTTAAATTCAATCCAAAGGCCATTTAAACATGTACGGCCACACGCCGTAGTTCAAATACAATCCAAACACAACTTAAAACATTCACGGCCACACGCTGGAGTTCAAATATTATCCAAAACTAACATTAAACATTCACGGCGACACGCCGGAGTTCAAATTCAATCCAAAACATGTATTAAACATGCACGGCCACACGCCGGAGTTCAAATAAATCCCAAAAACACATAAACAATGCACGGCCACACGCCGTAGTTCTAATACAATCCAAAACTAACATTAAACATGCACGACCACACGTCGGAGTTTAAATATTATCCAAAACTAACATTAAACATTCACGGCAACACGCTGGATTTCAAATTCAATCCAAAACACACATAAAACATGCATGGCTACACGCCGGAGTTCAAATGCAATCCAAAACACGTATTAAACATGCACGGCCACACGCCGGAGTTCAAATAAATCCAAACACACATAAAACATGCATAGCCACACGTCGGAGTTCAAATAAATCCCAAACACACATAAAACATGCACGGCCACACGCCGGAGTTCAAATAAATTCCAACCACACATAAAACATGCACGGCCACACGCCGGAGTTCAAATAAATTATAAACAAACATAAAACATGCACGGCCACACGCAGGAGTTCAAATAAATTCCAAACAAACATAAAACATGCACGGCCACATGCCGGAGTTCAAATAAATTCCAAACACACATAAACAATGTACGGCCACATGTCGTAGTTCAAATACAATCTAAAACACAAGTTAATGTTTATGAAAATGTTTAAAGGAAACTTACAGCAAGTGTGGCATCATGTGGGGAACTCCACACCTGATTCCCCGCAGGATCTCGCCCACAGGGAATGTGAGCGTGGACTTTTAGACAGGGTCATGAATTTCCCCTCGACCATCTACAAATTAAAATAGTAAATGCAAACAATTGTTTAGATAGTTCGTAATTGTTAATGTATAGATATAACTTTAATTTATTAGTTGTGCCAGTTTAGGATTACCTTCTTCTTCATATAACTTGATGCCGAAATCGAGCCGACGTGCGTAATGCAATTGGCGGAGTTTTCATTGTTCCTGTTTGCTTTGGCGGCATTGGACTGCCGAATGAAATCCTCGGTTTGGGATTCCTCATCTATTGCATCACGATGCTCATTGCTCATATGAGGTACAGGGTCCGTCCTCTTCTTGGTACCGACCTTGTACATCGTATCAGAAGCCCGGTCGCACAATTTCGTGTGCCACCCACTAAAAAATCTCTTGTTAATTCTTCTTCCTACACATAATGTTGCTGTATAAAGTAATTTATTAGTGATCAGTTAAACGACTATTACGTACAAGAAAATCATAACCCAATTTGCATAATTACTTACATAGTATTCCCCCCACAAAATTGTTTTCTCATCTTTGGACCATTGGGAAGCAGGCTTTGGATTTGGGTGGGAACGAATTTTCCCTCCAAGAAACCGTACTAAACAGGGATCGGCGAACCTATGCAATCGTTACGAAAAAAACAAATAAAGTTATTAAAACCAATGCTAAATCAATGTACATAGGATTTTACGTGATCATCTTACCAATCCTCCCCCGTTCAAGTCTTGCACGGTTGGGGTATAGAGCAAGGTCGATCGGAGAAGCTATTTGCCAAATGCTATGCGGCTGTCTCCCCCTAATATAATAGTTAATATCAGGTAAAATCAAAACACAAGTTAGTTCCAAACTTATATCTATATATATATATATATATATATATATATATATATATCAAAAATGGCATGCGTACGAGTAGAATGCATTAGCTTTAACTAAGTACTTGAAAAATTTGAACCAAGTTGTGAATATAATAAAAGTTCAATGACTAGTAATGTATATTGACAAGATAATAGAATTCACTACTCATTCTCCTCTTCATCGTCACTACTAATAATCTCGGTACAAATAGGGTCTAACATATTATCCTCCTCTATTCCCACTCCCTCTTCCCCCATAATGGATTCATTAGCATCATCGTTCATGCCTTCCTCATCACTTAAGTCATCTCGATCTTCGATTTGGTCCTCATCAATGCCAGATAGTGTTGGAGGATTTTCAGTGCTATCCTCTTGATATGTGGCATCATCAATGCCGTCAATCGTTGACCTCGACTTTATGATGAGTGTTGCCCACCACTGGTTTCTATCTTGCCTTGTACTAGGATAATGAGTATAAAACACTTGCATTGCTTGGGATGCCAGTACGAATGGTTTATATACTCGATATCGTTTTGTGTGGTTCACATCCACGAGATTGTAATGCTCATGTTTGTTCAAACCATAGACGGAGTCAAACTAATCAACTTTGAACAAAACAACTTTGTAATTTCCAATCTTCCTAAGTATTCCAACTGAATCACTTCTAGGAGCGTCCCATAGAAGTCTACGCCGTGCATTCCTTTGACATATACCCCAGAGTTGGCGTTCGACTTTCCTTGCCGCTGGACTTGGAAATTGTAGTTGTTAATGTAGTAATGGTTCTAACCAATGCACATTTTTGTTGGGACCGTAGGCTAACGCTCGAATAAAGTCATCCGCTTCATTTGAATTGATAGCCTACATAATATAATTTTAGCAAAGTCGTCAACTTCAAGTGGACAACATTATGATAATTGAACTAGAATCTTACTAATTCAATCAAACTTGATCGTTCACCTTTCGTTTAAACCATTCGGGAAATTGTTTGCCAAATTTGCTCCACAAATCCCCTATTTATGTGTGTGGATGTGATAGGCACATGTCCTCTTCAAATTGCCTTTCAACAAATAATTTAAGATGTTAACTAGGTAATTAGTTACATGAAGCATGTACATACACATAGCGGCGTGCAATCGTACATACCTTTCATACTTTTCCAACAACTCGCTATTTGAAAGAACATATGCATGCGCCACAACAAACTCTTGTTGGTTGAGGTACCTCTTTTGACCCTCACTAGGCGCATATCCAATGTTTGACGAAAACACATCAGGGAGGGGTTCGTTAACATCGTTAACGTGCTTCACAACAGGGCATGTGTTTCTTTTAAGTTCTGTAGACTTTGTTTGAACTTCGGGGGAAAAATATGTATCACAGAAGTTTGCTATCTCCTCTGTTAGGTATGTATTGCAGATAGATGATTCTACTCGTGCCTTGTTCCCCACTTTTTTCTTTAAGTGGTGCAAAAAATCTACAACATTTTACAAGTAACAAACATTGATGTTTCCTTAAGATACATAATTCATCTCATAGTAACTATGAAAGATATGTAAGTTTAGTTGTACCTTTCAAAAGGATACATCCACCTACACTGCACAGGTCCTCCCATCGCTGCTTCATAAGGAAGATGTACTAGAAGGTGTTCCATGACATTGAAGAAGGCAGGGGGAAATATCATTTCCAACTTACATAGAATTTCCGGTATGTTTCTCTCTAACCGGATCATGTCACTCACCTTTACATTAGAAGCACATAAATCTCTAAAGAATTGGCTGAGTTCAGTCAATGGTTTCCAAACTTTTTGAGGAAGTAGCTCCCTAGGTGCAATTGGTAACAACCTCTCCATGAAAACATGACAATCATGGCTCTTCAACCCCTGCAACTTTGGATTTTTGGGATCGACACATCTGCTCAGATTGCTCGCATAGCCATCAGGGAGTTTGAGGCCTTTCAACCACTCACACAAGGCCTTAACTTCTTCTTTACCCATTTGATAGGGAGCGTTCGACATAATTTTTGTGCTAGTCCCATCTTGGTTATGAGTTTTTTGAATGTTTAGCCGACGACGCTTGCAATGGGTGGCTTGGTCCCTACGCGAGTTCTTATCATCCTTTGTCTTGTCTTTGACACTCATGATGGTATTCAACACTTGATCAAATACATTATTCTCAACATGCATGACATCCAAGTTGTGTCGGATTTTAAGATCTTTTCAATACGGCAACTCCCAAAATATGCTTCTCTTGTTCTAATTATGAGACTCTAAATACCCATCAACACGGTTATGTTGTTCCGTGGAGCTCGGGAAATTACATACACGATCCCAAATTTGTTCCCCATTCAATCGAGGGGGTGGAGGTGAATTTTCTTCCTTATTCTTTGAGAAAGCGCTCTTATTTTTGCGAAACGGATGGTTCTCTGGGAGAAATTGTCTGTGACAATCGAACCAAGAATTTTTCCTACCATGTTGTAACCATCTAGCCTTTGTGTTCTCCATACAGTAGGGACAAGACATTTTCCCCGCTGTGGTCCAACCAGAGAGCATTCCGTATGCCGGAAAATCGCTTATGGTCCACAACACGGATGCCTTCATTTTAAAATTTTGCTTCTTGGAGACATCATACGTGTCAATTCCAACCTCCCATAAATGTTTCAACTCATCGATTAACGGTTGCAAGTAGACATCAAGATTGCCCTTTGGACTTTTTGGCCCAGGAATTAACAGAGTCAGAAACAAGTACTGCTTCTTCATGCACAACCAAGGCGGCAAATTATATGGAGTTGCAATCACCGGCCAACATGAATACGTCTAACCGAAACTGCCGAAAGGTGCAAAACCATCTGTGCATAGCCCCAACCGTACGTTTCTCGGTTCGGACGCAAATTCCTTATGAAGGGCATCGAAATGCTTCCACGCTTCACTGTCACACGGATGAACCATAGTTCCATCTTCACGTGCATTCATTGAGTGCCACCTCATGTGCTCCGCAGATGTCTTAGTTGCATACAATCTTTGCAATCTCGGCCCGATTGGGAAGTAAATCAATTGCTTGTGCGCAATGCGTTTCCCACGCAACATCGTTTTAGCATACCTATCGGCTCCGCATTGGTCACACTTATCTAAGTTAGCTTTCTCCTTCCAAAACAACACGCACCCATTGAGACACACGTCGATTCTCTCATGTGGAAGTTCTAAAGCACCAAGCAATTTCTTCGCTTGATAGTAGGTGTCTGTCATCTCATTGCCAGGGGGACATACGTCTTTCATTAAGGCTAACAGACTGTCCACGGCTTTATTTGGGAGATTGTACTCACATTTTCTGTTAATTATCCGTGAGACAAGCGACAACAAAGACATGTCGCAACCTTCATACAGAGGCTTTTTGGAGGTATCGAGCATTTATAAGAACTTCTTAGTCCCTTCCTCTGGCTCATCTTCCCTCGTATCATCACCGTAGCTCAAAGGCATATGGCCCATGGCATCGGTGATCATTTCTTGCATACTGTTGACACCTCCAGTACTAGAAGACCCATCAACCACAGTGTTAACAGTTTGACCACTACCCTCGAGAGTGGCAAAAGTCTCCCCGTGACTTATCCAAACATAATAATTTGGCCGAAAGCCGTGTTTGTACAAATGTAGCTTCACAATATCCTCGTCAATGTACTTCAAGTTTTTGCATTTGCTACAAGGACACCTAAGTTCACCCAAACTACTCCATTGTTTTGCAACATATATAAATTCTTCATTCACCCTACATACGAATTCCACACTAAGATGTTCACCATCATGTCTTTCATACATCCATTTTCTACTACTCTCCATTATGTATTTAGCTGCATACAATGTATATATCATTGTAAGGGATTAAGTCACAATTAATTCAAGCAAATACATAATTTCCATGAATATAATGTATGTCATTATTTATTGTCATTATGTATTTAGACGTTTTATGTTGTAGCGACGTCATCAATTTTCTCACAAGCAATGAAGTGTGCCATCTTGGAAAGTCGATCCACCACTACCATCATCGTGTCCTTGCCTCAAACGGTATGGGGAAGGGCAACGATGAAGTCCATGCTAAGGTCCTCTTAAGGGCTATTAGGAACCGTGTGAAGAGTGTATGGCCCTTGGTGGAATTAGCATTTCGCATGGTGGATAGTGACACATTTCGAGATGACGTCATGCACATCACCACCCATCCTTGGCCAATAGAAATAATCCTTGAGCATGTAGACAATCATGTTGATGCCGAAATGACTAGCAAGATGGCACCCATGGACCTCCTTCACAAGAAATTTCCTCAACGGGCACTTAGGCACACACAATTTGTTCCCCTTGAAAAGGAACCCATCTTGAAGCACAAAAGGACCATTGTCATCTTCGAGGTAAGGTTTGAAATCCTTATCCTCCTTGTAGAACTCCTGCATATGTTGGAAGCCAAGAGCCCAAGCTTCCAAAACCGAAAGGAGAGCCTGTCTCCGGGAAAGAGCGTCGACCACCACATTGTCGCTTCATTTCTTGTGCATGGCCACAAAGTTGACGCTTTGAAGGTATTCCACCCACTTGGCATGGCGAGTGTTGAGCTTATGTTGGTCGTTCAAGTATTTAAGGGCCTCATGATTGGAGTAGAGGACAAATTGATTGGGCCTCAAGTAGTGGGAGCAATGGTCGTAGGGCATGAACAAGGGCATAGAACTCCTTAACGTAGGCAGATTAATTCTTCCTCGAGCCATTGAGCTTCTTGATAAAGTAGGCAATTGGGCGTTGATATTGCATAAGGACAACCCCGACGCCCACTCCGCTCGCATCACAATAAACTTCAAAAACTTGTGAGAAGTCCAGGAGGGCAAGCACCGTCACCTCACAAAGATTGGCATTGGTCCACTCAAAGGTATCCTTCTTCATACATTCGGTGATGAGAGTTGTGATGGTGCTAAATCCTTTGATGAACCAGCAATAAAAAGAAGTTAGGCCGTCGAAGATTCTTACCTTTGTGAGGGTGAAGGCAATGGGCCATGAACGAATAACTTCTACCTTTGAGGGCTCAATCGAGATCCCTTAACACGATATGATGTAACCGAGAAAGGTAACTTGAGGTGTGCAAAACTCACACTTCTCAAGCTTGTCGAACAACTTTTGCTGACAATGAACCTTGAAGACGGACTCCAAGTGCGAGAGATGATAGCCCTCACACTTAGAGTAGATAAGGATGTCATCGATGTACACAACCATGAACTTGATGATGTAGGGCCTCAAGACCTCATTCATACGGCGCATGAAGTGCTTGAGGCGTTAGAGAGGTCGAAAGGTATAACGATCTACTCATACAACCCCCATTTGGTCTTGAAGGTTGTCGTCCATTCGTTGCCTTCCCACATTCGGATTTGATGGTACCCACTCCGGAAGTCAATCTTGGAGAAAATGCAAGAGTCGTGTAACTCATCGAGTATATCATCACACCTCACTATAGGATACCGGTACTTGATGGTGATGTTGTTGATAACTTGACTATCGACGTACATATGGCAGGTCCCATCCTTCTTGGGAACCAAGAGGGTGGGCTCGGAACGCGGACTCATGCTCCCCCAAACGAAGCCCCTAGAAATGAGCTCCTCTACTTGTCGTTGAAGCTTCTCGGTTCCTTGTAGATTCCATCAATGGGCAACCTTGTTGGGAAGAGGAGCCCCGAGCATGAGGTCAATTGGGTGTTCGATGTCGCGGACAGAAGGAGGCCCAATGGTAAATCAATAGGAAACACGTCGTTGAACTCCGCAATGAGGGGAGCCACAAGAGGGTTTAGGGGTATCTCCTACTCACATTTGTTTGCCTCTAAGAAGAGTAAGGCAAGAACGACCTTCCCCTTCCTAAGAATTTATCATGTACAAGCCTAATTGTAGAGATTGTCTATACAGTGTTTGTATTTGTGATTAGTTTTAACAAGATACTGTGATTTTGTGCTTGACAGTTATTTTGATAATATCAAACGTACGAGTATGGGGAATTGCCTGGCTCCTGAAGATGTTGTGATTTTGTGCCACCCATATATTATATATGTAGCTATGAAAGCTTGCAACTACTCGGCTCCTTTTCTAGGTAGGAGCTTTCCAGTTCATGATTCTGGAACACCATTGTTCCAAGGACTGCCCTGTTGGACGACCAAGAAGGTTCACCATGTCGGCTCTGATGTGCGAGGCATAGGAGAAGGTGTTCAGCTGTTTCCTCCTCATGTTTGCATAAGGAGAAGATGGGGTCAATCCCAGGTTGGACATGATGTAACTTGGCCCTTGTTTAAAGCTTGCTATGTAAAGTTAACCAGGTAATGTGGGAGTGCCTTAGGCTGTTAGGCCTGTTCCAAGCAAGTCATGCCCAAGCTAAGCGGAAGATTGTTGTGGCCCCAAGAGCCAGTCTTATCCTGCCTTAGTTGTATAATTACTGTGGAGCGAAGTAGCTGGATGGAAGGTGTCTGTTACTTTCTAGTGTTTTTTGAGGTATCGTACCAGCATGTGTCTGCGGTGGGCTGGAAATCCCACTATGTGCTTCCTTGGATATATCGCTCATGAATCCACTTTGTCCATGGGCATTGCTTGTTGTTGAGGATGGACAAAACTTGTTCCAATCAGGGTTGTATTCCATTTATGGAGGTCCTTAATGCCTAGACCACCCTTGCCTTCGGTTTGCAGATTGTGTCAAACAATAAAGGGTGTTTCTTGTAATTCTCATATACCCCCCAAAGGAAGTTTCTGCAAATTTATGTGATCTTTGTGATGGCCTGTTAGGGGAGGATGATAATGGAGGCCCAAAAGCAGAAGAGACCTATGAGAACATTGTTGATCAAAGTGGCCCATCCTGCGTAGGAGAGGTTGTCTATTTTCCAGATTTGGATTCTTGTAGTCATATTGTCAGTTAGTCTATGGCAATCCAGCTTGCTCAGTTTTCCATCAGTTGTTGGCATTCCCAAATAAAGGAACGGGAGGTACCCCTCAGCGAAACTCGTTTCTTGGAGGATTGCTTCTTTAACGGGGGGTGACACTCCACTAATGATGCAGGTGGATTTTGCGCAGTTTGCAGCAAGCCCACAACTTACCTTGAAATGGTTGAGGACATCCATCAACAAAAACCAAATGGTTGAGGCATAGCTGTCTACATCGGGGGGTAAAAACGAAACCAGTAGTCTTGTGCAGATTTTAAGAAGCAACGAGATAGGTAATCCATGGTGAGAAAAAAGAGTAGAGGGGATCTTGGGTCTCCTTGCCGAAGTCCTCGACCCCCGTGAAAGAATCCATAATTTCCTCTGTTGATTTGGACAGTGAGAGATGTAGTAGTAACACATTCCATGATCCATTGTATGAAGGTTAACGGGAAATTGTAATGTTGTAACATCTCCTTAATAAAATCCTAGTGTATGGCGACAAAAGACTTACGGAGGTCTATTTTGAGAAGGCAACGAGATTGAGTTGTTTTATGTCTGAAACCTCGAGCGAGTTCTTGATAGAGGAGTACATTATGGAGTAGCTCTCTTCCGAGGATGAAAGCAACTTGGCTTTCGTGAATGAGATCAGGGAGGACTTGCCGAAGTCTGGTTGCAACTAGCTTGGAGATACAATTATAGATTGTATTGCAACAAGCTATTGGTCGAAAATCAGTTGCGGTGACTGGGTTATTGATTTTGGGGATAAGGGTCAAATTTGTGGTGTTGATAGCTTTGAGAATTTTCTTAGAGGTAAAGAATTTGTTAATTGCGTCCTAGACACAGGGCCCTATTTCTGTCCAAGCACTCTTATAGAAGCCACTAGTGAACCCATCAGGACCTGGTGATTTGTGGTAGGGAATGGACCAGATGGCCTCCTTTACTACATGGTCAGTAAAAGCCGCACAGAGAGCCTGATGTATGTACGCTCAAGATGAATCAGAGTGCATGAGCAACACACATCAAAGACTCTAAGTAAGAACACTCACTCAATTTTCTCAACCAAATCAAGGCTTATTAGAACATGAAAATAACACCAAGAACAAGGCACCAAAGAACGAGAAACAAATGAAGAACAAGATAGAGCACGTGAATGGTGATTGATACAGTCACACCACAATCACATTCACAAGGGATCGTACTTACATTCCCACTTTTGGATACAGACACACTACCTAAAGATAAAAACCAAGCACTACATAACACCACTTGATTAGCCAAATCAAGATGCTGAAGTAGAAATTTTGAGAGTTATTAGAATGCTCACAAACAAAGGAAAGGCTTAAAGCTTTCACTTATATTCTCAAAGTCAGGTATGTTGTAAATAAGAGTTCAAGGCATGATATATAGCTAAAGCTAGCACACTAACTAAGCATGCGCCTTACTAATTACAACACTTTAGGTTTCCTAATCATGAAGAAAGGTACAAAACATTACTAAACAAGCTAAGTTTATGCAAGGCATGTTGGTACATTCCTTTAGCATGTGGTTTTAATCAAAAATAATTGAAGAGCCAGCCCCTAAAGTCATGCCACATGGTAGCTCTCCAATGGACTAGCCAACAACACAGCTTGATTCACATCAAGCCACCTGCTACATGCTTGCTTGCTTGTTTACTTAGCAAGCCTCAGCTGCTAGGAAACCCCCTTGGATCAGCAAAGAAGAGAGGAATTCGAAAATAGCTTGAAAGAGGCCAAATTGCCCTTGATAAAACTCCAAAAAGACAAACAAGCCAAATTTGAGCCAAGTCGGGTACACTAATTTTGCAAGGGTTGTTGGGAACTTCAAATGAATTCCAAATTGGACAAACCATTGCTTTTCGGAAAGCTTCTTAAATTCCCTTCAAAAGTCTCCTAGGGTAAGATTAGAGTAGACGACTCAACTTGCAGATAAAGACACAAATAGAATAGGTACCAATAAGGATGAATGACACTTAAACTATAAGTGTTTTGCTTGAACCTGTAGCTGGCTAAGTTTCTTGCTTGCACCAAGTAGGATGATATCTATAAAAAGTATAACTCATTTAAGAGTTAATCACACCAGAACGTAGGCATTCTTGTTGGTTATTGGAAAAAACATGCCAACGTTGGTTTTGCTTGATTCTTTTCTTGGCTAAGTGACGTCCTTGTGCCAATACGGTTCCAATGCACCCTCCATGGACCTTTGGATCCCCAAGTGTGAGACTAAGGCATGATGAATCTACATTAGAACGGGGTGACAGGAGTCATCTATTGTTAGTCTAAGGCTGACAATGCCTTCTTGCATTTGTTGGCAATGTAGTTGCTGGTGTGTGCCAAGCATGTGTCTATAATAGCTACCCAATTTCTTAATAACATGTCACCTGTTGATTGTTTGAATCTTTCAGCGAGTAGATAGTGTTTTCAAACTTACATTTCTTCATACTAGCAAAGAAAAATTTTGAGCATGTGTCACCATGAATCACAACTTAGATACTTTGCTGAGAGATGAGAGAGATGGAGGAAGCCAAAATCCTCAAACATACAGCTTTTGCTTCATCTCCTCGTTGTTTCAAGACCGGGTCAATAGGGGGTTTTAATCCAGGAGGTGTTCGGCGTCCTCCAGGTTCTATCTGGCCAGAACTTGCTGTTAGTGTATGTCAGCATATTTGTCTCTATTGAGGTGTTTCAGGTCCGTTTCGATTTGCTTTAGGATACTACGGGGAACATACATCTTGTATACGTGGGGTTCGGAATCAATGGTGTTGCGGATAATATGTGTGAAATTCAGATCTTTTGACCACATGACACAAGTATGAAACTGGCTTTTTTGGCTTTGGGTTGTCTTCGAGTTGATCGAAGGAGAATAGGTTAGTGGTCGGAGAGACATTGTACAAGATAGCTAGCCTGTGTATGATTGGTGCTTGCCACCCAATCGTTATTCACAAACAATCTATCAATTTTGGTATGAATACTCCCATTGCTCCAAGAGAAATTCGCACCACGATAGTGGAGTTCGGTAAGGCCACAACTGTCAATGCAGTTTTGGAAATCTTCAATTTCGCCATGAGTGACTTTAGTACCATTAAGACGGTCTTGCAGATGAAGGATGGCATTGTAGTGACCTAGTAGGCACCAAGGTCCTACTATTCCTGCATAAATATTTTTAATGTCGTCCTATAGATCATCCCTTTCAGGATTTCTATTAAGCCAATACACAAAGGTAATATGACAACTAAAATTTGTACTATTGCTTCCTACGACACAATGAAAATATTGCATAGTAGCTGAGATGAGGGATAGTGGAACGTATCGGGATGAGGCCCGAGTCTCACTTTTCATGGGCATCAAGTCTTCCCACACCCTTCCCCTGAAAAACAAGCAAGACGACTTCAAGGTCGGGGGTGGGATCCATTTCAAGGTGAACCCGGGACCTTCGAGGCATATTCGGGTCATCGTTGGGTGTGGTATCCACTTCAAATGGGATCCCGGACCATGGGAGTGGAGCTACGGGTCCTCATTGGGACCTACGTTTGGCCTTTAAAAGGGTTCGAAGTCCTTCGACAAGAATTAGCGCAAACGGGTCAGCGTAGGTTGTCGGAATGGACGCGCTTTCACGCTTTAGGTCATAACTCCTTCAATACAACTCCGATGGGTCCTAAATTTAGGGAGCTTAAAGTACACACCAAGTGCTTTCCATGGATATCTTACTGGCCTAAAAAGGAGTTCGGATAAAGACGTTATGCACATTTGAAGTTGGCAGGGAAAAGCTACCCAGAACAACGTCAAGCCCGAGTCGTCTTGTGACTCGCCCAAGTCGGGCGCCCACGACGATTGACGACGGCGTGTTAGATTTTTCAGGCCAGTAGACTGTCGCGCTCGAGTCACCCACCGTTACGCCCGAGTCAGGCCTGCGACACGCTCGCTGCTGCTGCGTTTTGTTTATTTTTTCCCTAATACTATATATACTCCCCCCTTTGGCATTGTTGGGAGTTTTTTTGCTGAATATTATGGCGATGCTTATGCATTGGTTAGGGTTCCTCCCTTGTTTCCTCAAAAATCTTGTTCTTACCTATTCCTTTTGTGGATGGTGGTGTTAGCAAGTCATTCCTTGTGATTATTTTAGTGGATTACCTTAGATAATCATTGTGAAGTGCTAGGCCTTTGGGTTGTGGATTACCTAGCCACAAGGTCATATCCTTCCTTTATTGTTCAAGTCTTTTTTGATTGTTGAATCAAAGTTCCAACTCAAGCTAAATCGTCAATTCTCCCACCGCGCCACGCTCCATTTGGTATTAGAGCTACGGTTTTCTCTAGCTTGAGTTTTGTTCATTGTTCTTAATAGTATAGTTCTCTATTGTTGGGTTTTGTGATTTGTTTGCAAATATTGGTGTTCCCCATCCTTTGTGCCTCCAAGTGTGTTGGAGAAGTTGTTATTGCTATTGTGTTTGTTGATTTTGATGCATATTGGAGCTTTGATGTGAAGCTGGAAATTAGTGCCCGCAAGGTTTTCGATGAAATGTCTAAGTGAAAAAAAAAAACACAAAGAACCCTTAGCCAAACGCAAGCCAACTACAATAGAACCCCCTAACTCCACAAATTATCCCAAACACAATCCGTCCTTCACCCTTACTATTGTTATGGCCCTCATGCCAAGACTTGAGAGTCGATTCACGAACATTCAAAATACTCTTGATGGCCTCTTGACTCAAGGAAACAACATTGCCATCAACTCCACAAATTATCCCAAGCACAATCCGTCCTTCACCCTTACTATTGCTATGGCCCTCATGCCGAGACTTGAGAGTCGATTCACGAACATTCAAAATACTCTTGATGGCCTCTTGACTCAAGGAAACAACATTGCCATTAACCATCGGTATCGAAGCCGTGATGAACAAAGGAGGTCCACTAGAAGCCATATCCGTCCTCCTCCCTCGTATGAGTCGAGTGACGATGATAGATGCTCATTTCGACGCCATCGTCAACGAGAAGCGATTGAGAAGCCCCCACGGGATGAATTCTATGATACCAAGATCAAAATTCCGGAATTCAATGGCAACACCGACCCCGAAGATTATCTTGAATGGGTTTAAATTATGGATAGGATTTTTGAAGCTGAGGATTATAGCGATGAACAGGCCTTCAAGATTGCGCGATTGAAACTCACCAAGGTTGCATCCTTTTGGTTTGAGAATGTCAAGGCACAAACAGCTAAGGAGGGTCGAGCAAATATTGGTGTTCCCCATCCCTTGTGCCTCCAAGTGTGTTGGAGAAGTTGTTATTCCTATTGTGTTTTTTTTATTTTAATGCAAATAGGAGCTTTGAGGTGAAGTTGGAAATTAGTGCCCGCAAGGTGTTCGATGAAATGTCTAGGTGAAAAAAAACACAAAGAACCCTTAGCCAAACACAAGCCAACTACAAAAGAATCCCCAAACTCCACAAATTATCCCAAACACAATCCGTCCTTCACCCTTATTATTGTTATGACCCTCATGCCAAGACTTGAGAGTCGATTCACGAACATTCAAAATACTCTTGATGGCCTCTTGACTCAAGGAAACAACATTGCCATCAACTCCACAAATTATCCCAAGCACAATCCGTCCTTCACCCTTACTATTGTTATGGCACTCATGCCGAGACTTGAGAATCGATTCACGAACATTCAAAATACTCTTGATGGCCTCTTGACTCAAGGAAACAACATTGCCATCAACCATCGGTATCGAAGCCGTGATGAACAAAGGAGGTCCACTAGAAGCCATATCCGTCCTCCTTCCTCGTACGAGTCGAGTGACGATGATAAAGGCTCATTTCGACGCCATCGTCGACGGGAAGCGATTGAGAAGCCCCCACGGGATGAATTCTATGATACCAAGACCAAAATTCTGGAATTCAATGGCAACACCGACCCAGAAGATTATCTTGAATGGGTCCAAATCTTGGATAGGATTTTTGAAGCTGGGGATTATAGTTATGAACAGGCCTTCAAGATTGCGAGATTGAAACTCACCAAGGTTGCATCCTTTTGGTTTGAGAATGTCAAGGCACAAAGAGCTAAGGAGGGTCGAGCAAAAGTCACCTCATGGACAAAGTTAAAGCGATTAATGAATCGACGATTCTTGTCTAGTACTTACAAGCGAGACCATGAACTCATTTCATCACTTGATGGGCAAAGAAGAAGAGAGGATTCCTCCCGGGAAAAGTCATTTCACTGTTTCCCACTAATGGCCTTTACGTCCCAAAAATGTGTCAAATGTAGACGTGTGGGACCCGATGCTTTGCAATATCCGACAATGGCTATGATTGAAGCTTGTATTGAGGAATCTTTTGGTGTGGATGAGTATACAAGTGATATGGTAGAAGGTGTTGAAGAGCAAAACTTTCGTTCCACACTTGAAAATTTTGAAAAGATTGAGAAAGATAAAAGTTCAATGAACGGGGTTATTGTCATTGAGGCCGTTGAAGGGAAACCTCTTGAGCTACTTGAAATACATAGTGAGCTTGATAAAGTTGCAAGCCAAGAGGTGAATGCTAACGTCGACCTTGCCCTTCCACTTACCCTTGTTGAAGAAGCCAACAAAGTAGCTCCTTTGGTTCTATCATTGCCACCGATCGAGGAATTAAGCAACCATGGCGATGACTACCATCCCTTTCCATTTGTGGGCACTCAAATTCTTCTCCATCGAAAGAATAAGGTAACCGAAGGCTCTTCTTTGAAATTTATTGAATCATGCTTGAAAGATGGACATTATGATGTAGAGTCTTTGGGTGAGTCATGCATGATCTTTCGGAGATATTGGTTGTTTGATGATGTTTGTTGGCGTGATAAGTTGTATGATGATTATGTGGTGTCGAAGTTTAATGATTCTCTATGCTTGAAGTGGATTGCTATAAATCTTGGTGTTCCTTTGGTGTCTAGTGACGAGTTTGGGTTTGATGGAGCCATGATTCTAGTTCCACCAATGTTTATAGGCTCGTTATTTGTGTTATCCCTCAACTGACGTTGTTTGAATGTTGGTCGTGGTGACATGAATTCTTTGAATGAGTCATACATGTTATTTGGTCGTCATTGGTTATTTGAGAATGTGTTTTTAATTGGGTGTTATTGGAAATTTGGTATGCAATGTTTGTGGAAGTGTTTGTTTAAAGAAGGTCACTAGCTTGAATGTGATTATTTGAATTCCTTAGCCCCACATTAAATTAAACCTTGGGTGTCAAGTGAGTTGAGGAACCTCCAATCGAGTGAAACACGGGATGAGTGTGCTCTTGGTGAGGGCAAGCGATCCATAGCTTTGTCTTTACCGAGTGGCAAGCTTAGTGAGGTTGAGCGTTCCGTAACTCCACACAATATTCACGTTCCTTTCCTTAATCCCTTATCTCCAGACAACAAGCCTCCAACCTCCTTCTTTTTTATGGATGATGGATATATAGTGGGTTTCGAAGCTTGTTGGTTGCCTCGTGTGGTTGTTCATGGCGGTCGGGATGTTTGGAGTTCTAGGGTGCCAAGTTGTCGAGAGGGCCTCGATTTTAACACCCCAGAGTTGAGGGCAACTCTTTTTCAAGAAGGGGAGTATGGTGTAATAGTGGTTTTGTGGACCTCGGTTTTGTTGTTCTTTCTCAGGGAGCTGGCGGCCTTGGTCATAGAAACTAAGTCAATGGTCGGGTCGAGATTGCTAAGGTAAGGTATTTGGGTTGAAAAGGGTCACAAAGCAAGAAACAAAACTAAGGTCGGTCAAGGAATGGAAAATGGGCTCGAAGGCTTTTTGAGATGCAAACGGGGACGAGGAAATGGGTTGTGCAACAAGGGAATGACAAGGAAGAAAATCAAGTGGCAATTCCGTTAGAAAATACCCAACGAGCTTCCTCTTCTGAGGATAGTCCGGATTAACTTCCCCACAGTCCACCGACGGACCCAGAGGGTTAATGAAGCGGAATTTCCTAGTTAGCCTCTATTCACTTCCGTGAGTAGAGTACTAACTATCACAATTCCAACCTTCCAACACAAGTGTTGGATGTGTTCGGGAGCTTTCTGGGCGTTGGACGTGTCACCGCAGGCGCGGTATTCCTTCACCGTAGCTGCGGTGAGCTCCTGGACCGTGCGCTGCTGTGGCTATTGATGCTTGGTAGCGGGGGCTACGCTTTGGTAGCGCCTGCAACCTTACTCTGCTGTCAACTCCAACAAAACTTCCAACACTCCAAAGCCAAATCCAACTCCTAAAAACTTTTACACTTCAACACTCAATTTTTCATACTTTCTCACATTCAATCTAAAACTTGCCAACTCTCAAACTCTCTCAACACTCATATATTTTCAAAACTTCACTCACTCACACATTCTTCTTACACTCAAACTTCAATTTTCTTATTATATATTTTTTTTCAACTCAACTTTTTCTATTTTTCACCTCATTTTTCCTCTCCTTTTTTTTTAAACTTTTTCTTTTGAACCTAAAACTAATACCTCAAATTAAGAAAGAAAGAAAGAAATAAAGAAAAACTAAAAAGACTAGAAAAGTAGAAAAACCTAAAGAAAACTAAAAAGAAAAATTAAAGAGAAGGAAAAGGAATAAAATTAGAAAAATGCAAAAAACTGAAAATTTGAAATAAGAAACTCAAAAATTATGGGGTGTCTCCCATAGAGCGCTTGTTTTAGGTCCCTAGCTTGACCTAAATACTTACTTGATTCTTGGAATCCTCGGGAAACAAACCAAAAACATCATCAACCTTTTCCACCAATTCTTCTTCCTCTTTTTCCCATGATTCTCAAAAAGAGTCATGGATGTCATAGGACACTCTTCCGGTAGTCTAATCATCCGCCTAGGATATCCGGGTAGCATTTTCCTTGGCTTCCTCCACCGACGCTTCCTTCTTCTCTTCCAACACCTCCTACCCTTGTGTATGAACGAAGCTTGCTTCCTCAAAGACTTAGTAGGGTATGAAGATATAGATGTAGAGAGTAACTCCAACTTGGTGTTTGGTGGTTTACCGGGCCTAGGACCTCTGAAAATTATCTCATTGACTTTGTTGCACTCAACATAGGTTTCACTCAAAGAAATCTCCTTACCTCCATGGAATGATCTTAAGAGAATGATCATAGTAAATGTCCTCAAATTCGCTTAGATTTGGATGCGAAGCCCTTAGATATTTGATTTCTCCCCAATCATCGGGCTCAATTTCAAGGAAATAAGACTCCTTTTGGGGTTCATCCAAGATGCCTACCACCGCATTGGCCTTAAAATGAGATTCTTTATGGGATTTCATTCTTGAAGGGTCAATGTCAAAATCAATACGACCCCTACCCACATGAAGAGACAAACGACATCTTTTCACATCTATGGTAGCTCCTGCGGTAGCCAAGAAGGGTCGACCAAGAATAATAGGATTTCTCCAATCTTCATCCATCTCCAAAATAACGAAGTCACAAGGGATAAGGAAACTTCCCACTTGAATCGGGATGTCTTTTAATATTCCCAAGGGCCTCCTAACACTTCGTTCCGCAAGTTGCAAATTAATAGTTGTGGGGGTCAAGTCATCAAGGTTCAACTTCTTACATATAAAGTGTGGCATGACACTCACACTTGCCCACAAGTCACATAACGCATTGTCGATCTTCATTTCACCAATTAAGCAAGGAATAGAGAAACTACCGGGATCGGCTAGTTTCTCGGGAGTCTTGCTTCCCATGATAGCATTACAACTAACCGTGAGATGAACGGTCGATGACTCCTTGATTCTTCTCTTGTTTGTCAAAAGGTCCTTGAGATGTTTCTTGAATGGAGGGACCTCCGACATGGCATCTAGAAATGGTATATTAACTTGGAGCTTTTTCATCATCAAAATAAACTTCGAGAATTTATCATCATTCTTTTGTTGAACCAATCTTCCGGGAAATGGAACTGGAGGTCTATATGAAACGGGTTTCTTCAATGGGTTTACATGAATATCCTCCCTTAAGACTTCCTTTCCTTTCTCTCATCTTTTCTCAATCTCTACCCTCTCTTCCAACTTCTCTTTTTCTTCATCCTCAGCCTCATTAATCACAACATCATTCTCCTTTTCTTCAATCCTAGCCTGCTCAACTTCTAAGTCCTCCTCTTCATTGCTATCCACAACAACTCCCTCATTCTCTCCCAAAGGTCTCTCCTCCTCCACACTCTCCTCCACTACCATATATAGGTTCTTCAATTTTTCTTCCACTCCTTAGGGTAATGGCTTCAACTTGCTCCCCTTGGATGGGTTGAGGTTGAATGGGTTGAGAAAAGTATACTTGTTGAGCAACTTGGGTCATTTGGGTTTCAAGGTCTCTAAGGCGAACACCCTCACTTTCTTGATTAGCCACAATTTGTTGCAACAACTTTTCAATCATAGATTCTTGGGATGGTTGAGAAAATTGGGGTTGTGGGGTAGGTTGATGTGAAAACTCTTCTTGAAAATGTGCATGATGGTCATAAAATTGAGAAACAGGATCAAATATAGGATTGGCAAATGTAGTGTAACCGGGATCATCATCTTCATAAGAATGGGAATAAAGTTGGTTGGAATAAACGACATTCACATGTTCTACTTGACGATACTCCACACATTGATGCTCGAGATGTGGACCAAAACACAACTTACAAATATGCACAATGGGAATAGGTGTGGATGCAAAGGTTTGCATACCTCGGGCTAAGTTCAACTGATTTGGAACCTCCACATTCGACTTCTCTTTTTGCATTTTACAAACGGTGGACAAAAGAAACTTTATAATCGGATTATCCTCCAAAAGATTGTCTCCGTCTCCTGAACTTTGGCCACTCCCCCAATGAGGAGCGTGTTGTGATAGCTCATGTAAGAAAATATTTGCCTCTTCCACGGTCTTCTTCAAAAACATCCCTCCGGATGCATTATCAATAGATTCTCTAAGAGGACCACGGAGCCTATGATAGAAATGTTGAAGCAACATCCAATCCGGTAAATTATGATGAGGGCAATGTCGTTGAAGACTCTTAAATATCCCCTAAGCATCGAAAAGACTCTCTCCCGACCCTTGCTTGAAACTCAACATTTCTGCTCGAATTCGGTGTGTCTCCTCCGCCGGAAAGAAGCGATGAAGAAAATCTCCTTTGAGTGCTTCCCATGAAGAATAAAAACCAGGTGGACATGTTTGTAGCCATATCTTCGCTTTCCCCGCAAGAGTGAGAGGAAAGAATTTCAACTTCAAATATTCCGATGATATCCTTGGAATGTGCATAAAGCTAATCCGGTCTTCGAATTTATCAATATGAGCAATGGGACTTCCGGCAGCATCGTCCCCATGAAACGGGTTTCTTTCGAAGACTTCAAGTAAGTGCGGTTTAAACTCGAACACAACATCGGGTGGTAATGGTGGTAAAGTGATAGAACTGCTTCCTGTACCCAATGATGGAACGACATATGATAGAAGGGTATGAGGTGAACCAGCTCGAGCTTCACCCATTAGAACGCGAAAACTCCTATAAGAAATGAAGAAGCATCAAATTCATTTGGATTGACATAAACTGATTTCTAGCATGAAAGCAAACTCAAATAACCAAAAACCAAGAAACTAAAACTAGGGGCGCTGGCTCCCCAGCAACGGTGCCATTTTGTGTAACAATGGTTTTGTGGACCTCGGTTTTGTCATTCTTTCTCAGGGAGCTGGCGGCCTGGTCATAGAAACTAAGTCAATGGTCGGGTCGAGATTGCTAAGGTAAGGTATTTAGGTTGAAAAGGGTCACAAAGCAAGAAACAAAACTAAGGTCGGTCAAGGAATGGAAAATGGGCTTCGGAGGCTTTTCGGGATGCAAACGGGGAAGAGGAAATGGGTTTTGCAACAAGGGAATAATAAGGAAGAAAATCAAGTGGCAATTCAGTTAGAAAATACCCACCGAGCTTCCTCTTCCGAGGATAGTCCGGATTAACTTCCCCAAAGTCCACCGACGGACCCGGAGGGTTAATGAAGCGGAATTTCCTAGTTAGCCTCTATTCACTTCCGTGAGTAGAGTACTAACTATCCCAATTCCAACCTTGCAACACAAGTGTTGGATGTATTCGGGAGCTTTCGAACCCAAATACATCCCACTTGAAGGAAGGAAAGGAATGAAAAATTGATTTCCCAACTAATTACTCACTAATATTGCTAACCCAAACCTAATCACCCATTCACACCCTTAATTACCCCCTAACCCATAGGGTTTCTAGCCACTAATCATGATAAAACTAAGCTAACAACATCCAAACCAAACCTAAACATGATTTCTAACATCGAACAACCATAAACAAGCAAGAACAATGAAAAAGAAAGTAAAGAAATTAAAGAACAAGCTAAGTAATTAGCAAAGTAATTAATGAAAGAGTTAAGGGAAGAAAATACTTATCAAAGTGTTGTAGATGAACAAAGGAAAGCAATAAAAAGATGATCTAACAATCTCTCAATTGTTTGAATCCCCAAATCTTCAATAATAAACACAAATCTCCAAAACCCTAGATTAATCTCTCACTAATCTCTCTCTAAAATTCACTAAATACAAAGCTGGAAATAGAGTCTAAGTAACTAGAGTCGAATCTCGTCTTCAATCCCCAGCAAAAGAGCTATTTATACAAGGGATAAAAAAACCCCTAAAATGTAGTGCAAAAGGCCTGACAAAACGCGCGGCAACAGGGGGCGTTGCGGGCGCGACCAGCGAAAAGATCCAGGCGATTTCTGCCTTCGAGAGACCGTGGCTGCAGTAATGCTGACCGTAGCTGCGGTCTTCCTCGGCCCAGCGATGGTAGCGGGCGATACCCCAGTTGTGGCGAGGGCTACCCTCCGCCTTCCTTCCCTTTGTTTCTTCCTTCTTTCCAAAGCGTGTAACACCCGACCCGAGGGTCGTATCGGGTGTTACCTCACTAATTGACACCAAAGGTGAGGAAAGTGGTCCCGGGTCAACTCCGCTTCGGCTTTCAGTCTGGCTCGGCTCGGGAAATCACCAAAAATGCTCTAAAATGGTCCTTTTTGCTACGTTTTGAGTAAAAACTCCAAAACCTACAAAATAACCAAAAACGTATTAAAAGCTATAAAATTAAACCACGAAACGAGTTAAAAGCTTAAGGATTAAGGCGCTATTTAGACAAAAAATTAGGTCTAAACATATGGAACGTATCGGGATGAGGCTCGAGTCTCACTTTTCATGGGCATCAAGTCATCCCGCACCCTTCCCTTGAAAAACAAGCAAAATGACTTCAAGGTCGGGGGTGAGATCCATTTCAAGGTGGACCCGGGACCTTGGAGGCATATTCGAGTCATCGTTGGGTGTCGTATCCACATCAAAAGGGACCCTGGACCATAGGAGTGGAGCTACGAGTCCTCATTGTGACCTACTTCAGACCTTTAAATGAGTTTGAAGTCCTTCGACAAGAATAAGCGCAAACGGGTTAACGTAGGTTGTCGGAATGGATGCGCCTTCACGGTTTGGGTCATAACTCCTTCAATACAACTCTGATGGGTCTCAAATTTTGGGACTTAAAGTACACACCAAGAGCTTTCCATCGATATCTTACTGGCCTAAAACAGAGTCCGGATAAAGAAGTTATGCACGTTTGAAGTCGGCAGGGAAAAGCTGCCCAGAACAACGTCACGCCCGAGTCATTTTGTGACTCGCCTGAGTTGGGCGCCCGCGACGATTGACGATGGCGTGTTGGAGTTGCTGGGCCAGTAGACCGTCGTGCGCGAGTCACCCACCGTCACGCCCAAGTCAAGCCTGCGACACGCGCGCTGCTGCTGCGTTCTGTTTATTTTTTTCCCAATACTATATATACCCCCTCATTTGGCATTGTTGGGAGTTTTTTTGCTAAATATTATGGTGATGCTTATACATTGATTAGGGTTTCTCCCTTGTTTCCTCAAAAATCTTGTTCTTACATATTCCTTTTGTGGATGGTGGTGTTAGCAGTCATTCCTTGTGATTATTTGAGTGGATTACCTTGGATAATCATTGTGGAGTGCTAGGCCTTTGGGTTGTGGATTACCTAGCCACAAGGTCATATCCTTCCTTTATTGTTCAAGTCTTGTTTGATTGTTGAATCAAAGTTCCAACTCAAGCTAAATTATCAATTCTCCCACCGCGCCACACTCCAGATAGTGTCACCTACATATCTCTCCATGCCACAAAAATGTGGCCTCTGTGATACAAGTGAAAGTTATTCAATGTCTCCATCCTCTCAACATACCATTATTCATTCTGTCCTCATTGTGCTTATAAACTTTTGTTTCAATACGGCAAATGATATCTACTTTTTGCTGAGCAAGAAAGATTTTAACATCTTCTTCCTTATGTGGATCATTGAGAGCTCGGATGTTCCAAGCAATGACTTTCATGGAGGGGTGTAAGTCCCTTGTTGTGGCCTAGCCTGTTAGCCTCCTCGATTTCGTCCTCATTTGAATTTGTGATAGCATCCAATACCTCATAGGCATTCGAAGTGGGCGTGTTGTCACCAGCTTGTGACGTTATTGGTCTTTTTTCTTCTCTTAGGTGATGTAGGGAGTTTAATAAACCCCTCCTCATTTAGTTCACATTCATTGACAACCACCTTTTTTACTCTCCATTCCCTGTTGGCAGGTTTGAGCCTATATCTTCTACCTCTAGCGATTTGATGTGTGCCCTTGTTGTTCTCATTCCCATTCTTTTCTTACATTCCGGTTTTGTATGTCCCAACATCCTGTAGTGTGTACACTTAACTGGATTCCAATCATATTCGACAGCCTGTGTCATAACATTGCCATGTTTGTTCACGAATTTTATCTCAATAAGAAGACTGGCATCAAGATTTATTTCTACTAGGAATCTTGCACAAGAAAGGTTTGAGCTTTCCTTCCTTGCTCTGTCTTTTTTATTGGTATTCGAATGAGACCAGCAAGGCTAATGAGATTATCCATACTCCAATGTATATCCAAGTGACGAAACTTGATCCAGATAGGCAAGGATTTGATTTTGTCAATATCAATCTGCTGTGATTGATTCTAAGGCTTGACGATGAAAGGCCTATTGTTAAACAAGTATACACCCCTTCTTAACATCGCTTCCTTCTCTTCTTCCTTATTGAATCACACCAGGAACAATACGATTCCTAACAGCTGCAATTTTGCTCATATCATAAGTAGACGAGATTCTCTTGATGAATCCCTCAATAATTTTGAATGGTGGATTAGAGCCACGAATACAGCAGAGAATGGAGTTTCGCTAGTAGTTGATTTCTTCAGCCACCAAAGCTTTTTCCAATTAAGCGATTATAACACTTTCAATTTCTGCCGCATCAACAAATTTAATCGCATTACCTTCCGCTTGATGAACAAGAGAGGCATACGAACAGGTCTTTGGAGGCAGAGAGTTTGCCGAAGATGAATCTGCAAGTCGAACATCTTTAGGTATGTATGTATGTAAGTATGTACACACACACAAAGACACACAGAAACACAAGATAAATTACATTTACCCTACCTGACATTTGTGGTAATAATTTTTGCACACCCAACATTTGTGAAATAATTTTCACCTTACCTGACATTAAGTGAAAGTGATTTTTAGTGGCAAAATCTGGTTAGTTCTCATCGAAAATGAGAAAAATATAGTAATGCCCTTATTTGACTATGTGAATGTACCATGCTGCCCATAATATTGAGAAGGAAATGACTTAAATGACCCTTTCATTGTTTTGCAAGGAAAAGGTGTGTCAAAACTGTAAATAGGAAATACCAACAGTCAATTCCTCTCACACTCCTCTTCTTCAACACTCCCTTGTTAATGCCATATGAATTAATATTAAGGGTAAAAACTTCAATTCATAGTTAATTGAAAGTCATATGAATTAGGGTTTTTGGACATCAATAATACCAACTTTGAGGGTATTGGATATTAATAATACAAACTATTTTCTTGGACACTAGAAGTACGAACTATTGACATATTTTCCTCTAACAGTACACCGTCGAATTGTTATGGTTTTAACTCATCGAAAATATGATGTGGCTCCATAATATGTGACATGGAAGGCATGTTAATGTCCACGTCAATATTTTCTACCCAATCGCCCCCTTCTACGTCACGCATCATGGAGTCACGTCATCTTTTCGATGAGTTAAAACTATAATAACTCGGTCGTGTACGTACCATTGGAGAAAAATAGGTCGATAGTTGGTACTACTAGTGTCCAACAAAATAGTTTGTATTATTAGTCTCTAATACCACCAAAGTTGGTATTATTAGAGTCCAATAATCCTATGAATTAATATTAATGGTAAAAAAGTTAATTCATATTTATCTTTTAAATGTTACGCCGGAAAATCCAACAAAAACCAATGATAAAGTGTCTTAGGAGGTTTAAATTTATGAACATTTAATGTAAGGTAAGGTGAAAATTATTTCACAAATATAGAGTGTGCAAAAAATTATTACCACAAATGTTAGGTAGGGTAAATGTAATTTACTCCACACAACACACACGTGTGTGTTTGTGTGTGGAGCTTATGAAGGAGAACAACCTTTTGTACCAAACTCACCAAATTTAATATTATTATATGTTACATATGCGAAAAATATATATTTCATATTAGATTATAAATTTGAGTTTTGTGGGTGAATAAATTAAAACAAGCTTGTAAACAACTACCAAATTTGAGGTTGAATCTTTAGGAGCTCCTAATGAATTAATTGCAACTTAGTATAATGCCAATCTAGAAAATAGTTCCGAGTCGAAGTTTATTTGACCCTTTTTTTTTTCTTCATGAGGTTGGCCAACATTGTCAATTAATAAAAAGTATGGTGAATGGATTAGGTTATCATCCTCGAAAGTTAAAACCTCGACCTTTATTTGTTAGGGCTTGTTCCTACATTTTCAAAACTTTATCCTTATATAATATTCCTATATTTTCGGAGCCTTACATCTATCAAAAATTTCAATTCAAGTTTAGTGTACCCTATCACTTTTTTTATTTTAAAAAAAGTGTTTTTACCTCTCTTTTGAAAATATTACTGAAGGTAAAATTATGCTAAGCTTAACACTAACTCCTGTCAGCTTATCAACCCCGTTAGAAATAGTGATACTAATAAAGGTATAATTCCTACCTTTGAATCTCCTCAAACCCCACAAAAGAGAGATCTACGAATGATAGATGTTTATTATTATAACCTGCCAATTTCATAATGACAATCAAGATTAGTCTAATCACTTTCGTTGTTCATATTAATATATTGTTTTGCATTGCATACATGCATGTAAATTTTAAAACTTTTAATATTAACGCAAGCTATGTTTCAGGTACGAATACCTTGAACCTGAATTGTATGATGAAAGTCGGTACTAGAAATACCTCTGATATGCGGATGCGGATCGACTTGCCGATATGTTGTTCCACAGAATCACAGTCTTCACGTTTGATGTCGCGTAATTGCCGATGGCTACCACGATACGGAGTCACCGGAAAAATCACACCCCAAACCTCTTACTAAATTAATAGTAATTTACAGACAGAGAGAAGAAATGAAAATGAAAAATGAATCTCCATCAATCAGAAAATTTCTCTCATTAGGGACATATTTATAGGTTGACTTTTGTACATAATAACTGCCTATGGATAAGAATTTTCATTCTTATCCTTATGTGGCTGTTATCAACTTACAGCCCCCACTCAGCCACATAAGCTGAATAGGGAAAGAATTTTAATCATGTACTTCTCTCCTCGTTTCATACAAGGAATGGGGTGTGCGATCGATAAGAGTAAGTAGTGTTATATCAAATCATCATCTGACCAACATAACATTGTCCAAAGAACCAACAATGCCCTAAACTATCCATAACATCACCAAATGGCATACACTGTCCCTTTATGCCAAACGATATATCATTGATTATATTTCCAGAATATAATCGCCCGGGCTGATACGGTGAATAAGGAATAGTTTTTCTTAACTACTCATGGCATTTCATTTTAGTGAGATCGCTTTCCTAGTGTGTACCGCTGAACTGTATAATTTCATAGTTCTTGAAGTACACACTAATGTAGCAACCATCTCACTTAGACTCTATGCCATAGTATTGAGTCAAAGGGAATCGCAAAGATGTAGACAATGAAATCTACTAGGATCACACAGTGACAAAGTAGGGAAACAATTGTCACTCCACTAGATCGGCTTTTAGCACACACAGTATGAAATGTGTGTCATGGTATAACTCCCACTAAGGTAAATTCGTCACTTTTCTTTATACCATGCGGATTACAAGTCTAGTTTTACCTCAAAGACTAACTTGTGTCACCTAAGCAATGTACTCAGCAAAGCTTAGTCATCACTGATCTGGCTTAAGGCTTCAATATAAGGTTGTTTTATATTTGATTTTAGAAAAATCTCATCTTAGACATACTAAGGCGACTATTTAATTTCATTATTTATACTACCGAAGTATAAATATCACCAACGTTACACACTTAGTGCCAAAATTGGTTAAGTCTCAACTTAACTACTACTTAAGTGTTAAGGTTGATAATCTGTGTAACTAGATTATCTGAAGCCTAGTGACCAACACATGTGCCTATTTAGCAACCAAAAAAGTAAACAACAATATTAAACATTTGGGTAAAGAAGAAACATCAATCTTTATTACACTGAAATGTTAATTGTGAATTATATGTCCATAAAAGATATCTCATACAACTAAACTCTCTTTAAGCCTAAACTCATCATGTGAGCTTTGAACACATCTCTTGGGGTAGGCTTAGTTAGAGGATCAGCTATCATCTTATTAGTAGATAGGTATCTTACAACAACTTCCTTTTGTTTTATTGCGTCCCTCACAAAGTGGTAGCGCCTCTTGATATGCTTAGCTTTCCTATGAAACTTAGGATCCTTAGCATATTGAATAGCAGCAGTATTGTCGCACCACATCTCCACTGGATCATCAATTCTCGAGGTGACAATGAGATCTTGGAGAAAGCTCCTTAAGCCAAACCGCCTCTTGAGGAGCGAGACAACAAGCAACATACTCGACTTTCATGGTCGATAATGATATGCAGTCTTACTTCTTACTACACCAAGATATCGCTCCCCCATCAAGTGTGAAAACATAGCCTGAGGTTGATCTCGACTCATCAAGATCACCACCCCAGTCTGCATCTGTGTATCCCCTCAGCTTTAGGTCTCCACCTTGGTAACATAATACCAAGTGTGTGGTTCCCCGAAGATAACGCAATATTCTTTTGACGGCTTTCCAATGATCAGGTCCCGGGTTTTTTTGGTAACGACTTACCAATCTAACTGCAAAGCAAATGTCAGGCCGTGTACACAACATAACATACATTAGGCTTCCTACGGCACTAGCATAAGGGACCTTACTCATTCTCTGCTTTTCAGAATCTGTCTTAGGGCATTGGTCAAGACTTAAGGTCAAACCCTTTTCAACTGGAGAGTCAACGGGTTTGGATTGATTCATTTGAAACCGTTCTAGAACCTTCTCAATATATGTCCTTTGGCATAAACCAAGAAGTTTCTTAGAGTGATCCCTAATGATCTCAACACCCAGGACATACCTGGCCTCACCCATGTCCTTCATCTCAAAGAGGGAGGACAGTCTTTCCTTAACATCATTGATAATCTCCAAGTTGTTTCCAGCCAGTAGTATGTCATCAAAATACAAAGTAAGGAACATAATCCCTAGTGACATTCTCTTGACATACACACAGTGATCTTCAGAAACCATAGATAAGCCAAAAGAAGTAATGGCTTCATGGAATCTGAAGTACCATGATCTGGAAGACTGTTTGAGACCATATATGGATCTTTTGAGGTGACAAACCTTGTCCTCATTACCTTTTGACACAAAGCCAACAGGTTGTTCCATATAAATCTCCTCCTCAAGATTACCATTGAGGAAAGCAGTCTTTACGTCCATTTGGTACAACTCTAAGTCCAAATGGGCAACCAGGGCTAGAAGCAGGCGAATAGAAGTCATTCTCACCATAGGAGAAAATGTTTCTTCATAGTCTACACCCTCAACTTCTGTAAACCCTTTCGCCACTAATCGAGCTTTGAACTTATCGATTGACCCATCTGCTCGACGTTTAACTTTGAAAACCCACTTGTTTCCAATAGCCTTGCGTCGAGGAGGAAGATCAACTAGTTCCCAAACTTCATTCTTTGCCATTGAGTCCAACTCATCTCTCATGGCATCCATCCATTCCTTATGGTTTGGTGAATCTACAGCCTCTGCATAAGAGGTTGGTTCTTCTATTTCCAAAGGCATGCAAAAGAACGTTTCCCCTTCGATTTGAAAAAATCGTCGGGGTACTCTTCCTCACTCACTCCTTCGGAAAATTTTAGGACTTGGTTCTCTAGTTTGATGCGATTCAAAATCCCTCCCCCTTTTCCTATGAGATGTGGAGTTCTGATCACCAGAAGAATTACTCCCACTTTCCCGATGGATTGTGGTTTCCTGATTAGAAGCTGGAGATCGAGAACGATCTTCATTTTCATTTTCAGGAGGAGGTGGAGATTGAGGACGTTCCTCATTCTCTAGTTCATTCTCCTGAGTAGAGTTTGGTGGACCACTCCCACTAAGGTTTATAGGTCCATTCCCCATATCTCTATCATTAGGTAGAGAACTACCATTCTCGGTGTCATGGCGGGTAGTCAAATCCTCCCCCTCACCGAGAGATGGTTGTTGCAACTCATACAACTCCATGTCCTTTTTAATTTCACCAATACTTCGGAACTCATCCTCAAGAAATTCGACATTTCGGGGCTCAAATTCCGACATGCCACCATTTGGATGGTCTCCGTACATGACATATCCTTTTGAACTGTCTGGGTACCTAATGAATACCATTTTGGAAGCTCTTGGACCAAGTTTTCCATGTTTATAAGTTGAGTTGTGCACATAGCCAGCTGAACCCCATGGACGTAAATGGTCTAGAACAGGCTTTCTACCATTCCATAACTCATATGGAGTAGTGGAAATACTCTTACTAGGCACCCGGTTTAGGATGTATGTTGCCGTAAGAAAAGCATCCGCCCAAAAGCTAATTGGAAGACTAGCCTGAGCCATCATTGACCTGACCATATCAAGTAATGTTCGATTCCTCCTCTCTGCAACACCATTCTGTTGTGGAGTTCGAGGAATCGTGAGTTGCCTATGTATGCCCTTTTCCTCACAAAAACCTTTAATCATATCAGAAAGGTATTCACGACCACGATCAGTACGAAGGGACTTAACTCTTCGATCTAATTTGGTCTCAACTTCCGCCAGAAAACGCTTAAACACATCTAACGCTTCGTAACGGTGTGACAAGAGGTACACGTACCCATATCGTGAATAATCATCAATTAATGTGAGGAAATACCAAGCACCATGTCGTGCTTTAATGGTCATAGGTCCACATATGTCGGAGTGAATAAGTTCTAAGGGACAAGACGCCCTAGAAGTCTTGCCAAAAGGCTACTTAGTCGCCTTACCAGCTAAACATGGCTCACATCTAGGCAACTTAACCTTAGTGAGCCGGTCCAAAAGACCTTCTTTAGCTAGCCTAGTCATTCTATCCTTTCCAATATGTCCTAATCTAGCATGTCATTTAACAGATTCAATAACAGGATCAACAAATGAAACAAAAGCAGAATTACTATTGCAAATGTCCAAATCCAACACAGGAAAATCATTTACAAACGATGCGGTGCCAAACAGTTTACCGCCAATTTCATAATGACAATCAAGATTAGTCTAATCACTTTCGTTGTTCATATTAATATATTGTTTTGCATTGCATACATGCATGTAAATTTTAAAACTTTTAATATTAACGCAAGCTATGTTTCAGGTACGAATACCTTGAACCTGAATTATATGACATGTTCCACATTTTGGTTTCGGGGTTCAATTTAATAATCTTACGCACCCATACTGGTTGAGATGTTCCTAAACTTTAGAAGTCTTTCTCTTGTCCATTAGACGGATAATTTTCTAGTATAAGCTAGATTGCTTGATCAGTTTGATGAGGATTCAGGTTATTCGTTAAACTTGATCACCAATAGAAAGAGGGTGGTATGGTTGTGATGCTATTGAATTCGCAAGAGTGATTGCATAAGAGATCCACGAATATAAAATATAACATTAGGGTTAGGGTTAGAGGAGCATGTTATTAGGGTAGCCTAGATGTTCATTAAAATTACGGGAGAAATAATTAGTGGGTTTTAAGTAATGTATGCAATTTAGTAATTATATTTTAAGAATCTTCCTTTTATCAGTTTGACCGACTCATGATTTAGTATCCATCTGTTTGAACTATTTCCCTTTGGTCACATTTTAGGTTATTGTTAGTGAAAAGGGTACAAGGAACAGGAGAGAGAAAGTATAACCATAGATGCGAGCGTTCATGGCAGGTGAGAGAGTGTGAATCTTCATGTTCCCAGGCTTCTACAACGGTAAAGAGAAAAATGTACGGATAAAGGAAAAAAATTGGGAAAGGGGCATGAAAAGGACAATTTATAGTTTTTCAAAATAAAAAAAAATTGCCCAAAGCTATTTTTAATGCACTTTTTTGTAACTAAATGCATTTTAGGAGAGATCAATTTGCAAGTTTTTTAAATAGCATATGAAAATCTAAATGATTAGAACTATTTAATGGTAATATGGGTTTCTAACTAATGGGATACAATACTATCACCTTTGAATTTGTTGAGACTATTTCACATTATCCCATTTAAACAAGTGTCTTTTTGTTTCTGTATTTATTTTTTTTAGGATTATTGGATAATAATAATATGAACTTTGGGGGTATTGGTCAATAATAATATCGAGAATTTTGTTGGATATTAGCAGTATCAACTATGAACCTATTTTCCAGTAATAGTACATCAACTAGTTAGTATATGTTTTACTTAGTAGAAAGGTGATGTATCGCCTAATTGTCTGAGTTAGAGGCTAGAGCAAGTTGGAAAAACATTAACGGCCACATTTTTAGGTCAACTAAGTAACGATACCAACTTAGCTAAACAATACTGTAAAAATAAAACTTTCATTATTTTTTAGCTAAATTGATTTAACACTGCTTAGTTGACAAAAAAAAAAAAAAAAGTGACAACCAACCTTTTCTCCACTTGCTCTAGCATCAACTTTGACAATTAGGTGACACATTGTCTTCTCATCAAGTTAAACACATATCAACTCAGTTTTGTACCCGGAAAATAGGTCTACAGTTGGTACTGCTAATGTCCAATAAAATTTTTGGTATTATTATTGTCCAATACCCCCAAAGTCCGTATTATCATTATCCAATAATCCTTTTTTTATCATTATTTTGTTACGAATCTAAATAAGTTTCTAATGTCATGTATCACAGAGCTATTGATTGACACAATCCTTTTTTTATAAAATATTAAAAAGTTACGTTTGAAAAATAGGATGTCAACTAAAACTTTCTCCAAGGGGCAAATCCCAAGTTAAGAAAGAAATGAGCATTTGGCTCTTCTGAGAACAAACAGTAATTTCACAAACATTACTTTGACTCTGAGTGCAGTAGTCTATGGTCCTTTCTTTCATGGAATAAAGATTTGCTTTTGGCATAAAGTGTAGATCTTTGCCTCAATCTTTCATCCAAAATATCCCTTAGCACTCATTGGAATTTTGATGACATACAACAAGAACTATAAATATATAATCATGACATATATTTCAAAATTCAGAAAAATATTAAAACATATAAAGTTTATTAGTTATTTATGTTAGTGTTAGAAAAGTATTCTAAAAACACCAAATTTCTTGAGCATGCAATTTTTGTTTCCTAGTTATATTAAAAATTTATTTATGTAGGCATATTGTGTAAGATTTTTCAGTTATACTAGATTTTAAATTTAATTAATTTGGGGTTGGGGGCCATATTTGGTGCCTAGTGGGCTACTCTTGATGATATAGATTTTTTGCGAGAGATTTGATAAATAACAGTGTATGTATCTTTGGGATTGATCTCTTTCAGTATTTGATATTTTTATAATACTCCGCTTCGTTGCATCTCTAGAGATGATCATTCGATGTACGATCTCTCAACAGTCGATTTGTTTTGTGCTTGGGAGGCTAGTGATTTTTTTTTTTCTTGATTTAGGTTTCTATGCTAAACTCTTGCCCCTTTAATCTTGCATTTATTTTTTTTCTTGATTTCGGTTTCTTTTTCTTGATGTGCAATGGGTGGAGAGTTTGGAAGATAAATAGTACTCACTCGACTCTACCTATTTCATATATTAATTAATCTGTTTTTATCTTTTCATGATATGTAACAAGAAATACTACCAGAATATATACGATGAAATTCAGAAAACATTTTAAATATAATAATTATTTGTCAAACATGATAGCTTAATTAGCTTGGTACATGAAGTAGTTCAAAAATAAAATAAACTTAAACCTCCTCTTTTTAAGGCCATGATCTACAAAATTATCGATTTAGACAATGGATAGCGGTTTATGTAGTAGATAATGGTTAAGCAACAAATATCAGATGGTTGTTCAAACCAAGATTATGTTCGGTAAATTTAGTTGTTGGTTAGCTAATTAATGTGAATTGAAATAATAAGATAATAATAATTTTTAACGATAAAAGTTTTAAAGACTATTTATTGACAAAAAAACAGCGAAACACTAGTCCAAAAGGGAAACATTAATTTTATTAATGTTTCATATAACACCATTTGAAATGTTCAATGATATCTGAATGCTAGCTTAAACTAATATTTATCCAATTAAAGCTTTTCAACTTTTTCAAAATACTAAGCACTATCCCAATCATTACTGTTAAGTACAACCTAAATTGTCTAAAACACTATCTGCTACATAATTAATATGTCTAAAATGTTAACTTATTTGAGTGGTGTTTCAGTTTATGATTTGCAAAATACTAGCAATAGATTTGACCCTTTGCAAGAAACAATGATCATAATAGATAGTTTTCTATATTTGATGGATGTTACCGTTCTTGTTGATTAAAGGAATTCGAAGCCAATAAAAAAAGGTGCTCTAATAAATTGTTATGAAAAGAGACGATAGATTTTAATTTTACTTTGACCATTAATCAATCAAAATAAAAAATTGACCATTAAAAAAGATTAATTTTCTTGACATCAACTTTAATAAAAAAATTACAAAATGTAAATAATAAATAGATATTAGATGACTATATACCGATCTTTGGGGGTATTGGATTGAAATATACCGACCTTTATTATTGGACAACAATATCCCTGACCTTTATAATTAGGTGAGATTATTATACCAACAGTGACTAAGGGGTAGTGAATGGTTAACTAGTCTCTGTTTTGACGTGACAGGTGGAGGGAAAATAACATACCATTGCCCAATAACCCCGTTAACCCCTCTATTTTTTTTCAATAACCTACGTTAAAAAAAATTGGCCCTAACACAGTGACTAAGGGGGTCGTGAACCACTTTTCGTACTGACGTGACATACAAGCAACCAATATCTTGTAATGTGGGTTAATGAGGAAAATGGAGGGGTTAACGGTGTTATTGGCTTGGGATAGTTTTTTTCCCTCCGCCAGCCACGTCACCGGCCATGGAAACCAGTTCACCACCCCCTTAGTTATTCTTGGTATAATAATGTCACATAGATATAAAGGTCAGATATATTGCTATCCACTGATAAAGGATGATATATTACAATCCAACACCCCCAACGGTCGGGATATTATCTTTCCAAAAACCCATTAGCATATAGAGAGAAATCGAGGGAGAATTAAGAAGAGTTTCCTAGTAGATGTACGCTGGAAATTCTATGATGAAGAATAATGAAGGGTTAATGCTCTATTCATGGTGGTTGTTCAGAGTTAAATAAAACCATTTGGAGATTTTATTTAGTTTAGAATAGTAACAATAATAATAATAATAACGATATAATAATAATAATAATGATAATAATAATAATAGTAGTAGTAGTAATAATAATAATAATAATAATACTAGGATTTTTGGACGCTAGTATATTGAAATTTTGGGGTATTAGACAATAATGCATTGAACTTTGACCTTGGACAATAATGTACTAAACTTTGAGGAGTGTTGAACAATAATGCACCCGAAACAATTTCAACATTGGATGACTTGGTGACAATCTTATGTGGTAGACCAAGAAGATGAATATGCTAAATAATATCTTAATTTATGACATGTCAGCTAATTTACACAAACAAAGGTAATTCTATACTACTACAACAACAATATCTAGTGGAAACACGTTTAAACAAATATTATTTTGTTTTTTTTACTCTTTTCAAAGTTGATTTTCTTTGCTTATGTATGGATTAGCTGCCATGTCTTAAATTTCAATATTTTTGGATCAATACATCTCCTCCACAAGCATTATTGTTCTGAGTGCATTATTGTTTAACACCCCCAAAAGTGCATTGTATTATCGTCCAAGGTCAGAGTTCAGTGCATTATTGTCCAATACCCCAAAAATTCAGTATATTAACATCGAAAAACCCTAATAATAATAATAATAATAATAATAATAATAACAACAATCAAATTTGTATTATTATGACAAATTTCGAATAATATTTTATTCAGTGGGAATCACTATGGAGATAAAGAGGAAAATAAAAGTTTTTGGCAGAACCCACATAAAACTATTCGACCTGTTAATTCCCGACGCTAAACTACTGACGAAATTCAACGTCTACAGATTGTCATCACCGCCATGACGAAGGTATGAGTAGATTTAGTCTCTGCTTGCAAGAAGATAGATTCTTCTTTAGAGATTCCGGAAGAATCTTCACTAGAGTAGCCGTGGTCTTCAAAGCCCTCAAATTGGAAGACTTCGCGAGGTGTAGTATGCTTTGAGACGAAGGTAATTGCAGTTGGCTTCCTAAAGAGAGGAGCCCTTTGAGTTGCCCCCAATGTGACGGAGTCGATAGTTGGATTCTTAAGTAATGGAGTTGGTGCATTCACCGTTGGTTTTTCTAGCGCTATGGAAATAGCAGCGGTGACAGTTGCAATCCTTCGAGTCGTTACTCCGCTTGATGTGACACAAGCAGTTGTTGACCCCTAGGATGAAGCTTGAGTCATCCTCCTTGTTGACAGTCGAGAGACAACTTTCTTGGGTGTCATCGCGTCGCTTGAGTCGAAGGTTGAACTTGATTTCTTGGATAAGGAGATAAGAGACAGAGAGGTCCAACAGGGCGTGCCAAATTTGTAAACACAAATTTCGAGTCTAAAATGAATAAAGACAAAAAATTGAGAAACAAATTAATTTGTATTAATATTTGAAAGTATGCGACTACAATCTCTGTATTAAATACATTAAAGTAGTCATCTCATTAGATCTCCTGAAATTTGGGTGAGTCAAGGGCATGGACGTTTGATCTCGATCTCGAATGTAAGTTGAGCTGAAGAACTCTTTTAGTAGATCTTAAGCGTTGATCCCCTAAGTGCTTGGTAGCTGGAGGTTGCTCGAAGTTGAACCGTTTGCAAATTGACAGTTGCTTGCAGTTCCTCTAGTTCTTGGAAGCGAGGGCTTAAATGCTTGATCTAGATCGATGAACCAGACGAAGAAGATGATTGCAGTCTTTGATGTGAAGAACATACGTTGTTGAACCAGTAGGCGTTGGTCCTTGGCGCTTGATAGCTGGAGGTCACTTGTAGTTCGATTTTCTGAAGGCTTTGGATGTATTGCTGAAGAGTTCGGTTGTTTTTCTTTATCAAGACGTGTTGAAGACTTGGAGACTCGATCTTAAACTTCTGCAAACTTCGATCATTGGCGCTTGGTAGCTGGAGGCCGCTGACAGTTTGATCTCCTGAAGTCTCTGGATGTTGAATGCCAAATCTCCAGAGAGTTTCAAAATGAAGGGGGATGACCCCTATTTATAGGCTCTGGAGAGCTAACCCCTAGGGTTTCAGTTGGGTTTTGGGCTTGGCCCCAAGTTAATTAATTATTCATTTAATTTTAAATAAAAAAATAATTATAATTTTCTATATCATCTTTGACACGTGTCACGATGTTATTGGTCAGGATGTATTTCCATTTAAAATCTAATTAAATGGAACGTTGTAATTAATTTAACACGTGACGGATAATAATTGGCCGAATAAATTTAATTTATTTTCCACGTGTCATTTTTTCAATTGGACGAAATTTTTTTTCCTCCTATAGCCACCAGTGAGAAACATAACCTATATGTTATAATATATTGGAGTCATTTGAATCCAATGGAAATCAGAAGGCAGCTGCCCTTAGCGGCTTGTGACCCTTACAATCCTATTCAATTAGCAATGCAACCATAGTGGCAACCTGCAATGGCACCTACATTTGATCAATCATTCTTTCACCACCAGCTACTACCTCAATAGGAATTTGCCTATAGAACAACTGTTGAGGCCCTTGAGGGGGTGAATTTCACAATTAAGATCTACACGCTAGGTAAGGTTGTTAGAGCAAACTTCCTTGGTTTCAAACCAAGGATCAAAACACAGTGTAACTGAAATACCTCATTATATTTATATCAATCAAAGAACAAGTTACACTTAGGAATAAAAACAAGAAATAATAGCTCGAAGGCAGTTACTGATAGGTTCACTGACCAAGAGCGAATGTCCTTGAGTCAGCTACAGATAAGGATCGTTGTAGAAAAAACCCTAGCGGCGATTTGGAACATGATGGATTACATTGAAGCACACACTCACACATACTTAGTCCGTCAAGGCTTTGCTACACATCATCTCATCACCACATGTGGACACAACGAATGCTCACCAAGGTCCTTGGCTATCCCTTCACCAAAGGTCCTTTACTGGCTACCTTCACAACCGAACCGTTGGCTACACATTCAGAAATCCCTCCAGATTTCTTACTCTGTGATTACTTCGGTGTAATCGCCTAAGTCTTCAATCTTCAAGTCTCTTATTTATATTAGAGGCTTGATTGATGTTTAGGATAGTAGCCGTTGGAAACAAGATTATTTCCTTGTTTGCTCACTGCTTCACCTTCCTTCTTTGCTATTGATTTTCTTTCCTTTTTCTTGGAGATTTCCCAATCTTCTCTCCCTTCCATTTTTCTTGTTGATTTTTTTCCTTATGCCTTCCTTATGATTTATATCTGCAAATAAATCACACAATCAGAACATATATTATATACTCAGAATATATAATCAGATTATAAAATATAAGGCAACTTCCCTTTTTCGGATTTTGGCTTTCATCAAAACCTAAGGTCCTTCGCGGATGCGCGGTGAAGGACCTTGACCCTGTCTTCAACAACAACCACAACGCTGATAAATCTTATGCCTTCATCTTTATTGTTTTCATAAGGTAATAAATCCACTCCATTAACACCACCTTTGTCATCATTAGCGTTGTCATCATCCTTTAGCCCCAACATGCCATCCTTCTATATGTACTTGGCTATCAAACAATCTTTAAACAAATGCTGCAAAGTCTCTAAATGGTGACAACACCAACAATTATGCATTTCCATTAAACCATGCTTCACAAAATTGTCCTCCATTACTAAAGCATTATGAATAACCTTCCATAAAAACATCTTCCATTTAGGAGGAAGATTCCAATGCCAGATACGTCTCCTCGACAACTAGTGAATAACTGTCCTCAAGTATTACAATTATTATTTTGCCGATAAAAAAAGAATAATCAATTTTCACCAAGTATACTAGCTCGTCCTTTTTTCCTCCCCAGTATAGAGTATTTGTATGATTTGGCTTCCATCAAACACTCCTAGAATCCATAGACGCCTAATTGTCAACAATAGTGTTCAACAACCCATAGCCCACTCCCTCCTAAAGAACCATTTGTTGTCCATTAAGCCAACGACTATCTCTAATAACAATAGTCCTCCCATTTCCAACTCTCTATCAAAGTAATGGTCAAGCCTGTTTCATCAAATTTGTGAGCCTTTCCAAGCATAAGAAGATGAAATGTATAGTTTATAGTCCACTGGAACAACTAACGGTGAATGAAACCTATACTTTGGTTGTCATACTTTCACTACTAGTAATGAATCATTCCTTTCCTCTAGCTTATTTCAAAAGGAGAGCTTGTTTGAAACTCAAAGCTTCCCTAATTCCAAAGTCACGCAACCCCTTTAGGAAAAAAAATGACTGATCTTTAGCCTTCCAATGCACTGATTTTTCACCTTTAGAATTCTACCCATAGAATTACACCACTAAGACATTAATCTTATCCATAACCCTAAATGGTATCTCCTAATTAAATAGAAAAGACATGTTTCAACATTGTTAAAACTACATAATAAGCACTAAGCACTAATTACCCCTACCATAAGAGCATTCTTCCCTTCCACCTTTGCAAATTGCAACTATTGATTGCTTACATCAATTTGAAAAAAAAATAAAATTGATTCGTCTTATACCACATAACAGTTGGAGGCACACCCAAGTAGCTATGAAACAGATCGACATTCCTTGAAACCAAAGAGCCATGACTCCACACAAGATATGGGTGCACCTTGACATTCACAAGACCACCCATCCATCTAGATTCAACTCAATCATACAACCATGACTCCACACAAGATATGAGCACATGATCCTGTAGACAGAGGACTATTTTATTTAATCATGTGATAGCACACTTCATCTCATCTCCACAATATATTCAATTTCCTTACATTTCTAACCCTCACACAAAAGGTCTCTCATTTATGATCATTTTTACTTCAAAGCGGACATTTCATGCCCTTTCCACATATATAGCCTCACTCTTTTAAACATCGTTTTTCCGACAAATCTTCGTTGTCCAAAACCACTGTGCGAGCTTAAAGTACAATCTATAGGTTTCCATCAGAGTTGGGATAAACAATTATGGTCATTTTAAGTTAGGCAGTGCGAGCAATAATCTAGCCATGACCCATGTAAGTGGTTGGTTACCCCATTAGAATAAACCCATTTTCCACTATTTGAACCTAAACCTAGATCCAAAAGAGGAAGCGTGGGCATACCTTCGACCCGAGTCAACTAATTATGTAAATTTATTGTAATTAGTATACATTTTTATTTCTAGGAGTTTTATTTCTAGTGCCAAAAGAAATGTGGATGCAAACTAGGCCTTCAAGCCTAAGTTTAATTAGATACACACAAAAATTCAGCCCAAAAAACCCACAAAATTAAGCCCAAAATGTGGAAAAAACTATCCAGACAGTATGCAGGCCACGCGGCCTACCCGCTGGGGGGTCCGGATCCGTTTTCCTTTATTCGGGTCAACTGTTGACCTAAAAAATGTGCAGCTGGGCACCCGAAGCCACGCGATTTGCTCTGAAGCCCATTTCTCCCATTTTACCCTACTTCTCACTCTCACTCTCACTATAAATACTCCACTTCAAGTAAGATTTGTGACTAAGCAAAATCTCTATTCTTCATTCCTCATCTTTAATTGCAACTTTTCCCGAACAAAATAGAAAGTTGTGAATCAAGTTACTAAGGACCCTCAAATCTTCACTTCAAGTAAGATTTGTGGCCCTTAATCCCCCTTTTCACTAAAAAGATTGATTGGTGGCTACCTAGAAACTTTGAATGACAAACTCAATGAAATCATAAGCATAAGGTAAATGAAGAAAATACTTTGCTGAAATTACTAGAAGAAAGTGTTGATTACACTCAAAATCTCAAGAACTTGGAGAACAAGGTACTAGAAAACCCTAAGAGAGAGAAAGTAGAAAGCAACTTAAAAAGACATTAAAACTAGGAAATACATATGAAAACTTAACCTAAAACTGTTTTGGATGAAATTGTAGCTAAGAGTATTTATAATGATCTCAAACTGTTACACAAAACGCAACATTTCAAATCTAAACATAACGCACAAAACCGAGTGGCTCGGGCGAGCCAGGGTTCTGGTCGGTCCCACCATGTCTTTTTGGCAGCTTCTCTTTGGCAGCTCAGGTGCTAAGCTCGGTCGAGCAGGAACCTTGCTCGGGCGAGCCAGCCCTCTGGTTCCTCCTAGCCTTAGCAAATTTTTCAACACTCTCATGGTGGCTTTGCAGAGGTATGGCTCGACCGAGCCAGTATGTTGCTCGGGCGAGCCAGCCTTCTGTCTCACTTCTTCTTGGCTCAGCTTTGGTCGGCAAGTCTATTATTCTTCCAGCTGCTTGACTCGGGCGAGCCAGGATGTGACTTGGGCGAGCCATCCTTCTGCCTCTTCCTCTATTTGATGAGTTTTGCTCCGTTTTGGCTCCATTTTGGGTCAATCTATTATTTTCCTTCAAAACTAGAAAAATCTCATAACTAACATGAAACACAGGGTTAGAACATGTAAAAACACCCTAAGAAAGAGAAGAATTCGGCTCGAAACGAGACCGAACACCACTCCCACACAAGGGTTTACTCGCCCCGAGCAAACTAAAAACAAAGAAAAAGACTAGAAAAAGAAAACTAAAACCTAACTCACTTTCGCAGGAATCGCGGATGCATTTAGCGTATGCATCAAGCCCTTTAAACCCCCCGGTAGCCCGGGTGGACGAGGTTGGTCTCGTGAGGGTTTGTAGCAACTACACCCACAAAAGCCATTGAAAAAGGAAAGAGGGAAAGTGAAAAACAAAACAAGTTTAAAAGAAAGAAAAAGAAAACTGCTCGTTTCAATGAATCAAGTCGTTTCAATCAAGAAAACGGTATTAATCCTCCAAAAGGAACCGTTATGAGCATGTCACAACACCTAACCCACACAACTGCCAATCTTAGAAGTTTTTGATCCCTTACACCTCATGTGGAGTTAAATCCCATTTGCGAAAAAGTTTTAAAGAGTTCTAACCGATTCCGGACGACCCCAAAGACTAACACCCGAGCTCAAAAACAACGAAACGAACAAAGGAAAGGAAAGAGTTGCCCCTCCCCGCATTTGGTCGCCCTTGGCTTGGTGAGGGCCACAGGTGATGCAAGGAAGAGCCTCTCACTTTTTTAACACTTCAAACTTTTTCTTCTTTTTGGGTTGGGTATTCCCAACAAAAATTTCTTTTTTTTTTTTTTTACTTTTTAAAGGTCGGTATTAACCTTATTTTCGGGAATTGAACGGCCCAAATATGGGGTTTACCCTCCCAATACAAGCTTTTCCATTCGCCTCTTCGTCGCAAAGCAATATAGGAGGAGGGTTAAGGGGTATCCGTGTCGTACCACTCATACCGGGCCCGTGTAGGTTGGCTAAGTGTATGGTGGTTAATGTCATTCAGTGACACGCCCCACTTAATCCAGTTATTGTAGCTTTTGCTTCTTTTTTTTCTTTCTTTTGCTTTTGCTTTTTCTTTTTTTCTTTTCTTTTTGGAAAACAAGCTCGGACACGAATCCTTAGAATCTCCTAGTTTCAACCAGAACATAAAAAGAAAGAAAAGGGATTTCACTAGACACTTGATGAAAAGAATCTACTTAAAGTAAGTCATGACAATCGCCCAAGATAGGGTCGAAAATGCTAAAACCGGTTTCTTTTCAAGAAGATTAAGAACGGCTTCCCAATTTTGACAACGAAATCCAAGAAACAAAGCAAAAGCAAAAACAAAACGAAATACGAAAACTTTGGAGGTTTTTCACTCCCTTTTTTCTCCTTTTCACACAACATTTTTCAAATTTTTCGACACAAACTACGAAAAACGAAAACAAAGACTCAAAACTAGGTGATCTACCCATGACAAATGGAAGTATCACCCCCCACTCTCACACAAAACTGCACAATGTCCCCATTGTGAGAAGAAGGGTGTTACAAATAAGGTAGAAAACCTAAAAACACACAACAAACACATAACAAATAACAATAGGTGGCGACACGAGCCCACACGGCTCCAACAACCATAATATCCCAACATTCACACTCAAGGGGTTCGCCACCCAAAAGGAAAACCAAGCATGCAATATGGATCACTACTATATTCACAATGAAAGAGAGGGGTAGATGATGTTACCTAAAGGTCTTCAATAAACGCACACCCAACGCACGATCCACGAACATAACACCATAGGTTAGAGATAGACAATGAAAGCGTACTATGGGGGAAATGTTCACATGCTAAATAAAAAAGGAAAATCAAACTATACAAGACAAAGAAACTAAAGACTTACTAATTAAAAGAAACTTAAAATATTTACAATTGTACATGATCACTGGCTAACCTCAACCCCGAATCTCACTATATGAGGCGGGAATTGAGGGTGAAATACCTCGCCACTACCCGGTTCTACGAATGAGAAACCCCCAAACGTAAACCATACATTCTCAAACATACATCCCAAAATCACGATGCACAAGCTTATAATGATAAACTTCCTAACCAACAAACCATGACAAAAACCTAGCGAAACGACACTCAATCATCCAACAAGTCTTGTAAATGCAAAACCATATTGGAGACACTTCCACCATACCCCATCATACGAACACAACACACCCCCCCGGCGTCTGTATATCACAAGATATAAGTCGCACACTCCAATGTAAAAGATAAGAAGGGGGAGTGGAATGCTTACAATCACTACTCATCTCCTCCCGGAGGAGGGTATGGATAATAAGGGAAGTAAGTTGGGTAGTACTGGTTGACGTAGTCGGGCGGTGCCGGCGGACGGTCGGCCATAGCATAATGGTAGTACCCCCAATCCCTCCAATTCTGGTTCTGCTGATGGAAGTACTCGTCATAGCGCCTAAACTATCCTTCGTGCCTCTCGAGTGTCGATTGTTGTGCTCGAAGGAGTTTTTGTTGACTCTCCACCAAGTTATAAGTACTTTGCATCAAAGTACGTTGCTCTCGGAGATCAACACTCAATCGATCCATCCGGCTTGCTAAGTACCCCATCGTGATCTCTTGAGAACCGCTACAGCTAGCCTCGCCCTGGTTTGCCGGTTCCCCTTCTTCTTCCTCTTTTTCCTCCTCTTCTTCTTCATCATGCTCATGCACAAACGGGTCATCGGGACCCCCAACTCGACGGTGGCTCCTTGGATCTTCACTGCACGACCAGTTGTGTTGGTTGGACGCATCCAACCAACGTGCGACTTGTTCATGGTCCAAATGAATGGACGTTGCATATCGATCCGAACCGTGCTTATAGATATGTTTCGTGCGGTGGCGCTCAAGTATTCCCATGCATTGCAATCACACACCGTCGATTGGGTCGGGGAAGTACCGCGGGGTAAACTTGCTTATATACCCTCCAAACCGTTGCTTCATCAAAAAGTGGCATATAATATGCCCCATGCCAATCGTAGTGGTAAGGTTTCTGGAGGAGATTTCTTTCAAGCAATGCAAAATACAAGACCCCGTGTTCACGCGTGTCCCTTGAAGGGTGTGGAAGATAACAAACAAATTGTCTCTCCTGACATTGGTCCGTCCATCGTCCCTTCCGAAGACCGAACTCGAGACTATGAAATGAAAAATTCGAACGCCCAAGTTGCACAAGTCACGAGCCTTAGAATTTCTAGTAAAAAAGGAGACATCACCTAGGGCGTGCGACCGTTGATGCTTCCATCGCCAACAAGTAAGGCTTTTCATGGCGGACTGTTCATCAAAATGTGCGCTCTCCTTGTAATAAAGCCCATCTTTCGGTAGCCCAAGTGCATGACATAGCTCTTGCACAGTGCAAGTTCTTTCCTTGTTATCCATTCTATACCGGAACTTTGCTTGTCGTGTTTCATCATCATCAACTTGCAACGAACTAAGGAACTCAAGGATCGGTTGGTCATAAAGGGACTCATCAATCTTGATGAATGAATCCCACCCCAAGGTTCTTATGATAATTCGAACATATGGCTGCAATACACCTTCCTCACTGTTGCTTCATCGTACACATCCGCGGCACAGAGTTTCCGGTGTTGATATAGCTCGTACTTCTCACTATGATGTTCATCCCGGAATCTCATACGCACTCCCGGGTCAGCTTGAAGAGGAGCAGGTGTTTGGGCCTTGTAACGCTCCTTGTCTACCGCCGATGAAGACTCGGGCGGGGGTGAGGGAGAACCTTCCTCACTTGTGAGTGCTCTCTTAGAACGAACAATGTTGAATTCAAAGAAACACTAGCAACTCAAGAATGCCCAAATAGTAGCAAATACACACAATCACTCAAGCCCTAAGTTGGAGAACAATGCACAAGGAACACCCAATTTAACCTTGAAATAGAACTTTGAAGCACCAAACAACAACAATTACCCACTAGAAGCACCAAACACCAAGTAGCAGATATAAATCGGACACAAGACAGCGGGCCAAAAGCAAACTCACCACAAACTTGCCACGTAAACGTTGAATGCCTTGATACCCAGCAAAGAATGACGCACAGCGAGCGCCAACCGCAGAACTCACAGCTGCAATGTCGTGGGTGACTACCGCAGCAATAGAGGAACGCACAGCAGGTAAAAAAAACGCGACCACACAACAAATTTGCTCTGAGTTTTGCAATTTTTCGTGAAACCCAGTAGAGAACGATGAAAATCGCCCAAATATCGCACTAAACGAATGCTCCTTTGCTCGTGGACAATCGCAGTAGCAAAATTTGCACAGCTAGGGCACAAACTCGACCAAATCTGGAAGAAATCGAAGAGATTAGTGAAGAATTAAGAGTTAGGGTTTGATGCTAGGGTTTGGTGGAAGTAAGAGAGAGATATGAGAGAGAAAGTGAGTGAGAAAATATGAGGGAAGAGAGAGAATGTCGAATAAAAGAACCCCGACAGAAACAGATCTGTCGACGGCTCGACTGAGTCGCATAACCTGCTCGCCCGAGCAGGGTTTCTAGGCGTGCCACAAAGTTCTGGCCGAAGGCTAGCTTGACCGAGTCAACCAAATAGCTCACCCGAGCAGCCCCTCTGGATGGCTGGACGTTTCTTTCAAACTGTTCTTTTACTGAATTCCAGTTGACTGGCTCGGCCGAGCCAGGTTCTCGCTCGCCCGAGCAATGCTTCTGGAAATGTTGCCTTTTCTTTGCCCTTTAACTCCCCAAGTCAGCTCAGTGAGTGCGCTCGGTCGCGCAGGCTTGTGGCTTAGAACCCGAAACACTTAACTAAAAATCTAAAAAAAACTATCCTAAGTAAAAAAAAAATTAAAACGAAACGAAACCAAAAACACACAAAACCTAAGAAAATAACTAACCAAAACATTGTTTTTTTTCAAAGAAAAAGAAGAAAGCCGGCATGCATGCCTCCCCACTTCCACGCAAAAAGGTCACACTATGTCCTCATTGTGACAAGAAATAAAGAAAGACAAACACCCTAAAAGAAGAAACATCAAAAATCACACCAAATAAAATAAAAAGAAACTTCTCACCAACTAAATCAAAAGATAAGGAAGGATAGTACCTGATTAGATCCCAAATAATCGTCGCATGACTTGTAAATGGAGATTGAGTATACAAGCCATGAAATGATGCACATACGAGCAATAAATGGTCCTTCCTTCTTGTTAATGCATAGTTAGGAGAAGTAAACAAAGGAACAAATCAAGAAAAATAAACTAATTTACAATATATACAAGGATATTACCTCACTTTTCTTCAATCAACGGATGGAACGTGGAATGTCACACACTCCACATCCACCTTCTCCGGAAGGTCCAAGAAATGTTTCAACCTGTGACCGTTTACTTTCCACACATACTCGCTAGTGGGGTCCTTAATATCAACTACTCCTGATGGAAACACGGTGGTCACAATGAATGGGCCGGTCCATCTAGATTTCAGCTTACCCGCAAACAAGTGCAAACGTGAGTCATAAAGGAGGACTTTCTGCAGTGGGACAAAGGTTTTCCTAAGGATAACTCTATCATGCAAAACTTTCGATCTCTTCTTACTTAACCTCCCGTTTTCATATGCTTCCCTCCTTAATTCCTCTAATTCACACAAAGTAAGCTTCCTAATGTCCCCAGCTACCGAAAGGTCAAGGTTTAAGGCTTTCAAATCCCACCACGCCCTATGCTAAAGTTCCACTGGCAAGTGACAAGGTTTCCCAAAGACTGCTCTATATGGCGACATTCCTATGGGGGTCTTGTAAGCCGTCCTATAAGCCCATAAAGCATCAGTCAATTTGGTGGACCAGTCTTTCCTATTCTTAGACACTTTCTTCTCAAGAATTTGCTTAATCTGCCTATTGGACACCTCAGCCTGGCCATTTGATTGGGGATGATAAGCGGTGGTCATTCTATGCTCCACAGAATACTTCCTAAGAAAAGCCGCAAAAGATCGGTTATTGAAATGGGTTCCTTGGTCACTAATGATCGCTCTAGGTACCCCAAACCTAGAAAAAGATGTTTTCTCGAAGGAACCTAGTCACTACTTTTGCATCATTTCTCTTTGATGGAATTGCCTCGACCCATTTGGACACATAATCCACTGCTAGAAGAATAAACTCATTCCCAAAAGAGGTGGGGAATGGTCCCATAAAATTAATACCCCATACATCAAACACATCCACAAAAATCTCATGTTGCAAGGGCATCATGTCTCTTCTAGAAATTTTTCCCAAACTTTAACACCTAAAGCAACTTTGGGCATAGTTATGGGCGTCTCTAAAGATAGTGGGCCAATAGAATCCACTTTGTAAGACCTTGTAAGCTGTTTTCTTCCCACTTTAATGTCCCCCACAAGGTTGGTCGTGGCAAAACGAGAGGACATCCATAATAGACTCATCCAGAACACACCTCCTAAGAATCTGATCAGGGCAGTACTTAAACAGATAGGGGTCATCCCATATGAAATTCTTTACAATGTAAAGGAACCTATCCCTATCACTAGGCATTTCTCCCGTGACCTTAAAGTTGACAATATCGGCAAACCACCGCTGTACTCCTATGCTAAGAATATACTCGTCGGGAAAACAAGCATCAATAGGAGGTTCTATCTCATGTTCAGGCACTATTCTATAAAGGTGGTTCGCTACCGGATTTTCAGATCCTTTCCTATCACGGATTTCACAGTCAAATTCCTGAAGTAACAACACCCACCTAACCAATATAGGCTTGGATTCTTTCTTCTCCATCAAATAACGAATAGCCGAATGGTTAGTAAACACAATCACTTTAGCACCCAACAAGTAAGCCCTAAATTTCTCAAACGCATAGACCACAGCTAGAAACTCTTTCTCAGTTACCGTTGTAATTCAATTGTGCCTCATTCAGATTGTGACTTGCATAGTAGATCACGACAGGTTTCTTATCAATTCGTTGTCCTAAGACAACACCTATGGCAAAGTCGGAGGCGCCGCACATCAACTTAAACGGTTCCCCCCATGTAGGGGGTTTGAGAGTAGGAGGTGATATCAAGGCATCTTTAAGTGTGTTAAAGGCCTTCAAGCACTCATCAGTAAAATCAAAGGTCACCTCCTTGGCCAATAAAGCGGAAAGGGGTTTGGCTATCTTACTAAAGTCACGAATGAATTGACGATAAAACCCAGCATGTCCTAAGAAAGACCTAACCTCCTTCACACAAGTGGGGGGGGGGGGGTCAAGTTCCTAACTACGTCAATCTTCGCCTTATCCACTTCGATTCCATCCTTTGAAATCACGTGGCCCAAGACTATCCCCTTTCGCACCAAAAAATGGCACTTTTCCCAGTTTAAAGTGAAGTGTTTCTCTTGGCATCGACTCAAGACTCGACTCAAGTATGACAAACAATCATCAAAGGTGGTGCCAAATACTGAAAAATTATCCATGAATATTTCAACACAATCATCAACAAGGTCTGAGAAAATAGACACCATGCACCGCTGAAAAGTGGCCGGGGCGTTGCAAAGTCTGAAGGGCATCCTACGGAAAGCAAATGTGCCAAATGGGCATGTAAATGTAGTCTTCTCCTGATCACATGGGGCTATGGAAATTTGAGTATACCCCGAATACCCATCTAAAAAACAAAAGTAGTCATGCCCTGCCAACTTCTCTAGCATCTGATCCATGAAGGGTAAAGGGAAATGGTCCTTTCTCGTGGCCTTATTGAGCTTTCTATAATCTGTGCACACTCTCCATCCTGAAGGAACGCGGGTTGATACTAACTCACCCCTCTCATTCTCCACAACTATCAACCCCGCCTTTTTTGGAACCACATGTGTGGGACTCACCCATTTACTATCGGAAATCGGGTATATGATATCATTGTCTAACCACTTCAAGATTTCTTTCTTGAGCACTTCTTTCATTTGAGGATTAAGCCTTCTCAAAGGATCCCTATGGGCCACACTATCGTCTTCCAAATATATTCTATGTTGCACAATGGATGGACTGATTCCTCTAATGTCTCCAAGTGTCCGCCCTAAAGCCCCCTTGTTCACCCTAAGGACATCAACTAGCTTATTCTCTTGATCCCTATCTAGATCAAAAGCAATAATAACCGGATAAATTTCACTAGGGCCAAGGAACACATACTTAAGCTCAGAAGGACGAGGCTTTAGCTCTAAAGTCTTAGAAGATGGTTGTTCTGGCTCTACAGGTTCAGACACATTTTGAGAAGGAAACAATGATTGATACAACAATTCACCGTGAAAAACATCAGAGTCACATAATGAAGTCACAAAATCTGGGTCAATTCCTAACTCAGCAAGCTCATCCACACAAGAAACCTCACTAAGGTCAGAATAGGCACTATCCTCAAAGTCACTCACCCAGTTCAAAGCTCTACACTCTTGCTCCTCAAAGCCTAAGGGAGACTTTTGCAAATCAAAGATATTTTGTTCCATGGTCAAGTCCCCAAAGGTTAGCTTCATCCTACCGTCTTTGCAATTTATCCATGCATTGGATGTGGCTAGGAACGGTCTACCTAAGATGACGGGTATCTCATCATGAGTGCTATGAACTCTAGTGGTCTCTAACACTGCGAAATCTACCGGGAACACAAAAGTGCCTACTTGAATCAAAACATCTTCTATTATCCCCTTTGGAACTCTCGTGGACTGGTCAGCTAACTAAAGCACCATCCTAGTGGGTTTCAGCTCATCCAAGCCTAGGGTCTCATAAACATGCAAGGGCAAAAGGTTGACACTCGCCCCTAAGTCAAGTAAAGCTCTATCGATCTGGCTATCCCCTATGGTTATGGAAATGGTTGGATACCCAAGATCTTTATATTTCACAGGAACCTGACTCGAAAGGATTGAACTCACATTGGAGGCCAAAAAGGCGTTTTTAGGAACTTGAGTCGCTCTCTTGGTGGTGCACAAATCCTTAAGGTACCTAGCATACGAAGGACACTGTTGAATGGCATCTAGCAAAGGGATATTGACCTTAACCTGGGAGAATATTTCCCTAATCTTCTCTAAAAACTTTTGGTCCTTATTCCCCCTTAACGTTTGCGGAAAAGGTGGGGGAGGCTTGTAAGCCACCGGTGGTAAAGGACTAGACTCAGGAACTACTCTAGGTGAAATCTTAGCACTAGGAGGCTCAACTAAGTTAGTTGGCCTCTCTTCTTCGTATGGCTCATCTTCAACAGACACTAGGTCATCATTGGGTTCATCACATACAGGCTTCTTTCCACACACATCAGACAAAGGCTTTTGCACCCTATTATCTATTTCTTTTCTAGACCTAAGGGTAATTATGGCATTTAATCCCCTCATTTGGTTCGGGTCCAAGATGATGAACCAGAGGCTCGCCCCGCGGGGTTTGCCTTGGGTTGTCCAGGGAAGCTACCTCTATCTCTATTAGACATCATTAGCTGAGAAAAATTCTCACTCATTTGTTTCATCATTCTCTCCGATACTTGCTCCACATCACTACGATACCCCGGTGGTGGTCGGATTTGGGCAATCCGAGGTTGGATGGTCTGCCCTCGAGGTGCTTGATAAGCAACCTGAGGTGGTTGTCTAGTCTGGACTTGAGGTTGTTGAAGAAGAGGTGGGTTTCCTTGGAAACCTCCTCATTGGTTCATTGGTGGCCTCAAGACAATTTGATTTTTCGGTCCATAAGACAAGGGTATTTTTGCACCCCGGGTGTTTGGTCTCGTTCCGAACCGAATTTCTTCTCTTTTATAGGGTATATTTGCTTGTTTTTACCCCTATTTATATATTAGACATAATGATTTAGTGTTTTGTAGGAAAACAAGGAGTTGAAGTTTGGGCTTAATTGAAGGTTTTTAGGGAATCCTGAGCTATTTTCCCGAGTCAAACCAAGTCAACCCGAGCCGAGATCCGAGTCAAACCAAGTCAACCCGAGCCGAGAGATGAGGCGAAACCGAAGCCGAAAATTCCATATCAAGATTGGTGCAAAACAGGGGAACGGTACAAACTCAAAGGTTTGAGATACGTGTGCCTTCACTCTTTGGGTCATAACTCCTTCGTTACAACTTCGATTGGTCTGAAATTTTGGGAGCTTAAAGTACACACCGAGAGCTTTCCATCGATATCTTACGAGCCTAAAACAGAGTTTGGATGAAGAAGTTATGCGCGTTTGAAGTCGGCAAGGAAAAGCTGCCCAAAACAGTGGCTCCCCCGAGCCATCTGCTGGCTCGCCCAAGCCAGGCTTCTGGGGCAACAAAGACACAAGCCAGGAGAGCCGGACAGTAGGCTTGCTCGCCCGAGCCACCCAATGGCTCGCCCGAGCCACTCTATCTACAGAAAAACTGACGCGCGTGCTGCGATTTGTTTCTAGGGTTTTGGGTTGTATTTTTCCTTCTTCTATAAATATCCACTTGTATTAATCCAAGTTTTATCAATTAGCCTAGGTAGTTTAGGAGTAGAATTAGATTTAATTGCTTTCCTTTATTTGCTTTAATCTCTCTTAATTGTTCTTCAAGTTTTCAATTGTTCTTCATTGTTCTTCAAGCTTCATTGATTTCTAGCATTTGTATTCAAACTTTCTCAAGCTTTCTCAATTCAAGCAAGTTTCCATTGAAGTTTTACAAGATTTATCTCTCTTCTCTCTCTCTCTCTCTCTCTCTCTCTCTCTCTCTCTCTCTCTCTAATTTCCATTGTTGACTTGATTTCCAAGCTTTCTAGGGTTAGCCACATCAAATCCATCCTTTAGTAGGGAGGAGGGTCAAGGAATTCCAATTCTACTTTCTAGTGAGAATTTGGGAGATCCTTGGTAATCCAATCCACATTTTCTTGTTTGTTCGGGGGAAATTGCAAAGGTAGATTGAAGGTTAGAAGATTTTGGTCATCAAAGGTATAATTTCTTGTCTCTAATTTCATTGTTCATTCTAGATTTTCATTCCTTACTTTAATTGCTTTATTTGATTTCATGCTTTTAATTGCTATCTTTGATTCATGCCTAGGTTAGATTTAATTGCTTCCCTTTGCATTATTTATTGCTTTTCGCATTGAGAAAAACCCCTCTACACAAACCGATTACCTTAATCAAGCCTCACACCCATCCCTGTGGACCGACAACCTTAACTCATAAAACCACAAAAATTACGACCGAACAATGGCGCCGTTGTCGGGGATGGCGTTAGTTGGTAGATTAGGCTATTGGTTTGTGTGTATATAGTTTATTACTTTCTTGATTATGCTAGAAAAATGTAGCGAAAAAAATTGAATATCGAAGAAAAAAGAGAGAAAAGAAAAGAAAAGAGAAAAAAAAATAGAAAAATAGAAAAATAGAAAAATAGAAAAAAAAAGTTATGGATAGTCCCCAATTTCCCCAATTTGAGCATGAAATATTTTGGAAGTATTTTGCTAGATTACATGATTACCGTGCTCAATGTGAATTATATGACATTTTTTATGATACTTTAGATCTTTTGGGAATTGTGAATGAGGGTGTGAAGTATGAGACCCGAAACTTTTTAGAATATTACGGGTTTTCTAGTTTAGGAGAAGAACCAGCATGGGAGTTACTTGAATGGTTGTCTAGGGATTCCTATGAATTTGAGCAACAAAGTGTTAGTCCTAGCTTCCAACCTCCATATGCACCACCCTTCGGGACCGAAACTGAACAATCATGTGGATACCCCGTGTATGTTGTTGATCAATCTTATAATGGGGAATATGTATAAAACTGTTATGAACTTTCACAAAGTGCCAATGAGTCTCCTTCCGTGTGCTCCTTGTGTGATTCGTCGTATCATAGTTCAATTTCTTGTTTGCAAGCTACAGTGGCTTCCTTCGAGGCGGAAGTAGAAAAATTATGTGTGAACATGAATGAGTATATGCGTGAATTTGTCCATGAGAGTAATCATAGGGTAGAAACTCCGTCTTCACAAATGGTTGATTCGAATGTTGAAGTAGATCATTCGTCGTCTTTTAGACCTGAAATGCAAGTTGATTTTTCTTTGTATGATGAGGATGATGATTACTATAACCGACCATTCCTAGGACTACTTAGTAATTCCTTAGCTCTAGCCCCACCTAGCGAGCATGAGGAACATGATGATTCTGTGTGTGATGGTGTAGAATTAGTTGAAAACATGCTAAATGATGAACCATTGTCCATGCCTTTGTGTGAAGAAAACATTGAGATTGATGAATGCCATGATGCTTGTGATGTAATTGAGCGTGGTCTTGTTGAGAGTGAAATTGAATTTTTTGTGATTGAATGTGTGCTTGATACTGATTTGTTCACTTTCATTGAGGATCATTGCATTAGTGAGGCATTAGCTACCCTTCTATGTGAGCCTATTTATGTGCATACTTGTGATGATGAGCATAATTCTTTGGGGAATGATCATGATTGTTTGAACTTGGTTTTGATATTGATGCTTTTGATGATGACATGCTTTATGAGTCATTCACTATGAGTTATGACCCGTAGCCTTCTACTTTCATTTTTGATGGTGTTTTGAATGATGCACATTTGTCTTTTGATGTTAATAGTTCTTCTAGTAAGTCCGATATTGACAAAGATGAAGATGTGCTTATGTGTGATGTTGGGAGTGTTATGATGTGGTCTAACCCTCTGTTTTCCTTATCACCCATTGATGATTATGATGATTATTTGGATGAAAGTTGTGATTTGGAATTTGTGTTTGATGAAAATTGTATGGATATTGAGTGCGAATCATTGTTGGCATCCAAACATTTGCATAAGCATGTTCAAGATTGTGTTGTATTGTTCCCTCCTGTTGACTTGTATACCCAATCTCCATTTATGAGTCAATGGGAGGATCCATTCGTCATGTCTTCTTTCACTATGCCTAGGAAAGTCTTGTATATTCATGCATTTGATCATTTCTATGACTTTTCTAAGGCATTTGATAAATTGTTAAGGGCACTAATGTTTGTTTATGTGCCATTGCGAGTGTGCTCTTACCGACACCATTCTGAGATGCATGAGAGGATGCATGATTTGTTACTCCGGGCGTTGAATGGTTCTGACTTGGTGCCCGATATCGTGAGGTGAGAAGGAATGAGCTTATTGATAAGAAGCCTTCTAGGTAATATCTTTCCTCACCTCTTGTGTATAATTAGTGAGTCAGTTTTCTTTTCTTCTTTTATTTTCTTTTTGTGTGTCTTTTTCTTTTATTTTAGGGTGCTTGCTTACCTACTTCTGTTTCCATTTGAGGATACGGCAACCTCTTTGTGTGGGAGTGGGAGGGTAGTATGTATTCCGGTTTGTGAGTCCAAAGAAAAGAAAAAAAGAGTGAGAATTGTTTTGTAAATATTTTAGTTTCTTAATTCTTAGTCCCTAGTGTCTTGTATAGTTTGTTTTTCCATGCAAGATAAATCACACATAGTATGTTTTTCTTGTTTATTTCTAACCTATGGTGTGATGTTCGTTGGATCGTGGATTGAGTACTTTTGATTGAAGACTTCGAGGTAACCTCTTTCCACTCTCTTTATGTGAATATATCAATGATCCATGATGCATGCTTGCTTTTCTTTTTGGGTGGCGAACCCCTTGAGTGTGAATGTTGGGAGTATTCTGTTGTTGGGTAGTGTGGGCTCAGTGCATACGCTATTTATGTGATAAGTGTTTTGTTTATATATGTTTTTCTTGGTTTTCTACCTTACTTGTGACACCCTTTTCATGATGAAGACATTGTGATGTCTTGTGTTGGAGTGGGGGTGATATCTTTCATTGTTCATGGGTAGATTACCTAGTTTTGAGTTTTTTTATTTTTGTCTTTCGTAGTTTGTGTCCAAAATCTAAAAATTTTGTGTGTGAAAGAAAAAAGGGGAGAAATGTTGTGAAAAACCCAAAAGTTTCTTTTTCTTTTTGAAGATGTTTCCGTTCACAGTTGTGTAGATAGTTGTCTAATCGGCTTCTTCAATCAGTTAGAAGCGGCCGGTATGAATAATGATGGGCCTTAGGAAGGATTTTTGCCATGACATATCTCTATTAGACCTTTACATGGAATGGGAAAGCGGAATCCTCAAATCTTACATGCTTTGACTGTGTCTTCTTACCTAAGTTAGACGGTTTTAGTTGTTCAATTGCTTAAGCTCTTAATTAATGCATTAAATAATTACTGTCGGGCCTACCGTCATGGGTTGGTTTGGGTGGATCGGCACCCTATGCCCCTTAAGTGCAATGACTCACGTATGGAGAAACCCATCAGGGAGGGTAACCCTTTGCGAAAGCCGGTGCTTAAATCCCGCAAAACCCGACACAAACACTCTAAAAGACACAAAACGGATTGAGTGGAAATAAAAGAGCGTAGGTTTTGAACAAGAAAGAAAAAAGCGAAGCAAGAAAAAGAAAAAAAGAGTTGAGCAAAAGAATGGTAAGAAAGAGCAAGTAAAAGCAGAAAAAGAAAGAAAAGAGCGAAGTAAGAAAAAGAAAGAAAAGAGAGGTTGAAAGAAAAACCAAGAGTGAAGTAGGATAGATAATTCCGAGCTTGAGCATGAGAACAACTCTGATTGTCTGGTTTAGGATAGGAAGGACCGACTAGAGCCCACTTGCACATATGCACGAGGTGTTTTCCTCATCAGGAAGTGTTCTGGTTCAAAATCTCAAAGATTGGTAGTTTTCCAACCTTCGTGTCTTAATTTGTTTATACTTGCTTCTTCCAATTGATTGTTGAGGCGGGTTGGGGAACTAGGTGCATGATTGTGGACGGGAATACTTTCTTTGCTTTTGTTTTGTTTCGTTTTTCGGTTTTCACTTCTTTTTCTTTCCCCTTTTTCTTTTCTCGTGGCTTTTGTGGGTATAGTTGCTATAAACCCTCACGAGACCTACCTCGTCCACCCGGGCTACCGGGGGGTTTAAAGGGCTTGATGCATGCGCTAAATGCATCCGCGATTCCTGCGAAAGTGAGTTAGGTTTTTAGTTTTTCTTTTTAGTCCTTTTCTTCGTTTTTAGTTTGCTCGGGGCTAGCAAACCCTTGTGTTCGAGTGGTGTTCGGTCTCGTTCCGAACCGAATTTCTTCTCTTTTATAGGGTATATTTGCTTGTTTTAATCCCTATTTATATATTAAATATAATGATTTAGTGTTTTGTAGGAAAATAAGGAGTTAGAAGAAGTTTGGGCTTAATTGAAGGTTTTTAGGGAATCCCGAGCTATTTCCCGAGTCAAACCAAGTCAACCCGAGACGAGATCCGAGTCAAACCAAGTCAACCCGAGCCGAGACCTGAGGCGAAACCGAAGCCGGAAATTCCATATCAAGATTGGTGCAAAACAGGGGAACGGTACAAACTCAAAGGTTTGAAATACGTGTGCCTTCACTCTTTGGGTCATAACTCCTTCGTTACAACTCCGATTGGTCTGAAATTTTGGGAGCTTAAAGTACACACCGAGTGCTTTCCATCGATATCTTACGGGCCTAAAATAGTGTTTGTATGAAGAAGTTATGCGTGTTTGAAGTCGGCAAGGAAAAGCTGCCCAGAACAGTGGCTCGCCCGAGCCAGGCTTCTGGGGCAACAAAGACACAAGCCAGGAGAGCCAGACATTAGGCTTGCTCGCCCGAGCCACCCCAATGGCTCGCCCGAGCCACTCTATCTACAGAAAAACTGACGCGCGTGCTGCGATTTGTTTCTAGGGTTTTGGGTTGTATTTTTCCTTCTTCTATAAATATCCACTTGTATTAATCCAAGTTTTATCAATTAGCCTAGGTAGTTTAGGAGTAGAATTAGATTTAATTGCTTTCCTTTATTTGCTTTAATCTCTCTTAATTGTTCTTCAAGTTTTCAATTGTTCTTCATTGTTCTTCAAGCTTTCATTGATTTCTAGCATTTGTATTCAAACTTTCTCAAGCTTTCTCAATTCAAGCAAGTTTCCATTGAAGTTTTACAAGATTTCTCTCTCTTCTCTCTCTCTCTCTCTCTCTCTCTCTCTCTCTCTCTAATTTCCATTGTTGACTTGATTTCAAAGCTTTCTAGGGTTAGCCACATCAAATCCATCTTTTAGTGGGGAGGAGGGTCAAGGAATTCCAATTCTACTTCCTAGTGAGAATTTGGGAGATCCTTGGTAATCCAATCCACATTTTCTTGTTTGTTCGGGGGAAATTGCAAAGGTAGATTGAAGGTTAGAAGATTTTGGTCATCAAAGGTATAATTTCTTGTCTCTAATTTCATTGTTCATTCTAGATTTCCATTCCTTCCTTTAATTGCTTTATTTGATTTCATGCTTTTAATTGCTTTCTTTGATTTATGCCTAGGTTAGATTTAATTGCTTCCCTTTAGATTATTTATTGCTTTTCGCATTGAGAAAAACCCCTCTACACAAACCGATTACCTTAATCAAGCCTCACACCCATCCCTGTGGACCGACAACCTTAACTCATAAAACCACAAAAATTACAACCGAACAATGGCGCCGTTGCCGAGGATCGAACCCGGGTCACCCGCGTGACAGGCGGGAATACATATTGGTAAGCTCGGTACTGATTAAACATAGCATTCACGTTTTCTACACTGGAAGACACATGTTGCATGAAAGAAGGATAGTTTGCATAAACATGGTCTGGTCCTTGACACCAAGCACACATAACCTGAGGTTGAGGGTTCGGGGAAATAGGTTGTTCTAAGGCACTCACTTGTGCACAAGGTTGGTTCTTAGCAGTCACGAGTTGTTGTTGAGCTAGGGTTTTGATCATGTTTTCTAGGGAAGAAAACCTAGCCTCATATCCGGTGGTCTCACTAACCGCGTGAACCCCCCCTCGTGCATTGGACAATTGTGCTCCTATGGACTCATCCCTAGTATTCCCCCATTGCATCACCCTTTCTGACATACTCTACAAAAAGTCCCAAGCTTCCTTTGTAGTTTTGTCCATAAATCCCCCTTGACACATAGAATCTAAGGTTACTCGGGTTTCCTGATCCACTCCCTCATACACTATTTGGCATTATCTCACTAAGTCAAACCCATGGTGGGGAAATTGAGTCAAAAGATTCTTAAACCGCTCAAAAGCTTTGCAATAGGGCTCCCCCTTGTCCTGTCTAAACTTCAAGATGGAATTTCTCATTTGAACCGCCATAGAGTTCGGGAAGTACCTCTTTATAAATACTTTTAAGAAACTATCCCATGAGTTTATGGATCCCGGTTTGATACTATACATCCACCTCTTTGTAGAATCTCGCAGGGCAAAGGGCAAATATTTCAGCAGAACATAATCTAAGGGTACCCCGGGTGGTGTGACCATACTAAGATACTCCTTATACTCCGCTGTCCAGATAAGCGCTAACCCCGTCCCAGTAAATAAAGGCAGATTTTGGGTATCATAATGTCGATGGTCAAAAGTAACTCGCTGAGGTAGGGTCGGTAGCACAAAACATGATGGAGGAGGGTCATAAGATGGATAGAGCTGGTCGCTCAAGGTCACCCTCGGTTCTTCCTCACCCATGTTAGCCAAGTCGACAAAAGGTGTCTCTACCCTAACCAGTCTATTGGTTTCCGGTATTCGAACCCATCCTATCGAATGATGCACTTTCTCTTTTTTAGTTGGTTTTTCTATTTTTTTTTTAATTTTTTTAGTGATTTTAAAACTTAACACTAATCAAGCAAAGCAATTAAACTATTCACACTATGCACAAACAAACCAAGCTCCTAAACTCCCAAATAACGCAATCCCCGGCAACGGCGCTATAGGAGGCAAAAATTTGTCGACAAATCAAAAAATGACACTTGGAAAATAAATAAATTTATTCAGCCAATTATGTCCGCCATGTGTAAAATTAATTACGGCGGTCCATTGATTAAATTTTAAATGGAAATATATCACGACCAATAGTATCGCGACACGTGTCAATTATGATGCAGAAAATCATAACTATTTCTTTATCTTAAATAAAGAGATAATTAATTAATTTGGGCCCAAGCCCAAAGTCGACTCAAACCCTAGGCCTCCAGAGCTTATAAAGAGATAGGCTATGGCCGGCTACTTCTGGTGAATGCCCTTCTGTCTTCACTCGTATAAGAGACACACCTAGCAGAAGGAGATCTGTTTTCAGCAGAATCAAGGGTTATTCTCAGTCGAAGCCTTTAGTGTTTGCTAGGATAAAAGCCAGTGAGGAATTGTTGGAGCCACAACTTTTTCAAGGAGACACTTCTGTGTTCGGACGCATAGAAGTTACAAATGACGTTCAAAGCTCTGTCCCTTCTCGCATGAAGCGTCTCTCTACCTTGGATATAAAGACAGATGGTTCCCTTAGAGTCAAGAGACGAACTGTGGTTCTGACAGGTCACCGAGTAAATACCAAATCCAAAAAGGAGTCTAGCCAAGAAGAAGTTGTGTCAACCAATCATTTTACCATCACAGAACACCAAGATCCTGAGGATGAAATAGAGCTTGCTGAAACTCCTAAGACTCTTGAGGATGGGGGGCAAGCAACGGTGGATGAGTTGAAGGAGCTAGATCTTGGGACGGTAGATAATCTTCGCCCCATTTATGTAAGCTCTCTACTTACACCAGAAGAAAAAGGGGAGTACTTCAGACTCCTTTCAGAGTATAAAGACGTGTTTGCTTGGAATTACAAGGAGATGTCGGGATTAGACCCAAAAGTTGTTGTTCACCGCTTGGCTATAAGGAAGGGCATCTCACCCAAGAAGCAGCCTCAACGGAGATTCCGTCCGGAATTGGTTCCAGAAATTGAAAAGGAGGTCGACAAGCTCATCGAAGCAGGATTCATTCGGGAGGTGAAGTACCCGACGTGGATTGCAAACATTGTCCTAGTAAGGAAAAAGAACGGACAACTTCGCGCCTGTGTGGACTTTCGCGATCTTAACGAAGCCTGTCCAAAAGATGACTTCCCCTTACCCATCACGGAGCTTATGATTGACTGTACCACGGGTCATGAGGCCTTGTCATTCATAGATTGCACCGCTGGGTATAATCAAATCCAGATAGCACCGGAAGACCAAGATGCGACTGTATTTCGGACACCAAAGGGCATATTTTGTTACAAAGTAATGTCATTTGGCTTGAAAAATGCCGGAGCAACGTACCAAAGAGCGATGCAGAAAATATTTGGCGACATGCTTCATAAGACGGTGGAATGTTATGTCGATGACTTGGTGGTTAAGTCAAGGAAAAGGGCGGATCACCTTCAGGATCTCCGTCAAATTTTCGAACGGTTGAGGAGGTGTCAACTTAAGATGAATCCTCTGAAGTGCGCATTTGGTGTTACCTCTGGAAAGTTCCTAGGCTTCGTCGTTCGCCATAGAGGAATCGAGGTTGACCAAGCAAAGATTAAAGCAATCCGGGAAATTCCAGAACCCAGGAATCTCAAGGAGCTTCGCAGCCTTCAAGGTCGACTATCCTATATACGAAGGTTCATATCAAATCTCGCTGGTCGTTGCCACCCTTTCAGCCACCTCATGAAGAAGGGTGCTCCTTTCGAGTGGGATGACTCGTGTCAAAAAGCTTTTGATTCCATCAGGAAATACTTGTCAAACCCTCCGGTCTTAGGAGCACCGATCCCTGGCAAGCCCCTCATACTTTATGTTACGACACAGAAGAGGTCATTGGGGGCGTTGTTCGCTCACACAATGAAGAAGGAAAGGAAAGAGCGTTGTATTACCTAAGTCGAACTCTTGTCGGAGCGGAGTTGAACTACTCTCCTATAGAAAAGATATGTTTAGCCCTGGTTTTCGCTGTTCAAAAGCTAAGGCACTACATGCAGTCTCACACTGTGCAGGTCATCTCTAAGGCAGATCCTATCAAGTACATCTTGTCAAGACTGGTGTTGAGTGGTCGTCTAGCAAAGTGGGCCATCATCTTGAAGCAGTACAACATTGTCTATGTCCCGCAAAAAGCAATCAAGGGACAAACATTATCTGACTTCTTAGCCGAGCACCCGATTCCTGACAACTGGGAGATAAATGATGACTTGCCAGGGGAGGATGTGTTCTTCGTAGACATCTTTCCATCGTGGGATATGTATTTTGATGGAGCTGCGAGACATGATGGCGCTGGAGCAGGGTTGTCTTTGTTTCTCCTGAAAGACATGTTCTAACATATTCGTTTGTTCTTACTCAATTATCTTCAAACAATATGGTAGAATATCAAGCATTGGTCCTGGGACTTCAAATGGCTACGGAATTGGGGATAAAGGAGCTTAACATCTACGGTGACTCACAATTGGGCATTAAGCAACTTCTTGAAGAGTATGAAGTTAAAAAGGAAGATTTGGTGCCATACCACAGGCTGTCGTTGCAATTATTGGAGAAATTGGACATAGTCAAGGTAGAGCATATTCCAAGGAGTTCCAACAAGATGGCTGACGCACTCGCTAATCTGGTAGCCACCTTAACACTGGGGGTAGAAGAGAACATAACGATCCCGGTATGCAGCCGATGGGTCGTAGCACCGCTAGACCAGGAGTTGGAAGAAGAAGTCAATGCAATCTGTCCTCTTGAAACTGAGGTGGAGGATCGGCGCCAACCCATCATGGACTACTTAAAGCATGGAAGGCTACCTAGTGATGTTAGGCATAAGACAGAAGTGCAACGAAGAGCCTCTCGGTTCTTCTACTACAATGGTACCCTCTATCGGCGCTCCTTTTCAGGACTTTGGTTAAGATGTCTAGGCTTGGACGAGGCAAAGCAAGTGATGGAAGAAGCTCACTCAGGGACGTGTGGCGCGCATCAATCAGGTCCTAAGCTTCAGGACCGTGTCAAGAGGATTGGATATTACTGGCCCACGATGGTACAAGATTGCATGAACTATGCCAGGAGGTGTGACGCTTGCCAGTTTCATGCCAACTTCATACACCAGCCTCTGGAACCACTTCATCCTACGGTGGCATCATGGCCGTTTGGGGCATGGGGTCTTGATGTTGTTTGACCAATTACGCCTAAGTCATCGGCTAGTCATTCTTACATCTTGGCCGCCACAGGCTACTTCTCCAAATGGGCAGAGGCGATTCCTCTTAGAGAAGTCAAGAAGGAAAATGTAGTTGACTTCATAAGAACACACATCATCTACCGGTATGGCGCGCCTAGGTACATCATCAATGATAATGGCAAGCCAATCGTCAACAGTTTAATGACGAGTTTTTGTGAAAAGTTCAAGTTCGCTCAACACAAATCGTCCATGTATAATGCTCCTGCAAATGGCTTGGCAGAGGCTTTCAACAAGACGTTGTGCAACTTACTCAAGAAGATTGTCTCAAAATCTAAGCGGGATTGGCATGAGAAGTTTGGAGAAGCTCTGTGGGCATACCGAACGACTTACAAGACGCCGACCCAATCAACACCCTTTGCTCTCGTGTACGGGGTAGAAGTTGTGCTCCCCTTGGAGATCCAAGTTTCGTCACTTCGTGTTGCTATAAAATACGGTTTGGTTGAAGATGAAAATCACAAGCTTCTCCTAGAGGAGCTAGAGGCTCTTGATGAGAAGAGACTTCAAGCACAACAGAAGCTGGAGTGTTATCACACTCGACTGTCGCGAGCTTTCAACAAAAAGGTTCGGCCACGCTCGTTTAGTGTTGGAGATCAAAACTAGCTGTGAGAAGGCCTATCATTGTCTCGCGCAAATCTGGAAGCAAGTTCACTTCTAAGTGGGATGGCCCTCATGTGGTGCACGAAGTCTACACAAACGAAGCCTACAAGATAGTCGACGCAGAAGGAGTGCAGATTGGACCAATCAACGGGAAGTTCCTGAAGCGGTACTATCCTTGAAGTTCAACAATTGTAAGCTCCCGAACAAGAGCTTAAACTGTCCACAAAAAAAAAGAGTCAATTTATGTTATAATTTTAAGTTCCTTTAATTTCATTGTTGTAATACTCCTAGCCTGCAAGAGTATAAACTGTGTACGGCAAAACAAAAACAAAAAAAATGTAATACTCCTGGCCCGCAAGAGGATAAACTGTATACGGCAAAACAAAAACAAAAAAAAAATGTAATACTCCTGGCCCGCAAGAGTATAAACTGTGTACGGCAAAACAAAAACAAAAAAAAATGTAATACTCCTGGCCCGCAAGAGTATAAACTGTGAACGACTAAAATAAATAAAAGTTCTTTCTTTTCCTCACATGAACTACGTATGGCTTGATCCTTTTGGAGATTTGCATTCCCTTTAGGTACGTAGGCAACTTAGGCATATGCCTGGTACAGTCGTAAAAGAAAGTTAAATAAAGTTTGTTTCGTTTATAGTCTTGTCACACATGTTATTGCATAAACTAGAAATTGGAGCTATTTTATTGCAATATAACTAACACTAACGCTGACAAACGATAAAATCAAAAAAGAATAAGGAAACAGTGTGCTGGAAAAAGCCAAAGAAAACAAAAAGATTCGACAAAATTCGAAGTAAAAAAAAAACGCTAAACAAATCTCAAACGTCTAATCTCTTCAAGATCTTTTGGACATGTCTCCTCGCTGTCACAACTTCAGCCTTCTCTTTTTCAGTAGGTTGCGGTGTCTCCAAAGCACCAAGTTCCCGCTCAAGAACAAACACCTTGTCCTTAGCCCTCTTACGTAAAGCATCAGTCTCAGCCAGCTTGCTATGCAACTTTTGCTCGTCCGCCTTCACTTCCTCAAGTTCAGCTTCAAGTATCTTCCTACGCTTATGAGCACGAAATATAGCCAAAGTTTCTTCGTCAAAGGGCTTGTCAATCTCAGCAACAGAGCTTGGGATGCCCGAAGTTCAGAAGATAAAGCTTCCCGTTTGACTAAGGTCTCCGCTGTGGGCGTTCGCCTTTCTACTTGAGCTTCTAACTTAAGGCACCGCTCAGCTCCTTACAAGTATGTTTCGACAAGCTCCTTTAGCTCCGAGGGATCTGTGTCAAGAGACGACAAGGTTCCATAGAACTTCTCAGCCTCCGATCGCAGGTTCTTAATGTCATCTTCCGTCCATGGAATATACTTCTTTAACTGTTCGTCGCACCTCACCAGCCAAGCCATGGGAGATCTTGCCAGGAAAGTAGGCGAAAGCAGATGGAGTAGGAGAATGAGCCCGATTGACGTTGTGGATCGGTAGGGGCATTATGTCAATTGATGCAGTTGGCTCACGACTCCTTGTGAGCGTTGTCGTCAAGGTGTTCTCACTGCCATCATCACCGAACATTTCTTCAAGCAGCTCCTTGCTCGTTGGAGTCAACTCCTGCACAGGCAAGAAAAATATATCAGTTCATCTACGTATCCGCCATCAACAAAAGAAACAAAGGGAGAAAGGGGTTGGTTGATGAGTTATAGACTTGTCTTTGCTCTGTTTTTGGACTGAGACAAGCTAGTCGCGCTGTTTGATTTACCCCTAGACCTTGGTGTGATATCTAAGACTTTCAAAGCCTCAATTTTCTCCCTCCCAGGTGAATCATGAGAACTCTTTTGAGGAGACAAGTTCGGACCAATAGAAGAGCTACCATCTCCTTCCTCCCTAAGATCATCAACAGGAGGAACAACTTGAACGGTAGAGGGCATGACAGGCTTATGTGCTTTTGCTTTTCCATCGGTGACAACCAGAACAGAAGCATCGTCATTAACCTTCGCCCTACGAGTCTTAGGTGGCGTTGTATCAGCATGAATGAGCTTCTTAGTCTTCGAAGAAAAGAGATCCTCGCAATAAGATTTCCACCAGTTGGCATACCCTACTGTAACCATCATGGACTTTGGGTCTGGTGTTCAAGGAATAGTCACTGTGGATCTCAGCCCATGCTTTGTCAGATTGTACCAGTAGCATGCCGCGTCTTCTAAAGTACCGCCGCGAACAGTCTTGCTAGGATCACTAAGCACATCTTGATAAAAACCAAACTACCGCCCAAATTTACAAGGGAAATACGACTCTATTACGATAGTCCTCCCCTGGCGTAGCGTCAGAAAACCGCTACGCATGCAGACCATGTAAGTCTTCCAGCCAGTGGACAATACAGGAGTGTTAGTCAGTTCCTGACAGGTGTCCATCAACTCAGCAATACAATATACATGTGACTCCTCAGGACGCCTCAGTAATTCACGTGACCCTTGCCGATCAAATGTTTTGTCCATTTTTTCTCCTGAAAGTTTAATCATTTTAGGAGAATGGTTGTCTTTGAACTTAGGATGCTTGAAATGAGTCTCGAAATAGGTGCCCAACCAGCCATAAACATATTGCACAGGGAAAATAACCTCAAGCTTACTCAAATTCTTAGCAGAGGAGATCTTGTGCAAACCTTGGTAGACACTAGCCAAAGTTGGGATAGCTAAATTCACACATTGCCCATGCGCATTCTGGCTGGCAGCCTTGAACACACCAGGGCGGATGAGGTTAAGCTTGTCAGTTGGTAGTGCAAAGCAACATAACCAGCAAGATATGAGGGCGGCTAGGTAAACTTCTTCAATCAGTGACTCGGGAACGCCGAGAAGAACAAAAGGACCCTTTTCCTTCTTGGTCCGTGCTGGACGTTTAGCGATGGATCCAGGAGGACAGTAAGTCTGTGGTGGGACTCCTTTCTGTCTTCTATTATCCCGTGGAGGAGGGCTTGCATACTTCTTCGAGCCACGATACCATAAACGCACCCATTCGCTAGCAGGAAGTTGAATAATGCCATTGACATCTTGACATTGGTTGCGGAAAGTAGAGAAAAGATAAATGCAGGACTTTGGTATGTCGCTATCTTCCTGGCCGGAAGACAACAACGCTTGGGTGGAACGACCAACTTCTTCATAGTAAGACCCACTGACCGGAAGCCCAGCTATTTTCCACATGTCCCATAAGGAAATTGACATTTCTCCATCCTCTGTGCAGAAGGTGTTAGTAGTAGGACACCATAGTTCACAGAAAGTCTTGAAAACATTGAGGCTGAGGTCGTAGGAAAACAAAGACGCATATAATCCATTGTAAATCCTCCAGTCTATGAGTTTGTCCTTATTACGACCAAGAACGTCCTCAAGCCACTCCCAGTAACATGGAATATAGAAGTTATCGTTAGGCAAGAACGTCCCCCATGTTATTGACCCGTCTGCGATGCGATGGTAAAGCAAAGGCGATGGTTTTTTACTGGAGCTGAACCTCCAAACAGAGGAGAAATAAGCTTCAAAGCTTTATAGTTGTGTGTGATGGTGCCATCTGAGTTCAGTACATCGCGGGTAGAAGTGACGCTCCAGTGAGAATCCGTGAGCTTATCGTTGAGCAGAGATTTCTTGGAGGGCAGCGGCGTCGGCACATCAACTCGGAGTGTTATTCCATCCTCGATGGCGCCGTCTTTCTTGTCCAAGATGGTGACAGACGATGATTTTGAAGACGAGTCAACAAAGTGCCCCATGATCTCTATCGGTGTTGTGAAAGGCCTGAATGTCGCAGGCGAGTACTCAAGGTAAGACAAGCTGACGACACACTCGACTCACACAGTTCTGAAGAGAGTAGTCTAAGACTACCCTACGTCAGTATGCTGAGGAGTACCATAGAAAAGCAGAGATGATAACACAATCGACCCAGACAGTCCTGAAGAGAGCAATCTAGGACTACTCTACGTCGATGCGAGGAGTAACACGAGCGAGAGAAGGCGACCACGATCGACCAGACGATCTGAAGAGAGTAGTCTAGGACTACCCTACGTCAGCACGCTGAGGAGTAGACAAGAAACTGACGATGACGAAGGACAACTTCAAATAAAGAGCATCAATTGTCGCAACTCCCTACAAAAAAAAATAAAAAAAAAGTGTTAGAAAAAAAATGTATAATAAATAAAAAAAATTAAAAAAAAGGGGTGAAAAAAATAATAAATCACGTAAACAAAAAAAAAAGAGATGAGCAATATCATTGTTAGTTTTTTAGTCTTTATTAATATTTATTTTAGAATTGTGGGGCCCACAAGAAAAGTAACAAAAAAAAAGGAGATTGCAATTGAGTTTCAAATTAGTAGAAATTAAAGCATGTCCTCGTGAAGTATAATGATGCTGCAATTTTTTTTTTTTTATTATTTTCTCACCCACAATAAAGTTCACTCATGCAGTAAGAGCTTAAGCACTTTCTCTGTCATTCTTCGTCAATCTTGGTGTTTCAGAGCAACCTCTAATCAGATGCAATATTTTTTCTGCTTCCTCTAGACTCCTCTTTTCCCTCTCTTTCCTGCATCAAAATTAAGAGCGTGAACATCATGATTCTCAAAAATATCTCTCCATGACTGAATTTCAGATTAAATCAAGATCACGATGGGGTTTAGATTCAAAATCAAGACGATCCAAAAATAATCATCATCATCATCATGGTCATCAAGAGTCTCAATATCATATTGCAAAGAAAATAGAGCACTGAAATAGAGAGGTTGAAGTGAAGATAAAAAAAATTAATTTGCAAGTACGAAAGGGCAAGATGCATAACTATGGAGGATGAATAACAGAGGTAGGATTTCATATTCATGGTGTGGATTAATATTTTCTGGAATTATCCTGCGATAAAAAAAAAAAGAGAAGGAACTTCTTTTTCTTTCTTTCAATTTCTGGATAGGAGGTTGACTACGAACTAGATCAATTTTCATCTCCTCTGGTAATTAAAAAAATTTGCAAGAAATAAAAATTGCAGTTGCAAGGACTGAGAAATCGTACCTATTCATCCGACCAAAGCAAGGTGTGTGTTATACGATGATGAGAAAGATGTCATGAACAATCTGCTCAGGCTAAAATTGCTATCCAAGAAAAAGAAAAAAAAGAAAAGTGCCCAGATCAACTAGAGGGAAAGAGAGTAGCCAGTGTAATACAGTGAAATCCGATCGTAAATTGGATGGAGATTCTCAGGGAGGAGCTATTTATATAGTGATTAGTCGGCCAAGTAATGGACTCCAATTCCAATTCCGACTGCACCTCAAACTCCAATTCCAACTCCACCTCCACCTCCACCTCCAAATCCAAATCCTACCCCAATTCCAACTCCAATTCCAACTCTAACTCTAATTGTGATTTTTAAGAATGTTATCTAATTACTATTTATTTATTTTAGATAAAATCTTATCCAATTAAGAGAGGTTGACTAAAGACTTCAAATAGTGGGTCTTGGATGAAGATTCATGTCGGGTTACAAATAATTAATTAAATGTTCGAGATCCAACCGCTTCAACACACTCAAGATTTGTGTCCACGGCTGATTCTCGAAGGGGGCATTGGTAGGAGGCAAAAATTTGTCGACAAATCAGAAAATGACACTTGGAAAATAAATATATTTATTCAGCCAATTATTGTCCGCCATGTGTAAAATTAATTACGGCGGTCCATTTAATTAAATTTTAAATGGAAATATATCACGACCAATAGTATCGCGACACGTGTCAATTATGATGCAGAAAATCATAATTATTTCTTTATCTTAAATAAAGAGATAATTAATTAATTTGGGCCCAAGCCCAAAGTCGACTCAAACCCTAGGCCTCTAGAGCTTATAAATAGGGGTCAGCTCGACCTGCACTCGAGATCGAGATCAAGCGTCCGCGCCCTCGGCTCACCCAAGTAATAGGAGATCGAATCAGAGGATCATCATTATTGTATTTGATATAGAGATTGTACCCGCTTACATTCAAATATCAATAAAAATTAATTAGTTTCTCATATTTCTTGTCTTTATTTATTTCAGGCTCGAAATTTGTGTTTACAGGCGCCATTGTTCGATTTGTAATATTGATGGGTTTAAGTAGGGGTGTCGAACTCGAGGATGGGTGTGAGGTTTGTTTAGGTTTTTAGTTTGTTAGAGGTTCTCAAGTGCGGAAAGCATTAAAGTATGAAAATTAAGCTATTAAACTATTCCTAATCATAATACTAAACATAACTATTAAGAAAGCAACACAACTAAGCAAGTAATTACTAACAATTGATTCACAGAAATCTATTAAACTAACAAGCAAACATTCAATAACACCCTAAACTATCACCATGATCAAAAAGCAAGCAAGTAGCAATTAACAAGCAACTAATTAACTAAAACAAGCTGAGAATTAAGTCCTTACCCTTGTTGACTAAGCAAAATCTCTATTCTTCATTCTTCATCTTCAATTGCAACTTTCCCCGAACAAAATAGAACGTTGTGAATCAAGTTACTAAGGACCCTCAAATCTTCACTTCAAGTAAGATTTGTTGCCCTTAATCCCCCTTTCCACTAAAAAGATTGATTGGTGGCTACCTAGAAACTTTGAATGACAAACTCAATGAAATCATAAGTACAAGGTAAATGAAGAAAAATACTTTGCTGAAATTACTTGAAGAAAGTGTTGATTACACTCAAAATGTCAAGAACTTGGAGAACAAGGTACTAGAAAACCCTAAGAGAGAGAGAGTAGGAAGCAACTTAAAAAGCAATTAAAACTAGGAAATACAAAGTACTCGTTGAAAGAAGGACAGCTGTAAAACATAAGCTAAAACTGTTCTGGATGAAATCGCAGCTAAGAGTATTTATAATGATCCCAAACTGTTACACAAAATGCAACATTTCAAATCTAAACATAACACAGAAAACCAGAGTGGCTCGGGCGAGCCAGGGTTATGGTCGGTCGCACCATGTCTTTTTGGCAGATTCTCTTCGGCAGCTCAGGTGCTAAGCTCGGTCGAGCAGGGCCTTTGCTCGGGCGAGCCAGCCCTCTGGTTCCTCCTTGCCTTAGCCAATTTTTCAACATTCTCATGGTGGCTTTGCAGAGGTATGGCTCGACCGAGCCAGTATGTTGCTCGGGCGAGCCAGCCTTCTGTCTCACTTCTTCTTGGCTCAACTTTGGTCGGCAAGTCTGCTATTCTTCCAGCTGCTTGACTTGGGCGAGCCAGGATGTGAATCGGGCGAGCCATCCTTCTGCCTCTTCCTCTATTTGATGAGTTTTGCTCCGTTTTGGCTCCATTTTGGGTCAATCTATTATTTTCCTACAAAACTAGAAAAATCTCATAACTAACATGAAACACAGGGTTAGAACATGTAAAAACACCCTAAGAAAGAGAAGAATTCGGCTCGAAACGAGACCGAACATGGCCTAAATGATAAAACATGAAATGAAACAATAATAATTCTCTTTTCTTTTCCTTCTTTTAATTTGAAAACCGGTCTAGTAGAGTCTGTTGGTTAACGGGGCGGGTTCAAGAGTTTTTATTCTCGGATTCGTAGCCTTACCCCCGAATCCGAAGCTCGTGGTTCGCGGTTTTGGAGTTACATTCTCAGAGTTTATTAATTTTCTCTTAACAATATTTTTACACCTTACCCCAGATTCAAGCATGGTCTACGCAACTAAACAAGTTTCAAGTACAAATTTTGATATTATAATGGCTAAAAGCATGCATGTTTGGGAGTAAAAAACCATGAACATCACATGTTATATTCTCAAATTTGACAATTTTTAAGCTAAATGTCAATATTCCAATGAATACTAGCTAAGAAATATCAAATGGGAGCTTGAAATTTCAAATATTTGAAGAAGAACTCACCCACATTGAAGATCTTCGAGACCTGTTTTGCTCCTTGAGTAAGCCGATCTGGGACAAAATGGCCTTTGGGGTACCACTCCCTTGTCAAGAAACCATTATGCGGCCACCCTTGAGCATGCGGAGCAACATAAGGTCGAGTTCTATTGGGTTGAGGCATCACAACTTGAGCTTAGTAATCGAAAATCTGTTGGAGGATATGTGATGTTCAACGAATGGTTGGGAAATTAAGAAAAAAATTGAAGTGCCATAGCTATTAAATGATATCAAGTTTGAGATTCCATTTCAAAGTAAGGACGAAATAAAGAAAATGGTATTTAATGGTATTAGTGGAGTAAAAGCTCCAAAATAGGGATGAAATGAAGGAAAATTGTTGTTCAACGGATGAATGGGATAGTTATGAGCCGTGTAGCGGGACTTTCACTTCAGAAGCATTGAAGTGGCATAGCTATTAAATGATATCAGGTTTTTCCCAGCTTCAATTACTGAGAGGTGGTTGTGGCTTTGAACATCAATGGTTGGAAAATTAAATGTGTGCAAATGGACATCTATCATGTGTACTCCACACATGTAAAGGTTTCTTCTTTAGACAAACAAATTTACATCTCGGAAAATTACTCAGGTATAGTTTACATTCCGAAAATTTATTAGGGTATAATTTTATCCCTCCAAAAATTTATTCGAGTATGATTTACATCCCGGTAAATTATTCGGATATGATTTACATCTCCAAAAATTTATTTGGGTATGATTTACATTTCCGAAAATTTATCCGGGTGCGATTCATGGCTCCGAAAAATTATCAGGGCATAATTTTTAGCTCAGGGAATTTATTGGAGCATTGTCATAAGTTCAGAAAATT